>CM077026.1:33755197-34355197 GCA_039090855.1 Macrothele yani | reverse complement strand
CTCCGATGAGCAGGCGTTAATGGCACACACCATATTGGTCGTCTGGCAAATAGATCACCTTTGTGCAGCTTCCTGGCTACGGTAAAAGACGATAACGGACGTCCAGTTGTCTGTTGCATGTGCCTTGCGATTTCTTCCGCCGTCTTCCGTCTGTCTCTTCTCCTCGCCTGTAGGACAATATACCGGTCGTCCGCCGCCGTGGTTGCTCGTGGACGACTACTGCTAAACTCTCGGATAGCTGTTCATGTCGTTTGAAATGCTCTCGAAGCTCGTGAAACGATGCAGTGAGCGATCCCGAAGTCCTCGGCCACACTAGTTACACTTCGACCTTCTTCCAACTTCCCAATGGCGCGACCTCGGGTAAAGTCATCCAGATGTCGTCTACTGGATTGCCTGTTGGCCATATCCCACGGTGGCAGCAACTCGACGTCGTTCAAACCGATGTACACTGTGCAATAGTTTTCACCGAATTTCTGAGCGTACACTGCCCGTGTGCTTTATACACTTCCGACGCTCCCCCTCCTACGTCATGCTGCATATATGCGCATGCCCTACCGTACCGGACCCTAGTCTATCACCTGAGTGGTCTTTCGGTCCGTTCTGCCTGCTCGTTCCGCTGTTATGCTAATTTCTCCTCTTCGTCCTTAATTTTTGCACACCTGTGTAAGTTCTCCGGTAGTGGTTACAGCTATCAGATAACAGACATTTTTTTCAAAGCTGACGTTTGCATTTTTAGATATAATCAAATGTGGCTCAAAGGGGAAAGTCTTTTTACATTGGAAAGCTTAAAACGTGAGAACAATAACCGCTACTTTCCGGGTATTTTCGACGCATTACTTCGCCGCTAGAGTGCGCAAATGCAGATACTATCGAATAAAAAATTGATTCTATATTATTGCTCCAGAATTTCCGATTGAAAAAAAATCCTCCTTCCCTTCGATACAATTTATAACGAAGACTGTTTTGGGTACTGCATTATTTTCCCAATAAGTAGCAAGTTTTTCAGCAAGAAGGCGTCGATATTTTAGCTTCTACAAGTCTGACTGGAAAAATTCTTTTTGCATCGGATAAAGCTCCTTGTAGCAAAACGTCTGCATATACAAGTAAGTTCTAATTTTTAGTGAAAAACTATTTTGTCGCCAGGATGCGTGAGTGTATATTTTCTATATTATATTTTTAATTGCAGCAATATTTCCGCTTCTGAAAACTAACTGAAAACAAATTATTTTGTGATCAGATACTGCTGAGCACGGCAATTTGAGAAAAACTTCTTGAGATAATGCACGCAGTTTTATTCATTGGCATAGTTGTATATTTTACTTTTCCCGGTTTCTCTGCTTCTAAAGGTCCTATTTAGAAAATTATTTAGCAACGGATACTATTCACCACATGGACCACTTTGCAAGTACTCGTGGTTTCGTTTATTCCATAGTTCTGGCTCTTTGGGGGGGGAGGAGTAAGTGTATTTAAATTGTATAAATATACTAGTAATCCGAAATTTCATGCTGTAGAATAGAAATCAAAGTTTTCAAGCTTTCGCACATCAACCAGATGGCTTTTTCAAGAAAGGTAGACAGTAAACTCCTGTATAGTTCCTTGTTATTTAATTGGTGTAAGTGTATATTTATATTTGCAACTGTTTATCTCTGCTTCTAAACATCCTTTAAAAAAATCGTTTTTACTCTATGCCATTCGCTAAGTAAAGATGGGGAACATTATCGTCTTTAAATAATTCACAGTCTTCCCGCTAGGTGGCGTGAATATCAAAACTTTTTCTCGCTATATCTGCTTCCAAGGGACTTATTTAAAAAAATATTTATCATTACCATAGCTGTTGCTGTGAAGAATAATTTTAGCACACACCCGTATTCTACTTTTCTATTGTTAAAAATTCTGCCACCATAGGGCCCTTCCGTGTATTTCTGTTTGAAAGAGTTTACCCGATTCTAAAAATTCCTCAGAAAAATATTTTTTTGTAGGATACTCATCATTATCAAGATTATTTTGAACCCATTTTATTTTTTAAGTAACATAAAGCTTTTCCCCTAGAGGGCGTAAAGTTATATAATTTTTCTCTCTATATACACTGCTGGCCACCCAAAATGCAACACCAAGAAGGACACGAGATAGCAAAGCCAGATTTACTGGACACATAACAACAGATACAAAGATGAAACGATTGAGCTTACAGGCCCGTGCGACTTGCGGAACACGCAGACATCAATAGTTCGTGTGGCCCCCATGGCTGGTAATAACGGCCGCTACACGCCGCGGCATCGAACGAAAGAGGCTTTGGATGTGGGCTTGGGGTATGTCGGTCCAGGCTGCTTCCACACGTTGCCACAGTTCATCAGGCGTAGCCGCGGGTGGTGCTTGACGGGACACTCGGTTGCCAATCAGCGACCAGACGTGTTCGATGGGCGACATATCGGGAGAACAGGCGGGTCACGGCAGCAGTTACATCTGGTGGGCGGTGAAGAATTGCTGCACGATGCGTGCCACGTGCGGGCGCGCATTGTCCTGTTGAAACGTGGCCGCTGGCAGATCCTGCAAGTAAGGGAGGACTACAGGCTCCAAAACGTCGGAGATGTAGCGGTGGCTGTTGAGTGTACCGGCAATGCGTACTGGAGGGTGCGGGTGTCACATCCAATTGCGCCCCAAACCATAACGCCAGGCGACGGACCGGTATGGCGATGCATAATGCAGGCGTCATACAGTCTTTCGCCGCGGTGCCGCCACACGCGGATCCGACCATCGTGGTGTTGAAGGCAGAAGCGGGATTCGTCGGAGAAAACAATGTCATGCCATTCCGTAGTCCAGGTGCGGCGTTCAACGGCCCACTGCCGCCGCACTCGCCGGTGGTGTAACGTCAATGGTAATCGGAGCTTCTGCAGACGACGTCGAACGGTACGTGCTGACACAGGTTGTTGCGCAACACCCCGTAATTCCTGCGCTAACGTTCGTGATGTGGCGGTGTGACCCGTCAATGCCCGCCGCACAACGTGCCGGTCATCTCGTTAGGTGGTGTGCCGCGGCTGCGGCAATCAGTCACGTTGGTCCGTCCGTCCCTTCTGCACCCACCGAATCCATACTCGCCTCACTGTAGCTGGACGTCGTTCCACACGGGCGCCGATGTCTCGGTACGATAAACCGCTGTCGCGATAAGCCACTGTTCGTCCTCTGTCGAACTCCGAAACGTGCTGGAATGACTGCCGTGTTCTGCGACGAGGAATCAGGAAGCTTCCAACGTACAGGTCCGGCAGCACAACACACTTCCACTACTTGCACCTCGCCTTCTGTGCACCCTTCTTATAGTGCTTCTCGGTGGCGTGCCGGGCGCACATGATTTGCTTATGCGCTGCAATGCCAATCGTTTGCATGTCCGCTCGCGGGCGACGCATGCTGCGAATTTCAGGCCAATCGGATGCTTCCTTCTTGGTGTTGCGTTTTAGGTGGCCAGCAGTGTATTTTCTTCTGACTCTTCGATTTGCAAAACCCCTTTGTGTCTGACATTTTCCTTCCGACATGAGACAGTTTCACATATAATTTATTAAGTTCCATGCCATACCTTTCTGCCGCTAGTGGGACTTAAAAGTGGACTAGCAGGACTGAAAAGTCGCTAGTGGACTTCTGGGACTAAAAAGTCTCTAGTGGACTAATGAGAATGAAAAGTCGCTAGTCTTACCAGTTCCACTGACTATAAATAACCCTGCTCACATTGCATATTTTAAATTATGCGAAATTTTTCCTTATGTGGTGCAAGTGTATTTTATTTTTAGTTAATTCTTTAGATTTTTTAAAATGTACTTTGAAATACATAATTTTCGTTTCGGAAAGGATTCAAGAGACGTGTTTATTGCAACGGAAAATTCAATGTAATCTTTCTTGTATTAAATAGCACAACTGATTAATGCACCAAGTATATAAGACTGAAATGGTAATTCGTTTAATTGACAAAAGGAAACAAAATACAATTTGCCAAGCTTTTGCTGCTTTTTCAAGGCTGATATTTTTGTTCTTTTTTTTTTTTTTTTTTATTGAAGGTTTAACGACCACCGTGAGCAACTTAATGGGCTATAAGCAGTCGCCCGTACCTAATTCAGGGTCACTGGTTCCAGGGAAGGGAGAGAGCCAGTGCCGAAAAACAAACACAACATCCATGCCTCACCGGGATTCGAACCCGGACCCCTTTCGGACGAATGATCAGAGGCCATCGCTTAGACCACTGCGCCACTAATAATTCATATTATACGAGGGTTGTACCGAAAGTAATGCAAAAGTGGGCATACATTTTTTTTAACTGACAGAGGTCGTTCAAATTGCACATGTTGATAGAGTAACTCATCCTCTATGGTAACCACTCTTCTTCATTGCAGGTGAATAATGGGTTCCAACCGTCATTGAGTTCTGGACGAAGGAAGGGTGCAGGCTGTCCGACATCCACAGAAGGCTACAGAATGTTAACGGAGATGACACCATTGACAAGAGCAATTTGCACAGATGGATGAAAAAGTTTAAAGAAGGGTAAACCAGCATTGAGGACAAACCATACCGTGGGAGACCATCACCTGCGAATCCTGACAAGAATCGTCAGCGAGTGGATGAATTGATTCGCGCGGAGGTGCGAAACACAATCCCGAGTTTGTTGCACAACTGGACTGTGGTCACAACGCCGTACAGAAGATGGTGGGAGACTTAGGGTTTCGCGTGTGCAAAGTAGGTACCTCGACAGTTGACCCCGCTTTGAAGGAGAGAAGATTAAAAGTCTGCTCTGATCTACTGTAAGCGTTTGAAGCCAATGAAGACACGTTTTGTTTTCGATCTAGTGACAGGGGATGAAACGGGAGCGTATATTTACGATTCGCAAAGGAAGAATCAATCCATGGAATGGCGTGACACCTCTTTACAAATGCATAGGAAGTTCAAGAGCCAACGACCAGCGCAGAAAGTCATGGTGACTGTTTTTTTTTGGGGGGAGATGGCAGGGGTGTCATTCTCCTTGATTTTCTGGAACGTGGCTGTACCGTGACCAGCGAGCGGTACATTGAGACAATCAAGAAACTTAGAGAAGCCACAACGACGAAGAGACCGAACAGAAATCTGAAAAGGATCCGCATTCACCATGACAATTGGAGACCACACATATCTTTGGCAACAAATCAGGCGATCAGCAAATTAGACTGGTCGGTAGTTCCCCATCCACCGTGCAGCCCAGATCTGGCGCCCTCTGTTTTCCACCACTTCGGTTCAATGAAGGACAGTCTCCGGGGAGAACGATTTGATGACACAGCCGAGGTGAAAGTGGCTGTGAAGAAGTGGGTACAACAGTCCACACCTGAATTTTTTCAAAGATGATTCGAGAGTTGTGTTGAACGATGGCGCAAATGCATAGCTTGTGATAGAGACTATGTTGAGTAGTACCTCTGTGTAGAGGAGGAGTTACTCTACCAATGTGGGCAATTCTAACGACCTGTGTCAGTTAATAGAAAAATTATGCCCACTTTTGCATTACTTTCAGTGCAACCCACTTGTATAGGCTAATATGTATAACCATATTTACTTCACAATATGCGCAAAGAGTCTCAGTCTTACTTTTCTTTTTGTCGTCTTATATGAAGGGTAGTTCAAATGATGGCAAAGTGTAATTAAAACACAATTTTTATTCATGCATTGGAATACAGGCTCTTTCGCTTTTCCAAACAATTACTTCCATTTTACTACCGTCATCATGGAACTAATGCATAGATTTCTTCAGAGTAAAACCTTTTGCGTTGGGTTGCACTTCGCCGGACGAACGAAAGTGTTTCTCTGGAAACCAACTATTAGTGGGACAAAAAGATGAAAGTCAGTGCGAGTCAAATCTTAGAAACAAGGATATAGGGATGGAAGAACTCTTGAAAACACAATTCCTGAAGCTGTTCAAAGGCTTCTTGCAAATTTTGTTGAGTGTCGACAAAAAAGCTGTTTTCCTTGTAGCACAAAAATTCATTTCAGTGTAGTGTTTTCACAGTAAAGGTGTTGTTTCTACGAATTTATCATAATGCAGTGAAGCTTTCTGTTTTTACTGTACAACTTCTTTACCTTTTGCTGTTTTTACCTGGATCTCTTAAGTCGAAT
Source organism: Macrothele yani (assembly GCA_039090855.1). Classification (NCBI taxonomy): domain Eukaryota; kingdom Metazoa; phylum Arthropoda; class Arachnida; order Araneae; family Macrothelidae; genus Macrothele; species Macrothele yani. Next base: position 34,349,080 of record CM077026.1, on the reverse strand, counting down.
CAAAAACTATGTCTGCAAACCAGTTTTTGAGGTTTAACGACCAACGTGAAAAACTCACTGGGTTATAAGCAGTGACCCGTCCCAAATTTAGGGTCACTAGTTCGAGGGAAGGGAGACAGCCAGTGCCGTAAGACAAACACAACATCCATGTCTCACCGGGCAACGGGGAGGCGCAAACGAGATTCACAAAAGGATACTAGAAGCTCATCATAACCACCCTGTTAACTGAGTGGTTTGAGACGCTAGTTTCTAACCATTAGCCCAAAATGGATCTGGGTTCGAATCCTGGACGAGGCATAGGTACTGAGTTTCCCTTACGGCGAACACAGCACCTATGCCCTGAAACTGAAAACAATGGACCTGTGAATTTGAAATAAGGAACCAATCACTGCTCAGAGCCCTTAAATTTGCTAATGAAGAACTTTAATGAACCGCAAAAAAAAGAAAGAAAATAAGATAAGACTCATTTTACTAGCATCCGCATATCTCTGTTTATGTAAGTCGAACAAGTAAAAAGTCGTTTTGTACCGAAGAAATTTAATCACTAAGATAATGATTCACCTACTTTCGAGTTTCTGTGATACACAGTTTTCCCAGTAGGTGGCGTAAACGTATTTTTGTTTGGTGCGATATTTAATTAAGCAGGATTGCAAGAATTTCTTCTACACCGGCTGCCTGGAACAATGAGCAAAATATTTGAAGCATTTTCTGCATTGCCAAACGTACAGCTTTACGGCTAGGTGGCGTAAATATTTATTTGTGGTAGGCTAAGTGTGAGACATTATACCTTTAGTATCTCCAGAAGGAAAGCGACAGCCTGAATATTAGGTGGTGAGCAGACTACAACCATACAAAACAATTTCGTGTTGATATACATTTGTAGAAATGCTGAACAGCACGAATTCTACGCATCCGCTGTGCTGATAGGCAGCTGCCACGAAGAAAATTGACGAATAAAAAGCGAAGACGAAAACCAACATTTTTTTTTTTTTTTTTTTTGATTGGAGGTTTAACGACCACCGTGAGCAACTCAATGGGCTATAAGCAGTCGCCCGTCCCTAATTTAGGGCCACTGGTTCCAGGGAAGGGAGAGATCCAGTGCCGTAAGACAAACACAACATCCATGCCTGACCGGGATTCGAACCCGGACCCCTTACAGACGAATGATCAGAGGCCAGCGCCTTAGACCACTGCGCCACCGGGGCGGCAAAAAAACAACAACATGAAAATATTACTTTGAAGTATTTGATTTTGAGGAGTGTTATATGAAAGTTTGCGGTCAATCCATCCAAGAAATTGCCTGGAGATATATATATATATATATATATATATATGGTCAGGTGATGCGTAACATCACAGCCTCTCCTTGACAAATGTCAACCCCGCCTTCTCGTGGTGCATCCTGTTCCCACTAAAGGGGCTCTGACGACCGCAAATAGCGGTATAACTATACCATCGGGATCAGAGGAAATGCTATCCCACACTCACCAACCCGCTTGGCCAGCGTGGTGAGTTATGGCCAAACACCTCCAAAATGACTCTACAACTTAAATCTTGGCCCTCAGTCTCCGGCAGCTGGAATGTACCTGGCCAAGGCAGCGGCCAGTGCGACATGAAGGCAGAGTGTGCTAAGAATCCCCGGAGGACCGGACTAGGCTGCCATTTGATGCTGACCTTGGCTAACTACAACGGACGCTCCCTATCTTCTGATTCAAGGCTTCTTGAATTGGAAGAGGAACTACAAAGGATCAAGTGGGATATCGTGGGGCTGAGTGAGGTAAGGAGAAAAGGAGAAGATCTCATTGAACTGAAAAGTGGACATCTCTTCTATTATCGTGGGACAGATACTGGCAGAACTAGTGGTGTTGGATTTATAATAAACAAGAAACTGAAGGATAAAGTGGTAGAAGTTGAAAGTTCCTCGGACAGAGCTGCACGACTCGTTATCCAACTATCGAGAAGATACCAGGCTCAGATTATTCAAACTTATGCACCCACCACAAGTCATCCTGAAGAAGAAATTGAAGAATTTTATGAGGAAATTCGTCATCTAAAAAATAAAGGTAAGCAGCACTTGAAGATAATTATGGGAGATTTCAATGCAAAAATAGGGCACCGGCAACAGAATGAAACTTCAGTAGGTAAATTCGGTCACGGCAACAGAAACCAGCGTGGAAATATTCTCGTTGAGTTTGCAGAGGCAGAAGGATTTTTCATCTTGAATTCCTTTTTCAAGAAAAAGCCACACAGGAAATGGACATGGAGACATCCAATTGGGACGACAAGTGAAATTGACTTTATTATGTGTAACAAAAAATTCGTCATCGAAGACTGCAGTGTGCTAAACAAGTTCAACACAGGTAGTGACCATAGATTGGTGAGATGTAAGATGCACCTCAACACTAAACTGGAACGTGGCAAGCTCATAAGACAAACAAAATGTATTGACATAACCAACCTTAAAAAACACCATAATACTTTCAAGTTGGAACTGAAGAACAGATTCTCTGCTTTAGAAGGCCTAACATCGGAAGAAGTGGATATTTCTGAAGTTAACAGAAAAGTAACCAAAGCTCTTATGGAAACAGCAACAAAATTAGCTGGGTCTAAGAACAAGTTGCATGTAAACAAATTATCAGGAAAAACCAAAATGTTGATGCAAAAAAGAAGAGAGATGAGGACAACTAAAGAAGATGTGACTTCCAAAGTGGAATACATAGAGCTATGCAAGACAGCACGAAAAAGTATCACTGAAGACGTAAGGAAATTCAACTGTGAGCTAGTGAGGAAAGCAATTGAAAACAACCAAAGCCTAAAGATAGCAAAGGGACATCTCAGTAAGGGAAGAAAACAGATTATGGCTCTGAGAAAAGAAGATGGTTCTATAACAAGAAATAGAGGCGAAATTTTGACAAGAGTGAAAGATTTCTACTCCAAATTATATGAAAGGGATGATACATGTACTCCAGACATCATGAAAGGTACCAGAGTTCTTCCAGTCCTCCCAGCAGAAGTTGCACATGCAATCAAGAACATGAAGCGGGTGAAAGCTCCAGGAGAAGATGGAATTACTATAGACATCATATAAGAAGCAAGTGGAGAAATTGAAACAGTACTCGCCCAAATTTTCACTCGATGCCTTAATGAAGGGAAGATTCCTGAGGATTGGAACAATGCTACAATGATCCTGCTACATAAAAAAGGTGACATTGAGGATCTCAGGAACTACAGACCTATCAGCCTCCTATCAGTGGTTTATAAAATCTTCACTAAAGTTCTTTCACACCGCTTGAAGGTAACACTGGACATGGCTCAACCGAGAGAACAAGCTGGATTCAGGAGTGGCTACAGCACAATAGATCATATCCACGTACTGAGAGAACTAATTGAAAGAGCGAGGGAATATGAACTTCCATTGTGCATGGCTTTTATCGATTATGAAAAAGACTTTGATTCGGTGAAACCATCAGCAGTTACCACGGCTCTGAAATCCTGCGGTATTGAAGATGCATACATTAATATTATTAACAACATCTATGAAAATACAAGTGCAAAGATTCGGCTGTTTGAAAATACAATACACATAAAAATTGGAAAGGGAGTGAGACAAGGTGACACCATATCTCCGAAGCTCTTTAATGCCAATTGGAAAATGTCTTTCAATCACTGAACTGGGAAAACAAAGGGATAAAGATTAATGGAGATTATCTAACCCACCTTCGTTTTGCTGATGACGTAGTCATTTTTGCAACTACCCCATCAGAGCTGCAGAGTATGATCCAGGAACTTGCTGACAAGAGTAAAGAAGTGGGATTAAAAATGAACTTTCAGAAGACAAAAGTGATGTTCAATGCTTTTACAAGAAATGAAGATTTATCGATTGATGGAGAAAAACTGGAGATAACAGATACGTATGTTTATCTTGGACAGCAGATATCAAGTGAGGGTCACATTGATGAAGAAATTAATAGGCGTACAAAACTTGCCTGGAGAGCTTTTGGAAGAAACAGCATAATTTTCAAGAGCAATATGCCATTATGTCTTAAAAGAAAAGTGTTTGATCAATGCATCCTTCCAGTGCTTACGTATGGTGCAGAGACGTGGACCTTAACTAAAAGAGACATACAAAGGCTGCAGACAACTCAAAGTAGCATGGAGAGGTGCATGCTTGGTATAACCAGGAGAGATAAGAAGAGGAACTCGTGGATCCGAAAAATGACGAGAGTGGAAGACATCATGATCAGAGTTAAATCCCTGAAATGGCAATGGGCTGGACATACTGCCAGAAGGACAAACCATAGATGGACAGCCGAAATTTTAGATTGGATTCCAAGGGACAGGAAAAGACCCAGAAAAAGACCACATGGGAGATGGGTGGATGAAATTCGTAAATATGCGGGAGTGACATGGAGGAGACTGGCACAAGACAGACCGTTGTGGAGGAAACTTGGGGAGACCTTCGTCCAGCAGTGGATTGATAATGGTTGACAATGATGATGATGATGATATATATATGCACTATATATATATATTATTAATAACATCTATGAAAATGCAAGTGCAAAGATTCGGTTGTTTAAAAATACAACACACATAGAAATTGGAAAGGGAGTGAGACAAGGTGACACCATATCTCCGAAGCTCTTTAATGCCCCATTGGAAAAGGTCTTTCAATCACTGAACTGGGAAAACAAAGGGATAAAGATTAATGGAGATTATCTAACCCACCTTCGTTTTACTGATGACGTAGTCATTTTTGCAACTACCCCATCAGAGCTGCAGAGTATGATCCAGGAACTTGCTGACAAGAGTAAAGAAGTGGGATTAAAAATGAACTTTCAGAAGACAAAAGTGATGTTCAATGCTTTTACAAAAAATGAAGATTTATCGATTGATGGAGAAAAACTGGAGATAACAGATACGTATGTTTATCTTGGACAGCAGATATCAAGTGAGGGTCATATTGATGAAGAAATTAATCGGCGTACTAAACTTGCCTGGAGAGCTTTTGGAAGAAACAGCATAATTTTCAAGAGCAATATGCCATTATGTCTTAAAAAAAGTGTTTGATCAATGCATCCTTCCAGTGCTTACGTATGGTGCAGAGACGTGGACCTTAACTAAAAGAGACATACAAAGGCTGCAGACAACTCAAAGTAGCATGGAGAGGTGCATGCTTGGTTTAACCAGGAGAGATAAGAAGAGGAACTCGTGGATCCGAAAAATGACGAGAGTGGAAGACATCATGATCAGAGTTAAATCCCTGGAATGGCAATGGGCTGGACATACTGCCAGAAGGACAGACCATAGATGGACAGCCGAAATTTTAGATTGGATTCCAAGGGACAGGAAAAGACCCAGAAGAAGACCACATGGGAGATGGGTGAATGAAATTCGAAAATATGCGGGAGTGACATGGAGGAGACTGGCACAAGACAGACCGTTGTGGAGGAAACTTGGGGAGACCTTCGTCCAGCAGTGGATTGATAATGGTTGACAATGATGATGATGATGATATGCACTGTCGAGTCACATTATTGTGACCGCTAGCTAATATCCAGAGTAACTGCCGTGTGTAGCGTGGACAGTAGCTAGATGACCTGGGAATCACTCAACAAGGTTCTGGAAGGGATTTACAGGTATGTGGAGCTATGCCAACTGCAGTGCAGCTGACAGTTGCTAGAGGGTACGTGGTGGAGGATCCATAGAGCGAAAAACACGATCAATGTGGTCCCATAGTTGCTCAAATGAGTTTAAGTCTGGGGAATTACGGGGCCAGGGAAGTACTTCGAAGTCTTCATCGTGCTTTTTCAACCACTCTTGAACATTTCTAGCTGTGTGACACATGGTATTACCGTGGTGGAAGATACCGTCCACCACAGGGAGGACAATCAGCATGAACGGGTGTACGTGGTCTGCAAGGATGGATTCATGACGAATTCGGTTCATAGTGTCTTCCATAGGTATGAGTGAACCCAGAGAATGCCACGAAAACATTACCCAGACTATAACGCTGATCCCACCAGCTTGTGTTCCTCCAGGAACGGTTGAAGAGTGTTTTTTCTCCGATGTTTCTCGCCTTATACGCCAACGTCCATCCGTTCGATGAATTAGAAAACGCGACTCAACAGAGAAGGCAATACTTTGCCAATCAGCGGAGGTCCGATTCCGATACAGCCCTGCAAATGTAAGTCTTTTCTGCAGATGCACCTTCTTCAGCATAGGTGCAGTGACCATCTGTCTGTACCGGAGCCCCATACGCAGCAGGGTTCGCTGAACTGTCGTTTTAGACACACTTCCGGTAGCCTCTTGGTTCATTCGGCCAGTTAGTTGCTCCACTGTAGCGTGTCGATCGGCCCTCAAGTACCTTCGAAGCCAAAGTTCACATCTCACATCCCATCAGACCAAAGCTTCATGAAAACATGTGCTTAAGTGAAGTAATCAGGAAAACTAAGAGAGTTGCATGAACACTTCAATTAAAGGCACCATTGCTATTAACGTAACTATCAAGTGATTGTAAGTAATTCTGAAGCAGTAATGGTTAAGGGGTTTTGATAGAAGAAAGTAGAAGAGCTGAAGATAAATAATTCGTTCAGTACAAAGAGGTACAAATTATTTTGTGAAAGAATTACATTGGAGGAAAGTGAAAAAAGAACACCAAGAAGGAATCGGCGGACGATCATGAAATTTACATATGTTAATGGGTCGAGTTTACGTAGGTGTGATGTTAATTTCGGGACCAACCGGTGAGAGCTTACGCCACAGCACGGCATAATATACAAATTATCGTCGGTGGTATTTAAGGAGTACGGCGAAGTGAATTTAATCAGTCGTCGGCGTACGGACCCGTGCGATGACCCTGAAGAGGCTGCAATGCCTGGACATGGAAGACGTGTACGATTTCAGCAGTTATCGGACTTTGAGCGAGGTCGTCTAGTCGAACTCCGCGAGGCCGAATTGTCGTATCGTCGTATTGCGGAGCGAATTGGACGGGAAGTATCGGTGATGGTACGATGGTGGCGTAGATGGTCCGAGGAACATTCCCACACGAGAAGACGTGGAACTGGAAGTCACAGACGGACTGATGAGCGGACCGATCGACGCATAACAAGAGCGGCGTTGTCAAGCAAAACATCCACTGCGACGCAAATCCGAGCTGCCGTTGCACCTGAGGTGACTGTGCGAACAATCCGCAACCGTCTACTGGATGCAGGACTATGTGCACGTGTGCCTCTGTCATGTGTACCTCTGACTCCAGCCCACCGTCAGGAACGGCTGTAGTGGTGTCGCCAACGTCTGCTCTGGAGAACGCAATAGCGATCTGTCGTGTTCAGCGATGAAATCAGATTTTGCTTGGTAGCCTCCGATTTTCGTATGCGTGTTCGCAGACGCACAGGGGAGCGTCTCCACCCTTCTTGCATCCGCCAGTGACACACAGGGCCTACCACATGGTCTCCTGGTGTGGGGAGCGATCTGCTATCACTCCCGTACACAACTAGTGTTTGTACCGGGTACGTTAAACAGCACCTCTTACATCAACAACATCATTCAGCCCGTTGTTGTGCCATTTGTAAGGTCGGTCCATCGTGGTGTTTTACAGCAAGATAACGCACGCCCACACACGGCACGTGCAACGCAACATGCACTTCAGGGTGTGAGACAACTTCCATGGCCTGCACGGTCACCGGATTTGTCCCCCATTGAGCACGTGTGGGATTTTATGGGACAATGACTTATCCGGTCTTCACGGGCAGCCACGACCATCCCTGATTTACGCATCCAGGTTGAGGATGCTTGTAACTCAATACCCCAAACTTACATCCAACATCTGTACGACAGACTCCATACCAGAATTGCCCAGTGTGACGCAGTTCATGGCGGTTCAACCTCGTACTAACCATGTTACATGGAAATGTTATTTTTCAGTTTACCAGCAAATACAGCTGTTGCCATAATGTTTTGATCACGTTATCCTCTGTATTCCGTTATTATGCTGTATAAATGTCGTTGGTATCAGACGTCTCCTTCTTGGTGTTCTTTTTTCACTTTCCGCCAGTGTATATTCGGCATGGGTGGATAAAAATTTACGAACCCATGTGGGGCATAACGGGAAAGAATTACTCAAGAAAGCAAAAGATGTGAGAAGACCTTCATGCTACAGATGATCCGGGTATGTGGGTAGGCGTGCGCCGGTGTGACGTAAGTCCAGAAACCAGACTTACGGTGTCTAACAGGATTGAGCAAGAATCACAAAACAAATTATTTATTGTAGCAGATTTTCCCGAAAATTTTTCTTACTTGTGCATTTTGTACCACAAGACTACAAAAAGCTCCCTGAATTCTATATTTCGAAAACACCTGATGTACAACGTAACCAAAAAGTTCCAGTGGAATTGTGAGAAGGAGGTTATAACGGTTTTTAGTGCATTTACTAGAAGCACAGCAATTTTGCACGCCGTCCAGGAAACCGAATGGTTTGAAACGCTGGCTCTGACCATTCGACCTATTTTTGTCTTACGGTGCTAGCTCTCTCCTTTCACCGCAGATAGTCGCCCTAAATTTGGGGCAGGCGGCTGCTTATGTGGTTGTGAAATCGAGAAGCAAAAAGAATCTGTACCAGCATTGTGAGTATTAAATATTTATGTAAACATTCAGGAGATATTTTATGGCTTTGAGATTCCGTCACTGATCAAGGGACGCTGGTTTCAGGGAAGGGAGAGAGTCAGAGCTGAACAACAACCCCACTACGTACACCCCACCCGGAACTCTAATCTGGGCCAAATTTTAATGATTAGCTAGAAGCCCGCCGCGCCGCTAACCGCTCGGTCACCGGAGAGTCATAGATTTCAATATGCTACGGTACGAACCACTCATATACACCGATGAGATATTGCATCATGACCAGCTACCTAATAAGCTGCATGACTTCCTTCAGCCCACAAAACACCAACCGCTCAGCGAGGCATCGATTCGATGAGGTGGCGATAGGTATCCTGGAGTATCTGGTACCATAATATCAGCAGCAGGTACTCCAGTTCCGGTACATCTCGGGGTGGTGGTGGTGATTTAGCGCGAACCCACTTTTTCAAGTCGAACCGCAAATGTTCGATTGGGTTCATGTCAGGTGAATTTGGAGGCCAGGGCATTAACAGAAAGTAACCAGCATGTTCCTCGAAATCCTCCTTGACGATTCTGGCAGTGTGGCATGGCGCCTTATCCTGTTAGTAATTGCCATCACCAGCAGGGAACACAGTTGCCGTGAATGGGTGAACTTGGTTCGCTACGATGTTCAGATACCTGGCGGCTGTCAGGGGTTGTGTTATCGGGATAATGGGGCCTAAAGTGTTCCAAGAAAACATCGCTCACAGCATAACACCGACGCCGCCTGCCTGTTTCCGCCCAAGAGTGCATCCAGTTGCCATAGTCTTCATTGATAATCGGCGTATCCGTGCTCGGCAATCTACATAATTCACCAGGAATCTTGATTCGTCAGACCTTTCTTTCAATCATCCACGGTTCAATCTCGATGATCTTGGGCGCATTTCATACGTCGTGGGTGATGACGTGCGGTGAGCATGGAGACCCGGCTGGGTCTTCGTCTACGCAGGCCCACGCGCTGAAGGATGCGATAAACTGTGTGCTGTGACACGTTGCCCTGATCACCACTGTTGCATCTGCGGCTGATTTGTGGCACTGTGGCCCTGCGGTCGATGCGATAACAATGCGTGACAGTCTCCGCTCCCCTCTGACATCAATGAGCTGCGGACGACACACGAATAGACGACGGTATGTTGTTTGGCCATATGTGCACCGCTTTTGATACGTACTCACTACAGCGGCACGTGAACATGCCACAAGCCTCACCGTTTCCGAGATCATAGTCCCGAGGCGGCGTGCCGTCATAATTTGTCCTTTATAAAACTCCCATAATCGGCAGGTTTTCCCATTCTGACTTCGAACAATCTACTAATCGGAAGCCGATCTTCGGGCTGTATATACACTGAGTGGCCACTTTACTATGACCACCCCCTCAGTACTTCGTTGGGACACCTTTTGCCCTTAATACTGCGTCGATTCTTCGTGGCATGGACTCCACGAGATGTTGATAGGAGGTCTGTGGAATCTGATACCATGCTTGATGAATAGAACTTTCCAGGAGTGGGAGATTGCAGGGTTTTGAATCCAGCTGTCTGATAGCTCGTTCAACTTCATCCCACAAATTCTCAATGGGGTTGAGATCTGGAGACTGTGGAGACCACCTAAGCAAAGTAAACTCACCAGCATGTTCCTGAAACCAATCCTGTACAATACGAGCACTATGACAGGGCGAATTATCTTCTAGAAAGTAGCCATCGCCATTGGGATAAACAGTCCACATAACAGGATGCACTTGGTCCGCAACGATGTTTAGATATGATGTGCCAGTCAGACGTTGATCAACACAAATTAATGTGCCCAAAGCATGCCAGATAAAAACAAAACAAGCCATAACGTTTTCTCCACAGCTTGAATGGTTGTAGTAATGCATTTGTTGTCCATGCTTTCGTGCTGTTTCCGACAAATTCTCACTCGGCCATTTACATAGTGCAACTGAAAAGGTGATTCATCGGACCACATAATTTGTTTCCAATTATCGACTGTCCAATCCTTGTGCTCCTGTGCGAAATGGAGACGTTTTCTCTTGTTAACTGCAGACAGCAAAGGTGTTCAAACAGGCCTTCGGCTGCCATATCCCATCCCATGCAGTGTACGGCAAACAGTGCGTGAAGAGATCCTTTGAGGGGATCCTTGATTAAGATGGTCTGTAATTTGCTGCACTGTTGCCCTTCTGCTGTCTGTTACCAGTCTGAACACTCTCCGTTATGCCCGAGCAGTCACTAGTCGATGCCGACCACACGTTGCACGTAGAGACCCAGTTTTTTGGCTGACAATCCAGTCTTAAAACACTTTAACAACAGCTGCTCTGGAACATTCCACGAATGCGGCGGTTTCGGTGATACTCGCTCCATGGCTTCGAGCTCCTACAATCACCTACGTCGAAAGTCCGTCAAATCGCATTTTTTACCCCACTCGTCACCCAAAAATCACTCGTACTACTGTCGCAAGCACTAAGCTTTCCCTTTTTATACTAGCCTCGCCCTCTGGCGGCAACAGCGTGCAGCCATAGCTCATTTGCTTAAACTGTCAGGTGTTCATAATAAAGTGGCCACTCAGTGTATACTGCTCTATAAACGCCACCTGCGCCACCGTTCGATCTCCAGGCAAGCTCATTTCTTTAGGCTGCGGTTGGTCGTAATGTAATGGCACATCAGTGTATCAGATCACCTTAATGGGACATTTGGGCCCATTTTTTCCACCATCAAGCCTTTTCATTGCCCTTAATTGTGTCTCTTCAAGTCTTGCATTAATTCTTCTCAGATCCCAAAGCATCATGTACATCCACCTAGACTGATGTATCCATGTTGCTTATAGGCGACAATTTCGGAGATTTACCAATTTCAAGGTACATTTGGCTACGGAGATCATCCTGACTTATACTTTTGATTTTGTTTGTCGGGACATATGACAGTGCAGTATACAACAACGGGTTTCGTTTCTTAAGTGGCGGAAAGGGCGCCATTAGTGTGCTGTAAGGAATATCTCATACATTTAAAATGTACGGGTCTTCGCCAGCTGGATAAAGGAAGTAGATTTTTGATTTCAGGCTAACGGTGACAACTTCTCATTCTTACATAAATTTTAAGTTCAAGGGTAGTCGAAAATTCGCACCGTTTGCAGTTAAAAAGTTTAATGGCGCAAGAAAACCATGCACGCTCCCTACATTCAGCCACAGGCAGTGGTTTTCTATAATCCTTTACCAATGTTCCACTAGAGTCACGATTACATTGTGGTGTCACTCTGCAGATTTTGAGGACAAAAACTCTCTGACACCAGATTCCACACCCACCGCAGGAGCGAAGTGCCGTTCTTATAGAGATTGAGCCATGGAGTGAAGCAAGCTGCGATAGGATGAGGCAAGGTTGGGACTGTATGAAGGACTGGGTAGGATCTCAATCGCTTTTAACTCCAGGCAGGTTTAGGAGGACCACTCTGGAGATGTGACCTGGGGCATTTTCCATTCCCTTTGCAGCAAATCGGACTTCCTGTTCATAAGAACTTGCAGAGATCAAAGACCTGTTCGGTACAGGCCTTCCCGTTAGTATTTTGACCATTTCCCACAGGGTTCCAGTAAGCAGGACCCTCGCAATTCCACCAAATGCAAAGCATGAACCGCCCTCTTTGTACTACCGGTGGGTCTAGAGTGACATAGAGTGACCTCAATCAGTGGTTCGCTGTGGAAAGATAACGTACGAATATCCACTTTTCATTGTCTGTGACGATAAGAAGCCAAATCTTATTGTCTTGTGGATTTTCTAGTAATATGCACAGAGAGCGACTTGGTGTTTTTACCTGCTGGGGTGCCAATACACAAAGAACCATTAGATGATGCCTGGAGGTTACCCAAGCTGGTACAGGTGACGAAAGATGGTGTATTGGGAAGGCCACCCTCCTCAGCTGCTAATTGTAGTGTACTGATACTGGCGTTCGCTATCACATCTTCGATCAGGGTGTCACAGTTGGTGGTCTTTTGATGTCCTGACCTCCACTTGTCTTCGAGACTGGTGTCCGTAGAATTCGACCAGGACATCTGTGTTGGTGGTCTTTGGACGTCCTGACCTCGGCTTGTCTTCGGGACTGGTGTCCCGACATCGGCTTGCCTTCGAGACTGGTTCCCTAGCATTCGACCAGAATATCTGTGTTGGTGGTCTTTGGACGTCCTGACCTCGGCTTGTCTTCGAGGTTGGTGTCCCTAACATTCGTCCGGGTGGTCAGTGTTGGTGGTCTTTGGACGTCCTGACCTCGGCTTGTCTTCGAGGTTGGTGTCCCTAACATTCGTCCGGGTTGTCCGTGTTGGTGGTCTTTGGACGTCCTGGCCTCGGCTTGTCTTTGAGACTGGTGTCCGTAGCATTCAAACGCGAAACCATTTTCTTACAGAACTGGTGTCCACTGTTTCCTAACTTTGAACTGTACTAATTTCTCTTGCTATTGCTGGTAAATCGTTTTCCCAATAATGGCGTAGGAGCACCCGAACGAAAAATTTATCGACCTCCATCCTTTTTTCACCTGAAAACGCAGTGCGGATCTTTGCCAAATGCACGTCATCAGTCTTGTGTGTTCCAAGCCTATATGTACATACCTAGTCGGCGGTAACGCGTTTCACACACGAATGGAAGCAGAACATCATGTATAACTCAAAACGGTACAATCTTTTAACTCATCCTGTTCCATTTATCGTAGTGTAGCTTACTTCCGAATGCTGTGCATAGGTTTTGGTGTGACCATAAACATTCTTTTACACATGTAGGAGCTACCGGGACACAGTCCAGGATATGCAAAAACATGGAATTTTCTCGATTCCTCTGCAGGCCACTGAGCCTACAGAACATGACAAAATTTATATAGGTTCGACTTTCCGGGCTCTCAGCACCACGATTGCGGTACACAAGTTTGATGTCAAAATAAAATCTAATACTACAGTGATGTCATGCCTAGTCAACAAATGTTCACACGTTCCTGTGCGGTACCAAATATCTACCCTCAATTTACCGATTTCAAGATCGCAAGTCAGGTTCACCGAAAGCATGTTCATACGCTCCAGTGGACAAAAAGCATGTAACGATAACATCCCTGAAGTGATCACAATTCCGTGGGAAGCAATACTTCCCGCTTCTACACGGACAGCATCAGGTAACTACGCAAATCTTGAAATCAACCTACTAGCTAGGGAATCGGTATCCTCCACATCTACATAGACGCTATCGGACAATTTCACATTCCAGTTGACAGCCCAAAAAGTGTAGTTCCGCAGAACATTTTCCATTCGCGTTCGACATTGGCTCGCAGTGAACCCTACCACTTTTGCTTCACTGACCCCAACGCGATTCTATCATCTAAGGCAGGTTCAGCCTCATAGTGTCATAGATCTCATGATGGATTGTACGTTACGATCCGAAAGATCTAATGTCTGGTTTTTAGAATGTAATGTCATTAAAGTCACAATTCTTGAATAGGTTGTGTTTTAATCGCGCGTAGACGGTTGTTAATTTCGATTTTATCTACATGTTTTTTATTTATTTCTGCACTTAACAGAGTGCAATTTGACGGAACATATCAAGACAGAATTGAACAAGTTACGTCGTGTGAGTATCATGAATCATCTAATGATGAGTTTTACGGAGTGAGCTTTTCATAAAAATCTACAAAACGTAAAAGAAAATTCTGTGAGAAAGATTTCTGTTACCTTTTAAATGCGATGGTTGCTAATCCTATTTGTAAGAGCGTCTCTTTCAGGAAACATGCAGAGGATTTTCTTCAGTATCAAATATTTACTCATCGCTTCGTCTCCAGAGATGCCGAAGCTTGTTTCTCAATAAATGCAGCAGAAGAGATGAGCTTACGTATCGCATCCACAGAAATCCTTTAGAGGTAGTAAATAAAGTCGATATCGGTAGGAAAACAAAAACAAAAGAGTAGAAACTGCAGAAAGTGACAGACTTAGCCTTTACGAGCTGTTTTCTGTGTATGGGAACACAAAATCAATTAAAATTCGTAGTAAATATTTGAGAAAACAAGAGTAAGTATTAGGGGAAACAAGCCCTTTGTCTTTCCTGAAAACAGTGGGATTAAAATTTCACGTTCCAGGCTCGAGTTTCGAAACGCTGTTTGAAAAAGAGGATAGTTAAGTCGCCCAAATACACTCTTTTAAAAAATAAAAGGGAACCCCAAAATTAGTTCAATCCTGATGAAACTCCGCGCATGAAAGTACCGCAGGCGGAATATGCAAATGGTTAAAAAATAAAGACCAATGACTAAATAGTGACCTGTCACAGCGTATGGGAACCGCGCATCGAGGAGGGTTCACTAAGAGCAAAGCTCTCACGCAGGATTATGACAACGAGTTGCGATTGCATTTACCTCCACGCATTGAGAAGATGCCTCGACGTCGGATCCGGGCAAAATACGAGCAGTTGAGGGAGTTTGAGAGAGGACGTATAATTGTGCTGAGACAGGACGTATAATTGTGCTGAGACAGGACGTATAACTGTGCTGAGGGAGGACGTATAATTGTTCTGAGAGAGGACGTATAATTGGGCTGAGGGAGGACGTATAATTGTGCTGAGAGAGGACGTACAATTGTGCTGAGAGAGGACGTACAATTGTGCTGAGAGAGGACGTACAATTGTGCTGAGAGAGGACGTACAATTGTGCTGAGAGAGGACGTATAATTGTGGAGAGAGAGAGGGAATATAATTGTTCTGAGAAAGGACATATAATTGTGCTGAGAGAGGACGTATAATTGTGCTGAGAGAGGACGTATAATTGTGCTGAGAGAGGACGTATAATTGTGCTGAGAGAGGACATATAATTGTGCTGAGAAAGGACGTATAATTGTGCTGAAAGAGGACGTATAATTATGCTGAGAGAAGACGTATAATTGTGCTGAGAAAGGACGTATAATTGTGCTGAGAGAGAACGTATAATTATGCTGAGAGAAGACATATAATTGTGCTGAGGGATGACGTATAATTGTGCTGAGAGAGGCCGGTTGGTCAAGTAGGTCCAGAAGGGACAAACTCAGCGGTACGCGGGAAGTGAACCGATGAGAGCAAAGACAGAACGCGAGGATCAAGCGATTGTGGGAGCCGCACGAACAGAACCGATTTCGTGACTCTCAACCACCCGTGGCCATGCTGTGTCGTTTACAGGTACGGAAATGGCCATCTGGACCGTTGCCAGATTTGTGGCACGGGGACTCTATTCGAGGTGGCCAGTCCTTTGCCTACCACTGACCAGCGAGCATCGTCGGCAAAGGCTGCAGTGGTTTCGGGCCAGATCAACGTGGGATGGTGTGCAGTGGCGTTCTGTTGTCTTCAGCGATGAGTCACGGTTTGCACTCAGTGCCGATGACCATCCCATACGTGTCTGGAGACGACCCGGCCACCACACGGATGCTGTTTTTACAGTGGAACGGCATGGCTCGCACCCCGGGAGTGACTGTATGGGGAGCCATTTCCTACGGAAATTGAACACTCTTGGTAGTCTTCCGTGCGACACTCACGGCTCAACGGTACGTCGATGACATTATACAACGTGTTGGGTTGCCCTTCATGTCGAAGCATCACCGAGCAATTTTTCAACAAGATAATGCCCTGCCACGCACTGCACGGCTTTACCAGGCTGCTGTTTTTAAGGTCGACACCCTTCCATGGCCAACCCGATCGCCTGACCTGTCACCGATCGAACATGTTTGCGACATGATGGACGCCACCTACGTCCATCCCCGATTGTCAGCAAACCGGCCGTCAATTTGTACTCCATCTGGCATGCTATACTTCAGGAAAGCATCTGTGAACTGAATGCGTCTATACCACGCCGGGTAACTGCTTGTATGAGAGCCAAAGGTGGCGCTAGAACGTACTTCTTCCACCCGTGTAGCTGTTTTATCGAATAAATGTCCCAGCTGCACTGGAATTTCAAACACGTATATTGCGCCTACCAATTTTCATTTCGATTGGATGATTCTTTCTGGGTGCTTCTTTTTCTTTTGCGAACAGTGTATATGATACCCGTCCTCACAACAGGCGCATGTAAAGATCGCAAATATTATTGGCTACATGGGAGAAAGAAATATTTCTCCCAATGATGAATTGCTTCAATGCTCGAGTATATGTCCTCTCACTCTCTCACTGTGTTCCAAAATAGAATAAGACACAGTCAACGTACTCACTGCCCTGACTCTTTGCTTTTTCTAAAACTAATGCGATTAAATCAAGGAAAGGAGACTTAGATACTCATGAAAGAACATTTCCTTGTCAGGAAGGTCTCAGTTTCTGTTTTTTATTCAAGAGACGAACCACAATCTGCATCCACTGCAAGTAAAATAATTACGAAGGCAACGAATCAAATGTCGAATCAGCTGAACGCATGATATTGATTGCACCAAATGCATTAAGTTGTCGCTTCATTAAGTACGAAGGGAGCTCCGAAAGCAATGCGGTTTACCTTTAATAAGGTTTTCATAGAATAGGAAAATATGTCAGATATTCACCCATGCAAAGTCATGATTCGAAACAATTTCCACAGAAGATACACTTGCACCATTTCTGAACACAAGGTTGAAATATTTTTTTTTTTTTTGAAATACTTAGGAGTACGTCTGTGTCATCAAACATTTGACTCCCCGGTCTGGTCTAAAGAGGATCTCATGCTTCGTCTCTCGTCACAATATTCCATTTTTTCCTTGTTCTTCGAACATCAGCAGTAACTAGAAATCAATCCTATAATGAAATCAATCCTTTCAGCCTCCTGAGTACATCAATCCTTTCAGCCTCCTGAGTACATCAATCCTTTCAGCCGCCTCAGTACATCAATCCTTTCAGCCTTCTGAGTACATCAATCCTTTCAGCCTCCTCAGTACATCAATCCTTTCAGCCTCCTCAGTACACCAATCTTTTCAGCTGCCTCAGTACATCAATCCTTTCAGCCTCCTGAGCACATCAATCCTTTCAGCCTCCTGAGTACATCAATCCTTTCAGCCGCCTCAGTACATCAATCCTTTCAGCCTCATGAGTACATCAATCCTCTCAGCCTCCTCAGTACACCAATCCTTTCAGCTGCCTCAATACATCAATCCTTTCAGCCTCCTAAGTACATCAATCCTTTCAGCCTCCTCAGTACACCAATCCTTTCAGCCTCCTGAGTACATCAATCCTTTCAGCCTCCTCAGTACACCAATCCTTTCAGCTGCCTCAATACATCAACCCTTTCAGCCTCCTGAGTACACCAATCCTTTCAGCCTCCTGAGTACATCAATCCTTTCAGCCTCCTCAGTACACCAATCCTTTCAGCCTCCTGAGTACATCAATCCTTTCAGCCTCCTGAGTACATCAATCCTTTCAGCCTCCTCAGTAGCCCAGCGTTCAGAAGCGTAGCTTTCTAGCTAGCCGTCCGAACTGGATCTGGAGTCTGGGACGAGTCATGGCTGACCCAATACCTTTCCTGGAACCAGAGACTAAAAATTTGGAATGGGCTACTGTTAATAGCCTGTGGATTCTGGTGGTACTTGCAATTCTCTCCCCTCGCGAAGAAACATTTTCTTTAAAATCTGGTTCTAGCTGATAAGCCTATTTGTAAACACACTGCTTAAAAAAATTAGAACTGACTTATCTGTAGCTACCCAGTGGTTTTCCTACAGATAAGTCAGTTCTCATGAAAGCAACAATGTTTCAGTTGATTTGTATATCCTTTCGCGCCCCGCTTGCCAAATATACACCTCCTAGGCAAATGCTGCTTTTTATGTCCTTCTCTCGCCATGTTTCAATTATTAAATCTCTGTTAATCACGTTTTAATCACTTAATCTCTGTTTAGACAATCTTAGAGTTTATTTCGAATGTATATTCTGAGTCAATCTAAGAGTATACCACTATTTAGGTTGCAGCGTGCCTGCTCCGCACGCACACGAGATAAAGGCAGATAGCAGTGAGAGCACGTGCCAGAGTAGTATACTGGATAGCACTCGGAGCTCCGGAGCCTAGAATTGTGATTTCTCCCCTGGCATAAAAATGATGGAGGCATTTACTTCGTCAGAAGTTACAGAATTGCTACGTCCTCTACGAGAAATAGTCCCTAGCGTTTGGAGTGAAAAGCAGTAGAATTATTGTTCAGAATCTATTTTCGTTTGCTAAGCAGTTTATCGGGCAAAGTTTCTGTCTAAAATGCATTTTCCAAATGTCAGAACGTTTTTTTGAAATATATTTGATATGAGAAGTTACTCAATCAAAAGCCTCGCAATTTCGACTGCTTCTGTCCAGCTGGGGAGTAACTTGGAGAGCGAAGAAGAAGGATGGAAGACTTCTCCCAACATTCGAAGCACAGAGACAATGAATTGATAATAATCGGGGAAATTCCAGGGAAGGTTACTTAAACAGGCTCTAGAAGAAGAATTTCGGACACAACACACGTCCATTTACAATCCCCACTCGTCTGTGATGCGTGGGAGTGTAGGTGTCAGTGCGAGAGTAATTGCTCGAGAGAAAGGAAACAACAGGAGTGCTCTGTAATACGAATTAATTCTGTTTTGTGTTCCACTGAGAGGTCGTGATAAGGCTCTCCGCCTTTTACAACAATACACTCTTAGAGTAACTTGGAGTGTATAACTATCTTAATCATCGCTTCAGAGGTGACTAATTAAAACTGCTTGAAACAGAAATCATGATAAGCTCAAAACAAACAATAATTAGTTCATATATTCGACGTAACGTATAAGAGGTGTGACGTACCGGCCAGCAGGACGCACACGAGATAAAGGCAGATAGCAGTCAGAACGAACGTCTGCGTAGCTCAGTTGGTAGAGCGACTTGTTCTGGAATAAGCGGACTCGGGTTCGATTCCCGGCGTAGACCAAAAATGACGGAGAAATGTACTTCGTTATAGAGGTGAAATTTCAAAATTTCGGTTGTTACTACAATTATTTCACTCGTTAAATATTTTGCTAATTGCAGATCTGATTCATATTGTTTTGGTAACTATAGTTTTTAATTAACAGGTACTATTTACCTTCAATTAATTGATAAATAGTTTACTGTTGACTAGTTTTAACCTGTTATAATGTAATATGCCGAAAATATCTCTTTTATCTAACTATTTATAAGTTCTCTATCAAATGTTTCTGACTTTTCCTTCAAGAGATACCTACCCAATAGCTGTTGGTCTTCCTCTAGCGCGAATAACAGCCTGTACACGCCTAAGCATTCACTCCACCAGATGCCGGAGGGTTTTCGGTGGTAATGCCAGGCCATGTCTGGTGCAGCATTGTCCATAACTCCGTCCGAGACGTCGGTCCAGGATCAACGAATCAGACGTTCCTCTCAAGTTCCTCCACAGGGTTTAAATTCGGGTAACTTGGGGGCAACTGGAGGGTTCAAAGCTCAGATGAGTGTTCCTCGAGTATTACCGGGGTAGCAGCGGGGGGCGACTGAGGAGATCGCCCCCCTCCCCTGAACCCTACGGAAGTTTTTTCGTTTAAAGTAGCGAAGTTCGTAAATGATTAACTCTGCATATTACGTACTCATTTAAAGGAAGTTTTCAGTTCTTCAAATGAGAATAGGGAAACTTTGTTTTTCAAAAGAAAAGGTAAGTTCTCTTCATCTCATTTTTGTACGAGTGTGATTGTAACACACACTGAGTACGTCTGTCTGTCTATCGTCCTTCATTGGAGTATTCATTTATGTACGTGAAGTAACTGATATCAAAACTGTTTTCTTCTCCCATTTTTTACGTTAATTTCCAATGGACGTAGAGCTTTGTTATTTCATCACCAATGAAAAGAAGTCGAAAATGATTCTTTTTGTCACAGTCGGGCACAGTAATAACACAAAAAACAAGAAAGATGACACCGAATTTTCGGGTATAATAAGCACGTCTTTTGAATCCATTCTGACGCAAATTAAATTTATCAAAGCTATTCAAAGGCAATGGAACCGGTATGGAAAACAATAGTATCTGACGGAAGAAAGAAGTTTTTCAATCGGGTCTTTAATCCCTCAGATATTGCTGTAAACGAAATCGTGAGCTTACGAACTCTTAGAAACAGAGTTATCGACAAAAATAAGATGTGACTTTACGTCCCCTGGTGGGAAAACCATGCATTATTTTAGGAAGAAAGTATTCTCAAAAGGTTTATCCATATGAGCGGTATCAGTTCAAGAAAAAAAAAATTTAGTCGAGTTTTCAGGAGCCCAGATTTTGCTACAAATACATCAGAAGCAGAAATTAACACTTATGATCCCTTTTGGCCAGACCATTCTTTACAAAACATTAGAAATTATGTGAAAAATATTTTCCATCAGGTCTTGTATGCGATACAGGAAGAATTTTTCAAATCGCAGTTTTAGGAGCAGAAAACGCAATTTACCTTTACGCCCCCTAGCGGAAAGTCTATGAATTACTTGAAAATTTTGAATGTTTACGAAAAACATGTCACACTGGAAACACTATCAAACAAAGAAGGAATTTTTCAAATCGGACTCCTAGAAGTCGAGATATTGACAAAAATAAGATATACGTCTACGCCCACTGGCGCAGAAACCGTGCACGATTTTAAGAAGAAAATGTTTCTAAAAGGTTTGTCGACACGAGTACTTCGGTCTGCAAACGACGTTTTTTTCAATCGAGAATTTAAAAGCTCATATTTTGCTGCAAATACATCAGAAGCGGAAATTAAGGTTTACGCCCCCTGGTGGCCAAACCATTTTTTTTTACGAAAATTAGAAATTATGTGCAAACAATTTTCCACCAGGAGCTGTATCCTGTGCAGAAAGAATTTTTCAAATCGGAGATTTAGAAGCAGAGATATAGGGAGAAACGCAATTTAGCTTTACGCCCCCTAGCGGAAAGTCTATGAATTACTTGAAAATTTTGAAATTATATGAAAAACATGTCACACGGGAAACACTATCCAACAAAGAAGGAATTTTTCAAATCGGACTTCTAGAAGTAGAGATTTTGACAAAAATAAGATATACATCTACGCCCCCTGGCGGAAAAACTGTGGGATATTTTAGGAAGAAAGTATTCCGAAAAGGTTTATCGATGTGAGGGGCATCAGTCCACTAAATATTTTTTTCAATCGATATTTTAGAAGCTCAGATTTTATGGCAAATACATCAGAAGCAAAAATTAAGACTTACGCTTCCTGGTGGCCAAAGTATTCTTTACCAAAAATTCGAAATTATATGCAAAATATTTTCCATTAGGAGATGTATCCGCTGAAAAAAGATTTTTCAAATGGGAGTTTTAGGAGAAGAGTTATCGGAAAAAATGTAATTTACTTTTACTCCCCCTAACGGAAAATCTATATGTAATTTGAAAATGAAACTATATCTAAAACACTCTTCGACATAAATGGAATCGTAAGATAAAAAATTTTTTTCAATCGGATGTTTAGAAGCAAATATGTGGATTAAAACGTAATTTTGAATTCAACATCATCTGCATTTACGCCCCCTAGCGGCAAAATTGTGCATCGTAAAAAAAAAACGAAGTAAAGGATCATCATTTGCATATTTCAGGCTTCCGAATGCAAAAAGAATGTTTCAAATCGGACTAACAGTTGCAGAGATTCCGTGGGTACAGACGGACGTACGGACTGACGGACGGACTGACAAACCGATAACAGAAGCACGATCTTTTTTACAAAAGACGTGCTAAAAACGAGGGAGACGGGGGAGCAAAATTCCAGTTACCGTGTGTTTTACGCTTTCCAACCGTAGGTTAAAGAAACGTATATGCTTCAGCTTTGTCCGTCTGTCCGTCCGCACGATAACTCGCGTAAAAATAGTTCGAGTTCGATGAAATTTTTGTATATGATATGGGATCACCTGGGGCCAAAAACTATTGAAAATGGGCGAAATGGGGTCAAAGGTCAGGACATAGGAGCGGGATCCATTCCATTGCCCTTATGCGCGATAACTTGAGTAAAAATGGTTCGATTTCGATGACATTTTAGTATGTGGTAGGGGACCAACTGGGGACGAACCGTATTGAAAATGGGTGAAATGGGGTCAATGGTCAGGACATAGGAGCTGGATGCTTTCCACTGCCCTTATGAGACTTAATTTGCGTAAATATGGTTGAATTTCAATGAAATTTTAGTATGTGGAGGGGACTACCTTGGAAATAGGCAAAATGGGGTCAAAGGTCAGGACATGGGAGCGGGATTCATTCCATTGCCCTTATGCGTCACAACTTGCGTACATATGGTTCGATTTCAATGACATTTTAGTATGTGGTAGGGGACTACCTGGGGACGAACCCTATTGAAGATGGGTGAAATGGGGTCAAAGGTCAGGACATAGGAGTGGGATCCGTTCCATCGCCCTTAAGAGTTATAACTTACGTAAAAATGCTTCGATTGAGACAACATTTTATCATGTTTTTCCGGAAGTATACTTTACCGGTTCTGTTTAATATCATCGAAATGGGGTCAAAGGTCAGGGCATAGGAGCGAGATTTATTCCACAGCCATTATCCTCATAACTTGAGTAATGATTTCTGGTATGTTGGAAAGCGTATCATAATCAATGCATTGCATGATTTTACTAACTTGTATATTTAGCGATTTTATAACTAAACCGTGTGTTCATTATGTTTTGGCTAAAGTCAGGCACGTATTTACTTTAATGTATGAGAATATATCAGGTGGAGACCACTAAAAAAAATGTTCATTAAATTAACTAACTCCGAATATAAGGGCTTGGGCTTTATTTTGAAGGATTTTATTCAGAGTAGTCCGTACCGATTTTAAGAAAGCATAAAGTTAATTTCTTCGGGAAATGCGCAATCGATCTCACTGAAACAATTGTAATTTTTTACCTATTGCTTGCTCTCGTTCAGGTATGAACGATTTAACATTCCTGGAGCAAGTAAAATTGTTTTAAATACCCTGCA
The DNA here is from genome assembly GCA_039090855.1 of Macrothele yani. Classification (NCBI taxonomy): domain Eukaryota; kingdom Metazoa; phylum Arthropoda; class Arachnida; order Araneae; family Macrothelidae; genus Macrothele; species Macrothele yani. Next base: position 34,325,532 of record CM077026.1, on the reverse strand, counting down.
AAGGAACGCCAGGTAGGAGCGGCATCGCCAATATGCAGGATGTTAATCTAAAAAACCCTTCCATAATGTCTTCTCCACCCACTTTTTACACCCGAAAAACCGGCCTCCTAGAGTAAACTTTTGGATCCGCCCCTGGTTACAGCTCGGTGGGCTGACACATTGTCCAGCTGGAACAGATCATCTGCCGCGGGATGCGCGAACGCCATGAAAGCGTGTAGGTGATCGACCAGCACATGCTGGTAGCGCTCAGCGGTTAAGGTCTTCTCCAGACACACTAACGAAACCAAATGTGTTCAATGAGAAGGCTCCCCAAACCATCACAGAGCCACCACTGCCTTGAACAGTTGCACCTGGAACGACGGGGCCAGGGCCTCATGCTGTCGACGCCACACCCGCACCTTTCCGTCAGCTCGGTACAGCTGAAAACGGGATGATTCATCTGAGCACACGAAGCGGCGCCACTCTACACAGGTCTAGTTTTGATTTTATCTGCAACAGGCGGGAAGTAATTTCCTACGACGAGCAGTCAACAGTGACAGACGAGTAGGGCGACGGGTCCCGTAGCCCATTGTATGCACCGTGCGCCATACCGTTCGCTCGCAAACGCTTCTTGGGCATCAGGTTGCGGCGCAGTTGTCAGGATGTCGGTCTGTATGAGCCTGAGGAGTCTATTTCGACCGTGGTCATCGAACGCGCGTGGTAGACCACAGCTTGCCCTTTAAGAACTGGTACGTTCGTCAATGGTATACTCCCCGTAAACCCTTGATAGTTGTCCTCGGGAACCTGAAGATTCTTACCACTTGGGCGATAGAATAACCTTGCGCCTTCAATGCGTCCACGATCAAAGTCGCCCAGACCACAACGCCTCCACATGTTCGTCGATTGTGATGCACTATTGGGAAGTCCTACTATCCGCCTATTTATCGCTTGCACTATTAAAAATTGGTACTTCGAAATAAGCAAAATGTACTCGTTCTTAAGTACATTCTGGGCTTATAATAGCTCCGAGTACTTGGGTCTCATTTTAGAAAAAGACACATATTCATTTTTGAGTACATACGGGGAATCAATTGTGAGTATATCTGGTATTTCTAATTTGAAATAAATGTACTCATTTTTGAGTACATGTATTTCAAATATATGAATTCAAAAAATTAATATATGTGCTCTAACTTCATTCAGTTTCTGTGCCCTTTCGGGCAGGGCACAGGGGACTGAAGGAAGTTAGAACGAACCTAGCGATTCTGACAGGATAGTTCGTAAGTAAGAGAGAGAGAGAGAGAGAGAGCACACTAGATGACGCCATCGTACGATTTTGCACATAGAACGCAGAGATAAATTAGGGGGTGAGCTTTGGAACTTTAACCGGGGGATTCCTACTCCGGGGCCGCCACTTAACGCGCTCGTCCGATGCACAGCGGATATTCAGCGATTGTTAGAAATTCACACTACCAGGCTAGGTTTGAATCTGGGGTCCCATCATCAGTAGCCTAACTCTCTAACCACTAAGCCACCCGCGGCTTGATTTTCAGATCAGATCAGACCATATGTAGGGGATTTTAGGAAGGGAGTGTCTGATACCAGGTCTTAAACATCTCTTAGAAATAGGAAGCTAGGAGATTTAGGCTAGAGTGCCAGATAGGAAAGTGACACGGAAACGAGGTAGAAAGACGCCCTTATTTATTGCCGTGGCAGGGGAGGGGGGGGCAGTAATCGGGGCTCGATGGCTTAACGTGCCTATCCGACGCACGGCGGATATTTAGTGGTTCGAGCTTTCGTACCTGCCTGGGATCGTACCAGAGGTCTTCTCCGTGGGGGTAACGAACGTTGACCACTAGGCCACCCACGGCCCGCGGCTCGATTTTAAATTTGGAATACTCCACACATACTCATTTATTCATGGAATCAACTGGAAGTATATTATTCGATGGCACATCTGGGATAATAGATATACTCGTTGTCACATGCTGTGCAAATGGACCGCACAATTTTATGAAAAATATAGTGAGCGACAATATATTTATGAGATTGACACAAATGCAGTTAATGCAAAAACGTACACAAAGAAACTTTATGCATAATTAAATTACTTGTGATCAGTGACTTTGCTGTACTAATTATTTATGTGTGTCACTTTACACATTTATTAAACAATTTCTCTCGAAATTTATAAAATCTAAAATGAATACGAGATTACATTTATATTTATTCACGCAGTTATTTTTAAGTACGTATGGTTACTTATATTTGAGCATGTCATGTACTCGTTTACGATACCATTGTATTTAAAAATTCCCGAGTAGGTTCAGGTTCTCATTTTTAAATATATTTTTTTTAAGAGTGTGCGTTCGGTTCGGGTCTGTTCCACTTTGCGGAGGGGGGGGGCTCATGTCAATTGTCCATCACCTGAATCTCTCTCGTTTTGTCTACTGAGTCTAGAAAGGCTCAAGTTTATTTTGAAAGATTGAAAATTGATTTTAGCTAACCATGAACACCATTGTATGTGGTTTGTTTGGTGTAATATTTCCACAAACGTCCGAGCGAAAATCGCCAGTTGGAGAATGAATGTCACAGTCTTGATGGAGGAAAGTAAATGGAAGTTTCTTGTAAAAAAAGCGAAAATCATGCATAGAGAAAGAATAAACAAATATTTTAAAGAGGAAATACCGGTCGTGCTGCTTTCTCGATGATTGAAGTTGAAATTATCTCTGTCAAATCAAACCGCCCAAATAGAAAGACTTAAGTTTCATCTGGATAGAATCTTTCCAGACTTGTTATTTAAAAAGCACGGATTTTGTTTTCTTGAAAGCACACAATTGAACGTCAAGAAAAAAGAAAATTGATTTTTATGTTGTTTTTTCCACTTTGTGATTTAAAAATTTAGCAGAATTTTCTTGATGGGAATTTTTTTAAAACGCCAAGCAACGCCAGGAAGGGACAGACAGCTCTGCCAGTTTGTGTGTGTGTGTGTGTATGTGCGTATGTTAGAGATGAGCTCAGGCCCGGGCCCGGCCCGGGCTCGGAATTCATTAACTTCCGAAAAATCCAGGCCCGGTCTCGAAATTTTGAATTTCATTACTGTAATTAATTCAACACGTGTAATTCCGAGCCAGGTTGAATTGCACGTGTTGAATTTCATTGTGGATTTGTTACCATGGTGGAAGGATTTTCAATTTCCTAAGCTAGCTGCGATTGCAAGACAACTTTTGTTTAGCAAGACTTGCATTATGCATTGTACAAAGTTATGACCCAAGCAAGAATTAGTTTAAGGAGATCTGGTATAAAAAAACTGGGAAAAAATGACGTTCCCATTTTTTGTATTTTATTAAAAATCAAGAATCGTATCTTTAAAATGATGTATTAATTTCCAAAATTGTGCAGTTAGAAGTATCGGTATTTATTTTTTAAAATTTCCTCACTCCCACGATTTTTGGGGTGACGTTGGTTTTTAGTGCAGCAGGTCAGGTTTTAGAGAAAAGAAGATCAAGTTGAAGCGCTGAGGCATTAGATGCAATTCTTTCTCTCTCTTTTTTCATGACAATGCTCCTCCAAACATATTGTGATTATTATACTATTAAGCGCAAAGCTTTGTTAATGTTACAAAATGCAGAATATTCTGGTCTGGAATGCTTTTACGTTCATTTTTTTTTAATTTTGGAAATTTCCCTACATGCTTTTTTCTATATTCTACTACATCATTCTAAACTACCTTTACCAATTAGCATGTATGCAAATTATATTGCAAAGATTAGTTTTCTCGAGTCAAAATTTCAAACACTTACAACTGTCTGTACGACGCTGTACGTTTTAAAATGCAATTTATTCAAAATAAAAGTAAATTTAGAAATCAAAAAGAAATAACAAATGGAATTTTTTGTTTCTAAGCGATTTTCTTTTCTTTAGCTTTTACCAAAATTACTGATTCTCCTGATAAATATAAATTACTGATTCCCAATTACTAATTCCCCTGATGTATATAAATTACTGATTCCCAAACATATTGTGATTATTATACTATTAAGCGCAAAGCTCTGTTAATGTTACAAAATGCAGAATAATCTGGTCTGGAATGCTTTTACGTTCATATTTTTTTAATTTTTGAAATTCCCCTACATGCTTTTTTCTATATTCTACTACATCACTCTAAACTACTTTTACCAATTAGCATATATGCAAATTATATTGCAAATATTAGTTTTCTCGAGTCAAAACTTCAAACACTTGCAACTGTCTGTACGGTACGTTTTAAAATGCAATTTATTCAAAATAAAAGTAAATTTAGAAATCAAAAAGAAATAACAAATAGAATTTTTTGTTTCTAACGATTTTCTTTTCTTTAGCTTTTACCAAAATTACTGATTCTCCTGATACGGTCGAAGGGCCCGTTGATTATTTATTTTCAAATCCTCATTTTAGAACATTTGGATTTATGCGTAGTATTTCTAAAAACATATTAACTGAAAACTTTCTAAAAACATATTAACTTTTTAAACTAAAGATTTTTCAACTAATCCTTGCCTGGGCCATATCTTTGGCCAGTGTATAATGCATAAATGCAAGCCCTGATAAGCAAAATTTTCCAAGAATCCGGGCCCGGTCTCCTAAAATTGAGCTTGAACTCATCTCTAGTGTGTGTGCGTGTGTGTCTTACACAATGCTCTCTGTCAATGGTTTTCTACACCAGAAGAACTTCCTCTCCTAATGTAAGCTTCTAGACCCCCTCCCCTCCCCTGATTTCTTCCTGTTCTAATTTGGAGACATGGAGCTTCACTAAAGAGAAATACAGATGCTGCAGACAACTGAAATAAGCATGGATAGATGCGTGCTTGGTGAAACAAAGAAACATACATGTACAAAGAGGAACTCATAGATCAACAAAACGCAAGAGCGGATAACTTCATGGTCAAAGGAAACATCCTCAAGTGGCAATGTATAACGAAGTAAATTCCTCCGTCATTTCTGTAAACGCCAGGACTCGAACCCAGATCCCCTCATTCCGGAATAAGTCACTCTACCAGTTGAGCTACGCGGACATTTCATTCTGATTCCTATCTGCCTTTATGTCGTGTGCGTACCTCGGGCAGGTACGTCACATCTCCTGGTACGTTACATCCAATTGGTAGAGCAACTTATTCCGGAATGAGTGGACCCGGGTTCGAATCCTGGCGCGGGTAGAAATGACGGAGAAATTCACTTCGTTATAAATGTGGCGGGCATATTCTTAACTTAGAAGATTTTATAAACATTGGACACCTGTAACATTAGACTGCATTCCACGTGACAGGAAAAGACCAAGAAGAAGACCAAGTAGATGGGTTAATTTTATTCGAATGCATGCTGAAGTGGCTGGCGGTGACTGGCTCGTGACAGAAAGTTTAGGAAGAGATTTAAATAGACCTTCATTCATCAGCAGATTGATAATAGTTCATGAAAGAAATACGGGATTACGCCATATAATACAAATTTTTGAAGATGACAATCCGATTTTTGGCGTAAATGTGACAAGGATGGTAAGTCAGATAATATCCGAAAACTTGAAAATTTTCATTGTCCTGGAGCAGGACTCGAACCCGCGTCCCCAGAACGCCTAGGTATGCTAACCACTACACCACCCAGAACGACCTAGTTTCAAGTTTCCGATCAATTTGAATTTAACCATCACAGGATTCGCTAGTCGAAGCATGTGATGGTTAAATCACAGGATTCGCTAGTCGACTAGCGAATCCTGTGATGGTTATATTCAAATTGATCGGAAACTTGAAACTTGGTCGTTCTGGGTGGTGTAGTGGTTAGCATACCTAGGCGTTCTGGGGACGCGGGTTCGAGTCCTGCTCCAGGACGATGAAGATTTTCAAGTTTTCGGATATTATCTGACTTACCATCCTTGTCACATTTACGCCAAAAATCGGATTGTCATCTTCAAAACTTTGATATTAGTTGTTGACGACTATACCTCCAATTGTGTTTCCCTTTCTTAAGAGCGAAGAGTCGACGAACGTACTTTTTTGAAGTAACTTTAATTCGCTGATCAATGTATTTGGAGTCCGTATAAATGATTTACAGAATGGGCCGTTTTTATTTTATTTTTGCACCATTCCTAGGCAATATATCTTATTATTACGTAGCTTAATTAATTAAATCCTTTTTATTCAGAAATTAGGAAATGTACACCAAATTAAACTCAAAAGAGTATAACTATATACTAAAAATCCGAAAATTCTTGGCGTAGAATAAATATAAAATTTTCCAAGCTTTCGCTCATCAACCAGATGGCTTTCTCAAGGAAGGTAGACAGCTAACTGCAAACAGGATAATAGAACGTTTCAACACTTTAAACGCGGTGACTTGACTAGACAATAAATGATTAGGAGCAAAACGTGATATTTCGAAGAAACGAGGTCACGTTTTTTGGGCACGCGGTACTATGGTAGAAATCTCAGCATTATTTGAAGAATTGATTCCAAATACGTGGTAACTCCAGAGAGACGCTATCGTTGCAAGCCTCGCAGCTGGTCAAGATTTCCAAGGTTTCGCGAATGGCAGTAGATTTGGGTGTGGAGTATGAAGCTAATTTCTTTACATCACTCCATATAGGATCGGCGGACTTGAACTTGACTTCTCTTGATAGGGCAGTGGTTACCTTCCCGTCTCTTGTATCCCTTTTATGTTCGCTGATTCTAATTCCAAACGAACATTTGGTCATTCCGATGTAGTATCGCCTGGAGCCGTCCGGATATTTTAGTGGGATGACATAAATGCCTGCCTCATTGAGAAGAGGGGCTTGTCAATATTTCTCTTAAGCATCGTGTATAAGGATGCCGGAGACCTTATGCCGACACCGAAGTTCATCCTTCTGAGCGCGTTTTTGAGTTGATAGGAAATATTTGGTATGTAGGGAATAGAGACCAGGTAGCGAAGTTGCGGCATAGAAATATTATTAGCACTGCTGGTTCTGGCTTTCTCGATAAAGTTATGCATCTGGTTCGAAGTATATCCTGCCTCAGTGGCCAATTCGACGATGTTTCTTAGTTCGGATTGTCTAGAACGAACATCGGATGAGACAGCGAAGGCTCTTCTAATTCGTGAACGGAATAAGGCGGTCTTGTAATCATCAGGGCAGAATGAACTGCGGAGCATCAGGTTGAGAACGGAGGAGGGTTTATAATAGACTTCCGTATGAAGTCGGTTGTCATGAGATTTGCTCACTGAGATGTCGAGATAAGGTAAGGTACCATTTTGTTCAAGCTCCATGGTGAAATTGATTGTAGGGTGTATACAATTTATTTTATCGCGGAAAAACGGGAGAGTCTTGCGTAGTCTTTGCCACCCTATTACTTTAAGCAACCTTACCCTCCGGGTGGATATGTTAGTCGAAAGACTCCAGTCTTCCTTTTCATCCAGACACAGCAAGAAACTGGATTACCAGACTCCTAAACCTAAAGATTTCACCATTCCTTTCGTCAATATTTCTAACCGAACGCTCACCGGAGAGGAAACTAAAGTTTTGGAACTTGGACCAAAGTTCTGCTTCCGATCGAGACCGAACCCAAAAAAGCGTCGTTTCTGAGTTTGAGACCATAATATCGCGAATTCCAGAAGACAACAAAGATGAACTACGTCAACTGTGTTGCTCTAGGTTAAAATCGTGGTACAGTCAGAAGCAATCGTTTAATAATTTCAAAATTCCAAGGACGATTTCCAGCCTTAGAAATGACCACTCCATAATACTGACGCTAACGGACAAATCCGGCCAGATAGCGATAGTGGACGCAGAGGACTATAATAAAAAACTAGAAGAATTTATATCCGATTCTGGATCTATAATCTTACGAAGGAATCCTCTAAATTCTTGGATTGCACAGGTAAAAAGAACTGCAAGGTCAACTGATATTCCAGATGATCTCAAGAAATCCACCAAATTACCGCCTGGCCCTCATATCCCAAAACTCTTCGGCAGACTTAAACACCACAAACCCGGCAATCCATTGATGCCGATCGTGTCCAGAACATCCGCACCGACGTACCACTTAGAAAAAGCGTTAACCAAATTCTTAACTAATCATCTACCGGATTCGGACTTTATAATAACCTCCACTTTAGATTTTATCACGAAAGTCAAGCAGCTCACCGTTGAACAATGCGACATTAACGGCAGTTTAGACGTAGTTTCTCTTTATCCATCGATCCCCGTACCGGAAGCCATCAGAACATTGAAAGAGGCTATACCTAATTCATCGGTTTATTCTCAGGAGTCTTGCCTCAGCATCTTCAAATTAATGGACTTGGTCTCAAATTCCAGCTACTTCAGTTTCCGAGGGCAAATTTATAAGCACGTAAATGGCGCTCCGATGGGATCTTCGCTCTCAGCTGTCCTTGCAGAAGCAATACTTTGCCCCATTGAGCAACATATATTCACCAACATCACCCCAAGACCTACCACCTGGCTACGATATGCAGACGACGTATTTTTCATATGGCCACACGGAAAGGAGACTCTCCCGTTTTTTCTCGATAAAATGAATTGTATACACCCTACAATCAATTTCACCATGGAGCTTGAACAAAATGGTACCTTACCTTATCTCGACGTCTCAGTGAGCAAATCTCATGACAACCGCCTTCATACGGAAGTCTATTATAAACCCTCCTCCGTTCCCCACCTGATGCTCCGCAGTTCATTCTGCCCTGATGATTACAAGATCGCCTTATTCCGTTCATGAATTAGAAGAGCCTTCGCTGTCTCATCCGATGTTCGTTCTAGATAATCCGAACTAAGAAACATCGTCGAATTGGCCACTGAGGCAGGATATACTTCGAACCAGATGCATAACTTTATCGAGAAAGCCAGAACCAGCAGTGCTAATAATATTTCTATGCCGCAACTTCACTACCTGGGCTCTATTCCCTACATACCAAATATTTCCTATCAACTCAAAAACGCGCTCAGAAGGATGAACTTCGGTGTCGGCATAAGGTCTCCGGCATCTTTATACACGATGCTTAAGAGAAATATTGACAAGCCCCCTCTTCTCAATGTGGCAGGTATTTATGTCATCCCACTAAAATATCCGGACGGCTCCAGGCGATACTACATCGGAATGACCAAACGTTCGTTTGGAATTAGAATCAGCGAACATAAAAGGGATACAAGAGACGGGAAAATAACCACTGCCCTATCAAGAGAAGTCAAGTTCAAGTCCGCCGATCCTATATGGAGTGATGTAAAGAAATTAGCTTCATACTCCATACCCAAATCTACTGCCATTCGCGAAACCTTGGAAATCTTGACCAGCTGCGAGGCTTGCAACGATGGCGTCTCTCTGGAGTTACCACGTATTTGGAATCAATTCTTCAAATAATGCTGAGATTTCTACCATAGTACCGCGTGCCCAACCAACGTGACCTCGTTTCTTCGAAATATCACGTTTTGCTCCTAATCATTTATTGTCTAGTCAAGTCACCGCGTTTAAAGTGTTGAAACGTTCTATTATCCTGTTTGCAGTTAGCTGTCTACCTTCCTTGAGAAAGCCATCTGGTTGATGAGCGAAAGCTTGGAAAATTTTATATTTTTTCTACGCCAAGAATTTTCGGATTTTTAGTATATAGTTATACTCTTTTGAATCCTTTTTATTGCAGAGAGCGAAAACAAAGGATTCAAAAAGGTATCTAAAGTGCTTTGCTAGTGTTTTGTAAACAATATGTCGTTAGAAGCCGCGCTTTATAGTTGTGGCAAGAGTGAGTGTTGCCATCAATGTCTTTTCTCTTACCGTGAGAAACTTCGTAAGTAGCAAACTTTGCTTATGTTTCCCAGATAAAATATTTACGTTTTTGTTTTAAAGTGTGAGACCTGAGTATTGGTCAAGTGGTGACATCGTGTTTGCAGCTGAAAATAAAGTAACAGGTTCGAAAAAAAAATAGTGTTTTTGTGCTAATGGGAAGAGGCATACGTGGTTTTGTGACCGGCGTCGTCTTGAGCGGGTTTGACACATATGTGTGCGTTGAAGTGCAAATACGTAAGTGGGTTTCACTTTCCCGATATGCAAAGGTAAGCAGATCATTTGTGTCGGAAATACCGGCGATGTTTACGTTTTAAAAGAAAAATTCCTATTTATTGCCTGCAATGAAAAAGACATTGATTTTTGCATGAACTCATTAGCTAGGGACTGTCAGACATACTGCTTTTCATACCCGTTGTTTCACTCTCTTTATTTAACGCGATCATGCGGTATCTTCTGATATCCAAACTTGTTTTCAGGACTGAAAGCCACCAACGACGTAACATTATAAATAGGAATTTTGACTTGAAAGAACACATCACAATTTAATTTCTTGCAATGTTTGCATGTAGCTTGCAAAATTAATATAAATTTCCTAAATAAGGCTTTGCTATGTGTTGTTTTGTTTCGCACACAGAGTTAAACTGAATTTCTTAACTATAATTATACAGTCGAATCCGCTTAATGGAATAGTCTGTATGCCATAAGAAAATGTTCCAATAAGCGAGATATTCCACTATCCGGGATCGCTTCAAATAAATCCACATACGTATGCATTTTCATAGGAACTCAAGTACGTATAACTTCGTAAATACGTAGTGAAGAAAAACATGTTTGAAGAACAGATAGAAACTAAGTTAAATGTTGCTTTATAGCGACTAAAAAATTTATACAATACCGTACTGTACACATAATAGCGTACAATTTGATAAAATATAGTATAGTAGTGTAGGTGTAATATTCATGGTTTGGCAAAATAATCAGTTATTTTACGTTGCTTTTTTGCGGAATTTAATAAATTTGCTACCTGATTTTCCAGTTTATAATATGCGGAAAATCCACATTATTCTTATTTTCCAAAAAGCGTCTTAAAATGCTGCATGCATTATTCACTTCCGTATGAGAAGGTACTTCAATATCCACATGATCATCATCATCATCATCTTCTACACTGGTGTGCAAAAATTAAGGACGAAGAGGAGAAATTAGCATAACAGCGGAACGAGCAGGCAGAACGGACCGAAAGACCGCTATGGAGATACACTAGGGTCCGGTACAGTAGGGCATGCGTATATATATGCAGCATGACGTAGGGGGGGGAGTGTCGGAAGGGTATAAAGCACATGAGTGCTGTACACTCAGCAATTCGGTGAAAGCTATTTCACGGTGTATATCGGTTTCAACGACGTCGAGTTGCTGCCATCGTGTGATATGGGCAACAGGCAATCCAGTAGACGACATCTGGATGACTTTACCCGAGGTCGCGTCATTGGGAAGTTGGAAGAAGGTCGAAGTGTGACTAGTGTAGCCGAGGAGTTTGGGATCGTTCACAGCATCGTTTCACGAGCTTGGAGAGCATTTCAAACGACAGGAACAGCTGTCCGAGAGTTTAGCAGTGGTCGTCCACGAGCAACCACGGCGGCGGACAACAGGCATATTTTCCTACAGGCGAGAATAGACAGACGGCAGACAGCAGGAGAAGTCGTAGGGCACATGCAACAGACAACTGGACATCCGTTATTGCGTTTTACCGTGGCCAAGAGGTTGCACAAAGGTGGTCTATTTGCACGACGACCAGTACGGTATGTGCCATTAACGCCTGCTCATCGCAGACGGCTATTTCTGTGGTGCCAGGAACACAATAACTGGACACATCAGCAATGGGTCGAGTTCTCTTTACGGATGACAGCCGATTTAGTCTGACGGGCGATTCTGGACGTATACACATCTGGAGAGAGCACGGAACACGCAATCACACATCCAACATCATCGAAAGGGATCGGTTTGGAGGTGGCGGATTTCTCGTTCGGGGCGGTATCATGCTTGGTAGCCGTACTGACCTCCACATCTTCCAAGGAGGTTCAGTCACTGGTGTCCGCTATTGTACCAAGGTTATCCTGCCTCACGTGCGTCTGTTTAGAGCTGCTGTGGGTCCTGAGTTCCTCTTCATGGACGACAACGCTACACTTTCTCGTACAGTGGCTGTCGCAGAGCTGTTGAAGAGTAAAGTTATTCAACGCATTGATTGACCCGCAAAGTCCCCGGACCTAAATCCAATCGAGCACGTGTGGGACCTTCTCGGGAGACGCTTGGCAGCACGTCACAAGCCGCCATCAACGATTCCGCAGCTGCGATTGGCTCTACAAGAGGAATAGGCCGCGATGCCTCAACAGCTCCTTGACAACCTCGTCCTCAGCATGGACAGACGTTGTAAATCCTGCAACGCAGTCAGGGGCGATCATATACCCTACTAAAGACTGGATTTTTCTTGGCAGCCGCCTGTCACATGGACGTTTCTGTCTTCTGTCCAGTTGTGCTCGAAGCTACCTTTTCAATGAAGTGTCTTTATATCCTTTGGATTCCTCGTTTGGACGGTTTTGCTCACTTGTCCTATATTCTTACATCTTAGGGATCTTATAGTATGATGTGGAGCACTTCTGTACTACGTTGCATTCGAAAAACCGTTTCGTCCTTAATTTTTGCACGCTTGTGTACAATCTCCACAATAAGAACTATCCATTGTACGTGTGTTTCTGTCTGTGAACAACCACAACACAAATTCTAAGAAAGATACCTTAAATAAAGAAACTGCTGTTCTCCTTTGTAACCTTCAAAGAGTAAAAATTTATGCCAATAACCGGGATTAATCCAATATTTTCATTTTGTTAACCGGAGCGTTTTATCGATATGTACAAAGCTTGAGGTTTAGGACGCAGGAATTTTATTCTTTTAAGCGGGCTATTTCATTGCCCGATATTCCAATAAGCGGGTCGACTGTACTAGGTGAAAACCCATGAACAATGACGGGGGAAATAAGATATGTAGAATAATTTTTTAATAACCAGGTAATTTCTTTTAATTTGTGAACTTAGAATTCTTCTGTTCAAAACAAAAAGGCTAAAATGTTATGGTAGTTCAAGGACAGAAGCACACACCCTAGTTTTTCTTATCTTTCCTTCTTCCTTTTTCATTTTTTTACACATATAAATAGAAGAATACCTAGTTATATTCTGCGAAAAGAAATTAATAATATTCTGAGAATTTGTTGGCTTAAGGAAACAGAAATTTCCCAAATCATATTTCTTCAGCATTCGCATGAAATAATAATACATAACTGTATTGAAACTGTCAATTTTTAGACTTAAGGTGAGAAAAGAAATTGGTTTCACAGTCAAAAATAATTATTTTAGGTTCGTAAGGGGAATCTTAAAATTAAATTTCATGCGATAGTATTCTAAATGAAAAATTTTGAATGTCTTTCATGAAAGACAAAATAGAACCAAAATTCCTGACGCAACGTTTTCCTGTTTCTAAAGAGTTGATCGTGTGACATAGCATACCTCTGACGTCATGTCAGAATGATTTAGATGAGATGACGTCACACCAGTAGCTGTGAAAAATCGGTTTTTGTTGCTGTGACAACAAAACAAAGTGGTACACACGTGGGCTGTGCGTGTGTAAGTGATGACGTCATCTTCACGAAAAGCTAAGCGTTATGTCCCAAATACTTATTTCTCGATTGTTGCGATGGTGAGAACGTTTCGTTGCACCATCACAGTGGGGCAACGAAAAGTAAAACGTCTGAACGTCTGGGGGTTCAGACGTTCAGACGTTTGACTTTAAATAAGATATCACAATTTAATTTATGTAATATGTGAAATTAATATGATTTTTCTAAATAAGGCTTTGATATGCGTTGCTTTGTTTCGCACACAGAGTTAAGCTTAGTTTCATAACTATAATTACATTTTACGATGAGAGGCGCCTTTTCTTTTCTTGTGAAATTTGTTCTCTTTTATTTTCATCCCGAGAACGTAAATGATTGCTGTAATCTGAAATTCTCTGAGCGTTGCACGCAGAACCCTTTCGAAGGGAAGAAACGAAGGAAAGAATTCTCCAGTTCTCTTATTTCTTCGTTGAAGTATCCAGACTGCGCTTATTGTGCTTTCAGAGATGATAGTTGAAAAAGTTTTCCCGCAAACATTTGCTCAAGAAATCCTTTCAAGAATTCTAGTTTGCGAGTGCTCGTCTGTGTATCTTTGATCTCCAGCTGCGGCACGTGTCTATGAAAGACAGGAAATGTTATGGGTCACCGTCGTTCTCCCTGCATCTTCCATGAGCTTGGTAACGGCATGATGATGTTTTACTGAACAAGAAATCCTTTTCTCTAATATGTTCCTTTTATCATGCAAGGAAGAACTTTATTTTTGCCGTTGAAAAGAATACGAAAACGTATTCCTTTCTCTGATTCCACCCTACACAAGCATACGAAAATTGGGAATGGATAACTTAACGTTACCCAGGCTATATAAGATGTGCATCAAAATTACCAATCTCAATGTACGTAGAGATCTCACCTATCTTCGCTGTTTACCGTTGAGAATAATCCCTGGATAAATATAACTGTAAAAGTAACAAGAATTGGCTTAGTTGTTTTCCAGAATTACTCATAGAGATAAAAGGATATTTACGTCGGCTGATCAATGAGTAACTTTCGATTTTCTCTGGCAGCGGACTGGGGATACGTAAATCGGTTCTGTGCTTCTTTCAGGACGTATTGACATGGGGGAAGGCAAATATAACCTTAGAGGGGGAAGGGAGTTTTCCATTTCCTATATATATGTCATTTTATAACTACTATATCTACATATTTAGAAGTAATTACTGCATATATATATATATATATATATATATATATATATATATACACACTATCTACCAACAAGTAATTGGACACCTGTGATAGCAAAGGAAAATGAAGTTTATTTACCTTCAATAGTTGGTGGAGCCTCCACGAGCGGCGATTACAGCTGCGACCCTCCGTGGTCTCAACCAGGCGTTGTACGACGGCTAGCGGTATTTTCTTCCACTCGGATTGGAGAAGACAGGTCAGTTCCTTCACCGATTTCGGACGGTGGGGGCACCCCTTAAGTCGACGCTCCAACTCGTCCCAGAGGTGCTCGATAGGGTTAAGGTCCAGGCTCTGCGCATGCCAGTCAATTCGATTAACCCCATCGTCACTATACCAAGCCATGGTGGACCTCGCAACGTGACAGGTTGCGTTGTCATCCTGAAAGTAACATGGGTCCACCCCATAAATCTGCCACAACGTAGGAAGCGCATGGTCATCCAAAATGGTGCAATAGGTCTCGGCGTTGAGTCTACCAGGAATTGCGAACAAGGGTCCCGTGGCATACCAGGAGAAACATCTCCATAGCATAATTCCACCGCCGCCGAACTTCACAGTTGGCACAATACATTCCGGCAGGAGGCGTTCTCCAGGCAGACGCCAAACACAGACTGCCATCCAAACGGTAGAGGGTGAACATTGATTTGTCGCTCCAGAGAACCCGTTTCCACTGTTCAATGGTCCACTGTCGACGTTCTTTGCACCACGTTAGCCGAGCAGCGCTATTGGACTTGGTGATCAAAGGCTTGTGGGCGGCAGCACGTCCATGATAACCGAGCAGATGGGCTTCCTTACGTATGCTATTCATCGAAAAAACACTCCCTGATGCCTGTTGAAACTCCTCGTGGATGTGGCCCATCGATTTCGTGCGGTTCTTCCGAATTTCTCTGGCCAGCACCCGTCGGTGTCTAAGGCCACTGTCGATTTTAGGTACTTCAACTCGCTGGATATGTCACGTATGGATCGGCCATTTCTGTGATACCCGACGATTACACCTTTCTCGAAATTAGAGAGCTCCGGACTGTGTGGCATCTTGCATGCGACTGGTTGCGTTGTTGTTTCCTACACGATATTTAACGGCGGCGGCCGTGACGCGTATCAGGACCACAGATATCTTCAATTGCAGGGGTGTCCAATTACTTGTTGGTAGATAGTGTATATATATATATATACATATATATACTGAAGTGCCATAAAAACTGGTACACGAGTCTAATACTTGGTAGGTCTCCCACGGGAGCGCAGGACTGCAGAAATACGACGAAGCATGGACTCCACTAGCTTTTGGAAATATGCTGTAGGCAATGCACACCATATTTCCTGCCGAGAATTCCACAATTCGGGTGTATTACGAGGTCTCGGATTCCTGTGTTCGATAGCGCGTTGCATGACATCCCAAATGTGTTTTATCACGTTCAGATCTGGGGACTTGGGTGGGAATGGCAACACCCCAAACTCAGATGAATGCTCCTCTAACCATAATGTGCGTCCCGACACTTGTGTGCAGGTGCATTGTCCTTTTGGAACAGGCCCAACTCATCAGCATGAATGCTGGACATGAACGGATGTACCTCATCAGAAATGATGCGCACATAGCGTTGGCCGGTTACAGACGTTTGTAGACGTATCAGTAATCCCAGTGTAGTCCACCTAAATGCACCCCATGTCATTACGGACCCCCCCTCCCCCTCCCCCAGCCGGTACAGTTCCCTGTTGACAGGCGGGATCCATGGCTTCATGGGGTTTGCGCCACACACGAATCCTTCTGTCTGCCTGATACAGTTGGAAACGCGACTCGTCAGACTGGGCTACTTGTTTCCAGTCATCAAGTGTCCAGTGGCGGTGTTGCCGTGCCCAAGTGAGGCGCATAGCTCTGTGTCGTGCACCCACCCATCAAGGAGACTCGAGTTGGTCGTCGGCACCCGAAGCCCATATCGTGCCGGGTATTTTGCACAGTCCGGACGCTGATGCTTGTTGAGGCTCCAGTACTGAATTCTGATGATACCTACGAGAGTGTTGCACTCCTATCGCGTGAAACGATTCCTGACAGCCGACGATGGTCACGTTCACATTTATCGCAGGTTGGAGGTTTTGCCGAAATTCTTGTAGTCACGGTACACCCTTGCAATGGTCGTCCGTGAAAATCCGAACTTCGTTTCTACCTCGGAAATACTATGGCCCATCTCACGAGCGCCAACTATGACACCGCGTTGAAAATCGCTTAAATCGTTATTACTTGTCATTCTCATGCCGAAAACAGCTTTGACAGCTGGCAGTATTTTTTTTGTCATTTTCTCGTAGGACTTCCGTCCACAGTGAGTAGAGTTTAGGTCCCAGCCACCTAGTGCGAGATCACATTTTGGGCAGGACACAGAAACGGAAGGAATGAGAGCAAGTCTAGCGACTTTGACAGAACAGTTTGTAGTGAGATTAGAGTACAGTACATGGCGCCACCGTATAAGTACGATGTTTCACACAGAGGAGTGAGATAATTTCAGGGGGCATAGGAAAGGATATCCATTTAACCCGTGGGCCCAGCCTGGGGGCCGTCACTTAACTTGCTCGTCCGATGCACGGCGGATATTCAGCGATTGTTAGTAAATCACACCATCTCTGAAAGATCAGCCCAGGCTCGAACCTGAGGACCTTGTAATGCCAGTCTGACTCGCTAACCACTAAGCCATCCGCGGCTCACCGACAGCTGGCAAGGATCTCTATCGCTTTATATACGCATTGGCGGACGAGTACGCGCATAGGTGACGTTGCTATGTATTTTGCATAAGCTGGGCTGTACCAGTTTTTCTGGCACTTCAGTGTATACTGAAACAAGCTTTAGAGAACAACTTGATAATATAATAAAATAATTGAAAAATTGAAAAATCAAAAATGAAAAATCTCCATATGTCAGCGCAAAACAGCTTGACAAAATAGCGATACATGGTATACGAATTAAGTAATAAATAGAAACTCTTTAAGTTATACTAAAGACTCCGAATATAAGACCAAGTAACCATGGAAGTGCGTCGAACTGTCCCAAATGAAGTGAAGTAATGAAGTATTTACTTCATTGGGATAGTTCGGCGCAGTTCCATGGTTACTTGGTCTCGTATTCGGATATTTTTGTATTACTTGATTTTATTACCTTTAACTTTATTCTTAGTTTAGTGGGGTTTTTTCTTATCTATTAAAATGCATTCAACTCACTCCTGATCCTAAAACGCGATTTCGCGATTATGAGGTATGACTAATCGACTTTTTATATTTAAAAAAACAGCATGCGTCTTATTACACCTTTTCACAAAATACACTATAATACTTGAACAAATATAAAAAACAAATTAATTGGAGAAATATTTATTGCATCAAAAAAATGAAACTATCTTTTTCATTATAGCCTGAATTTATTAACATTTAGTCCGGTAACATAAAATGTCTGGGAAGAAGGGAGGAGGAGAATCGTCGTTTCCGGGAGGGTTTCGCTCCCCCCGTGATGTATTCCTGAAAGAAGCAATGAATCGGTGTCCCCCAACAACACTGCTCACTCCTTATTAGAGGGTGTTGTTTGGAACAGCAGTTTGAATAAGAAGTCAACATGCTGGAGAACAAAGTATGAGAGCTGATCAATAAGTTACTTTTTTGTTTTTGTTGGACGTTTAACGTCCAACGGGAGGAATTCGATGGGCTGTTAGCAGTCATTGGTCCTAAATTTGGGACCACTTAAAGGGAGAAAGACAGTGCCATTAGAAAAATACAACATCCATTTCCCACTGGAATTTGAATCAGCACCCATCTCGGATGAATGATTACAAGTCGTTACTTCTTGATTCGCCTGTTCTTGTTTCGCCTATCTCTGCAACGTCGAAAGTTGATGGGTTCCGCCATTTTAGGGGAGGAAAGAATTCTTGATTCGCCTATTTCTGTCTCGCCAAAAACTTTCACCTGCTAGAGGGGAGGGATTCACCAGGAGCAAACTTCTTGATTCGCCTGTTTATGCCACATCGAAAGTTAATGGGTTCCGTCATTTTAGGTGAGGAAAGAATTCTTGATTCGCATATTCTTTTCTTGCCTAAAACTTTCACCTTCTAGATGGGATGGATTCACCTGGAGCACTAAATCTTTGGTGCGTTTAAAAAAAAAAAAAAAAAAAAAAAAAAGGGACAATTTTTTCCGTGAAAAAGAAAGCTAGTTTTCATCCCTAGGGTTCGAAGCTAGTTTTTATTTCTTTAATCGAAAGAAAAAGCCAAGTAGAAAACAAAAATGTGCAAAACATTTATAATTTAAAAAAGGGAGGGGTTACTATTGCATTATTTCGCATGAGCTTTGACGGAGTGATTTAAAAAAAAGATACATCTTTACCTACCGTGAATTTTTAGCGCGTCGTTTGTAAAAAAAGATCGAGCTTACGTTATTGGTTCGTCCGTCCTTATATGTATTAACGCACGAAAGATTTAGTGTTTCGATGAAAAAAAATTCACGGGTCGTAAGGATGTATCTTTTTTTTAAAAATCACTCCGTCAAAGCTTATGTGAAATAATGTAACAGCATCTCTCACTCCTCTCCTTTTTAACTATACATGTTTTTCCCAACTTTGTTTTCTACTTGGATTTTTTTTTCCGATTAAAAAAAAAAAAAACTAGCTTCGAACCCTAGGGATGAAAGCTAGCTTTTCTTTTCTTTTTTTCTTTTTTTCACGGAATTTTTTTTTAACGCACGAAAGATTTAATGTTTCGATTTAAAAAACATCAGGGAGGATTTTTTGCATCTTTTTTTTTAAATTACTCCGTCAAAGCTTAAGCAAAATAATGTAATAGCATTTTTTCGCCCCATTAACTTTCGACGTGCAGGAATAGGAAAAAACAAGAATATGCGAAAAATGAAGTTTTCTCCAGGTGAATCCCTACCCTGTACCAGGTGAAAGTTTTAGGCGAGACAGGAATAGGAGAATCAAGAATTCTTTCCGCCCCTAAATTGGCGGAACCCATTAACTTTCGACGTACTAGGAATAGGCGAAACAAGAATAGACGAAACAGGAAATTTGCTCCAGGTGAATCCCTCTCCTCTAGCAGGTGAAAGTTTTAGGCGAGACAGGAATAGGCGAATCAAGAATTATTTCCTCGCCTGAAATGGCGGAACCCATTAACTTTCAACGTACCAGGAATAGGCGAAACAGGAAATTTGTTCGAGGTGAATCCCTCTCCTTTAGCAGGTGAAAGTTTTAGGCGAGACAGGAATAGGCGAATCAAGAATTCTTTACTCGCCTAAAATGGATGAATCCACTAACTTTCGACGTACGAGGAATAGGCGAAACAGGAAATTGGCTGGAGGTGAATCCCTCTCATCTAGCAGGTGAAAGTTTTAGGCGAGACAGGAATAAGCTAATCAATAATTCTTTCCTCGCCTAAAATGACAGAACCCATTAACTTTCGACGTACGAGGAGTAGGCGAATCTAGAAGACACAATTACAAGCTGGTGCTTAAACCACTGCGCCACCGAGGAGGCTGAATTACTTCCTATGACCATAATGGAGGGATGAGGATTATGTAAATCGGTGTCTACTAATGTAATTACGTTCTTATTATTAGAAGGCGTTGTTTGGGACCGGAGTTTGGAGGAATAGGTGAAGAGCTGGAGAAAAGATTCAAGTGGAAATAAAGACTCTCCTGGAAACATTTTCACACTTTGAGGTATGCACAATGATTAGGTTTCTCTAGTCAAGGAAAACGCCAGCAGCGGAGAAACATTGCCAACTGCAAAATTCTATGTTATTCAAAAATTCGCAAACGGGCGCAACGTAATGGATGAGAAACCGGCTTTCAACATCAACAAGAGAGAGCAACGTAGTCTGCGTGGAGTCTTTAACGCCATATTAACACTTTCCGCTCGCGCAATCGTTGAGAGCCATAGACTTTTTACGCTTTCCAACCGTAGGTTGAAGAAGCGTATATGCTCCAGCTTTGTCCGTCCGTCTGTCCGTCTTTCGGCACGATAACTCGCGTAAAAATGGTTCGATTTCGATGAAATTTTAGTATGGGGTAGGGAACCACTTGGGGACAAACCCTGTTGAAAATGGACGAAATGGGGTCAAAGGTCACGGCATAGGAGCGGGATCCATTACATTGCCCTCATGCATCATAACTTCCGTAAATATGGTTCGATGTCGATGAAATTTTAGTATATTGCAGGGGACCACCTGAGAATGAACCCTATGAAAATGGGTGAAGTGGGGTCAAAAGTCAGGACATAGGAACCGGATCCATTCCGCTGCTCTAATGCGTCATAACTAACGTAAAAAAGGTTTGATTTCAAATGAATTTTATTATGTGGTAGGGGGTACCACTTGGGGACAAACCGTATTGAAAATATGCGAAATGGGGTCAAATGTCAGGACATAGGAACATAATCGCTTCCATCGCCATTATGCGTCATGACTTACGTAAAAATTCTTCGATTTGGATGAAATGTTAGTATGTTGTAGGGGCCTGCCTGGGGACGAATCCTATTGAAAATGGGCGAAATGGCGTCAAAGGTTAGGACACAGGAGCGGAATCTATTCCATAGCCCTTATACATCATAACTTACGTAAAAATGCTTCCATTGCGACAAAACTTTATCATGTTATTTCGGAGGTATACCGAACCGGTTCTGTTGAATATCATCGAAATGAGATCAAAGGTCAGGGCACAGGACCGAGATTTATTCCACAGCCATTATCCTCATAACTTGAGTAATGATTTCCGGTATGTTGGAAAGCGTATTATAATCAATGCATTGCATTATTTTACTAACTTGTTACATTTGACAACGGATCTCCGCCTCAGGCGTTTTCATCGCCCAGTGAAACATAACCACCCTGCGCACTTCTGAGCAAAACCATGTTTCCAGGAGGGTCGTCATTTTTTACTTGAATCTCACCTCGAGAACTTAAAATTTTTGTTTAAACTCCTCTGCCAAACAACGCCCTCTAGTCAGGACAGTGTAATGACGTTGGAAGAAGCAGATTTACGTATCCCTAATCCCTCCAGAAGTAATCGGAAATTACTTAATGATCAGCCCTTTTTGATTCAACAAACTGATTAGTTGAAGTAGTGAAGTAGAGACTTGGCATAATTATATTTAATTTAATTTAGAAAACAACGTTTTATAAATGCAATGTTTATAACTTAAAGTCAACTATAAGTTTCGCTGGAAACTACACTGTAAAATATTTTCTGAAATTCACGGACAACTTTCCGTCATTTCTTTCGGGAATTAACGAAGCATATTTCTGAATGTAAGGTCAGGTGATGCGTAACATCACAGCCTCTCCTTGACAAATGTCAACCCCGCCTTCTCGTGGTACATCCTGTTCCCACTAAAGGGGCTCTGACGACCGCCAATAGCGGTATAACTATACCATCGGGATTAGAGGAAATGCTATCCCACACTCACCAACCAGCTTGGCCAGCGTGGTGAGTTATGGCCAAACCCCTCCAAAATGGCTCCACAACTTAAATCTTGGCCCTCAGTCTCCGGCAGCTGGAATGTACCTGGCCAAGGCAGCGGCCAGTGCGACATGAAGGCAGAGGGTGGCAAGAATCCCCGGAGGACCGGACTAGGCTGCCATCTGATGCTGACCTTGGCAACGTATAACGGACGCTCCTTATCTTCTGATTCAAGGCTTCTTGAATTGGAAGAGGAACTACAAAGGATTAAGTGGGACATCGTCGGGCTAAGTGAGGTAAGGAGAAAAGGAGAAGATCTCATTGAACTGAAAAGGGGACATCTCTTCTACTATCGTGGGACAGATACTGGCAGAACTAGTGGTGTTGGATTTATAATAAACAAGAAACTGAAGAATAAAGTGGTAGAAGTTGAAAGTTCCTCTGACAGAGCTGCATGACTCGTTATCCAATTCTCGAGAAGATACCAGGCTCAGATTATTCAAACTTATGCACCCACCACAAGTCATGCTGAAGAAGAAATTAAAGAATTTTATGAGGAAATTCGTGATCTAAATAATAAAGGTAAGCAGCACTTGAAGATAATTATGGGAGATTTCAATGCAAAAATTGGGCAACGACAACAGAATGAAACTTCAGTAGGTAAATTCGGTCACGGCAACAGAAACCAGCGTGGAAATACTCTCGTAGAGTTTGCAGAGGCAGAAGGGTTTTTCTTCTTGAACTCCTTTTTCAAGAAAAAGCCACACAGGAAATGGACATGGAGATATCCAAATGGAACGACAAGTGAA
This sequence comes from Macrothele yani, assembly GCA_039090855.1. Lineage (NCBI taxonomy): Eukaryota > Metazoa > Arthropoda > Arachnida > Araneae > Macrothelidae > Macrothele > Macrothele yani. Next base: position 34,302,616 of record CM077026.1, on the reverse strand, counting down.
ATTGATATTATTATGTGTAACAAAAAATTCGTCATAGAAGACTGCAGTGTGCTAAACAAGTTCAACACAGGTAGTGACCATAGATTGGTGAGATGTAAGATGCACCTCAACACTAAACTCGAACGTAGCAAGCTCATAAGACAAACAAAATGTATTGACATAACCAACCTTAAAAAACACCATAATACCTTCAAATTGGAACTGAAGAACAGATTCTCGGCTTTAGAATGCCTAACATCGGAAGAAGTGGATATTTCTGAAGTTAACAGAAAAGTAACCAAAGCTCTTATGGAAACAGCAACAAAATTAGCTGGGTCTAAGAACAAATTGCATGTGAACAAATTATCAGGAAAAACCAAAATGTTGATGCAAAAAAGAAGAGTGATGAGGACAACTAAAGAAGATGTGACTTCCAAAGTGGAATATATAGAGCTATGCAAGACAGTACGAAAAAGTATCACTGAAGACGTAAGGAAATTCAACTGTGAACTAGTAAGGAAAGCAATTGAAAACAACCAAAGCCGAAAGATAGCAAAGGGACATCTCAGTAAGGGGAAAAACAGATTATGGCACTGAGAAAAGAAGATGGTTCTGTAACAAGAAATAGAGGCGAAATTTTGACAAGAGTGAAAGATTTCTACTCCAAATTATATGAAAGGGATTATACATGTACTCCAGACATCATGAAAGGTATCAGTACCAGAGTTCTTCCAGTCCTTCCAGCAGAAGTTGCACATGCAATCAAGAACATGAAGCGGGGAAAAGCTCCAGGAGAAGATGGAATTACTGTAGACATCATACAAGAAGCAAGTGGAGAAATCGAAACAGTACTCGCCCAAATTTTCACTCGATGCCTTAATGAAGGGAAAATTCCTGAGGATTGGAACAACGCTACAATGATCTTGCTACATAAAAAAGGCGACATTGAGGATCTCAGGAACTACAGACCTATCAGCCTCCTATCAGTGGTTTATAAAATCTTCACTAAAGTTCTTTCACACCGCTTGAAGGTGACACTGGACATGGCTCAACCGAGAGAACAAGCTGGATTCAGGAGTGGCTACAGCACAATAGATCATATCCACGTACTGAGAGAACTAATTGAAAGAGCGAGGGAATATGAACTTCCATTGTGCATGGCTTTTATCGATTATGAAAAAGCCTTTGATTCGGTGAAACCATCAGCAGTTGCAATGGCTCTGAAATCCTGCGGTATTGAAGATGCATACATTAATATTATTAATAACATCTATGAAAATGCAAGTGCAAAGATTCGGCTGTTTGAAAATACAACACACATAAAAATTGGAAAAGAAGTGAGACAAGGTGACACCATATCTCCGAAGCTCTTTAATGCCACATTGGAAAATGTCTTTCAATCACTGAACTGGGAAAACAAAGGGATAAAGATTAATGGAGATTATCTAACCCACCTTCGTTTTGCTGATGACATAGTCATTTTTGCAACTACCCCATCAGAGCTACAGAGTATGATCCAGGAACTTGCTGACAAGAGTAAAGAAGTGAGATTAAAAATGAACTTGCAGAAGACAAAAGTGATGTTCAATGCTTTTACAAGAAATGAAGATTTATCGATTGATGGAGAAAAGCTGGAGATAACAGACACGTACGTTTATCTTGGACAGCAGATATCAAGTGAGGGTCACATTAGTGAAGAAATTAATCGGCGTACAAAACTTGCCTGGAGAGCTTTTGGAAGAAACAGCATAATTTTCAAGAGCAATATGCCATTATGTCTTAAAGAAAAGTGTTTGATCAGTGCATCCTTCCAGTGCTTACGTATGGTGCAGAGACGTGGACCTTAACTAAAAGAGACATACAAAGGCTGCAGACAACTCAAAGCAGCATGGAGAGGTGCATGCTTGGTGTAACCAGGAGAGATAAGAAGAGGAACTCGTGGATCCGAAAAATGAGAAGAGTGGAAGACATCATGATCAGAGTTAAATCCCTGAAATGGCAATGGGCTGGACATACTGCCAGAAGAACAGACCATCGATGGACAGCCGAAATTTTAGATTTTATTCCAAGGGACAGGAAAAGACCCAGAAGAAGACCACATGGAAGATGGGTGGATGAAATTCGAAAGTATGCGGGAGTGACATGGAGGAGACTGGCACAAGGCAGACCGTTGTGGAGGAAACTTGGGGAGACCTTCGTCCTTCAGTGGATTGATAATGGTTGACAATGATGATGATGATGATGATTTCTGAAACAACCTTTTAACCTTTTACGTAAAATGACGGAAAGAAATCTGAATTTAACGGATTTTTCGTACCACGGGAAAACTCTGAATTTTCAGAAACCTTTCCGCAATTGCTTTCGTATATTAACGGAAAATCTCCGTTCTCACTTTTTTCGTATCCCTATGACGAGAAATTACCGGTAATAGGAGCGATTGGTGAGGAAACTTGAGGTTTGATTAACTTTTAAATTTCAATCGCATGTCGAATTTTGAAGTTCCGTAGCGAGATCGGATATCGTGGATAGCATATCACATGGCTTTTGTTTGTTTTTTGTGGCCCAGGATATTTCCCCTTTCCCCTATTTGGTGCACCAGCTACTTATTATATAATGTGTTACTGTTAGAAACCGGGTACTTACTGTACAGATGATTATACGATGTCTATGTATCAGTCTTTGGACAACTTAAGACAAAAGCTATAATAACTATTAAGAGTAAATTATGTATTTTTTTAAAGTACTTTTCACTTTTTAAAAATATAACTGAAGGCCATTGTCAGCTTAAAAAACTCAAGTTGCAAAGTATTTTGTTGCTTCGAAAAATCACGATGAAAAATGCTTAATTTGTGAAAAGTCCTCCTGCAGAAAAAAAAAATATATATATTACAAATCTATTCAGAAAAATAACAAGTTAGTAAAATCATGCAATGCATTGATTATAATACGCTTTCCAACATACCAGAATTCATTACTCAAGTTATGAGAATAATGGCTTTGGAATAAATCTTGGTCCTGTGCCTTGATCTTTGATCTCATTTCGATGTTATTCAACAGAACCTGTTCGGTATACCTCCGAAATAACATGATGAATTTTTGTCGCAATCGAAGCATTTTTACGTAAGTTATGACGCATAATGGCGATGGAAGTGATTCCGCTCCTATGCCCTGACCTTTGACCCCATTTCTCTCATTTTCAAGAGGGGTTGTCCCTAGCTGATCCTCTACTACATACTAAAGTTTCATCGAAATCGAACCTTTTTTACGTTAGTTATGACGCATAAGAGCAATGGAATGGATCCCGCTCCTATGTCATGACCTTTGACCCCATTTCGTTCACTTTGAACAGGGTTCCTTCCCAGGTGGACATACGCATACAAAACATGACGTAATGAGTTAAATGGGAATCGCGACCATATGCTCGAAAGAATGTGACGTCATAAAACTTTAATAGGATCCACACACAACGCGTGACGTAATGAGATAGATGGCGTGACCGCGCGCCAACATCTCAATCGCGAGCTTGTGACGTCTTAAGATTTCTAAGCATGAGTAACATTAATGGGACGACGCCATGACACTAGAAACTTGGTATTTCGAGATGGTCATTTAACCCACTAAACAAATTTTCCTAAAGTAGAGATCAAGCTAAATTAATTTCTAGTACCAGAAAACGGTAGGTTAACGACTTTCATCAAACTCCTTAGAGCCGTTTTCAAAATAAAATTTACATAGATACAAGAATTGCTCCTTTAAGGTGGACGTCAAGTAATTTTGCTTCCCATACTTCCAATGGAAAAACTTCTGTACACATTTTCTTCACAATTAATGTGTTCCCAAGGATGAAAATTTGAGCATCGATTAAAATCGCTTCATTTTATAACATGGAATACTTAATATTTTCTAAAATATAACCATAATTATGCAATCCAACATTTATTTGCCCACTGACGTCATCAAAGTACAGGTCGCGCCATCTTTTTTCTGGTTTCAACACAACTAAAGGAAACGTTATTGTTTTTTAATATATTTATGGTTATGTTTTAGAAAATGTTAAGTATTCCAAGTTATAATATGAAGTTATTTTTAACGATGTTCAAATTTCCATCCTTGGAAACACACTAATTGTGAAGGAAATGTGTACAAAAGTTTTTCCATTGGAAATATAGGAAGCAAATTACTTGACGTCCACCTTAATAGTATGGGATAAGGGCAATGGAATGGATCCCGATCCTATGTCCAGACCGTTGACCCCATTTGTCCCATATTCAAAAGGGTTCTTCTCCAGGTGGTGCCCTACCACATACTAAAATTTCAACGAAATCGAACCACTTGTACGCACGTTATGACGCATAAGGGCAATGGAATGCATCCCGCTCCTGTGTCCTGAGCTTTGACCGCACTTCACCCATTTTCAATAGGGTTCATTCCCAGGTAGTCCTCTACAATATACTAAATTTTCATCGACATCGAACTATAGTTACGCACGTTATGGCGCATAAAATCAATGGAATGCATTCCGCTCCTATGCTGTGATCTTTGACCACATTTCGTCCATTTTCAATAGGGTTCGTTCCCAGTTGGTCCCCTACCACATACTAAAATTTCATCGAAATCGAACCGTTTTTACGCGAGTTATCGTGCCGACAGGCGGACGGACGGACAAAGCTGTAGCATATACGCTTCTCCAAATTACGGTTGGAAAGCGTAAATGACTAAATCACTCACATTGATGGCAAAAAACAAAATTTAATCGTCGAGGAATTCGGTTGATGATGTACGTGACACGGATTGCCGAGCGTTTGTGGGTCAATGATTAAAGGCGCGAGTTACCTGTTGAAACAGCTCAAACAACGGGGGTTTGGTCCTGACCACAGCGGACGGATTTTGTGGGATAAGTGCTGAAACGTACAGTGTTGTCGATTTTGCGGAATTTCAGTTTAAATATGAAAAAGCCTGACATGGACTTTTCTGAAATAAACGGAATTTCTGTCTACGAAAAATCTGTGGAAATACGGAAGTTCAAATAAACCGGTACATTTAAAAACGGAAATTTCTGAAAATGACGGATACCTACCGGCAACTTTGCTGCACGTTATTTTCAGAAATTTTCCGTGAATTCACAAAACTTATTATTTTTTTACAGTGTATGGGTATAGCTACATGAGGACTACGCGTTTCCATTATTTACTTTTGACGATGTTATCAGTTTCATGTGTCAAATGTCTAGTGCGCCCATTGGTTTTGGTGAGTGCTTTCCATGCGCTCGATAGGTATGGAGATGAAGATAAATCATTTACCATGTTATTACGGTTTTGAAAAATGTGAAGTGCTTCTAAAAAGACAAGGTCAAATATTGATTTAAGTCTATCTAACAGTGTGACTTCATGAAACAGAAAATTGTTGTTATGTTCCCAACAGTGCTGGGATTCAGAAGATTTTTTAAGCTCACGCTTTTTAATATACGACTGGCGTTCTTTCAATCTGAATTTAAGTGATCTTCCGTGTCTGACCTATACACAATAAATTGACAAAAGTCACCGGACACCTAGAAGAGAAAAACAACATAGTATTTATTGACATACACTAACTAGTACAGTGTCGGTCCACCTTTGGCCTTAATGCATGCATTGATCCTTCGAGACATGCTTTAAATAAGGTTTTGGAACACAGCGATAGGTATGCGCTTCCATTCAGTACGTAATGCTGCCGCTAACTGTTGCTTAGTAGCAGGCCTTGGTTCCAAACTTCTTATGCGGCGCTCTAATTCATCCCATAGGTGTTCCTTGGGATTAAGGTAAGAGATCTTTGTTTGCTAGTCCACACACGATATTATCGTCAAACCACGCCATAACAGCTCTTGCTTTAATGCTCGGTGCATTATCCTGCTAGTACCAACAATGCTCGGTTCCATAGTATTGCCACAGAGTTGGTAGGGCACAATTGTCCAGAATATTGAGGTGGACGTGCTGGTTAACAGGTTTGTCCACGATAACCAATGGGCCGGGATCATACCACGAAAGACATCCCCACGCGAGTACACTCTCAGCTCCAAACTTGACAGTAGGAACAGTAAACTGTGGTAAACAGCGTTTCCCCGTCTGCCGCCATACCCACACACGGCCATCAGACTAATGGATTGTGTATCTGGATTCATCAGTCCATAGGACTCGTTTCCATTGATCAACGGTCCACGATAAATGTCCTTTACACCATGCTACACAACGAGTAGCATTCCGAGTGGAGATGATAGGCTTATGAGCAGCCGCACGGCCACGGTAGCCCATGAAATGAAATTCTCTGGGAATGGTACATGTACATACCAAGGTTCCAGAATTTTTACTCACCTGTACACTGAGGTCTCCTGTAGTACTCCGTCGATTAGCTGTAACGACTCTCCTGAGGTTTCGACGTCCTCTATCACTAATTTTCTTTTGTCTGTCGATACATTTTGCTGCTTCAGGCACGCCATATGCCTTCTACTTATTCAGTACATGCACAACAGTTGACTTGGTATGTTTAAACGTACCTCGGTTTCTGTTATGGACAGATCACTAATATAACAAACACCCAGCAATCTTTCCTTTCTCAAAGTCAGTTCTCACTCGCTGCTACATTTTCACTCAGCCTCACAGTGCGATATGATCGCGGTAAGCTACAGGCTTGGTTTTATACCGTTTGCAGCTGTACCGCACATCTTAACAACGCAGTGGATCCATTCATTTGCTTTGGAAGGAGTGTCCGGGGACTTTTGTCAATATAGTGTATGACAGGCCACATTGACAATGGACACGAAAGATTCCGAGCAAAACATCTTAGATACAGGACTGAAAATCACTTTGAAATTTGATGACGTAAGAATTTTTGATATTTTGAAACAAATTTCAGGGATGAATGGAAGAACTGCCGAGTTTTGTTGAGTATTTTGAAAGATCGGGTTCAATGTGGATTTATGTAGAGGTTTAACAAATGTTTTGATAGCCGAGTGTACTAATGAAGATTTGAAGCCTGTTGATAGCAACATGTCGGGTGTAATCCAATACCTTCTGGAGACATTCTTTTGTAGAACAGACGTTTAAGGCTAGGTATACATTTGTATAAAGGGTTTTGTGTTGGATGCAATGATTTGATTTTGCGTGAGGAGCTGAACTAACAGCAAATGGTTTGCGATAAACAATGGTAATGAATGAATCTTTGCAACGTGGAACTAGTACGTCCACAAAAGGAAGAGAACCATCTTGCTCCAATTCATAAGTAAACTGAATATTTGTGTCCAATGAGTTGGTCTTTGATAAAAGTTTAAGAAACTTCGAAATTTTACCTTTTCAAAGAATGAAAATGTCGTCTACGTATTGTACCCAAAGACTGTGTGACGTACTTGCCAGCAGGACGCACACGACATAAAGGCAGATAGGAATCAGAATCAAACGTCCGCGTAGCTCAATTGGTAGAGCGACTTATTCCGGAATGAGGGGATCCGGGTTCGAATCCTGGCGTGGACAGAAATGACGGAGAAATTTACTACGCTATAATGGCGCCCGAACTATCCGGATGACCCGACCGTTCAAAATCTCGCGTTGGTGTGATGTTCTTTCCACACCGCGAGATAGGAAAAACCAGAGAATCCCTTCTCCAGCGCTTCGAAAAATAAATGTGTGTGACGTTGCATTCCACACACCAGATTGACTGGGAGTTCTCAAGTGCACGTTCTACAGTGAATGGCTGCCTGCAACGATTCATGGTAACGGCTGACCCGTGGGCCATGCCCCCGGCCCTCTTTCCGGGGGGGAGATGTGACGTACCTGCCAGCAGGACGCACACGACATAAAGGAAGATACGAATCAGAATCAAACGTCCGCGTAGCTCAATTGGTAGAGCGACTTATTCCGGAATGAGGGGATCCGGGTTCGAATCCTGGCGTGGACAGAAATGACGGAGAAATTTACTTCGCTATAACTGAAAAAGATCATGTTGAAAAGTTTGTCTTCAAAGTGTTCCAAATGAATTTCGCAAAGAATTGGAGATCGCGGGCTTTCCATTTCTACACCACTAATTTGTCTGTAAAATTGGCCTTGGTAAACTGATAAGTGCAAATCCCTATTTTATATTTGAAATAGGGGGGCTTTGATATCGAATGTAAACCATCTGCTATAAGTACTCTTTTTTTTTTTTTTTTCATTTCAATCACCACAGTTTGAACTTGCACTAGTGTAGGGGCAATCGCACTCATTAAGAGAAAACCATGCTTTTATCGGCTAAAGTTACATATGTGAAAAAGTGTATATAAAAATTATACTTGGATTCGAATTCGACTGCAAAGTTCCGTAAATTGGTACGATTCACTAAATTCTGGTACTGGACATCTCTACACTGATGGCCACCCAAAATGCAACACAGAAAAGGAAGCATCCGATTGGCCTGAAATTCGCAGCATGCGTCGTCCGCGAGAGGACATGCAAACAATTAGCATTGCAGGGCATATGCAAATCATGTGCGCCCGGCACGCCACCGAGAAACACTATAAGAAGGGTGCGCAAAAGGCAGGGTGTAAGTAGTGGAATTGTGTTGTGCTGCCGGACCTGTGCGTGGGAAGCTTCCTAATGCCCCGTCGCAGAATACGGCAGTCATTCCAGCACGTTTCGGAGTTAGACAGAGGACGAATAGTGGCTTATCGCGACAGCGGTTTATCGTTCTGAGACATCGGCGCCCGTGTGGGACGACATCCAGCCACAGTGAGGCGAATATGGATTCAGTGGGTGCAGGAGGGACGGACGGACCAACGTGACCGATTGCCGCAGCTGCGGCACACCACCTAACGAGATGACCGGCACGTTGTGCGGCGGGCATTGACGAGTCACACCGCCACATCACGAACGTTAGCGCAGGAATTAGGGGGTGTTGCGCAACAACCTGTGTCAGCACGTATCGTTCGACATCGTCTGCAGGAGCGGTGACTTGTCGCACGGTGCCCATTGCTCCGATTACCATTGACGTTACACCACCGGCAAGTGCGGTGGCAGTGGGCCGTTGAACGCGGAAACCTGGACTACGGAATGGCACGACATTGTCTTCTCCGAAGAATCCCGCTTCTGCCTGGAACACCACGATGGTCGGATCCGCGTGTGGTGGCACCGCGGCGAGAGACTGTATGACGCCTGAATTACACATCGCCATACCGGTCCGTCGCCTGGCGTTTTGGTTTGGGGCGCAATTGGATAAGACACCCGCACCCTTCTGGTACGCATCACCGGTACACTGAACAGCCGCCGCACCATCTCCGACGTTTTGAGCCTGTAGTCCTCCCTTACCTGCAGGACCTTCCAGCTGCCACGTTTCAACAGGACAATGCGCGCCCGCATGTGGCACGCATCGTGCAACAATTCTTCACGGCCCACTACGGCCCACCAGGTGTCACTGCTGCCGTGGCCCGCCTGTTCTCCCGATATGTCGCCCATCGAACACGTCTGGTCGCTGATCGGCAACCGAGTGGCCCGGCAAGCACCACCCTCGGCTATGCCTGATGAACTGTGGCAACGTGCGGAAGCAATCTGGACCGACATACCCCAAGCCCACATCCAAAGCCTCTTTCATTCGATTTCGCGGCGTGTAGCGGCCGTTATTGCCAGCCATGGGGGCCACACGAACTATTGATGTCTGCGTGTTCCGCAAGTCGCACGGGCCTGTAAGCTCAATCGTTTAATCTTTGTATCTGTTGTTATGTGTCCAGTAAATCTGGCTTTTCTATCTCATGTCCTTCTTGGTGTTGCATTTTGGGTGGCCAGCAGTGTGTCTTTGTTACGGAATACACAGTGATAGTGGAAAGACATATGAAATCTAAGATCTTGTATTCACACTACTGCTTGTGAAAATTGCAACACCATGAAGTGCTGCTAGTTTTAGCTTAAAACGTACAGGATATGCACATCTGGTTGCGACAGGCAAAATATTAAAATGTCAGCGAAAATGCGAGTGCGGTTTTGGAGCCACGTCGTATGAACTGTCAGGTCTTGGGTATAACGAGCTGGCTGAAACAGATGTTGTAATCAGTGAAGAGCCGACATTCAGTCAAACGGATGTTTCTTGTGTCTTAATACACCCCGTCGCCAGAGAAGGTCGCATTGTGAACACCTGACGGACTTTGAGCGAGAAAGGATTGTTAGGATGATAGAAGCTGGATTTTCTTACCGCGAAATTTGTCACTCGTACGAGAATGGAACGCCAGTTCAGTGAGACAAACGTGGCGTCTGTGGACAGACGAGACTCGGACGCACACAAATCCGGGAAATGAACCTCAAATTTGCAGGACAACACGGAATGACAGACAGACAGACACCTCTACCGCATGGTTGTGAGAAAACCACAGCGACATCCACGGTGTTAGTGGAGCACTACCACAGGTCAGGCTTTGTCTTCCAGCACAGTTCGATGTCGTCTGTTTAACAGAGAACTGGTCGCTACATTGCTGCGCATTCCGTTGACCCTCAATAGAGACACCTCAGGCTACAATGGGTTCTCGAACACAGACTTTGCTGTGCTGATTAGCAACAGGTCGGGTTTTCTGGCGAGTCTCGATTCGACTTGATGCAACATGATGGATGCTCACATAAGTGTTCGAAAATATCGTGGTGAATGCACCTTGCAGCTCCATACCAGCCAAATCCCAAGCGCCATGGTTTGAAGCACTACAGAGTTTAATTCGCAATCTCACGTGATACGAATTGAGGAAACTCTCAACAGCTAGCGATACATCAGGGATGTTTTAGAGGCAGAGGTGATACCCTTCTTTCTGAGTTGTCCTGGCGCTATATTTCCAGCAGGACAATGCTCGGCCACATGTAGCCCGTAATGTCCAAGACCTCTTCCATGCACAGCAGGTAACCGCTTCCTCCCTGCTGCACGTTCGCGTGATATGTCCCTGATAGAACATGTCTGGGACACGGTATCTAAGCAACTGACCCTTCAAGGGTCTCCGCCAGTCACCACAAATGAACTCTGGTATCGCATAGAAGCAACCTGGCAGGCTGATCCCCAGGACAATATCAAAAATCTTCTTCTATTCAAACGTCACGCCGTGTAGATGCTGTTATTGTTGTTCGAGGTGGCGTCACATGATAGTGAGTTTTGAAACAAAAAAATCTTGTAAAATTCTACAAATCTAATCAGTTATCTCCTGTAACATAAGGAATTTGTGATATAAAGTTCATTAGAATAGCTCTATTCCTTCTTGGTGTTGCAGTTTTCACAAAGAGTAGAGTATAAAGAGTAGAAACTTGGTATCAAGATTTCGTTGTATGTTGGATTACCTAATGACAGAATGAGGTATTTTAAGAATGATAACAGACTTAGTCACAAGTCTCGAAAATATTGCAGCCAAGTCGATAGATGTGGAACGTAGTAAAACAGACGGCGTGCCCTTTGAGCTACGTCCAGGTTTTGGCCCTATTCAAAAACATTCGGATGTTAAGATTTTACAAAACGTCTTTTATGTTCATTTGGTTTTGGGTTCAGCAACCACCACAAGCAACCCTGATGGCTGTAAAGTGTCACCCCTTCCTTAGACAGTACTCAGTAGTTTGAAAAAAGGGGCAGAACGAACCAGTGCTGTAGGAAAATCACACCACCTAAACCTTTCTCTGGGACTGGATCTTACGACCATTTCTGGTGATTGGTTACAAGTTTTCGCGTCTAACTTCTCGGTCATTGGGACGACGAACAAAATTGGTTGGAGTTTCACGTCCAAATCGATTCACAAGAACACGAACCGAAGGTTGAAACATTGGGGCAACACCAATCGTTCAGAACCTAACATACGGTTGGCGCATCCTGCCCCTAACCATAGATTTAGTCGACTGCATGATGGCTGCAGACAGCTTTAACATTCGGGAAAAAGACGTGACGCCATAGGTCGAGCCGCCTTTAGAAAGGAGGAAGGAGCAGGTGCTCCACAGGAAAGATCAGAATGAAAAGAAGGTGAAGAGAGAATGAGAGTATATGCATCGTTAAAGCTGAATGCTAAGTGATTAAACAAGCTGAGAAAGTCAATCCAGGAAGCAACCACTCTGCATTACTTAGGTTAGATTATTCTGGCCGGGTAATTGAATTGAATGAATAAATAAGGGAAAGGTAGTTTGAAATTAATAAATTCTGAGCGGAGGAAATTCATAGTTTTTCGTAGTTGGTCCAGGGAATAAATGTTGATATACTGTATGCCGCCTTGCAAGAAAAACTATTTAGTGCTGTAATGTTATCAAAAGTGTAACGCTATTGTTTTACTGTAGTGAGGCTGTACAGTCAACTTGCATTAATCGGTTGGAAATAACTTTCGCAGTATTTAGATGTTCTTTGTTTGAAATATAGTTTAGTCAGAGGTAAAAAGTGGATTATATATTTCACCAAATGTTTTAAATACCGTGACCCACGAGGTGAGTCTGTTGTTGATGTCATTGTTTGGTGCTGTAATGTTGACACACTAAGTGTAATGTCAAATTAACTGTAGCATTTTATTGCGAATGAGCTGATTGAAAATTATTAAATTTATTAGGATGTTGCTGAAATATTATTATTGTCGATTTTAAAATCTTTGTTATTGTAGTTCAGGGGTCTAAAAAGCAAGTTTCAAAATCTTCAAAGAGAAATGCTGTAACGCTGACAAAAAAACAGTGAACTTCCAATCAGAGTGCTGATTTTCCCCAATTGGCTGAGTTTCTTATTCGTGAATTATGATTGGTACAGAGACATTGACACTTTTTAAATTTGGAATTTCACCATAAGTACTGAAATAATGCACTTAGGACAATGATTTTGGTTTCCCAGTAATGAATATTAATTTTGCATACGTTAACATGCTTTGTACTTATTTTGAAGTAGTTTAAAAAATGTTGATAAAAAGTATTTTTTATTCACAGGTGTGAAGAAGAGTACTCTTTTATTCTACAGTTAAACAAATGTTGGTTAAAAGTATTTTTATTCAAGTAATCACTTTGATTAAATATAAAATTAGGTTTTAATACTTAAATACATAGAACGAGATTTTATTTATAGTATAAATGTACGACTGGCATCCTTTTTTGAAAAACATTTTTACTGAGCCGGCCCTGAAAAGGGCCCTTTTTTGTTCAATAATTTTTTACAACGGTGACTCTAAGTAAGTACGATAAATTCCTTTTTTATGTTCCGAAAATAGTTGAGGACTAAGAAACCTAATTTTTTTTACTGACTACGGCTCTGAAAAGGGCCCTTTTTTATTTCAAAAAATGTTTCGCAACGGTGTCTCTAGATAAGTGCATAATTTATTTTTATACTCCAAGTACTGGGGACAGCGTCTGCCCACTAAAATAGAGAAATAAGTCAGCTGCGGACAGTGTCTGCACAGCTCAAAGGGAAGAATGAGAAAAAAAAATAATGAAGACAAGCTGAGAGGATAGTTACTGGAAATACTCAATCCAGGTTTTGATAGTGTGAATACTAACTGCGGACAGTGCACAGTTAGCAGGTGAAAGGAAAAAGATAAGAATTAAGAAAGAATGTTAGCCACTGAAAAGAAACCGCTTGCCTAGAGTTACGCTCAAAGAAGCAAACCCTGCTCAAGCGATATAGCCAATGAAAATAATGCTTACCATTCCGAAGCTAGAAAGAAGAATGGAATAGAGGAGTTTTACGTAGCTGGAGATGGCGCTTATATATGCTACATCGGTCAACTGCGTGCCCTCTCGGAAATCATGTGTTCAACGGACCTCATCCACTTTTGATTGGGGTAGTCATAATTCAGATGGTATATAATGATAATAAAAAATATGTATATGGTTTTTGGTTTTTGGAGGAGCTAAGCAGTCGAAATACTTACATACACTGCTGTTAATAGAAATTGCAGCACCAAGAAAGAAGCAAGCAATCACAATAAAATTTACGGGAGTTATTAGTTATGGTACAAGCTGCAAACGATCATATCAGTTCGTGATGAGGAAGGCCAAAAAATTAGTGATAAGTAAATCCACCATGGGCGGTGCTCACACACCGTGAGATCGAATGAAACAGAGTTTGATGGTCGTCTTCGGTATTGCATTCCATTCTGTTTCTACACGCATCCACAATTTGTTGGTTGTGACAAGCGGCGAGGCCATGCGAGCCAGTTGTTGCGCGATGACACCCCAGACGTTCTCTATAGGCAATAAGTCTGGCGAGCGGCCAGGCCAGGGAAGACGACCGACTTGATATGCGCAGAATACGTCTTGGACAGAATGAGCAACATTGAGTTGGGCATTGTCTTCCTGGGAGGTATCATTTGTAGGAAGGGTAGAAGTTAAGCTCTGAACATTTCTGTGATGTAGCTTCGGCTGTTCAATGTTGCCTGTGATGCGTAGTAGATAAGTACGCGAACGAAACGCGATAAGGCCCCAGACCACAACGCTCGGCGTGGGACCGCACGACGAGGCGTAGAACTTTATGCTGTTCATTGACCATGTACGCATAACGGTAGCTGCGTTACGCCTAACGCGTGCAGCAATATCACGGTATGATGAACTACTTTCTCTGAGTTCAACGATTCTACCTCTTTCATGCTCCGTCTAGTGCTCGCATGGTTGTCTCGTCCTTCTACACGGCATGATTACATGTTAACAACTACATGCGATAGAGATTAGCGATATCAAGTTTAAAAACCTGTTCTCTGTACGCATTCCTTTATATCTCCTGGTGTGACGTTTCCGATGGCGTCGCGCGTCTCACATTTGCATGTGTACTGAAATTGTAATCATTTGCTTCTCCCATAGTGCCCTATCCACCCTGCAAATTTCGTGCAAATCCGAGCATTTTTTCATGGTGTTGTATTTTCTACTAACAGCAGTGTATATAAAGAAAATACAACGTTTGTTATAAATATTTAAAATTTTTCAAGTCGACCAAGGTTTAGCTGGTCTATAGCTTCACCAGGACAAATATTTACGTGCCATTTTTCCTGATGAAGCTAGAGCAGAGCCCAGCGAAACCTTGGTCGACTTGAAAAATAAAATATTTGTGATAAACGTTGTATTTTCTGAATATATATAATCATCACAAGATTGTAGTCCGATTTCAAGAGTCGAAATACTTACTATTGCCGCCGCCATAGTTCAGTAGATATTTACTTTTATGACTTACATATCTTCTTTCATTGGTTTTATGAGAGTAACATTCATTAGTCCAGTTACCTAAGTACTGCTCAATGTCAGGAATTAGTAAACCTTACTGCTTGTTGTTAGGATTTAACTCCACTTAATTATCTACCAGAGTGTGGCTCGGTCTGGTTGTGAGTGATGCGAATAAATGCAATGTGTTGTATATAAATAAATTTATTCCCTCGAATCACTCTTTTTATTTCAAACCCACAAAGATCTTGGCATGCAAAAGATGCATAGCATAAATTAACTACAAACAGTACGAGAGTACTATCTAGATTCCCCCTTTTTTTTTGCTATACAAAGTATGCATCTCTCCAGGCTTCTTTCTGTAGCTTGCAGCCTCAAATTGTCTCTTTTACTCATTTTTCATGTCCCTGAGCAGGCAGAGGAAAGCCTAGTGATCAACGTTCGTGATTACCACGGAAGAACCTCAGGTTCATTCCTAGGAAGGTACGAACCCTTGAGTCACTAAATATCCTCCGTGCGTCGGATGGGCACGTTAAGCCGTCGGACCCCGGGTACAGGGTACTGACTCCCCTGTAATAAATAAGGGCGTCTTTGTTCCCCTTTCTACCTCGCTTCCGTGTCACTATCCTATTGGGCACTTTAGTCCAAATCTCCTAGCTTCCTATTTCTAATGGTTGTGTAAGACCTGGGGTCAGACACTCCCTTCCTAAAATCCTCTACATCTGATTTGATCCATAAGTAGGAACTGGAATGTTGCATTGATTAATGTACGTCTTTTTAAATGCATTAAAACCAAGTTTTATACTCTAGTTAATTTCTTGTCTGATGTGGTTCTAGCATGCAATCTGTTGTCCGAGTTAGACATCAGTAATTTCCAAAGGCGGTCAATCTCTAAATTTTCGATTCTTCTAAATTCAGTGTACGACAATTTTTTTTCTGAGAATTTACCTTTAATCCCGATTATTTACTACCGTCTGCTATCTACAGCAGCGATATTTCAATTACTGCTTCCTTTTTATAAAATGTTACTTTCCAATCTTCCGAGTCGCTAAAATTTTTATCAGTTCTGCTTTATTACATTTCCCATGATCGACGCATCTACTGTAGCTGGAGTTTTTGAGCGACGTTTTTCCTTCTTTTCAACTATCAGCTACCTAACTTTCCTACGCCTGCTGTTATCAAAGAGAGATTCCACCCGAGAAAGTTCATTGCTCTTGTGTTGGATGCTTTATTTGACAACCACTGCCTGATCTCGTCGAGGGATGGAAGATAAGTTTTCGTCGCAGGCATCGATGAAACTGTATTCTTTTCTTTTCTATCTCTCTTTCCCATACATATGCTTTGTCGTGTTTTCTTCTTTATCTCTCTCTCTCCCATACATATGCAAATTCTCAGTTATGTATTTTAAACCATCTGAGAGATTACTGAAAGCGATTGATACATGGAGATATCAAATAAGATAAACCAGCAGGAATAGATGAATACTTCGCATTACCAGATAATGCATGGATAAAGATCACATTAGTACATTCAAGATAAACATCAGTACATTGTAAACAAGCATCAGTAGCATTCTTATGGAGTCGATAATTTTTACAAAACTCATTACTTTATTGTTTTCCCTTGCATTACTCTTTGTTTGCAGAATAATACTGTCATGTTTCTGCCGTTAGTTACAAGAAAGCGGATTTAATTTACAGGTGCTAAGAAAAAAATATTTATTTTTATATGGTTATAATGTCAAAAATATTTGCTAAAGACAGAAAAATATTTGTAAAAAAATATGTTTTTTTGACGAGAATGTAACTAATTATTTTCTGTAATAAGAATATAATGTTAGTACTCAACTTTCTAATCGCAGCTATACTGTACATTTGATTGAAAAAATCCTCGCAGTGGTAGTGGGACAACAAATGATGCATAGATTTTCTATCGAAAATCTATGCTTATTGTCACGAAACAACGAAACAATAATAAGGCTACTGTGCACTGAAACTAAAGGCCTACCAAATGACTTGTAACTGCTAAAAATCTTCATTTAGAAACCATGCAGTCCGCAGATACTGCTAATAGGAGTGAGAAATGCGAAATAAACCTGCAAACTCTGCAAAATGTTTTTGTTTTGTTTTTGGTCTTGACTTATTATCCTAGTGGATGATAAAGCCACTGATGTCACATCAACATTAGTTTTTTGATAGGATGATGTTACGTTTTTGTTGCTTTTCTTGGGAATTTCTGATTCGAAGGACCTTTTTTCATTCATTGACTCGCAATGAAGAAGCAGAACACTCGTTTAAAATTCATTCAACACAGAAAATTTTTTGATACAGAAAAACAAGAAAAACAGCCCTGCGTTTATGCCTACACCGGGTCGGTTTAGACGGCGTGGCTCGCTCAAGAAATTTGCATACGCCCTGTGGCTGTAATTATTTGCATTCCCTTATTGTGGCCTATCCCTCATAAAAGTTTCCGTTCAATCCGAGTCGTTCTTTTTCATGTTGCAGTATCAGGGGGCGGCAGTGTATATTCGGTGCTAGACGGAGATACCATCGCTATGTACTGAGGGAAATTATGGAGACATGGGTAGTCAAAACGATCTGATCCACGTGTGCGTAAATTTGTTAGACCAATGCTGGGTGAAGGAAACTAAAAATGGGAGACGAGAAGCGGAGTATAAGGAGAAGATTTATTGAACGAAATCCTCAGGCGTACTGCCTGACAGAAAGCTGTCATTGTTTTTTTGTTTTTTTTATTGAAGGTTTAATGACCACCGTGAGCAACTCAATGGGCTGTAAGCAGTCGCCCGTCCCTAATTTAGGGTCACTGGTTCCAGGGAAGGGAGGGAGCCAGTGCCGTAAGACAAACACAACATCAATGCCTCACCGGGATTGGAACCTGGACTCCTTTCGGACGAATGATCAGAGGCCATCGCTTAGACCACTGCGCCACCGGGGCGGCTCATTGTTTGTTTCTTTGGGAGTTTAAAGACCACCGTAAGTAACCCGATGGGTTGTAAGCAGTCGCCCTTCCTAATTTAGGGCCAATGCTTCCAGGGAAGAAAGAGAGACAACCACGAAATCCGCGCCTCAACGGGATTCGAACCCAGACCCATTCCGGACGAATGGTCACAAACCAGTGCTTAGACATCTGGGCCACAGGAACGGTAAAGCTGTCAGTGGAGCTGAAGGCTCGCAATAGTGTATAGTGCTAAGACTTGGTCAGTAACATTAAATGTAAGCTTAGAGTTATAGAAAAATAAATAAAAACAGTTGAGTGGAAGCGCGATGTACAATGGAAACTACCATAACAACTGTGAAGTGGAAGCGCGATGTACAATGGAAACTACCATAACAACTGTGAAGTGGAAGCGCGATGTACAATGGAAACTACCATAACAACTGTGAAGTGGAAGCGCGATGTACAATGGAAACTACCATAACAACTGTAAAGTGGAAGCGCGATATTCCAAAGAGACTGCAACAAGTTAGTAAAATCATGCAACGCATTTATTATACAACGAAGTAAATTTCTCCGTCATTTTTGGTCTACGCCGGGATTTGAACCCGAGTACGCTTATTCCGGAACAAGTCGCTCTACCAACTGAGCTACGCAGACATGTATTCTGATTCCTATCTGCCTTTATGTCATGTGCGTCCTGCTGGCAGGTACGTCACATCTCCCCCCCCGAAAGAGGGCCGGGGGCATGGCCCACGGGTCAGCCGTGACCATGAATCGGAATCGTTGCAGGCAGACAACCACTGTAGAACGTGCACTCGAGAACTCCCAGTCAATCTGGTGTGTGGAATGCAACGTCACACACATTTATTTTTCGAAGCACTGGAGAAGGGATTCTCTGATTTTTCCTATCTCGCGGTGTGGAAATAACATCACACCAATGCGAGATTTTGAACGGCCGGGTCATCCGGATAGTTCGGGCGCCATTACAATGAAGTAAATTTCTCCGTCATTTTTGGTCTACGCCGGGATTTGAACCCGAGTACGCTTATTCCGGAACAAGTCGCTCTACCAACTGAGCTACGCAGACATGTATTCTGATTCCTATCTGCCTTTATGTCATGTGCGTCCTGCTGGCAGGTACGTCACAATTATGATACGCTTTCCAACATACCAGAAATTATTACTCAAGTTATGTGGATAATGGCTGCGCAATAAATCTCGCTCCTGTGTCCTAACCTTTGACGCAATTTCGATGATATTCAACAGAACCAGTTCACTATACCTACGGAACAACATGATAAAATTTTGTTGCAATAGAAGCAGTTTTATTTACGCAAGTTATAAGAATAATGGCAGTGGAATAAATCTGGCTTTCGTGCAATGACCTTTGACCCCATTTTGCTGATATTCAACAGTACCGGTTCACTGAACAACATGATAAAGTTTTATCGCAATCCAAGCATTTTAGGTACGTTATGATGCACAAGGGCAATGGAATGGATCCCACTCCAGTGTCCTGACCTTTGACCCCATTTCGCCCATTTTCAATAGGGTTCGTCCCCAGTGGCTCCCTACCACATACTAAAATTTCATCGAAATCGAATCATATTTACGCATGTTATGACGCATAAAGGCATTGGAATGGATTCCGCTTTTATGTCCTGACCTTTGACCCCATTCCGCCCATTTTCAATAGGGTTCGTCCCCAGGTGTTCCTTACCACATACTAAAATTTGATCGAAATCGAACCATTTATACGCAAGTTATGACGCATAAGGGCAATGGAATATATCCCGCTCTTATGCCCTGCCTGACCTTTGACCTCATTTTGCCCATTTTCAATAGGGTCCGTGCCCAGGTGGTTCCCTACCACATACTAAAATTTCATCGAAATCAAACTATTTTTACGCAAGTTATGACGCATAAAGGCAATGGAATGGATTCAGCTCCTATGTCCTGATCTTTGACCCTATTTAACTCATTTTCAATAGGGTTCGTCCCCAGGTGGTTCCCTACCACATACTAAAATTTCATCGAAATCGAACCATTTTTACGCAAGTTATGACACATAAGAGCAATGGAATGGATCCAGCTCCTATGTCCTGACCTTTTACCCTATTTCACCCATTTTCAATAGGGTTTGTTCCGATATGGTTCCCTATCACATCATCATCATCATCATTGTCAACCATTACCAATCCACTGCTGGACGAAGGTCTCCCCAAGTTTCCTCCACAACGGTCTGTCTTGTGCCAGTCTCTTCCATGTCACCCCTGCATACTTTCGAACTTCATCCACCCATCTCCCATGTGGTCTTCTTCTGGGTCTTTTCCTGTCCCTTGGAATCCAATCTAAAATTTCGGCTGTCCATCGATGATCTGTCCTTCTGGCAGTATGTCCAGCCCATTGCCGTTTCAGGGATTTAACTCTGATCATGATGTCTTCCACTCTTGTCATTTTTCGGATCCACGAGTTCCTCTTCTTATCTCTCCTGGTTACACCAAGTATGCACCTCTCCATGCTTCTTTGAGTTGTTTGCAGCCTTTGTATGTCTCTTTTAGTTAAGGTCCACGTCTCTGCACCATACGTAAGCACTGGAAGGATGCATTGATCAAACACTTTTCTTTTAAGACATAATGGCATATTGCTCTTGAAAATTATGCTGTTTCTTCCAAAAGCTCTCCAGGCAAGTTTTGTACGCCGATTAATTTCTTCATCAATGTGACCCTCACTTGATATCTGCTGTCCAAGATAAACGTACGTGTCTGTTATCTCCAGCTTTTCTCCATCAATCGATAAATCTTCATTTCTTGTAAAAGCATTGAACATCACTTTTGTCTTCTGAAAGTTCATTTTTAATCCCACTTCTTTACTCTTGTCAGCAAGTTCCTGGATTATACTCTGCAGCTCTGATGGGGTAGTTGCAAAAATGACTACGTCATCAGCAAAACGAAGGTGGGTTAGATAATCTCCATTAATCTTTATCCCATTGTTTTCCCAGCTCAGCGACTGAAAAACACCTCCAATGTGGCATTAAAGAGCTTCGGAGATATGGTGTCACCTTGTCTCACTCCTTTTCCAATTTTTACGTGTGTTGTATTTTCAAACAGCCTAATCTTTGCACTTGCATTTTCATAGATGTTATTAATAATATTAATGTATGCATCTTCAATACCGCAGGTTTTCAGAGCCATTGTAACTGCTGATGGTTTCACCGAATCAAAGGCTTTTTCGTAATCGATAAAAGCCATGCACAATGGAAGTTCATATTCCCTCGCTCTTTCAATTAGTTCTCTCAGCACGTGGATATGATCTATTGTGCTGTAGCCACTCCTGAATCCAGCTTGTTCTCTCGGTTGAGCCATGTCCAGTGTTACCTTCAAGCGGTGTGAAAGAACTTTAGTGAAGATTTTATAAACTACTGATAGGAGGCTGATAGTTCTATAGTTTCCGAGATCCTCAATGTCACCTTTCTTATGTAGCAGGATCATTGTAGCGGTGTTCCAATCCTCAGGAATCTTTCCTTCATTAAGGCATCGAGTGAAAATTTGGGCGAGTACTGTTTCGATTTCTCCACTTGCTTCTTGTATGATGTCTACAGTAATTCCATCTTCTCCTGGAGCTTTTCCCCGCTTCATGTTCTTGATTGCATGTGCAACTTCTGATGGAAGGACTGGAGGAACTCTGATACTGGTATCTTTCATGATGTCAGGAGTGCATGTATCATCCCTTTCATATAATTTGGAGTAGAAATCTTTCACTCTTGTCAAAATTTCGCCTCTATTTCTTGTTACAGAACCATCTTCTTTTCTCAGTGCCATAATCTGTTTTCTTCACTTACTGAGATGTCCCTTTGCTATCTTTAGGCTTTAGTTGTTTTCAATTGCTTTCCTTACTAGTTCACAGTTGAATTTTCTTACGTCTTCAGTGATACTTTTTCTTACTGTCTTGCATAGCTCTATATATTCCACTTTGGAAGTCACATCTTCTTTAGTTGTCCTAATCTCTCTTCTTTTTTGCATCAACATTCTCGTTTTTCCTGATAATTTATTTACATGCAACTTGTTCTTAGACCCAGCTAATTTTGTTGCTGTTTCCATAAGAGCTTTGGTTACTTTTCTGTTAACTTCAGAGATGTCCACTTCTTCCGATGTTAGGCCTTCTAAAGCAGAGAACCTGTTCTTCAGTTCCAACTTGAAGGTATTATGGTGTTTTTTAAGGTTGGTTATGTCAATAGATTTTGTTTGTCTTATGAGCTTGCCACGTTCAAGTTTAGTGTTGAGGTGCATCTTACATCTCACCAATCTATGGTCACTGCCTGTGTTGAACTTGTTTAGCACACTGCAGTCTTCTATGACGAATTTTTTGTTACACATAATAAAATCAATTTCACTTGTCCCATTTGGATGTCTCCATGTCCATTTCCTGTGTGGCTTTTTCTTGAAGAAGGAGTTCAAGATGAAAAACCCTTCTGCCTCTGCAAACTCTACGAGAGTATTTCCACGCTGGTTTCTGTTGCCGTGACCGAATTTACCTACTGAAGTTTCATTCTGTTGCCGTTGCCCTATTTTTGCATTGAAATCTCCCATAATTATTTTCA
This sequence comes from Macrothele yani, assembly GCA_039090855.1. Lineage (NCBI taxonomy): Eukaryota > Metazoa > Arthropoda > Arachnida > Araneae > Macrothelidae > Macrothele > Macrothele yani. The sequence continues at coordinate 34,279,957 of CM077026.1, read as the reverse complement.
AGTGCTGCTTACCTTTATTATTTAGATGACAAATTTCCTCATAAAATTCTTCAATTTCTTCTTTAGGATGACTTGTGGTGGGTGCATAAGTTTGAATAATCTGAGCCTGGTATCTTTTTGAGAGTTGGATAACAAGTCGTGCAGCTCTGTCAGAGGAACTTTCAACTTCTACAACTTTATCCTTCAGTTTCTTGTTTATTATAAATCCAACACCACTAGTTCTGCCAGTATCTGTCCCACGATAGTAGAAGAGATGTCCACTTTTCAGTTCGATGAGATCTTCTCCTTTTCTATTTACCTCACTTAGCCCCACGATGTCCTACTTGATCCTTTGTAGTTCCTCTTCCAATTCAAGAAGCCTTGAATCAGAAGATAGGTGATAGGGCCAAGATTTAAGTTGTGGAATCACTTTGGAGGCCAAACCCCTCCAAAATGATTCCACAACTTAAATCATGGCCCTATCACATACTAGAATTTAATCGAAATCGAACGATTTTTACGCAAGTTATGACGCATAAAGGCAATGGAAGGGATCTAGCTCCTATGTCTTGACCTTTGACCCAATTTTACCCATTTTCTATAGGGATCGTCCCCAGGTGGTTCTCAACCACATACTAAAATTTCATCGAAATCGAACGATGTTTACGCAAGTTATGACGCATAAGAGCAATGGAATAGATCCCGCTCCTATGTCCTGACCTTTGACCCTGCTTCGCTAATTTTCAATAGGGTTTATCCTCAGGTGGTCCCCTACTACATACTAAAATTTCGTCGAAATCGAACCATTTTCAGGTGAGTTATCGTGCGGACGGACGGACGGAAAAAGCTGGAGCATATACGCTTCTTCAACCTACGGTTGGAAAGCGTAAAAACCAGTTGAGTGGAAGCGCGATATACAATGGAAACTACCATAACAACTGTTAAGTGGAAGAGCGATATTCCAAAGAGGCTACAATAAGAACGGTGAAGTCGAAAAGCAATGTCCCAAGGAAACTACAATGAAAACAGCGAAGTAATGCGCGATATTCCAAAGAAACTACAATAAAAACAATGAAATAAAGCGCGATGTCCCAAAAAAACTTCATTAAAGCAATAAAGTGGAAGCGCGATGTCTCAAGAAAACAGAAATTTGAAATGAGCAGCGGATAAAACAACGATGTTTCAAATGCTAAACGGTGCTTGCGGGTGGCAGCGGGATGGAAGCAGTAACCACATTGTTTCAAGTCTCTTAATCCGATATCGTCAGCGCTGAGACAGAAGCGAAACTCGTCCTTGATTACGACATGATGCCATTCAATCAGCCACGCATGGCTGGTACAACACCACTGCAGCCTTGGGCGATGATGTGCTGCAGTGAGAGGAAATCGTCGCAATTGTTTTGCCTCAGCTAATCTGTGATTCCCAGTCCGTGTTGGTACAGTTATGTCCATATTTGCCAGTACATACGTAGAATGCCGCCCTTTGTGTATTGCGGGGTTGCTATGGCTTGTCGTCATACGTTGAATGTCATCATTTGCGGGGTTGCTAAGCTTCTTGTCGTACCGTTGAATGTCGTCCATTTTGTATTGCGGGGTTGCTGCGGTTTGTGGTGATTGGGATGTTTGGACGCCCACCTACCTGCACCAGTCCCACTACGGCGACACGCGTTACCTTCCCCCAACCACTGTCGCTATATTCGGTTGACAGCTGTTGCGTTCCGCAGCGTTTTCGCAGCGATGTGAGGCGCGGAGCAAGCAGCCATACATAGCCCTATAACGAAGCCTCTTCTAAAGGTGTGCGTGTGATGATAGGATTTCCAATAACAACGTCTAGACATTCTCATTCCTTATACATGCTTTCTCCCCGAGATCACTCTGGTGCAATGGTCCACACATCCAGATGAGGACGACCCAACTTAGCTATGCAAGTCGTTTTACACTTTTACCCCAATCACAGGTCAAGTGATTGGATCGCACCTGGAATCATTTACCTAACGCAGCTGTTGGCATATACCAAAAAATTTGCATGCCGCTACAAGAAATACTTCCTGGTGTGGCATTTTCTACGTCGAACGTTACAAATGTGTGATGAATAATTTACGCACGAAAATAATTTATTTTTTCAGTGTTGTCCACAGAGAGAAAATACTGTTCTTGTTACATCGAACATCCCGAAATAGAAACGGTTATAACCCTTGGAAGCACTTCTACAACGTTTCTGATGCTACGCAACTACTTTCTCGACAACGGTAAAGTAAATACCATGTAACGAAAATGGGTAACGGTGCATCATTGTCAAATCATTGTTTAAATCTGAACGTACCGTATGCTGCCCCATGAAGTGACGCAACTATAGTTAATATCATTGTACACTCAAAAATATACCGAACATCACAATTTACATAAACGTAACAATATCTCAATGAAATCTGCGTAAATTATGTGAACCTCATGAAAAATGTGACAAAAGTCATTACAAAAATGCATTTTGATGGTATCCATCTTTCCCGACAGTATGCGTCGTGGCGGAAATGGACCTCCTCTCGACTCCCCTAGAGGAGTTAGCTGCTATTAGAGAGAACTTTAAAATTACGTATAACATGATAGGGTGTGTAACCTGTAGATGTCCTAGACCAAAATTAATCAATTCCCCTCATTAGCATACTTGCCGTTTAGCTTTTCCATCTATCTTGAGGTCAGATTTTAGCTTGCGCATGGGCAAACGGACTTTCGTAGCTACATCACAATTCATCGGTAGCGGAATCGTTTTTTACGTTCGTCTAAATATCAATAATGTTGTGACGTGCCTGCCCCGCAGGACGCACAAGACATAAAGGCAGATAGCAGCGAGAACGAACGGCTGCGTAGCTCAGTTGGTAGAGCGACTTGTTCCGGAATAAGAGGCCTCGGGCTCGATCCCCGGCGTGGACCAAAATGACGGAGAAATTTACTTCCTTATAATGTGCAATAATCTTTCTATTCTAAATAAAAGTAACTGCTGCTGTTTTAGAAATTTTGCGACACTCTTGGTTTCTTAGCTCGCAGCGGAAAACGTATTAAGCACAAAAATATTAAATTTACATCGTTCGTAGAGAATTGTTTGGGAAACACGCTGAAATAAACGGTTTCTTGATTCTGGCGATACTTCAAGAGCTGTTGTATTTCAAAATTAAGGTAAGCAAAAAAAGTGCTATCAGGTCGCGTTCCGGACACACTAACAGCAACATGCTGCGACGAATTTTTGCACCTCGTCGCCCTTTTTTTGAATTTCGATTTAGTTTACGAGAAATTAAATTTTTAAAATTCCCAAAATTCTCTATTTTGCGATAGGATTCATTTAAAAAAACGGATATATGGCAAACTATAAATCCTAACGCATTGCAATTTTTACAGCATAAACTTACAACTATCATCCCTTTTTACAAAAATAAAATTTAAGAAAAAGTCATTTTCTGATTTTTAAGCATTTTTTAGAGACGCAAAGGAAAGAAACGAACGTCTTGTATGTCTTCACGATAACCACAGAGGAACGTTCTGGTCCCGTGACTTGCGGCCATGGTGACGCAGATAATGTTTTATGCATATGCTTTGTTGGTAAAACTATCTCAGTTGTTCAACGGTTTAGCATTTCCGTAAGATGTATACATCTTACGGAAATGCTTTTTGGACAGCTTTTGTTTTTCTTAGTGGTAAATTTAGCAAGTGCTATAAGTTCAAAAGACAAAAGTCCGCCCTTCCATAAAATAACGATAGTTAAAAAACTCGGAAACTTCGAAATGGCGGCAGAACGAAGTCCTTCAATAAAAATAGAAGGAAATTGGAAAAAGTTCCGCAAACATCCAACAGGGGTTCACCAGGAGCGAAACAAAAACTGTAAACAAGCCGCCATCTTGAAATCGATACAGCGCAAAAAGTACTGTACAATTGGGAGAACATTTTCATTTCGTCAGATGGCATCACCGAAAAGAGACAGTGGAACACATTTGTCGACAATTCTGACGTATAAGTTCAAACGACCAAAGTCCGCCCTTCCAAAAAATAACGACAGTAAAAAAAAACTCGGAAACTTCGGAATGGCGGCGGAGCAAAGTCCTTCAATAAAAATAGAAGGAAATTGAAAGAAGTTCCGCTAAAATCAACAGGGAGTTCACCAGGAGCGAAAAAAAACAACAACTGTAAACAAGCCGTCATCTTGGAATCGATACAGCGCAAAAAGTATTGAACAATTGGGAGAACATTTTCATTTCTTCAGTATGTGTGTGGGACTAATAACCTGATTAAAAAGTCCTTTTGCAGTCAAGTACAACTAACTATGAAAACTCTTCGTGCATTTTTTCCCCCGAAATAATGCACAATTTTGCCGCTAGAGGACGCCAATGTTTAATCTGTTTTTCTCAATATCTCTTATTCTACAAATGCGATTTAAAATATCCTTTCAACACTGGATGCCATTTACCTTGTAGAACACTTCAAGTTATTATATAAGGAGTTTTATAGTTCACAGTTCTGTCACTAGGTGGGGTTTTCCCGTTTTTATTTCATGTGATAGATATACTTGAAGATCGGGATGCAGGGCCCGAGCGCTACTCTGGAAACGAGCGTAGCGAGCCTAGAGGCGCCGCCCATAATCAAAATAAAAATAAATATTGTTTTTGAAAAGCTAAACGGTCGAAATATTTACTATTGCCGCCGCCATGGTTTAGTAAATGTTTACTTTTATGATTCACAAGTCTTTCTTCATTGGTTTTCCGACAATATCATTTATTAATCCACCAAGTACCACTCAGTGTTCGGAATTAATAAACCTTATTGTTTGTTGCTATGATTTATTTTCACTTAGTACACAGCCCAATCAAAACCTTATGGCAACCCTTGATGTAAGAAGGAACCGTCATCAGGAGCCAGATGGCATGCGTAGCAACATATGCAACTCATGTAAGGCATTTAAAAGGACACGACCTCACGGACGGTATGCAGTTTTGTGTGAAAACGGGAAAAGGTTGTGACCTAACATAGTTTGAAAAGGTAATTACTGTTGGCTACCAAATGAATGGTGGTAGCATTATCGAAACGGCCGATATTGTTAGTTGTTCACGTGGTGCAATTGTTAAAGTGTTCCAAGAATTGAAGGAAACCGGCAAGACCTGCAGGAATCGGGGTAATAGTGGATACCCACGGAGCATTGACGACCATGGGCAGCGACTACTATCCCGACTAGTACGATCCAACAGACGTGCCACAGAGGAACAGTTGGCCAGAGCATTTAATGCAGACACATCGAGGACAGTCCAATGAACTCATCGCGGAAAGTTCAAACCACAGTCCAACGAACTCTGCTCTCTATGTGTGTCTCAGGAGGCGCCGTCCACTCAAGGTACCATTTCTGACGGCCAGACATCGACAATTACGGCGTGAATTTGCATCTTAGAGGAGGCATTGGACCATGTAAGAAAGTGGTCTTTTCAAACGAATCACGTTTTCCGCTTCATCGTGTGGAAGGTTGTTGGACAGTTCGGCGAAGCACTGCTGACAGAAATCATCCCGACACGATGCTCGAGAAGAAACAGGCAGCAGGTGAGAGTGTGCTCGTGTGGAGCGCGTTTTGCTGAGAATTACTCATTTGAAATAACCATCCTCCGATCAAACGATGAATGCTTTAGGCTACCTATCCATTGTGGTGAATCAAGTGCTCGCATTCATGATGACTATCTACCCGATGACATGAGTTGCTTCCAACAAGATAATGCTCCCTGCCATGTTGCTATGTGTGCGCGAGAATGGTTTGAGGAGCTTTCCAGTGACTTTAGCTTGTTATCCTGGCCACCTTACTTGCCGGACATCAATCCTATTGCACATCTATGGATCTATCTTGAGCAACAGGTTCGATGTGTGGATCCAACAGCGATGACTCTTGATGATCTACGAGAAGCTCTGGTGTCTTCGTGGTATAGCATCCCTGCAGAAACTTTCAGAGGCCTCGCTGAATCAATGCCACGCCGCATATCTGCGGTATTGGCTGCTTGAGGAGGTGGTCATAATGTTTTTGACTACACTGTGTATGTACCATATTATGAGTCGGTGTGGTCGTGAGTGACGTGAATAAGTGCAATGTTACATTACGTTTTACATATCACTAAGCTGTTCTCTGAGATTCAGAGTTTGGCTCCACAAAGAAATACAAACTATCAGATAATTTTTACTTACTGTTGCCGTGTCAAACTTCTCCATTTGCAGCGATCATGACACAGAACTCGGGTTTCACTGACATCCATCACACGACGTACACAAGACCTTCTATACTTCATACTCATAATCTTTTTCTCATGCAGACACTCCTGAATCTGATCCACCCATGACTTCCTTGGCCTTCCTCTGCCTTTCCTTCCAGCCACTTGGGTTGAAAATAATTTCTTAATAGGCATCTCATCAATCATTCTTTCAACATGGCCAAACCACCGAAGCATCATTTTGCTTCACATTACACAACTGCAACACATCTTCATTCATTACATGATCAAAGCGTGCCTCCTCCCCTCCCCTTCCATCACCGTAAGTACCCCATTTCTCCAGCACACAAACTTTCAAAATGTTTTATTCTGAGCGAAAGTTACAGGGAATGAAGGCGGTAGGCGGCATGTGCCTTTACAATGCCTGAAATCATAACAAGTTAGAAAAATCATGCAATGCATTGATTATGATACGCTTTCCAACATACCAGATATTATTACTCAAGTTACGTGGATAATGGCTAAGGAATAAATCTCGTTCCTGTGTCCTGACCTTTGACCCCATTTCGATGATATTCAACAGAACCGGTCCACTATACCTCCGGAACAACATGATAAAGTTTTGTCGCAATACAAGCATTTTAGGTAAGTTATGATGTACAAGGGCAATGGAATGGATCCCACTCCAGTGTCCTGACCTTTGACCCCATTTCGCCCATTTTCAATAGGGTTCGTCCCCAGTGGCTCCCTACCACATACTAACATTTCATCGAAATCGAACCATTTTTACGCAAGTTATGACGCATAAGGGCAATGGAATATATCCCGCTCTTATGCCCTGCCTGATCTTTGACCCCATTTCGCCTATGTTCAAAAGGGTTCGTGCCCAGGTGGTTCCCTACCACATACTAAAATTTCATCGAAATCGAACCATATTTACGCATGTTATGACGCATAAAGGCAATGGAATGGATCCCGCTTTTATGTCCTGACCTTTGACCCCATTTTTCCCATTTTTAATAGGGTTCGTCCCCATGTAGTTACTTACCACATACTAAAATTGTATCGAAGTCGAGCCATTTTTACGCAAGTTATGACGCATAAGGGCAATGGAATATATCCCGCTCTTATGCCCTGCCTGACCTTTGACCCCATTTCGCCCATTTTCAATAGGTTTCGTGCCCAGGTGGTTTGCTACTACATACTGAAATTTCATCGAAATCGAACCATATTTACGCATGTTATGACGCATAAGAGCAATGGAATGGATCCCGCTCCTATGTCATGACCTTTGACCCTGCTTCGCCCATTTTCAATAGGGTTCGTCCCCAGTGATCTCCTAGCACATACTAAAATTTCGTCGAAATCGAACCATTTTCACGTGAGTTATCGTGCGGACGGACGGACAAAGCTGGAGCATATACACTTCTTCAACCTACGGTTGGAAAGCGCAAATAACTGGAGTCAGATATGTACAAAGTGTGCGCAATTTACATTATGCGAGGGGTATAGACAATGCAAGTGAAATAGATGAGCGGAGGACAAAACATAATTACCGTAGTATGTATACAACAACTGCGCTATTTACAGTATGAAAGGTGTATATATACAGCGAGGGCACAAGTTACAGTATGAGAAGTGAATATATAATACAGTGCTAGTGAGATAGATGAGCGATGATACAACATAAGTGAAACAGTGCAGGGTGATAATGGAAAACATACAGGTGTGGCTCAATAAACGTTCAATTTAGGCAAAGTATATACAGATGTGTGGGAAGCCATATAGGAACAGGGAACGAACTATGTGCTGCAAGTGAGATATACATACAATGCAATGAAAATATAAATACAAATGATGCAGAACATAATGATGCAATTGAAAATGCGTACTATATACAAGATGTGTACAAAAAGTGTGTGACTGAGATACGCATGATACAGACAGTAAAGAATGAACTTGTTTGTATGCTCCGAAAAGGAGCATACACAGTACCAAGGAATGGGTATACGTACATAATAACAGCGAAATATATATACAGGATGTGTATGTACAATTTATATGAACAATATGACGAACGAATGAGCAGAAGATAATGACGAAATAAAAACATTGAATATACAGGTACAATGTGAGGCACACAGAAGAAATTACTAAAAAGAACTCTTATTCAGAAGAGGGCACCACAAAGTGCACGTGAATACACTACAGCCGCCCCGGTGGCGCAGTGGTCTTAGCGATGGCCTCTGATCATTCGTCCGTAAGGGGTCCGGGTTCGAATCCCGGTGAGCATGGATGTTGTGTTTGTCTTACGGAACTGACTCTCTCCCTTCCCTGGAACCAGTGACCCTAAATTAGGGACGGGCGACTGCTTATAGCCCATTGAGTTGCTCACGGTGGTCGTTAAACCTCCACCCAAAAAAAAAAAAAAAAAGAATACACTACAAACACTGACAGTAAAAAGTTAAACTGGAGATGGGAATATGAAGAATGTACAGAAGATATAAGTCTGACAAGCTTAGGGAGATACTCTTCGGATCCGGTGAGCCAGTCCAGGGTTCATCACAGAGATCAAAGCGGGGAAGATCCCGACGTACAGAGTGGAAGTCAAAGCAGAAGATGTAGGTCTGCAGAAGGCCCGGAAAACCAGCGGTGTAATGGTGACCATACACTCAGGAATTGCTGGCTCTGGTCAGTGGCCCGGGCAACGGTAAACGCCAATCGGACCCGTGAGGTCAGCCGGTTGCGGAATTGCGCACAGAGGGTATCTCCTGCTTGAAGGAGCGTAGGCGCATTAGAGGTATGACGGAGGTGCAGATAGAAGCAGTAAATCACATGCTTTGCGAATACAAAGATGTATGCGCATGGCTCAGATAAAGGCACCGGTGGAGAATAAGAAACCAGCAACGTACTGTACGAAGAAAAAGGCAGTTTTTTTGGCACAGAGACACTTGGCAACTGTAAAGGCTAAGTGTAGTAAAGGAAGGATTGCCGGACAGTACTAGTAGATGTGTAGAACATCGGCATGCTCAGAACAGAAGATGCCGGTGGGTGCGGCTGTCAGCGTCATCCGAAATAACGTGGCCGACACTGGCAGGCGGCGGTGAAAGAAGAGCCAGTGAATATTCCTTTCATCTGGTATCGAGATGGGTGAAGCTGTTGCCGACCACACACTCGGAAGAGCGGCGGGCGACACTCCTGAAATGAGCTGGGGTGCGGGTGGTGATGGATCCAGAAGGAGAAAACGATAGAGAGTACGGACAGTAAAACTGGAGATCGGAAGAAAAGAGCCACGAACAGGAAGAAAAAAAGGAAGGGGAAGAGAAGCAGAAGAAACGAGAAAGTGGCCAGACGGAGAAGCGAGAACAGAAAAAAGAGTAATGATCGAGGATCGGAGAGAATTGTAGAGTGCAAGAGAGGCAGAGGTGCGTGAAAGGAAAGGAGAGAGTGTAAAGTACGACTTCCACGCACAAAAGTGCGGAAGGATACATTGACATTTAATGACTTGAGCGTGTGGTGAGTGATGTGGAGAGTTGCGAGAGAGATATCGAAGGAGGAGGACATGGCGAGCTTTGGCTAAGACAACAAGTTCAGTTTATACCGCGGAGTGTATTCCATTTGATGTTTTTTGTGTAAAGTAATAAATGTTTTGTGTTGTGATCGAGTGTCTGTGATGTTACAGACGAAAGATAGAATTGGAGGCACCGCTGGGATTCGAACTACGAAAGACAGGAAGTGAAGGCGCCGGTGAGACGGAATCAGCGCAACTTCAGCGGCGTTTTTTATGACCGTGGGAATCGATGAGTTGAAAGTTCTTCAAGCGTGCGAAAGAACCAACGCGACAGGGATATTTTTTTCCTCTTTGTGTTGGGAAGAACAAAGGATGGTGACTGTAGTTTGTTTTTTCGAAATTATTTGTTCCGTATCGGATTTACACCACATTAGATGTTTATGTAAGTACTGTTTTGTTGTTGTTCTTAGAGAATTATCCAAAGGAATGAAATATCAAAGCAAGTTTTTTAGAAGTTTCCGGGCACGGAATTAAATAGAAGGAAATAATTTCTGTCAAGAAATAGTACATTCAGATCAACTGTTTGATACTAGAGTATAGGTAAATGTAGAATTTTGTTGTAAACAATTTCTGTGAACGTATACACATATACGAAAATAGAAGGAAATAATTTCTGTCAAGAAATAGTACATTCAGATCAACTGTTTGAGCCTAGATTATAGGTAAATGTAGAATATTGTTGTAAACAATTTCTGTGAACGTATACACATATACGAAAATAGAAGGAAATAATTTCTGTCAAGAAATAGTACATTCAGATCAACTGTTTGAGCCTAGATTATAGGTAAATGTAGAATATTGTTGTAAACAATTTCTGTGAACGTATACACATATACGAAAATAGAAGGAAATAATTTCTGTCAAGAAGTAGTACATTCAGATCAACTGTTTGAGCCTAGATTATAGGTAAATGTAGAATATTGTTGTAAACAATTTCTGTGAACGTATACACATATACGATAATAAATAAACATTGGATACACGTTGAGCTTGTTGAAATGGCTTTCTTAGGAAGAGCTCGAAAAGAAGAACTTCTGCAGTTGGCGGAAGAATTGGGCATAGAAGTTATGCCAAATCTCAAAATTCTGGAATTAAAAAATAAAATTGTCAACTTTGAAGGATATGAAGAGGATTTCGTGAAAGAACTTTTGGCAGGTATAAAAGAGCGTAGAGAAACAGAAAGACAAATGGAATTTGAGCTTGAAAAACTCAGAATAGAAGCTGGACGTCAGCCGCTGGGAGGCAGTTTGGAGCAAAATGGAAATGCTCATAAATCGAGATTAGAACTTCGTCATTTGATGAAAACATTTGACCCAAAAGACAGTGATATAAGTATTTACTTAGTTTTATTTGAAAGGCAAGCACAACAAGCAGAAATAAAAAGGGAAGATTGGGTTGCGAATTTGATAGGACTTTTGCCCTACGAAATATCACAATTGATTGCCAGAGAAAATGTGGAAGATGCTAAAAACTATGAATATGTTAAAAGGTTACTTCTTAAAAGGTATAAGTTAAGTCCAGAGAAATTTAGATTGAAATTTGTACAACACATGCGTACATCAGAGAAGACCTGGAGAGATTTCGCCTTCGAGTTAGAAAATTATTTTAATGAATGGATTTCAGGACTTAGAATAGGCGATTTTGAAGGGCTAAAAAAATTAATGATCACAGATCAATTGAAGCGGAGAGTGCCTATAGAAATAAGGGAGCATTTTATTGATAAATGGTCAAATATTGTCTCACCTTCAGATTTGGCTGATATGGTGGACAATTATGAAAGTGTAAGAGGAGGAATCAAGAAAAATTCGTCGAATGAATTTTGTGCTTCAAAGAAAATGCAAGGCAGTGAGAAAAAACTAGAGATAACTATGATCGGGGAAATTTTATGAAAAATGGATTTTATAACAAAAATTATGTTAAGTCAGATGTAGGACAATGGTGGTCAAAACGGAATGTATCTCAGAATGAAGAAAAGTATGATCGCAGAAGGAAGATTCAATGTTACGAGTGTGCATCTTATGATCACATTCGACCTCAGTGTCCTAAGCTAAAATCACAGAACTCAGAAAGCTTAAATAGAATCAGAGAGGAAACTGAAGGGGATCTCTTGGCACCCTATACCTTTGAAGGAAAAATAAATGGAGTTACCATGACTATTCTCCGGGATACAGGTTCATCAGTTGATATCATTTGTCAAGAGTATGTGTCGCCAGGTGAGTTTACTGGAGAACATGTGTGGGTACAGCATCTTCTGGATGAACAAAAGGTTTGTTTACCATTGGCAGAAGTTGAACTAGAATGTGAATTAGGTCATATTGTAACTAAGGCTGCAGTGATTAGAAAGTCGCTAGATCAAGGTAGATATTTACTTGGAAATAAGACTGCCGCTTTGTTAAAAAAATTGATATGGAGTGGCCACTTAATTCAGAACAGGTAAATGTTGTGATTACTCGGTATCAAGAAAAACTGAAACGAAACAACGTAGAGAGAAATTCAGAAAAAAATGATTCAGGGAAGAAAGAAAAACAAGCCCTTGAAGGAGAGAGGCTGTGGGTTTCGAAGAATCAGATGAATTAGAAGAAGAAATTCTGCCATTGAGGCATGATGAAGATAAAGCCATGTTAGAGTTGGTAAAAATGGATTCAAAAGGTTTCATGGAAGATCAACGGCAAAGTTTGGAATTGAAAAAAATTCTCAAAGAAATAGAGAAAACAGATTGTAATAAGGCAAATAGTTATGCTGTACTAAGAAATGGGATGTTGGTGAAGAAGAAGATCAACAAGATTGGCGAAGAGGGAGATCTTATTGTTGTTCCAGAACAATATAGAGAACAAATAAAAAACATGTGTCATGAGGGAACTTCGGGGCATTTAGGAGTGACAAAAACCAAAGACAGACTAGCGAAGTATTTTTACTGGCCTAACTGTTATAAAGACATTGAAGAATTTGTAAAATCTTGTGATTCACGCCAACGTGCTGGAAAAGCTGGGGACAAAAAGAAAGCTCCTTTAAACATAGTTCCAATTATTCCTAAAATTTTTACAAAAATCAACGTTGATGCCTGTGGGCCTTTGCCCGAGACTTCAAGCGGAAATAGATACATAATTACAGCTATGTGTTTGTCGTCCAAATATCCAGATGCAGTACCAGTACCAGACATAGGATCCAAGTCGGTAGTTGACGCTTTGTTACACATTTTTAGCCGCATGGGATTTCCGAAAGAAATTCAAACTGATCAAGGAGCCAGTTTTGTAAGCATTTTGACACTAGAATTTCTGGAGCGGTTTGGAATAAAAGTTACTCATAGTTCTGTATATCATCCCCAAAGTAATCCGGTAGAACGATTCCATCGAACTATTAAAAGGATGTTGAGAGTTTTATGTCTTGAGTCTGCTCCGGATTGGGAGAAACAGTTACCGGCGGCGCTGTTTGGTTTGAGAACTGTGACACATGAAAGCACAGGGTTTACGCCTGCTGAATTGGTGCATGGAAAAAATTTTCCTACGCCAAAGAACAAGACGCAGGTAAAATCTTTCTTAGGCCTGGCGGGATATTACAGCAGATATATACCAATGTTTTCTTCGATAGCAGCTCCCTTGACAGACATCTTGAAGGGTAAAAATCGTAAAGAGGAAATTATATGGTCAGAACAATGTGAGAAAGCTTTTGTGGAACTAAAAAATCTTTATCTAGTTTTCCTGTTCTGTATGCCCCTGACTATGAACGTAGATTTATTCTACAAACTGATGCTTCAGATCAAGGAATGGGAGTCGTCCTCTCGCAAGAACAAGAAGATGGCGCTGAACATCCTGTACTTAATCTAAGCAGAAAACTTTCGACAGCAGAGAAGACATACAGTACCAGTGAAAAAGAATGTGCCGCCATTATATTTGCGGTACAGAAACTGAAATGCTACCTGGATGGTCAAAATTTCCTCATACAAACTGATCATAACCCTCTCGTTTGGTTACGCACCAACGCAAGTTCAAATGCTCGTCTGATGAGATGGGCCCTTGCTTTACAAGCATATGATTTTGTTATAATTCATCGATCGGGAACTATGCACAAAAATGCAGATGGACTGAGCAGAGTTCCAACTTTAGATGATCCACCTTGATCATGCTATGTGTCTGCTAGTGAAAACATTTTTTTTTTTTTTGATTGTGATATATACTACATAGAAATTGTTGGAAAACACGTAAAGATGATTGTTAAATTAACTCATATATTTCTCTTTGTAAATAGAATATGACTCATTATGTGAACTATGACTATTGTATTGTAAAATGACAAGAACTTTTTACTACTGGAAAAAGTTCCTCTGGAGTGAGGAGGGGTTGTAAAGTACGACTTCCACGCACAAAAGTGCGGAAAGATACATTGACATTTAATGACTTGAGCGTGTGGTGAGTGATGAGGAGAGTTGCGAGAGAGATATCGAAGGAGGAGGACATGGCGAGCTTTGGCTAAGACAACAAGTTCAGTTTATACCGCGGAGTGTATCGCAGTTGATGTTTTTTGTGTAAAGTAATAAATGTTTTGTGTTGTGATCGAGTGTCTGTGATGTTACAAGAGGTCGGAAAAGGGTTTCCATGTTAGATCGGAGGAAAGTAAGTCTCGGACGGATACGATCCCAGCGGGGAGCCAGGAAAGGTCAGTGAAATACGGTGCGTTAGGAGAATGGAGGATGGAGGAATAGAAGAGGGGTTCAGTTAGAAGTTCTGAGGTGGTAGCGGGTGGGGCACGGAGTAGTGGCAGAGAGCGAAGAAAGGAAAGTGCCTCTGAATAAACGGGGGAAAGACGGGAGCGGAGGAGAGAAAAGCGATCCATCAGTAGAAAAGTTGTGAATTTGAAGCGGGGGTTCCGGGGAGAAATCATCACGTCTCGGAGAAGAGAGGCTGCGGATCTTGGTTCGCAGAGTAGACGCAGAAGGGATACTATCTGGTGTGCTTTGTAGAACTGGCGGACATCCAGGAGCGCAATACCACCAGTGGAGATCGGACGACTTAGAGTTGAGACTTGTATCCAATGATGAGCTGAACAGATCATAGCAGAAATGATCCTTGTGACTTCAGCAAGATAGTAAGCTGGCATGCGAGCAGCTGCCCACACATGAAGACAAGGAGACAGAAGATATGTACGAGCAAGGCGTGCCCGGGTGGCGTAAGAGGCGCTGAACTGAGCTTTCCGGCAGAAGGCAGCTGATCGAGCAAGGCGATTACGAAGAGCAGCCCACGTGTTGTTTCGGGCAGCTATGGGAGCTCCCAGGTGTACACCAAGAATTTTCTGAGAAGAGGCAGTCCAGGAGGCGCCCCATGGGGAGTCCGTCCTGGAATCCCAGGCACCACACCACAGGCCGGCACTCTTAGTAGTGTTGAGCATTGCTGAGGAGCAAGAAGAGTAGAGTGCATATACATGAGCGAGGGTATTAAATTGCGATTCCATCCGAACGCAGAAAGTCGCGTCGTCGGCGTAGGCGTAGGCGGAGTAGGTTATAGAAAAGTGCCTGGTGCTTGCCGTGGGAGGAGGAAAAGCCGCAAGAAATGCACGATGTACTGTGCGTAAGAAAGGCTCAAACGTCAGAGCATATAGTTGCCCAGAAAGTGGACATCCCTGTCGTATTCCACGACGGAAAGAAATGGGTGCTGTGAGAAAGGCGGCTGTTTTGACCTGAAAGACGGCGTCGCGATAGAGAGCAAGAATAGTGGTAACGAAGACAGAAGGAAAGCCAAAAGCGTGTAAAGTAGTTGAGAGAAATGAATGGGAGATATTATCAAAAGCTGCACGTTGGTCTAAATTTAGTAGGGCAAGAGATTCGGAATTAGTTCGGGCAAGATACAGAAGATCACGAAGGAGGTGAAGGTTAGTAGTGATAGAACGACCAGGTACCGTGTAGGACTGGTCGGAAGAGAGAAGATACGGAAGAACTTGATTTAGGCGGTGAGAGAGAATTTTAGTGAACAGTTTGTAATCAAGATTTATTAGTGAAATCGGACGCCAGTTCCCCAGGTCAAGGAGGTCACCCTTCTTAGGGAAAAGTACCATGTGAGCAACAGTGAAGCCCCTCGGAAGGGAGATAGATGCAAAGGCAGAAGAGTAAGCATCGAGAAGGAAAGGAAGGAGAGAAGGCAAAAAGATAAGATAAAATGATAGAGGGAGGCCGTCAGGACCAGGAACGGCTCGGGGATTGAGAGAGGAAAGTGCAGTCCTAAGTTCAGATGGAGAGATAGGCTGCAGAAGAGAAGCGGAGAGGTGAGAGGGGACTTGAGGGAGAGAAGAAAGTAAAGTATTACACGCAGAAGCAGAAGGTGGAGGGGTATCACTGTACTTGTCTGAGAAGTATTGACGAACATGGGAGCAAAGCACATCTGGGTCCGAAGCCACATGACCGTCAGGCAGACGCAGCACACGGAGTCGATGAGAAGAACGGCGCTGATCCTCTAACGAAGACAAGAACTCACAAGGGCAGTCTTCGGGAGACAAGTGCTGGAGACGAAGTCGTAAAATGACCTGCCGGGCTCGAGGTTCCAGAAGAGCACGGAGGTCTACCAAATATGATGGATAGAGGGGTGAGAGGCTCCAAGCTGGGCGAGAACTTGTCGGAGATTGCGTTCTTTCATGGTGCGCAGATTGGCAACTGTGAACAAGTGGCTCTTGAGAAAGTGGAGCAGGTGTGACTTGACATCCAGCCAGTAACTTAGTGCACAGGAAGCAGTGAACAGTCCAGGGTGATAAGAGTGAAGGAGATTCCGGACGTTCGAACACAAAGCCTGGTCATCCAGGAGAGAGGTATCTAATGTCCAGGAGTGAAACTCGGAGCGTTGACGGAAAGAAGAGGTGAAGGTGGCCACAACGGCACAATGGTCAGAAGAGGCGGTGGATAGATGCTGACAGTCCGTGACCACGGGCAGAAGGGCAGTGGTTGCATAGAAACGGTAAAGTCTAGCTGAAGATGACGAGGTGGCAGCTGAGGACCTCCACGTATGGGAGACCGTTGTAGGATAAATTTGACGAAAGACGTCCCGAAGATCAAACTCCGTGATGAGGGAGTGTAATTGCTCCCTAAGACGTAAGCGAGTTTCCTTATGAATTGGAGCACGATCAAGATTAGGGTCAAGCGTGCAATTAAAATCGCCGCCGATCAACACGTGATCCGACGGCAACGTTGACTGAAGAGCTGAACGGAGCGCCATGAAAAGGAGGGTGTGATGTTGAGGTGTGCACGGAACGTAGATGTTGAAAACGACATAACGACGCTCGTCAAGAACAAAGGTAAGGCGCTGAAGCAAGTCACGGCAGAGAATCTGCACCGTCACTGAAGATAGAACTTGACGGAACTGAGTGCGGATGCCAATGGCCAGACCGCCGATTGTGGAGTGTCGGAAAGCGTGGTGGAACTGATAGTTCCACGTACGCCATCGATTGAAGGGCGTTGTAGACAGGCAATTTGTCTCTTGGAGCAGAAGAATGTCTGCTGTGAGGTGATGGAGATCCTCACGAGCAAGCGAGTTCGCCAGAGGGGACCCAAACCCCCTACAGTTCAGTGGTGTTATCTTGAACGGAAATATCCGACGGCGGTTCAAGGAGCTTGTCAGCTGCTCGTTGGAGCCGAGAGAGACGATCGCAGACTTTCTTGAGACAACCGCTTTCGCCGAACGATGTGGATGGTAAGGCTTGGAGGTGAGATCGAACAACCGCCACTTGCGTCATAGTTGCTGCAAGCTCCGTGAGATAGGATTGGAGGAAATCATGAGACATGGTTTTACTACGAGGACCGATGAGATAGGAGTATAACTCCGCACCAGAAATCGGTGTCTGTGGTAGTGAGGAATCTTCCAATTGCTGAATGAAATCCTCTAGGGTACGTGGGACCAGTGTGCTGTCGTCAGAGTCTGAGATGGAGATGCTAGAAGCGTCAGATGCGAGTGAACGACTTTCCGAGCGATCACGTCCTCCTTGAAAGGTGGGAGATGTGCGTGTCTTCTTATTGCGACGTCGAGTAGTCCGACGACGCTTCGCCCGTACACACTGTTGCTCGGGACTAAAGGCAGGATTGTCTGGCACTGTGAAGGCATCAGGCGCATCGACCCTATTATCGGGCTCTGTAGGATGCTGTGGAGTAAATGCAGAAAGCAGAGGAGACTTCAACTGATCTCCGGTCGAAGAATTCTCCTGCTGTGGGCATGTTTGGAGTATAGAAGCTGAGTTGGAAGTGGAAGGTTGCGACGAAGTCACGCGTTGACCAACGGTTTTATGCAGACTTTCGGAATAACTCGATTGCCGCTGGTCAGAGGCGCCAGATGAAGATGCCGGGGGTCCAGTTGACCCTTGAGTAGGCTGTACTGAAGATTTGGAGGCAGTAGCTGCCCGATGAGGGCATAGCGCACTAGGGTGACCAGTGCTCTTACATACCGAACAAAGGGTGCCCACAGTGATGTCAATGCATCTAATATGAGTGTCACAGCGTACATTGAGTGCCGATGGAACACGTAACATGGCTTCCTCCGAGGAAAAGATCACACGTACGTTACGGCGAAATCCTAAGAGATAACGGTCCTCAGGAACGCCCGGAAAGGAGGAGTGTGTAATGACCGATCCGACAGTACGTCCATAATTCTGAGAGAGGGAGAGCAATAGGTCGTCGGATACTTCCGGAGGAACAAGGGCGAAACTGACTGTAGTAGGTGCTTGTGTGAGTGGAGTCGCAAGGAGATGGCGATCGCCGATGGAAATGCCTTCGGTCAGAACTAGAAGAACGAAGGCTGGAGTCGGAAGATAAGCTATTACCTGACTGGTTCTTCTACCCACGTGAGTAACAGCCTCTTTTGGAACAATTTGTCGAAGGGCAGCGCTGTACGCCGTCAGTTTTGTGTTGGAGAGGCTGCGGAAAAATACACCTAGCCCGATTTTATCAAGAAAAAGCTGACCTTGAGGGCAAGTAGTCGGAACATCCACGTAGATCTGGTCTGTACCATACGTCATCTAATAAGGGCACTTTGAAGAAGGGGGGCCGCCCCGGTGGCGCAGTGGTCTAAGGCGTTGACCTCTGATCATTCGTCCCTAAGGGGTCCGGGTTCGAATCCCGTTCAGGCATGGATGTTGTGTTTGTCTTACGGCACTGGCTCTCTCCCTTCCCTGGAACCAGTGACCCTAAATTAGGGACGGGCGACTGCTTATAGCCCATTTGAGTTGCTCACGGTGGTCGTTAAACCTCCAATCAGAAAAAAAAAAAAAAAAAAAAAAAAAAAAAGAAGGGGGCTGTTGAGAAGAAGAAGAAGAAGTTGACGCACCTGAGGTGACGGCAACATACGTCACACCTGGCGCGCGTTGTGATGACGCGGAAGAGGCTGGTGGAAGTGTGACGTCCATGGCGTCGTCAGAAGGCACAGGGGAAGGCAATGGTTCACCACTCTTCGTCAGATGGGAAGGAGATGACTCCATGGGCACGGCAACTTTGTCACGCTGCGGAGAGGAGGGGCTTATCAAAGGAAGCCATCCATTGGCGGATTGCTGCTGAGCAGCTGAGAGGAATAAAGAGTCACTTCCGGAAGCGAGGATAGAGGCTCCGCTACCCCCGGAAGTCGCCATTTGCAATGGCGATAAGATCACGAGCTTTGGCCAACTCGACCAAAGCAGAAAAATGAGGAATGCAACACAGAAAGGGCCCTTACCGACCTGGTAAATGGATCAGAAGTAGGACGGCACCTTCACACACGCTGCACACACAAAATTAGGAGCTGTAGACTCGGATTAGGAGCTGTAGAAATTGAACAAAATACGAGCACGAAGTAAACAACGACTGTCGTCCAGCACACAAACGACTTCTATGTTTCTTCTGTAGTACCCAGGTTTCACTGCCATACACCAGAGAAGGAAAAATTACACTTTCATACACAGCCATGCGGGAATCTCTTGAGAACCCATCATTCCTGTGAAAACCTCCCAATGATGCTGTGACTAAAACCTCCCAATGATGCTGTGACTTTCAATGAAGAATTCACTCGCCTACTAATTTCACGATCCAATTTATTTTCTCTATCAGACATGCTTCCTAAATACACAAACTCATTCACCTGGTCAATCACTGTGCCATTTGAACTTATATTACATTCAGTACAAACAACTCCTTGCTCAAAAAACCATAACTTCGGTTTTCTCCTTTATACTCAGTTTGAAATAAATGCAATATGTTGTATTAATACGTAAATAAATGTGTACTCTCTAATCAGTCGTTTTATTTCACGCCCACATACATCTTGTCGCGCGAAAGATACATAGTATTAATTATTATAATCAGTCGTTTTATTTCACGCCCACATACATCTTGGCGCAGGAAAGATACATAGTATTAATTATTATAATCAGTCGTTTTATTTCACGTCCACATACATCTTGTCGCGCGAAAGATACATAGCATTAATTATTATAATCAGTCGTTTTATTTCACGCCCACATACATCTTGGCGCGCGAAAGATACATAGTATTAATTATTATAATCAGTCGTTTTATTTCACGCCTACATACATCTTGGCGCACGAAAGATACATAGTATTAATTATTATAATCAGTCGTTTTATTTCACGTCCACATACATCTTGTCGCGCGAAAGATATATAGCATTAATTATTATAATCAGTCGTTTTATTTCACGCCCACATACATCTTGGCGCGCGAAAGATACATAGTATTAATTATTATAATCATTCGTTTTATTTCACGCCCACATACATCTTGGCGCCCGAAAGATGCATAGCACAAATTATCTACAAAGAGTACCAGGGTACTTTCTCGATTTTTTTTCGGGAAGTCCAATGCATGCGAACGCTACTCACAGAGTTTGAATTTCCGTTTCTACGGAGTTACTAAAACACGTTCATGAGACTATTTCAGGAGCCGCTGTGTATTTTATGAAAAAAAGAAACCTCTTCCATACTGATAATACATCTGAAACACTTTTCTACAGCTTCGATATTAAAAAAATGAATACACTGACAAAGTAAATACAGAAAGAAAAAGACGAAAGTCTCAGCAGTAAACAAAATACTGGTGATTCCAACTTCTTCCATCAGAATAAAAGAGAAAATAAACAGAAAGAAAGATAAGAGGGAAAAGTCAACAAGATTCGGAACCGTTGATCTCATTACGTTTATCCTGTTTTTGCCGTATTTCTCCCATCACATGAAAGGTGTTTCTTAACGCCGCGGCAGAAAGAAATAAGAAATGTGTAACATTTGTTATCTGACTACATCGGCCGAAGAGATGATCATGAGAAGGTAAGAGAAAGATCGAAAAAAGATACAGTAAATGGCAGGAGCCTTTAATCTTACAATCCAAAGAAATGTGGCTGCCGACAAGTGACCATCAAAGCTCCGGTTTTCCCAATGCTACTTCTGCGCTCCAATAAAAATAAAATTAAAAAAATAGGAACGTTTGCCCTCAAAGGAGCTGCGTAGTTAATTAAAATATCAAAATACAGTTGAACCTGTTTAACACAAACATCATGGAACCCAAAAATTTGTTCGTGTTAAAACTAGTTCGTGTTATTGATACGTAATTAATTGAACAATTAAATAGGCACTGAAATATGTAAAATCATAAGGTACGATTAAAGAAAAAATTACGTACACATTTTTTGGCTTCTACCTTTTTTTAAACTTTAAAAAGCAACGAAGACGATATTTTACATAGTGCCGTAGCACTGTATACTGAAATATAGTGACACAGAAATATATATAAATCTATCTCACTCTAATTATATTAATCCATTATCGCAATTTCGATTTCTTTGTTTCTTGCTGTCCGCATAGGTTTCGAACAGGTTCAGGGTGGTAGCAAGCACACGCAGATTCAATTTTTTCGAGATTTTTCGGAATATCCAACAATGTACATTTTTTGCAATACGGAATCTCTCCAAAACTTCAGTTTTATTAAAAATACTGTCGTTGACTTTGCTTAAAAGTTGCTGTTTTTTTTTCTCTAAGCTCGAAGATTGAGGAACTTTACCACAAGAACAGCATGCTTACCTGCAACTTTATAATGAAGAGAAAATAAAACGCTTGCAGAATAATAGCAAGAATAAGAGTGCGGACAAAAGTTCATTGGTGATGGAATTCAGCCTAAGCAAATGAGAAGGTTTGATAAAGGAAAAGATCGCGTCTTCAATATTCGCCTATTCGCGCTACGTCGAAAGTTAATGGTTTCCGCCATTTTAGGCGAGGGAATAATTCAGGGCCGCGCCGGTGGCGCAGTGGTCTAAGGCGGTGGCCTCCGATCATTCGTCTGAAAGGGGTCCGGGTTCGAATCCCGGTGAGGCATGGATGTTGTGTTTGTCTTACGGCACTGGATCTCTCCCTTCGCTGGAACCAGTGACCCTAAATTAGGGACGAGCGACTGCTTATAGCCCATTGAGTTGCTCACGGTGGTGGTTAAACCTCCAATAAAAAATAAAAAAAATAATTCAGGATTCGCCTATTCCTGTCTCGCTTAAAATTTTCACCTGCTAGAGGGGAGGGATTCACCTGAAGGAAACTTCCTTTTTCGCCTATTCTTAGTTTGCCTATTCCTGTTACGTTGAAAATTAATGGGTTCCGCCATTTTAGGTGAGAACAGAACTCGGGATTCGCCCATTCCTGTCTCGCCTAAAACTTTCACCTGCTAAATGGGAGGGATTCGTTTGGAGCAAACTTCCTTTTTCGCCTATTCTTGTTTTGCCTATTC
Source organism: Macrothele yani (assembly GCA_039090855.1). NCBI lineage: Eukaryota > Metazoa > Arthropoda > Arachnida > Araneae > Macrothelidae > Macrothele > Macrothele yani. The sequence continues at coordinate 34,257,463 of CM077026.1, read as the reverse complement.
CTGCTACATCGAAGGCTAATAGGTTCTGCCATTTTATACGAGGAAATAATTATGGATTCGCCTACTCCTGTCTCACCTAAAACTTTCACTTGCTAGAGGGGAGGGATTCACTTGGAGCAAACTTCCTTTTTCGTCTATTCTTGTTTTGCCTATTCTTGCTATGTCGAAAGTTAATGGGTTCCGCCATTTTAGGTGAGAAAAAATTCTGGATTCACCCATTCCGTCTCGCCTAAAATTTTCCTCTGCTAGGGGGCCGGATTCACATGTGAAAATTTTCGATTTAACAACTTGGTAAATAACGCCAGAGCATCAGCTATTTACAATCGCATAAATTTGCATAAAAATACATTTCTGGAAGACAACACATCCCGCTTATACTGGCTTTTCTTTCCCCCAGGATGGATACTTTTTCCTCGGAGTTTTTTTTCGTTGGACTTTCTATTCTGGACGTATTCTCTGTTGGACTTCCTATCCTGGATTGTTTTTCACAGATTGCCATTTTCACTACAACGATCTGCAAATGCACTCAAATAACTTGCGGATTATCTTTATCAGCTAGAAGAATCACGATATACTTGTCGGAATTCCGTTCACTGGCTTCTTTCCCAAATAGTTCTGCACTCTCGGCCTTTGAACCCAAAAGGTAAACAATTACTGTATGTCATGGTCTCTTCTGCTTTTTACTCAGAATTTGATGTCTCCTACATTAACGTACGAAAGATTTAGTGTTTCGATAAAAAAATTCACGGGAGGTAAAGATGTATCTTTTTAGCACGGCTTTTGTAAAAAAAGATCGTGCTTCTGTTATCTGTTTGTCCGTCCGTCCGTCCGTCCGTCTGTACCCACGATATCTCTGCAACTATTAGTCCGATTTGAAAAATTCTTTTTGCATTGGGAAGCTTGAAATATGAAAATGATGATCCTTTATTTCGTTTTTTTTTACGATGTACAATTTTGCCGGTAGAGGGCGTAAATGCAGATGATGTCGAATTCAAAAATACGTTTTATTCCACATATTTGCTTCTAAACATCCGATTGAAAGAATTATTTTATCATTCGATTCCATTTATGGCGAAGAGTAATTTGGATATAGTTACTTTTTCAAATTAGGTATATATTTTCCGCTAGGAAGCGTAAAAGTAAATTACCTTTTCCTCGATAATTCTTCTTCTAAAACTCCACTTTGAAATTTTTTTCTTCAGCGGATACATCTTTTGATGGAAAATCTTTTGCATGTAATTTCAAATTTTTGGTAAAGAATACTTTGGCCACCAGGGGGCGTAAGGGTTAATTTTTGCTTCTGATGTATTTGCCATAAATTCGGAAGCTTCTAAAATATCGATTGAAAAAATTCTTTCGTGGACTGATGCCACTCACATCGATGAACCTTTCCGGAATATTTTCTTCTTAAAATATTACACAGTTTCTCCTCCGGGGGCGTAGATGTACATCTCATTTTTGTCAATATCTCTACTTCTAGGAGTCCGATTTAAAAATTCTTTCTTTGTTGGATATTGTTTTCCGTGTGACATGTTTTTGATGTAATTTCAAAATTTTCAACTAATTCATAGAGTTCCCGCTAGGGGCGTAGCGGTAAATTGCGTTTCCCCTCTATATCACTGCTTCTGAATCTCCGATTTGAAAAATTCTTTCTGCACCGGATACAGCTCCTCATGAGAAATCGTTTGCATATAATTTCTAATTTTTGTAAAAAAAATAGTTTGGCCACCAGGGGCGTAAATCTTAATTTCCGCTTCTGTTGTATTTGCAGCAAAATATGATGTTCTAAATTCTCGATTGAAAAATACGTCGTTTGTTGACCGATATTACTCATGTTGACAAACCTTTTAGAAACATTTTCTTCATAAAATAGTGCATGGTTTATACACCAGGGGGCGTAGATGTATATCTTATTTTTGTCAATATCTCTACTTCTAGGAGTCCGATTTGAAAAATTCCTTCTTTGTTGGATAGTGTTTCTAGTGTGACACGTTGTTCATATAATTTCGAAATTTTCAAGTAATTCATAGACTTACTGCTAGGGGACGTAGATGTAAATTGTGTTTCCCAATATATCTCTGCTTCTAAATCTCCGATTTGAAAAATTCTTTCTTCACCGCATACAGCTCCTGATAAGGGAAATCGTTTGCACATATTTTCTAGTTTTTGTACGAAATGGTTTGGCCACCAGGTGGCTTAAGTCTTAATTATTGCTTCTGTTGTATTTGCAGCAAAATATGACCTTCTAAAATATCGGTTGAAAAAACAGTCGTTTGTTGACCGATACTACTCCTCATGTCGACAAACCTCTTAGGAAAATTTTCTTCTTGAAAAAATGCATGGTTTCTACGCCAGGGGGCGTAGATGTATATCTTATTTTTGTCAATATCTTTACTTCCAAGAGTAACGATTTGAAATATTCCTTCTTTGTTGGATAGTGTTTCCGATGCGAAATGCTTTTCCTATAAATTCAAAATTTTCAAGTAAATCATAGACTTTCCGCTAGGGGGTACAAAAGTAAATTGCGTTTTCTGCGTTATTTCTGCTCCAAAAGATCTGATTTGGAAAATTCTTCCGGTGTCGCATACAAGACCTAATGGAAAATATTTTTCATATAATTTCTAATGTTTGGTAAAGAATGGTTTAGCCACCAGGGGTCATAAGTGTGAATTTCTGCTTCTGAAGTATTTGTTGCAAAATCTGGGCTCCTGAAAAATCGACTAAATTTTTCTTCTTCGACCGATACCGCTTATATGGATAAACCTTTTGAGAATACTTTCTTCCTAAAATAATTCATGGTTTTCCCACCAGGGGACGTAAAGTCACATCTTATTTTTGTCGATATCTCTGTTTCTAAGAGTTCGTAAGCTCACGATTCCGTTTACAGCAATATCTGAGGGATTAAAAACCCGATTGAAAATATAATTTTTTTTTCGTCAGATCTATTGTTTTCCATACCAGTTTCATTGACTTTGAATAGCTTTGATAAATTCAATTTGCGTCAGAACGGATTCAAAAGACGCGCTTATTACACCCGAAAATTCGGTGTCAGCTTTCTTGTTTTTTTTTAAATCACTCCGTCAAAGCTTATGCGAAATATCGTAATAGCATCCACTCCCCCTTTTAAAATTATAAATGTTTAGCAAAACTTTGTTCTCTACCTGGCGTTTTTCTTCGATTAAAGAAATAAAGCTAGCTTCAAACCTTAGGGATGAAAACCAGCTTTTTTTCCACAGGGAAAACTGTACTTTTTTTAACGTACGTAAGTTTAGTGTTTCGATAAAAAAAAAAATTCACGGGAGGTGAAGATGTAACTTTGTTTTTTAAATCACTCAGTCAAAGCTTAAGCGAACTAATGTAATAGCATTTTTTTGTCCCATTAACTTTCGACGCAGCAGGAATAGGCGAAAAAAGAAGTTTGTTCCAGGTGAATTCCTCCCCTCTAGCAGGGGAATGTTTTAGGCGAGACAGGAATAGGCGAATCCAGAATTATTTCCTGCCCTAAAATAGCAGAACCCATTAACTTTCGACATAGTGGGAAGGGGTGAAACAAGAATATGCGAATGTGGATGTAACCACGACCTGCCCCAAATTCACAATTCTTGAAATTCCTCATCTCTTGTTAAAGTAACAAAGTTCTCCGAGACCACTCCCTCAGCAAAAGTACTGTCATCAACAACGCCGTCCACAGTCACTTTTCCATTATTTATTCAGTCTATAGCCGTGACAGAAGATGAGCCAAGTATCCCAGTGGGTTTTAAAATTAACTGGACTAAGCAAGGGAAATAACAAGTAAAAAAAAATGCTGGTTCGCTTTGAGAGAAATGCATTTTCATATGGTGATGAAATCTCAGTTCCTCTGAACCGGTATTTCATAGTAAGAGTGTTAAAGAAAATAAAACCTCTTAAAACATATGAAAATGGTAGGGGAATTTAGAAACAATTCACGGTAAAAGTAATTCACTTCAAGCATATCCTCATTATTGACGCTCGATCGAATCCCATAATAATTAAAAACACTTTAATTAATTCACAAGTTAAACTGTTCTCACTTTATCCTCTGTCTGGTGTGGAAAGTAGTACAATAATTCTGATGTTGGCAGCTGATAAAATTAAAAAAACAAGAAAGATGAAACCGAATTTTCGGATGTAATAAGCACGTCTTTTGAATCCGCCCTGATGCAAATTAAATTTATCAAAGCTATTCAAAGTCAATGGAACCGGCATGGAAAACAATAGTATCTGATTGAAGAAAGAAATTTTTCAGTCCGGTTTTTATTCCCTCAGATATTGCTGTAAACGGAATCGTGAGCTTAAGCCCCGTGGTTGCAGACTTGTGCGTTAAGAAAAACATGAATTTATATGAGAAACATTTCGCACCGGAAACGCTCTCCAACGCAGAAAGAATTTTTCAAATCGGACTCTTAGAAACAGAGATATCGACAAAAATAAGATGTGACTTTACGTCCCCTGGTGGGAAAATCATGCATTATTTTAGGAAGAAAGTGTTCTCAAAAGGTTTTTCCATATAAGCGGTATCGGTCCAAGAAAAAAAAAAAATTAGTCGAGTTTTTCGGAGCCCAGATTTTGCTACAAATACATCAGAAGCAGAAATTAACACGCATGCCCCTGGTGGCCAAACCATTCTTTACCAAACATTAGAAATTATGGGAAAAATATTTTCCATCAGGTCTTGTATGCGATACAGGAAGAATTTTTCAAATCGGAGTTTTTGAAGCAGAAATAACGCAGAAAACGCAATGATTTGTTTGAAAATTTTGAATTTATGGGGAAAACATTTCGCATCGGAAACACTATCCAACAAAGAAGGAATTTTTCAAATCGGAATCCTAGAAGTAGAGATATTGACAAAAATAAGATATATATATATATATATATATATATATATATATATATATATATATATATACGCCCCCTGGCATGGAAACCATGCATTATTTCAAGAAGAAAATGTTCCTAAAAGGTTTGTCGACATGAGTAGTATCGGTCAACAAACGATTTCTTTTGCAATCGAGATTTTAGAAGCTCATATTTTGCTGCAAATACATCAGAAGCGTAAATTAAGACTTACGCCCCTGGTGGCCAAACCACTTTTTACAAAAATTAGAAATTATGTGCAAAGGATTTCCCACCCGGGGCGGTATCCGGTGCAGAAAGAATTTTACAAATCGGAGATTTAGAAGCAGAGATACAAGGAGGAAAGCAGTTTACCTTTACGCCTCCTTGCGGAAAGTCTATGAATTACTTGAAAATTTTTAAATTATATGAAAAAGATGTCGCACTGGAAACACTATCCAACAAAGAAGGAATTTTTCAAATCGAACTCTTAGAAGTAGAGATATTGACAAAAATAAGATATATATCTACGCCCCTGGCATAGAAACCATGCATTATTTCAAGAAGAAAATGTTCCTAAAAGGTTTGTCGACATGAGTAGTATCGGTCAACAAACGATTTTTTTTGCAATCGAGATTTTAGAAGCTCATATTTTGCTGCAAATACATCAGATGCGTAAATTAAGACTTACGCCCCCTGGTGGCCAAACCACTTTTTACAAAAATTAGAAATTATGCAGAAAGAATTTCCCATCCGGAGCTGTATCCGGTGCAGAAAGAATTTTTCAAATAGGAGATTTAGAAGCAGAGATACAAGGAGGAAAGCAATTTACCATTACGCCTCCTTGCGGAAAGTCTATGAATTACTTGAAATTTTTTTAATTACATGAAAAAGATGTTAGACTGGAAACACTATCCAACAAAGAAGGAATTTTTCAAATAGGACTCTTAGAAGTAGAGATATTGACAAAAATAAGATATGCATCTACACCCCTGGCGGAGAAACTGTTGAATATTTTAAAACTAAAATATTCCGTAAAGGTTTATCAATGTGAGTGGCATTAGTCCACGAAAGAATTTTTTCAATCGGTATTTTAGAAGCTCAGATTTTATGGCAAATACATCAGAAGCAAAAGTTAACACTTACGTCCCCTGGTGGCCAAAGTATTATTTACCAAAAATTTGAAATTTTATGCAAAAGATTTTTCATCAGTTGGTATATCCTCTGAAATTGTCTTTTTTCAAATCGGAGTTTTAGAAGAAGAGTTATCGGGGAAAATGTAATTTACGTTTGCGCCCCCTAGCGGAAAATCTATGCATAATTTGAAAAAGTAACTATATCTAAAATACTCTTCGACATAAATGGAATCGAAAGATAAAAGATTTTTTTCAATCGGATGTTTAGAAGCAAATATGTGGAATAAAACATATATTTGAATTTGACATCATCTGCATTTACGCCCTCTAGCGGCGTAATTGTACATCGTAAAAAAATGAAATAAAGGATCATCATTCATATATTTCAAGCTTCCTAGTTCAAAAAGAAGATTTCAAATCGGATTAATAGTTGCAGAGATATCGTGGGTACAGACGGACGGACGGACAAACCGGTAACATAAGCACGATCTTTTTTCACAAAAGACGTGCTAAAAAAGGGTATGAAAATCTCCTATTTCTCATACAATGAAATATTACGTGTTTCCCCAGGCATATTTGTATTCTTCAGTGTGAGTAGGATTTTCAGTTTATTAAAAGTTGGCACACGATTCTGACGTACAAGTTTGCACGTCATTTTTGAAGACGTAAAAGTAATTGACTCCTTTGAGAAATAGGGAACTAGAAAACATATCTCCTATATTTTATTCTGAGAAATAGGGTAAGAGAAGCAAATATTTGCCAGTAACTTTGTCTTCAATTCAAGAACAGGAAGAAAAGATCAGAAATAAGGAGAATATTTTGATCCTCTTTGTTGCTGAAAACAGAAAGCACAAAAACATTTAGCTAAATCCCACAAGGGTTTTCTCCTCCTCCGATAAACGGCGAAAACTATCGTGGCATAAAAGACGGAAAGACTGCATGACACAATTGCTTAGGGATATCGTTGTTACGCAAAAGATCCTAACTTGCCTGGATTCGGTATTCTTCTTTTTAAATCCTTCGGGCTTTCTGAATAGATCTTTTGGTTTCCACACTAACGAATTTTTTCCTTGTGCAAGGAAAGAAAAGGTTAACACCAGTTATAGTTAGACAAATCTCCATCATTCCACAGGGTGAAACCGTTTTGCAAATTAACGTTGGCGCCAAGCCATGGAAAAAGGAAAATTTATATTTTCGTTTCACTTAATCTCCTAGGACCTTAAAATAAAGAAGAAATTGACTTGATTATTATGTATTAGAGGCGTTTCATATTACCTTGTAAAGATTGTTTATTGTGAGTCTAGATTTCGAGATGTATTTAAAAGAATCTGGAAGAAGATATTTTGAAGATGCCTTTTTGATTCGAAGTTCATAAAATAACCATTTTATTTTTCACTTATTTAATACGTGGAAGCATATAAGGTCATTGAATGATTAACAGCTACCATTTAAATGGAAGGAATTCGAACTTTCTACAGTGAGTATAGGCATAAAGAGGTGGCTATAGTGAAAAAATGCTTATCCTAAATTTTTTATGGATATTCATTTGGAAATGAAACACCAAAAGAGATTCACGAATATACCTAATAAAATCAATCCCCCGGAAGAAGCTAAGAAGAACAAGGGATTTAATAAATTATCAACGTTTATTCCCAAATAAAAGCTTTATTAGCATCGATTATAGTTTTGCAGAGCGTTTGGCTCGGCATCATCAGGACGAATGGAGCCTAAACATTTCAAATCATTGTGACATCATCAGAGTTCTAACGGTCACGGATTTTGATGAGTTGTTTCCAGGCGCTTGAAAGAAATGGCGTAGACATCACGTCGTTGACAAGTCGTGAAGAATTCCGATATATATGGAAAGCTTCTAATATATTTAGCTTGATGGTCGAATCAGGTTTATCGATAAGCACAGTGTTTCCAAACAAAAACGTGTGGTTATTTTCGTGACAGTGTTAGGCTATTGATGATTTCTTCAGTTCATAGTTTCGTACGTAGGTCTTGTGTTCCTTCACACGGAAACTCAAAGCCCTGCGGGTCTGTCCTACATATGAAAGTTAACATTCACAAGGTATTTGATAAATCCCCCAGGAAATTATGTCTTCGACATAGTCTTTTAAACCGTAAAAATTCCTCAGATTTGCTTCCAATTCTCAAAAGTTTTAATTTCAAAGTTATTTTCAAACTCATTAACAAGATGAATTTTTACGGTTTAAAAGGAAACTACGTCGAAGACATAATTTTCTGGGGAATTTATCAGATACCTTGTGAATGTTAACTTTCATATGTGGGACAGACCCGCAGAGCTTTGAGTTTCCGTGTGAAGGAACACAAGACCTACGTACGAAACTATGAACTGAAGAAATCATCAATAGCCTAACATTGTCAAGAAAATAACCACACGTTTTTGTTTGGAAACACTGTGCTTATTGATAAACCTGATTCGACCATTAAGCTAAATATATTAGAAGCTTTCCATATATATCAGAATTCTTCACGACTTGTCAACGACATGATGTCTACGCCATTTCTTTCAAGCGCGTGGAAACAACGCATCAAAATCCGTGACCGTTAGAACTGATGATGTCACAATGATTTGAAATGTTTACGCTCCATTCGTCCTAATGATGCCGAACCAAACGCTCTGCGAAACTATAGTCGATGCTAATAAAGCTTTTAATTGTGAATAAACGTTGATAATTTATTCTTAATCAACATCACAAGTGTGTAGCCTTGAATTACACTGTTGGCCACCCAAAATGCAACACCAAGAAGGACACGAGATAGCAAAGCCCGATTTACTGGACACATAACAACAGATACAAAGATGAAACGATTGGGCTTACAGGCCCATGCGACTTGCAGAACACGAAGACATCAATAGTTCATGTAGCCCCCATGGCTGGTAATAACGGCTGCTATACGCCCCGCATCGAACGAAAGAGGCTTTGGATGTGGGCTTGTGGTATGTAGGTTCAGGCTGCTTCCACACGTTGCCACAGTTCATCAAGCGTAGTCGCGGGTGGTGCTTGCCGGGCCACTCGGTTGCCGAACAGCGACCAGACGTGTTCGATGGGCGACATATTGGGAGAACAGGCTGGCCATGGCAGAAGTGACACCTGGTGGGCAGTGAAGAATTGTTGCACGATGCGTGCAACGTGCGGGCGCGCATTGTCCTGTTGAAACGTGGCCGCTGCCGGCTTCTGCAGGTAAGGGAGGACTACAAGCTCCAAAACGTCGGAGATGTAGCGGTGGCTGTTGAGTGTACCGGCGATGCGTACCAGAGGGGTGCGGGTGTCATATCCAATTGCGCCCTAAACCATAACGCCAGGCGACTAACCGGTATGGCGATGCATAATGCAGGCATCATACAGTCTCTCGCCGCGGTTCCGCCACCGAGCATCGTGGTTTTGCCGCAGTGATTCTCTCGCCGCGGTGCCGGATCCGACCATCGTGGTGTTGCAGGCAGAAGCGGGATTCGTCTGAGAAGACAATGTCGTGCCATTCCGTAGGTCAGGAACGGCGTTCAACGGCCCACTTCCGCCGCACTCGCCGGTGGTGTAACGTCAATTGTAATCGGAGCAATGGGCACCGTGCGACAAGTCCCCGCTCCTGCAGACGACGTCGAACGGTACGTGCTGACACAGGTTGTTGCGCAACACACCCTAATTCCTGCGCTAACGTTCGTGATGTGGCGGTGCGAGCCGTCAATGTACGCCGCACAACATGCCGGTCCTCTCGTTCGGTGGTGTGCCGCTGCTGCGGTAATCGCTCACGTCGGTCCGTCCGTCCCTCCTGCACCCACCGAACCCATACTCGCCTCACTGTGGCTGAATGTGTTACGTGGAAGAAAAACAAATTTGATAAAGAAGCAGTTAGAAATTTTCATTCAGCAATTGTTGTCAAAACAGAAACATCAAAAGTAGCAAAAGGCATGTCGTCATTACAACATGCATGACCATATAAATTAATATAAATGCTTTCCAAAAATAGCATGAACTTCTTGTTGGAGATATTGGTCAGCAGGTGTGCGGATTCCCAATCAGGAAATTATATACTTTGTGCAACCATGGGTCTGTCTCTACACCTCTTTCTCCCGTGTTGCAGGAGGTACACATTTTCCTGATTGGGAATCTGCATACCTGTTGACCAATACTTTGGAAAGCATTTATATTCATGGATCTCGTAATGACGACATGTCTTTTGATATTTCTGATGTTTGGAAACTGTTGTTTTGACACAAGTGCTGAATGATAATTTCTAACTGATTCTTTATCGCATTTGTTTTTGCTCCACGTGACATTCCTGGAGGAGCTGTTGTGACATCTATGAACACGTTATCTGCGTACACGTGACACGTGACCATATTTAACATTAACTGTGTATAAATGACTTGTGCTGTTGTACCCATGGCATAGTCTTTTTTACTTGAAGATGTGCTAGTTGCTAGCACGAAAGATCTAGTCTTTTAACCTACTATACATAGTTTTCTTAACTTGTATATAGTTTTTAACTTAGTAGTAGTGTTTTAGTAAATATATTTTATTAATTGAAGTACCGTCATAACTTCAAATTCATCGTTCACAGACAGCGTTTCCCCATACTTAAATGCTTAACTCATTTTTTGCATTCACAGTTGAGCTGTTGCCTCATCAAAGCCCTACGAGTATATTTATAATTTGGTCCGTGACGTGTGGTAATTGCGATTCCCTATCGATAGAGAGGTATTCCGATATTAATGATAGAGCAGTTGACTTTGTCAGTGATTACGCATTTACATCAAATCATATTGCAAAAAGTTACGATATGCGCGCATATAGCGTGTGGCGTGCCTGTCTAGCAGAACGCACACGACATAAAGGCAGATAGCAGTCAGAACGAGCGTCCACGTAGCTCAATTGGTAGAGCGACTTATTCCGGAATGAGGTTGACCCGGGTTCGAACCCCGGCGTGGATAAAAATGACGGAGAAAGATACTTCGTTATAATGGCGCCCGAACTTTCCGGATGACTTGCCCGTTCAAGATCTCGCAATGGTGTGATGTTCTTTCAACACTGCGAGATTGGAAAAATAAGAGAGTCACTTCTCCAGCGCTTCGAAAAATAAAATGTGTGTGACGTTGCATTCCACACACCAGATTGACTGGGAGTTCTCAAGTGAACGTTCTACAGCGGAGGGCTGCCTGCGATGATTCATGGTCACTGACCCATGGGCCAAGCCCCCCGCCCTCTTTCGGGGGGGGGGAGATGTGACGTGCCTTTCTAGCAGGACGCACACGACATAAAGGCAGATAGCAGTCAGAACGAGCGTCCGCGTAGCTCTATTGGTAGATTGTATTATTCCGTAATGAGGGGACCGGGTTCGAGCCCCGGCGTGGATAAAAATGACGGAGAAATTTACTTCGTTTTAAGCGAACAAGCCCTTTTCTGCCGATGATGGAAGTCGAAAACACGACTTCTCACTCCGGAGCTGGATGTTCTCCCGAGTGAAATACTCCGGGAAGGCCTATCATTGCAACTTGCCGTTTTAGCTCATGCGTCACCAACGTTGTATCCCCCCCCTTTGAGAAAGGCGGAGTCAAGAAGTCGCAGTCAAACCATGTTTGAAGCAGCTTACTGTAGAAGAAAGAATTCTTATTAATTCCTGACGATGCATGTGGAAGAATCGTCACGCACTTTTTTCAAACCTCACTGCCATGGATTCATTTTTACGTTCAGGATCAAATATAACGAAAGAAATGTGGATTCGAACCTACATCTTCCTACTTCAGAGCGGAATATTCTCCCGATATACTACGCCTGCAAGATTTACGGTCACAAATTGCCGTTTCGATTCAAGCGTCGCCTTAGTGTTACAACACACGTATGCATGTTTTTTTGCGTTTACGAGGAGCTATCTGATCCTATATGGTGTTTGTTGAAATCGAGTTTCACAATATATTTTGCCCTAAAATGTATGTTTTCTCAAAAAAATAAGTTTCGATGTAGAAACGAATGTCTTTACTTAATTTTTTTTTTTTTTGTGAAAAGAGAAAATTCCTTTTAAAAGGATTCCTTTTAAATAGATTTCTTTAACTTAAACTACTTAAAATTTCAACATGTGTAAGAAGGATTTCGTTATCTTTGAAAGTCTAGACAACAAAAGAACTGATTTCATACTTGATGCAGATCTCAGACAGCATTGATGAACACAATGAGCAGGCGAATGAAAAAGGGAAGATTCATTGTCAGAATTTTAACAGACTCAATTTTGATTTTCTATCTGTGAATCAGACGACTTTTCAGCGCGTTCTCATTGAGGATTTTCGGACTTCATAAATAAATGCGATTGTCTCGAACTTTTCAATATCCTGTAACAGTCAAATTGCTTAGCAGACTGACTGTGTAAAAAGATCGGGTAAAGGCAATTTGTGAAGCTATAATGGCGGAAAGTGAAAAAAGAACACCAAGAAGGAGACGTCTGATACCAACGAAATTTATACAGCATAATAACGGAATACAGAGGATAACGTGATCAAAATATTATGGCAAAATACAGCTGCATTTGCTGGTAAACGGAAAAATAACATTTCCATGTAACATGGAAATGTTATTTGCCGCCCCGGTGGCGCAGTGGTCTAAACGGTAGCCTCTGATCATTCGTCTGAACGGGGTCCGGGTTCGAATCCCGGTGAGGCATGGATGTTGTGTTTGTCTTACGGCACTGGCTCTCTCCCTTCCCTGGAACCAGTGACCCTAAATTAGGGACGGGCGACTGCTTATAGCCCATTGAGTTGCTCACGGTGGTCGTTAAACCTCCAATCATCAATCAATCATGTAACATGGTTAGTACGAGGTTGAACCGCCATGAACTGCATCACACTGTGCAATTCTGGCATGGAGTCTGTCGTACAGATGTTGGATGTAAGTTTGGGGTATTGATTTCCAAGCATCTTCAACCTAGACGCGTAAATCGGGGATGGTTGTGGCTGGCCGTGGATACCGGATAAGTCGTTGTCCCATAAAATCCCACACGTGCTCAATGGGGGACAAATCCGGTGAACGTGCAGGTCATGGAAGTTATCTCACACCCTGAAGTGCATGTTGCGTTGCACGTGCAGCGTGTGGGCGTGTGTTACTTTGTTGGAAAAAACCACGATGGACCGACCTTACAAATGGCACAACAACGGGCTTAATAATGTTGTTGATGTAGGAGGTGATGTTTAACGTACCCGGTACAAACACTAGTTGTGTACGGGAGTGATAGCTGATCGCTCCCCACACCAGGAGACCAGGTGTAGGCCCTGTGTGTCGCTGGCGGATGCAAGAAGGGTGGAGACGCTCCCCTGTGTTTCTGCGAACACGCATACGGCCATCGGAGGCTCCCAAGCAGAATCTGTTGTCATCGCTGAACACGACAGATCGCCATTGCGTTCTCCAGTGCAGACATTGGCAACACCACTGCAGCTGTTCCTGACGGTGGGCTGGAGTCAGAGGTATACATGCCAGAGGCACACGTGCTCCTAGTCCTGCATCCAGTAGACGGTTGAGGATTGTTCGCACAGTCACCTCAGGTTCAACGGCAGCTCGGATTTGCGTCGCAGTGGATGTTCTGCTTGACAACGCCGCTCTTCTTATGCGTCGATCGGTCCGCTCATCAGTCCGTCTGTGACTCTCGGTTCCACGTTTTCTCGTGTGGGAATGTTCCTCGGACCATCTACGCCCCCATCGTACCACCACCGTTACTTCCCGTCTAATTCGCTCCGCAATACGACTCTCTCAAAGTCCGATAACTGCTGAAATCGTATACGTCTTCCAAGTCCAGGCATTGCAGCTTTTTCAGAGTCTTCGCACGTGTCCGTACGCCGACGACTGAGTACATTCACTTCGCCGTACTCCTTAAATACCACCGACGATAATTTGCATATTATGCCGTGCTGTGGCGTAAGCGCTCACCGGTTGGTCCCGAAATTTTCATCACACCTACGTAAGCTCGACCCCATTAACATATGTAAATTTCATGATCGTCCGCCAATTCCTTCTTAGTGTTCTTTCTTTGCTTTCCGCCAGTGTATTTGCAGCCCCATACAAAACGAGTTTCGCAATTTTTTAAGCGCTGGTACTATGTGCGAATAAAATCTTTTTCAGTTCGTTCGAATCGGAACTTCCAATCGCCTTTCGCCGTGGATCACAATGATAAACTAAATGTAGGTAAATAAATATACGCGGAGTGTTGGAAAATTAATTCCTCCAAGCAGGTACCTCGTTCAAGAGGTGTGACCATGTGAGATTTCTTTTGCAGTCTTGTTCTATAGGCATACATTGTACGTTGATGTGTCACCGTGTTCCACTTGCTTGACACTGCACGTGGAGTCAAAGAGTGTATAATGTCTACAAAGTACGTCCAGGCTGCGTCTGTGTCCGAGTGTCATGAGTTCTAACGTATATCTCTAAGAATCATGAGGTTCTGACCTCTGTGTCCAAGTGTCATGAGTTCTAGCTTATATCTCTAAGAATCATGAGGTTCTGATCTCTGTGTCCGAGTGTCATGAGATTTCTGACCTCTTTGCCGTGTTCGAGAGTCATGAGGTTCTGACCTCTGTGTCAGTGTCATGAGATTTCAAACCTTTGTGTCTGATAGTCATGAGGTTCTGACCTCTGTGTCTTACATGTTTCATGAGATTCTGACCTCTGTGTCTTACAAGTTTCATGAGATTCTGACCTCTGTGTCTTACAAGTTTCATGAGATTCTGACCTCTGTGTCTTACAAGTTTCTTGAGATTCTGACCTCTGTGTCCCAGTGAAATGAGACTCTGACCTCTATGTCCGAGTGTCATGAGGTTCTGGCTTCTTTTTTTGGGTGTCATGAGGTTTCTGACCTCTGTGTCCGAGTGTCATGAGGTTATGAATTATGTGTTCGAGTGTCAAAAGGTTCTGACCGTTTGTCAGAGAACAGGCCAGAGTTTCAGTCTAGGATGAAGCATGAGCGGCGTATTTGTATCACAGCCTTAACCCTGAAACCAGTATCTCGGAATAAGGGGCGAGCGACTGCTTATAGATCTAAGAGTTAGTTGCTCATGGTTGTCGTTTATTTATCTTCACCGCAGAGTAAGTCCAGGTCTAGTAATATATTGAAAGCGCCTCTTTGTTGTATTTTACAAGTGCATTGAAATCAAAAATGTACTCCTGGTCTATTGCAAGTGCATGAGGTGTGCTATCTGGTGTTTCCTTTTTTTTTTTTTTTTTTTTTAGAAGTTTAAGGACCACCCTGAGCAACTCGATGGGCATCGTCCTTAATTTAGGACCACTGGTTCCAGGGAAGGGAGAGAGCCAGTGCCGTAAAATCATAAAACAAACATAACATCCATGCCTCACCGAGATCCGGACCCGGACCCATCTTGTGCGAAAGGTCAGAAACCAGCGCTTTGACCACTCAGTCACTGTGGCGGCTTATCCAAGTGCTTAAAACGTTTCACAATGAGCGGTGAAAGTCTTATTATTTGAACGTAATGGACAGCGACTGCTTATAGCCCATTGAGTTGCTCACGGTGGTCGTTAAACCTCCAATCCAAAAAAAGAACGTAATGGACATTATGCTTTCGTGCAGTTTAGGCTTAGTTTAAGCTACAAATTTTGAAGATGACAATCAGATTTTTGGCGTAAATGTGACAAGGATGGTAAGTCAGATAATATCCGAAAACTTAATTTTCATCGTCCTGGAGCGGGACTCAAACCCGCGTCTCCCAGAAAACGCCCGGGTATGCTAACCACTAAACCACCCAGAACGACCAAGTTTCAAGTTTCCGATCAATTTGAAATTAACCATGACAGGATTCGCTAGTCGAAGCAACCGGCATTCATGTTCGGAAACTTGAAACTTGGTCGTTCTGGGTGGTGTAGTGGTTAGCATACCCGGGCGTTTTCTGGGGGACGCGGGTTCGAGTCCCGCTCCAGGACGATGAAAATTTTCAAGTTTTTGGATATTATCTGACTTACCATCCTTGTCACATTTACGCCAAAAATCGGATTGTCATCTTCAAAATTTGTATTATATGGCATAATGCCGTATTTCTTTCATGATTTAGTTTAAGGTGTTCAAACTCGGTGACAAGAGTTTCCAAAGTAAGCTATGTTTGGACGTCCAACACCGGCAGATCGCAACATTCTATGACCGAACTGTAGAAGCTGATTCACTGAAAAGTAGACAGACACTTTAATTTTATTATTATAGATTTTACTAACAATTAGGGTTATTAATTTATTAATTTTATCTTACTGACTGCAGCCTATTATACATATTTCAGACTCAAAGGGGCTTATTATGTCTATGCATAAGTTTCCGGTTCGTCCGTAAGGGGTCCGGGTTCGAATCCCGGTCAGGCATGGATGTTGTGTTTGTCTTACGGCACTGGTTCTCTCCCTTCCCTGGAACCTGTGACCCTAAATTAGGGACGGGCGACTGCTCATCGCCCATTGAGTTGCTCACGGTGGTCGTTAAACCTCCAATAAAAAAAAAAAAAAAAAAAAAAGAAAATTTCCGGCGCTCCACGTAACGGGCTATAAAAGAGAAACGGTTTAATTTTTGCCAGAATTTCGGGCTGTGGGGGTAAGATGGTGGCAACACTATGTCGAATGACGCGTGTTGCGGACAGTCCACACGTTGGGTTAGTTGAGCTAGGACCTGATGACCGGCAGAATGCATATTTGTCACTGTCTGTTATTCATGTTTGATCTTCGATGAACCGCAGCTCAAGCATGGTAGTGTATTTGTTCGGAATACGGCGAGGGCGAGGTGCAAGTACGTGTTTTGTGAAATTCAGAAGTGGGGAAAGAAGCGGGGATGAAAAGCATCGTAGGGGACTGCCGAAGGAGATGCAGAGCGCAGACTTACAACCTCTTATGAACAAAAATGCCGCCCAGTCGAACACAGAGACGGACATACAGTCAGCATTGAATCAGTTGGGCGTGTTTTGACCGTTTCATGCCATGAAAAAGGTTACAAAAGTTGGTTCTACACCACCAAACATTGGAAATACGGTTTCGACTGGGGAAACACCAGTGATAGAGGGAACAAATGTTATCGTAGTAAATTCTCTATAGCCCAACACAAATTGGAAAATAAAAATAGATTTTTATTTGCTGAAGCGAAATCGTTGGAAAACCGTAAATCAGCATTTGGCCAAAACATTTTAAAAGCGTGGCATTTTCAATAATCTGCCACTCCTAGTTCGCGATGTAGCCTCGTTTGCTGTGGATCTCAAGCAAACTGAAAGCAGCCTTAGTGTCGATTGCTCATAGACACAGGCCCCGGGACAAACAACCTATCTCAGCCCAGGTTCAAGTCCACATGAAGTATGGATGAAGGGCTTGTACCATGACGGAGGTTGTGCTGCATCTCTGGAACCAGTGGCTCCAAATTTGGGATTGGTGAAAGCTCGTAGCCTTGTATTTTTTTCTTTCGCATGGGGTTGTTAAACCTCGATACAAAAAAAAATACTGGAGAAGAAGCAGAAGCTGTAACAGCCAACGTGGTAGGTGAAACGTACGACAGTGATTTCAAGAAATCAACTCGGTATTTTTCTTGACGTGGTTCTACCAGAGTTTCAGAGGAAAATGTTGTATATATTAAAACGAGATTGTTATATACGCGGATATTGCTTTTATTTTCTTCGTCCCGTTATTCTATAAAATGTCACCCATCTCTTATTTGTGGCCAGTGGTTCCATGCAAGAGAGAGAGAGAGAGAGGGATAGAGAAGAGAGAGGGGGAGAGAGAGAGAGAAACAGAGAGAGAGAGAGAGAGAGAGAGAGAGAGAGAGAGAGAGAGAGAGAGAGAGAGAGAGGCCGAGAGAGAGAAACAGAGAGAGAAACAGAGAGAGAGAGAGAGAGAGAGAGAGAGAGAGAGAGAGAGAAAGGGAGGCCGAGAGAGAGAAACAGAGAGAGAGAAAGAGAGGCCGAGAGAGAGAAAGAGAGGCCGAGAGAGAAACAGAGGCAGAGAAAGAGAAACAGAGAGAGAGAGAGAGAGAGAGAGAG
Organism: Macrothele yani; assembly: GCA_039090855.1. Lineage (NCBI taxonomy): Eukaryota > Metazoa > Arthropoda > Arachnida > Araneae > Macrothelidae > Macrothele > Macrothele yani. The sequence continues at coordinate 34,239,457 of CM077026.1, read as the reverse complement.
AGAGAGAGAGAGAGAGAGAAAGAGACACAGAGAGAGAGAAACAGAGAGACTGAAAAAGGGAAAGAGAGAAAGTGAAAAAGAGACACACAGAGAGAGAAACGGAGAGACAGAAAAAGAGAAAGAGAGACACAGAGAGAGACAGACATACACAGAGGAGGGAGAAACAGAGAGAAAGGGAAAGACAGACGGAGAGAGAGACTCACATATACAGAGAAAGGAGAAACAGAGAGAAAGTGAAAGATAGACAGAAAGAGAGAGAAAGAGAAAGAGAGACAGAGAGAGAAACAGAGAAGGATAAAGACAAAGAGAGACAGAGAGAGAAACAGAGAAGGATAAAGACAAAGAGAGAGAAAGAGAAAGACAGACAGACAGATAGAGAAAGAGAAAGACAGACAGACAGAGAGAAAAAAGACATACAGAGAAACAGAGAGAGAGAAAGAAAAAGACATACAGAGAGAGAAACAGAGAGAAAGAAAGACAGAGATATATAGAAAGAGAGACAGAGAGAAAGAAACAGACAGGGATAAAGAGAAAGAGAGACAGAGAGAGAAAGAGAAAGACAGACAGAGTGAGAGAAATAGAAAGAGAGAAATAGAAAGAGAGAGAGAAACAGAGAGAAAGAGAGAGAGAGAGAGAGAGAGAGAGAGAGAGAGAGAGAGAAACAGAGACAGCCGTAAGACAAGTGCACTACAAATGACTCATCCTATGATCAAAACTGGGCCGCGCCACAGATCAATTAGTCACCGGATCTGTTTGAAAGTAGATGGAATTTTACGTACACTCATATAACAATATGCGAAGCAGAAGTATCCCGTCCAGTTACGTGAGGACTCTAAAAGTGGTAATACCTATAAATAGAGCAGGTCTGTAGGCATTGGAAACCAGTTTAGGAAAAGCAATCACGGGTAACTTACGGGTAGATGAAGCTGCAATCATGGTTATATAGAAGCTGTAAAGAAAACAGGCTGCATGATCACCGCAAATGCTGAAATCTTGGAATTTTCAGCCAGACAGTCTCACATGTACACCAAAACCACATAAAATAATGCAAAACTTCCTACCAAAGGAAGAAATGTGGCGTAAACGTACATTCGACTGTTGTGGCGAGTCCAGACTGTCACGCATCGTTACAAGGAATCTCACGGGTAAGGCAGAGCAGGCGACGTCGGAATTTCATGAGGGCGTGTGCACATGCTTAAGCACAAAGGTTATCCGTCGTATTATACACAGGGTGACTGAAAAGTCTCGATCCATTTTAATGAAATCACACTCTAACTTTTCTCTTTTGCGGGTTGTATGAATCATGCTGACAAAAAAAGAGACAACAGCTGTTGTTTGTGGACGGTTGAAAAGTTGAGCCTATGCCGAGGTACAGGAGGTCTTCAGGCGGAAATTTCACAAACCCGGTCCAACTTGGGCGAAAATCAGGATCTTGGTGAACAGAGTTTGCAGAATAGGAAGTGTATTGAAAGAAAAACATTCTGGAAGACCAGCGCCTTCGGCAGAGACTGTGACAAACATACAAGAAGCAATCAAACGGAGCACTCGGGCCTCCACACGCAGACTCAGTAGGGAGCTGAATGTATTCCAAGCAACTGTGTGAAGAACCCTAAGCTTCATTCTTCAGAACGGTGCCTAGCATGTCCAGGCCATTCATTCACTTGAGGATGAAGACTATGCATCTCTCCCTCCAGGCTATGTGTTAGGCTCTCTTGGAGACCGTAGAACAAGAGAACCTGGTGAATCACCTATTGGTCAGTGATACTATTCCGACCGATACATCGGTCCTGTACCCACTGATCTGATGTTCCGTTCCACGGCATCACAGAGAGCTTTCACGGGTTTCAGTCCTGGGACTTCATGGGTCACAGGATGGTTCCAGACTCAGATGAGTGTTAATCGAGCCATACCTGGGTGGTCGCGGCTCGTCGAGGCGGGGTGTTGTCCTGCTGAAACAGACAATCGGCCGCAGGATGCGCGAAGGCTGTGAAAGCGGGTAGCTGATTAGCTAAAACATGCTAGTAGAGAGCAGCGGTTAAGGACCTCTGAAGGGTCCTAATGTGTCTCATGAGAAGGCTCCTCAAACCGCTACAGAGCCATGAGCGCCTTGAACAGTCAACCTGGTATGACAGAGCCATGGCCTCATGTTATCGACACCACACCCATACCTTCCCATCAGCTTGGTACACCTGGGAAACGGGCTTCATCTGTCCACACGACGCGGAGCCACTCAACAGAAGTGCAGTTTTGATGCTCCCGGCAGCAAGCAAGGCGTAACGTTCGAAGACGAGCAATCAACAGTGGCACACGAATAGTGCGTTGCCTCCCGTAGTCCAGAGTATGGAGCATGCGCCGTATCGTTTGCTCAGTGACGCTGCTTGGGCCGACCGACAATTAACCTATATGTGATTTGCGCCGCCGTTGTCAAGCAGTCCGTCTGTAAGGGCCTGAACAGTCTACGTCGATCACAATCATTAATGGCGTGTGGTCGGCAATCGCTAAGTCTCTGGTATGTCTGTCGATGTTATACTCGCGGTGCACCCTTGACACGGTTGCCCTCGGGAACTCTACGATTCTTATAATTTGGGCGGTAAAATGACCCATCTGCTTTGCGCCGGTAATGTGGGCGCCATCAAAGTCACTCAGATCACCACGTTTACCCATTCTCGACGAGTGCAATGAAGTGTTGGGAAGCCCCGCAGCCTGCCTAATTATTAACTTTCTGTTTGGGTCTGTTGTTAATTGTACATCAACTCTATCTCTAATGTCTACTGAATGTACATTATAGCTTTGCGGAGTTCACTCTTCCGGTAAAAAAAGAATTAATGTTCAGTTTTATTGGAAAACCTCATAATGTGTGCTTTCTTTACAGGAAGAAATCGTAGAAGTCGTTTTTTTAGCTGTTACATGAGATAATACTACAATTAATACAATTATTCAGATATCAATATGGGAATACTGAAACAGCACGGATAATCAAGGGAAAGATCTACATAGTGACCTGACTTAGAATTGAAACTCCGAAGTCATACTTAAATAGTCAAATAGAGCCCAACGTTTGACATATCATGAAAAGAAAACCAAGATATCAATATGATACAGGCAATACTCACTTTACGATATCCTCCCCCCCACCCTTTACAATAACAAGATTATTAGTGTGCAAATAAGTAGCTTTTTATTTTATTTTAAAATAATTTACAATTGTTAATTATAGTTATTTTAAAAGGTAAATGATTTCAATAGTGTGGGCCCTGATAGTTTACGCTTTGCTTAATCAATTCAGTGTTTGGCTTACAATCGTGGCCAGAAGTCCTGCATCAATGGAGCGAAAGTCAATTAGCTTTCTCCGACGTCCGCTAGTGAGATATAAAAGGATGTAGAATTGTCTGCAGACTCGGAAGGGTATAAAGCACACGGGCGGTGTACGCTCAGCAATTCGGTGAAAACTATTGGACGGTGTACATCGCTTTGAACGACGTCGAGTTGCTGCCACCGTGTGATATGGCCAACAGGCAATCCAGTAGACGACATCTGGATGACTTTACCCGAGGTCGCGTCATTGGGAAGTTGGAAGAAGGTCGAAGTGTGACTAGTGTGGCCGAGGAGTTCGGGATCGCTCACAGCATCGTTTCACGAGCTTGGAGATCATTTCAAACGACCGGAACAGCTGTCCGAGAGTTTAACAGTGGTCGTCCACGAGCAATCACGGCGACGGACGACCGGTATATTGTCCTACAGGTGAGAAGAGACAGACGGCAGACAGCGGAAGAAATCGCAAGGCACATGCAACAGACAACTGTACGTCCGTTATCGCGTTTTACAGTGGCCAGGAGGCTGCACAAAGGTGGTCTATTTGCACAACGACAAGTAAGTTGTGTGTCATTAACGCCTGCTCATCGGAGACAGCGGTTTCTGTGGTACCAGGAACACAAGAACTGGACACATCAGCATTGGGGTTGAGTTATCTTTACGGATGAGAGCCGATTTAGTCTGACGAGCGATTCTGGATGTATACACACCTGGAGAGTGCAGGGAACACGCAATCACACCTCCAACATCATCGAAAAGGACCGCTTTGAAAGTGGCGGAGTTCTCGTTCTGGGTGGTATCATGCTTGGTAGCTGTAGTGACCTCCACATCTTCCAAGGAAGTTCAGTCACTGGTGTCCACTATTGTACCGAGGTTCTCCTGCCTCACGTGCGTTTGTTTAGAGGTGCTGTGGGTCCTGAGTTCCTCTTCATGGACGACAACGCTACACCTCATCGTACAGTGGCTGTCACATAGCTGTTGGAGAGTGAAGATATTCAACGCATGGATTGGCCCGCAAGGTTCCCGGACCTAAATCCAATTGCACACGTGTGGGACCTTCTCGGGAAACTCTTGGCAGCACGTCACCAGCCGCCAGCAACGTTACGCAGCTGCGATTGGCGCTACAAGAGGAATGGGCCGCGATGATTCAACAGGTCCTTGACAACCTCGTCCTCAACATGGAAAGACGTTTTAAATCCTGCAACGCCGTCAGGGGTGATTATATGCCCTACTAAAGACTGGATTTTTCTTGGCAGCCACCTGTCACGTGGACGTTTTTGTCTTCTGTCCAGTTGTGCTCGAAGCTACCTTTTCAATAAAGTGCCATTGTATCCTTTGGATTCCTTGTTCGGACGGTTTTGCTCAGTTGTCCCATATACTTACATCTTGGGGATTTTGTGGTATGATTTGAGTCGATGTGGAGCACTTCTGCAGGACGTTGCATTCGAAAAACCGTCTTGTCCTTAATTTTTCCACCCCAGTATATAATATAATAGAAAGGTTAGATAATATGTGACTAACAATTCCAATATTTGTAGAAATTTTATTGCAGATTATATCAACGTGTTTATTCCATTTGAAATCATTCTGTATGTAAATTCCCAAATAGATAAATTTATCAGTAATATCAATTTTTTTGTTATCATAATATATCGATAAGTCCTGATCTATATTCATGCGCTGCCGTAACAAAAAAAAAAAAAAAAAAAAACCTGGACGAAAACAAATTTAGTCTGAGTTTCTGAAAGTATCCTTTCGTTTTCTCAGGCTTTTAGTAAAAATAATGCATAAGCACATTCCTGAAAACTCTTTCCTAAAATACACGCAGCTCTGTTTTCCCTGAAGCGAAATTTTGTTTAGGGAAGCTACTTTTCAAATATCTTCCATGTGACTCCGCATCTGAAAAACAACGTCGTGCTTTTTCATTTGCATTTCAATGCTGTAACAAAAAAGGAAGTAATCTTAATTACATTTTAACAGACGTAGGTGGATACGTTCCTGAAGAGTCGGCTAATCGGAAAGCCGTTATCAGTTCGCTCCTCGAAAATACGATCCACATGAAAAAAACGGTTGCTGCGAATGCTGTTGAAGCCGAATTCACACATTTAGCATGCTCTTGCTTTGTGCTTTAGTCGATCCATGGAATGTTATTTTACTGTAACGACAAATCAATCTCCTCGAACAGAAATTCCTTCAAACAAAAGCTGTCTTTCTGGGACGTAGTAAAACTTTCGTTGCTTAGTGAAAACTAGAAAAGAGGAGTTTATAATAACGGCTTCCTTTAGTTAGTAAAATATATAGAAATAATTAGAATAATTAAACCACGCCGTTTGATTATAACAATAAATCATTTCGTTTACATATTTTATATTAACTAACAATGATTCAGTTGCAAACCTTCAAAATGTTGTTTAAGCTTACAAAGACTCTGTACGTAGAGCTTGCATGTTCATCACTAGTTAGCGGCACGTAATAGAAAGACACTGCTTAATACCCAAACATAGGTAGATGGTAAACATAGGAATATGATTAATCTCCTGTATTTTAATTCCAACATTATAGGAAGGAACAGCTTCTATGGCGAGCTCAACAACCATTGTTTCATATCTACTCTGAAAATAACTTTATTTCAAATAGGCTTTCGATTGGTACAGTCAGAAAATTGAACAACTTTGCAAATAAGAAAGTCATCCGGTTTACTGTACAAAGGCCGTTCCATAAAAAATGAGATTATTTTATTTTTGAGTTGGCAACAGTGCGAATGGGAGAAATAACCACGCAGACGGTTAACTGAGTTAAGGAAGTCTGTATGGTAACAACCACACTGGTGTTGAAAATTAAGATAATTTGCACATTTTGTCGATTTTCACAAAAAGTACGGAACCAAAGGTGCAAATTATGCCGCCGAATAAGAATGAAAATGTGCACTGTCGAATATATACGCGTACACGTGCATGTGGGCGAACCTGTGACAGCGGCGGGCATAAAAAGCACACGTGGCTTTTTCCGAGATTAGTTCGCTCATACTCCTCGACGACATTCGTCGTGTTTCTTGCAGGAGTTGGTTCAATTTCATAAGCAATCAAGTAAAATGAGATGCCACGAACGTATTGATGACGGAATGAGGTGGAGAATCGTCGGTAGATTATAGGCAGATCAATCGCACGTGCGGGTTGCTACAGAGCACAATGTAACGCCCAGTGTAGTTTTCAATTTGGGGAAACAGTTTAAGGACACCGGATCCATATCGAGAAGGCCTGGGCAAGGTCGTCCAAGAGCCACGAACGCCAATGAAGATTGTTATTTGGCACTTTCAGCGAGGCGCCACAGGACTGCATATCTATCTCGTGAGCTGCATACCGCCACTGGAACCCGATTTTCAAGGGTTACTGTTTTCCGAATTCTTCATGAGAGAGGGCTTTTTGCCAGAAGACCCGTTGTTTGCGTCCCGCTCACTTCAGCACAACACCAGACAGCGCATTTAGCATGGTGCAGACAACATCAGCCTTGGGCCAGACTTCAGTGGGGTAACGTTCTCTTCACAGACGAGTCGCGATTCAGCCTGGACACTGATTCTCGACGTACCTTCATCTGGAGAGAACCTGGAACCAGATACCTTTCGTCCAACATCTGAGAAAGGGACCGCTATGGCAGCTGAGGTGTCATGGTCAGGGCTGGCATCATGTTGGACGGCCGCACATCCCTCCATTGTGTTTGACAGTGACTCCCTGACTGCTGAGAGGTATAGAGATGAGATCTTACAGCCCTATGTTTGAACTTTCAGGGGCGCAGTTGGCCATCGGTTCCTTTTCATGGACGACCACGCTCGTCTACATAGGGCTTACCTGGTCGACGATTATCTTGAAAGTTAGGATATTCGCCGGATGGATTGGCCAGCCAGATCACCAGACCTAAACCCTATCGAACATGTCTGAGACGCTCTTGGGAGAGCAATTGCAGCTCGCCACACCCTCTCCGAGAACCATCCAGGAGCTGAAAACTGCGTTGCTGCAGGAGTGGGACCGACTGCCAGAGGGACTCATCAACTGCCTCGTTTCCAGTATGACGTCATGCTGTGAGAGCTGTATGACTGTGAGAGGGGACCATACCCCCATATTAGAGTCATTTTATGTTCGATCTTGCAACGTGGATTTTGGACATTCCTGCGCTTATGAGCCTCACTGACGATCATGAGTGCGTACCAAGACTGTTGTATGGTATAATTTTGTTTCTTATATAACTGTGTATCCATACCAAATTTCATTAAAGTGTGTCCATTAGTTTTTCAGAAATTCGACAAAATGTGCAAATTCTCTTGATTTTGAACATCAGTGTATTAGCCATGGGAAACGATTCTGGTTTTGTTATTGCGCAGTTGTTTAAAGTACGTCTGTATTTCGCCATACACCTATGGAGGTGAGTGATTCAGAGTTAAGAAGTGAAATGCGTTGTGCGATAAAATTTGCTATCGTTTGGGTAAAACGGTTCCAGAAACAGTTGATTTGCTGAAAAAGGTTACAAAGGTAAATGTTTGAGTGAGTCAACGATTTTTAGATGGTACCATGATTTCAAAAAAGGGCGTTTGTCAGCAGAACTCGCTCCTAGCCCTGGTCTAACTGAAAGTGTTGTTACGGAGCGTATTGATTACACTGTTTGAACAATCCTGCAAGGAGATCGACGAATGACGTGTGAAGACGTAGCGGTGTCGACTAATATTTCAAAAACGTTGGCATTCCGCATTCTACGCGACAAATTACTGCTGCATCGTGCGTGTTCCAGATGAGTGCCTCATCACCTGACAAGAGAACAATTGCTAGCCAGAGTTCAGGTATGTCATGAGGGGAAACAAATGATTTGCAAAGGATCCAAACATTCTAAATAACTGCGGATGAAACATGGGTTTATTATTTCGACTCCCTCATGAAGCGCTCAACGAGTGTATGGAAACACATCGGCCCTCGCATTCTCCGAAAAAAATCCACCAAACCAAATCAGCTGGGAAGGTGATGACGATGATTTTATTTGATCGTAGTCTACCAGAATGCCGTTCCATCCACAAATTACTGTCAATGCTGAGCATTACATTTCAGTCTCGAAGCGTCGGCGACGACACATATCGATTAACGACCGGAATTGGTGGGCAAGTGGACCCTACACCATGACAACGCACACACACACACATGTGGCTGCCTGTATTCAACAGTTTGTTGCAAAAATGCAGTATTGAAATCATGACCCCAGCCTGCCTACAGTCCCGATCTTGCCCCGCGCGACTTCTGGTTGCTTCCAACAATGAAGGAGAAGTTACGTAACGCAACATTCAATACAGTTGCTGACGTTTTTCGAGTTGTACAGGGGTCGCTAAAGCAGCTTCCACAAAATGCCTCCTCCACATGCTTTGAAAAGTGGACTGAATGATGGGACCGTTGTGTATCATCCGAGGGAAGAGACTTTGAGAAAGAAAAACATATATTTTGCTGTACCTATATTTCTTCATTTTGTGTGATTTTACTCTCAGATTTTATGGAACGGCCGTTGTAGAATGAATCTTATTCAGTTCAGCAAAAAAAAAAAAAAAGACTTTTTCCACTGGCTACAAATTTTAATGATGGATGTGCCACTTACAAAAAGAATGACTGATGTAGAGTATTTTGGTAAGGGAGTGTCTGACCCCAGGTCTTAAACAGCCCTTTGATGTAAAAAGTTAGGAGATTTGGGTTAGGCTACCCAATAAGAAAATCCCATGGAAGAGTGGTAGAAAGTCAGTATGACCTTATTTGTAATGGGGAGGGGGTATCCCGGGTTATCGTGCTCTCCCAGGCGCGGCTGATATTCGGTAGTAGGACAGTCAAGCTGGCACAAACAGTGGAAATCATTAACAACTTTTGATACAATGCGTTTTTCCTGACAGTAGAAACGTAAATCCCAAGGAAAGAGTTTCGATGTAACGGAAATGGGTAACGGCAGTAGTCAAAACCATTATTCAAACGTGAATTTTGAATGCTGTGCGATGAAGTGACGCAGCAATAATTAATTTCATTTTTACTCAACAATATAGACTATATTATCAAAAGAATTCTGACACGCTGCCAAATATTTCCATGCATAAGTGCTCAGAACTTTTGTGCAGGAAAGTGCTCTGTCAGTGCTGAGGTACGTACATAAAGCTGACATTTTCCCGTGGTGTTATCAGTAACTTTGAAGCGGATATTCCGCGTGGACGCGAACTTTCTGAGTTCCAGTGTGGGTTGGTCATAGGATATGATCTGAGTGACGTTTTCATACGTAGCATTGCAGGTAAACTAAACACACCAAAATCAACTATAAGTGATGTCGTCGTGAAGATATGGGAGCAAGACGGTTCAACTGCAGCAAAAAACGTTCGGGAAGGCCGCACAAATTGACCGAACAAACGTGGCACAAGAAACGTTCAGGAAGACCACACAAATTAACGGAACGTGGCACAAGAAACGTTCAGGAAGGCCGCACAAATTGACGGAACGTGGCACAAGAAACGTTCAGGAAGGCCGCACAAATTGACGGAAAGTGGCACAAGAAACGTTCCAGGAAGGCCGCACAAATTGACGGAACGTGGCACAAGAAACGTTCAGGAAGGCCCTACAAATTGACGGAACGTGGCACAAGAACCTGTAACGTATACTCTAGATTCAGTTTCCTTTTGATTTTACTATCTCTTGTTATTTTATTTTCCTATGTAAATTATCTTCTTACTTAACGAGATGTTATTTCTCCCGCTGAATGATATGTGGCAACGAGTGTAGTCATGACGTGGTAGTAGGCAGTATAAATAGGCGCGTTCAACGATACCTAGGGGAGAGCTTTTGTGTTACGTGAGAGAGCTTTTTGTTTATATGTGGAGAGGTTTTGTTCGATGTGAAAAGAGCTACGTTATTTTGTGCCGAGAGCTTCGTTCTATGTGATTAGGTTCTTCTTCATTATTGTGATACGATTAGTGTGACTAGTAGAATGTGTGTTGGATGATACCAGGAGTTTTCAAATAAAAGGTTTTTAAGTAAGTACGTTTTTCTCAGTTCATAGTACTGTCAGACCTCTGTCTGGCCGTTGGGTCTCTTTTCATTAAGTACCACCAGTAAAACTTTATTCATGATATAATAATTACCACACAACAAACCAGTAAAAACTAATTCATTATAAACTGTAATAAGACATGTTAAGAAATCTTGTTCTTCCTCTGCCGTTTCCGTCGCTGCTGATGTAGGAAAAGCTTGTAATGCTCGGTTAGTACCATAACTCTCCGCAGAGAGTTGTACAGTGTAGGTTATTATGGTAGAGCAGTGGCACACAGGATACACATCACTACCGTGATTGAGAAACGCAGTCTGGAGTAGAGCACTGCAGAGGCAATAGTTTTAGTCCCGAGCGTCTGCCCGGACCCACCTAGTTAATGCCAGGTCCGATCCTACCCGGTCCGTTCCGACCCAGTTAGTGTCAGGCCCGACCCGTCCCGTCCCTGTCATTTAGGCTTGCTTTAACATAGACGGTATTTGTATTGTGACGTTTTGGAATAACTCGAAACTCGTGTAAAGAGAGGGCATAACCTCTACCATAACCCACCCTATAAACTTAACATACGATAACTAATAAGCCACCAGTAACCAGAAATACGGCAAAAACAATAAATAGTATTCAGTTAACTTAAGGAAATTATCATCATTTCATAATCGAACTTTTAGTAGGGTCAGATCACTGTTTATACAAGTCAAGTACTGTCTTCTTTGACACTTTTGCCCAGAAAACAATGTAAACTGATGTTCAGTTACACACAAGCACATACACGAACATGCTTAATGGTTAAAAATTAATACAACAAGCTCTTGCACGCAGAATATGATTTCGTTCTGTTGGCCCGATATCTGATAGCACAATGCGGGAGAGAAGAATGATTGGGAAAAACAAGAAATATGATCCAGGGAAGGGAAAGATAGAGACTCCAAAAACAGAATGACCTAAATTTATCAAAAACCTGACTACACGGTACACATGCAAGCGTAAGCCCCCTACGGAATTGTAGGCTCGGCCGGTAAGTTCTAAACTACTGAGCAGACCGGGCAGGGCACGGGCCTCGGGTCAAGGCCTGGCAAGTGCAGAACCCTAGTCTGGAGTGATGTGCCTCTGTCGTTCTTGGACTGTGATCGACTGGAAAGCTGTTCTTTGGAATGATGAGTCAAGCTCTTCACCCTTCCAAACTTATGGGCGTATTTGGATTTGGTGGCAGCCCAGCGAACGATTTTCGTCGGACCAACTCTTGAGTTCGGCGGAGGCTCCATCGTGGTATGGAGTTGTTTCTCGTGAATGAGATTCAACCCGTTGGTTATTATACCAAACACCATGAACTCTGTAGTGTGTGGATAATTCGATGTTCTGGATAATTCTGCCCTACCAACAATGTGAAGTATTATGGAAATGACAGTTGTCTCTTCCAGCACGATCGAAATCCCTGCCACACTGCACGGTGTGTGAGAGACTGGTTTCTTAAGGATGAGGTGGAATTGTTAGACTGGCCTGCTCAGAGTCCTGATCGTAATCCTATGGATCACCTCCGGGATGAACTGGAGCGAAGTATTCGCAATCGACTAAAACGACCACCGTCTTCGCTCTGCGCTCTGGTAGCAGCTTTGCAGGCAGTATGGCGCGAGTAGCTATTCCTGTCAAAACCTACCGGAAATTGGTTGATATTATGCCTCGATTCGTTGCCGTTGTCATACAAGCAAAAGGTGCACAGACTAACTAGCAATTGCGATAATAAAGCCATTTATCAAAAACATTGTGGTGTTCGATTTCTTTTGATAATAGCATTTTACTGAACTAATGCCAAACATAATATGTAGCATTTTATTGAACTAATGCTAAACATTATTTCACCACGTTTTACATGAACGTAAGAATATCTCATTGCATCTGCACAAATTACGAGAACCAGATGATAAATGAGAAAAAAGCCATTACAAAAACGCGTTTTTGATGCTATGAAAACGATGCGTCATAGCGGAATTTGTCTTCCTCTGGATCCAACCCCTTACAGGGGTATTTACCTGCAATTGATGAAAGCTTTAAAATGATGTATAGCACGATGGAGTGTAACTGGTAGATATCGCAGAGCAAAAGTTTTCAGTCTCTCTGACTAACACACTCACGATTCAGCTTTTCTTTCTACACTGCTGGCCACCTAAAATGCAACACCAAAAAAGAGACGAGATAGCAAAGCCAGATTTATTGGACACATAACAACAGATATAAAGATGAAACGATTAAGCTTACAGGCCCGTCGACTTGCGGAACACGCAGACATCAATAGTTCGTGTGGCCCTCATTGTCCGGCAATAACGGCCGCTACACGCCGCGGCATCGAACGAAAGAGGCTTTGGATGTGGGCTTGGGGTATGTCGGTCCAGGCTGCTTCCATACGTTGCCACAGTTCATCAGGCGTAGCCGCGGGTGGTGCTTGCCGGGCCACTCGGTTGCCGATCAGCGACCAGACGTGTTCGATGGACGACATATCAGGAGAACATGCGGGCCACGGCAGCAGTGACACCTGGTGGGCCGTGAAGAATTGTTGCACGATGCGTGCCACGTACGGGCGCGCATTGTCCTCTTGAAACGTGGCCGATGGCAGATCCTGCAGGTAAGGGAGGACTACAGGCTCCAAAACGTCGGAGATGTAGCAGTGGCTGTTGAGTGTACCGACGATACTTATCAGAGGGCTGGGGGTGTCATATCCAATTGCGCACAAAACCATAACGCCAGGCGACGGACCGGTATAGCGATGCATAATGCAGGCGTCATACAGTCTCTCGCCGCGGTGCCGCCACACACGGATCCGACTATTGTGGTGTTTCAGGCAGAAGCAGGATTCGTCGAGAAAGACAATGTCGTGCCATACTGTAGTCCAGGTGCGGCGTTCAACGGTCCACTGCCGCCGCACTCGCCGGTGGTGTAACGTCAATGATAATCGGAGCAATGGGCGCCGTGCGACAAGTCCCCGCTCCTGCAGACGACGTCGAACGGTACGTGCTGACACAGGTTGTTGCGCAACACACCCTAATTCCTGCGCTAACGTTCGTGATGTGGCGATACGAACCGTCAATGCCCGCAGCACAACATGCCGGAGCTTACGTTCGGTGGTGTGCCTCGTCTGCGGCAATCGTTCACGTCGGTCCGTCCGTCCCTCCTGCACCCACCGAATCCATACTCGCCTCACTGTTGCTGGATGTCGTCCCACACGGGCGCCGATGTCTTGGTACGATAAACCGCTGTCGCGATAAGCCACTATTCGTCCTCTGTTGAACTCCGAAACGTGCTGGAATGACTGTCGTATTCTGCGACGAGGCATCAGGAAGCTTCCCACGCACAGGTCCGGCAGCACAACACACTTTCACTACTTCCACCCCGCCTTCTGTGCACCCTTCTTATAGTGCTTCTCGGTGGTGTGCCGGGCGCACATGATTTGCATATGCCCTGCAATGCTAATCTTTTGCAAGTCCTCTCGCGGGCGACGCATGCTGCGAATTTGAGGCCAATCGGATGCTTCCTTCTTGGTGTTGCATTTTGGGTGGCCAGCAGTGTATCTGGAGGTCAGATTTTATCTTGCGCATGCGCAGATGGACTTTCGTAGCTACATTCACATTTCATTGGTGTCAGAGTCGTTTCTTATGTTCGTCTAAATTCGAATAATATATAATAAACACAATAAAAGTAAATATTGTTTTTGAAAAACTCAACAGCCGAAATACTTGCTATGCCGCCGCCATAGTTTAGTAAATACGTATTTGCTTTTATGATTCACACATCTTCTTTTGTTGATTAGACGATAATAACCTTCATTAATCCATCTACCTACTGTAAATACAGTTCAATGTCAGAAATTAGTAACGCTTATTGTTATGATTTCACTAGCTCATAGGCCGTGGCATGCACAGGTGAAAAAGCTATGACTGAAGTTTTTAAAATAACGCTGATTCCTTTTTATGAAATTACTTTGCAATGCGAAGAAAATGAAATAAAGCACGACATAATACCTACGTAACATCGCAGACAGTTGTTCGAGCACATGCGTGTTGCCACAGATGAAGTCGTTTGTCTTACTAACTTTATTTCACACTGACGGACAATGAAATTTGTGCACAAAGAAGGATGCATCGGATTGAACTGAAATTTAATGGACGTAATGATACAGATGAATGATACACATGATGGCAAAAACAGAGCTGCAGGACAATTACAGAGGGATATGTGGCACTCAGTCCGGTCATCTTCAATAGCGCGTCGCACCGCATCGTGCGATGATACATGCTGCAATACGGTCCGTCATGGAGGCGAACAGACGCCTGATGCTGTCCTGCGGCAGTCTGGCCCACACGTGTTGGACGGTGTGCTCCAAATCCCGGATAGTGCAGTTCGGCGGCAACTGGCGTGCCGCCGAACCACTTTCAAACTCTCCCATACATGCTCAATAGGGAACATGTCCTGGGAGCGGGCAGACCATGGAAGTGTCTGGACATGCAGTCCTGGGCAACCCGAGCCGCGTGCGGGCGGGCATTATCCTGCTGGTATAGCGCACCTAGAATCCCGGCCAGAAATGGGAGCACATGGGAACATAGGATCTCATCTACATACCGCTGGCCTGTCAATGATCCACGTACCACTACTAGAGCTGATCGGCTATCGTAAGCTATGGTTCTCCAGACCATAGTGCCTGCTGTGGGGGAAGTATGACGCTTGATAGCGAGGTTGGGATTGTGCTGTTGATCCGGGGACCTCCACACCCGAAGATGAGTGCCACTTCCCCAAAACGAAGTGGCACTCATCTCTAAACGCCACACGTCGCCAGTCTGTGGCTTTCTTCGTCGCTCTGGCCTTGCACCACTCCACATGGAGCCGGCGATGTTCCGGTGTTAATGGCAGCACACGTAAGAGGCGCTGGTATCGCAGATTCCATATGCGTCGGGAAATGGTTCGTTGGCACACAGGAGCCGCTTCTTCTACCTGTATAAGGGACCGGGCCACCGTGGAATCCGTTCGTGCTTGGCGCACGAACCGTCGATTCTCTCTACTCGTGGTCCTCCTGGTCCGTCCGGAGCCGCTCCGCCGTGTGGCAGTGCCGTCACGCGTCCACTGCTCCCAACACAGTCCGACGGTATGGTCAGAACGATCCAAGTGGCGGGCTATACGGCGCGCTGACCATCCTGCGGTTTGTCAGCCCGATGATCAGGCCTCTCTCAAAGTCCGTAAGTTGCGTAAATCGACGTCTCTGGCATCTACTCGGCATTCTTGTCACTCTTCACGCTTGCTTGCGTCGGCCGGTGCTTTTCGCTATCATTGGGCATCGACTACTCGCCGGTTTATAAGGCTGCCGGTTCGTGCTTGCAGACCAACAACAGGGTGTGCGGTCATGCGCAATTTCACCAAACGTGAATCATCAGAACGCACTCTAGCATGTAGCATGATTTTTTCTAGGTGCGCAAATTTCATTGTCAGTGAGTGTATTTTACGATATTTCTCCTTTATTTTACGTATCGTGCGATAGCGGTGAGCTTAGTTCAGATTTCGGTCACCGGATAAAAACAGATGGCTCTGCAAGCACTGAAGGGAGTCAGAGCGTTAGGGACAGACGTACCCTATTATATAGGTTTCATTCCACTTATTATGTACCGGACTCTGGCTTGGTGTGGTTGTGTGAGTGATACAATGTGTTATACGCAAATAAATGTGTATTCTTGAATCACTCGTCTTATTTCAAATTCACGATGACTTTGGCATAGGAAAGATACAAAGCATAAATTATCTACAAAAAATACCAGGGTACATGTCGATTGTTTTTAAATCTGCAGATGCACAAAAAATGCCTCTGTCATTCTTTCTTTGAGATCAAAAACTGTTTTCGAAACTCTCATTTCCATTAGAAATTTTTGCGCTGTTACATCAGTACGATACTTGACACTTTGGTAGACATTTTAGGTTTTCCTCTACAACTCAAGTTATAATATTTTATGGTAATATGAATGAAGAAGATTGATTATATGTATTTCATGCGCTTCATGTTCTGTGCCTGTTTCCGTAATGGGAATTATCATCCAAAACTCTTTCTTTTTTTTCTCTTTTTTTTTTTTTTTTTTTGATTGGGTTTTTTTATGGGAGGGTTTTTTTATTGGAGGTTTTTTTTATTGAAGTTGTTTTTTTATTGGAGGTTTTTTCTATTGGAGGTCTTTTTTGGATTGGAGGATTTCTTTTTGGATTGGAGGTTGTTTTATTATTGGATGTTTTTTTTTTGGATTGGATATTTTTTTTTGATTGGATGTTTTTGTTTTTTAATCAAAAAACATCCAATCGGATGTTGTTGTTTTTTATTGGAAGGTTTTTTTTAATTTGAGGTGGGTTTTTTCGATTGGAGGTTTTTTTGGGGGTTGCAGGTTTTTTTTTTTTTTGATCGGAGTTTTTTTTTTTTTTTTTTTTTTGATTGGAGGCTTAAAGACTACCGTGAGCAACTTAATGAGGAAAATGATTGCCGTCATGACGTTGATTCTAAATTAGTAGTCTCCCGTCCCTATTTCAGGGTCACTGTTTCCAGGGAAGGGAGAGAGCCAGTGCCTAAGACAAACACAACACCCATGCCTCACGGGATTTGAACCCGGACTCCTTTCGGACGAATGATCAGAGGCCATCACTTAGACCACTGGTTTTCTTTTCTTCACAACTTAATATTATTAAGTGTTCTTCCGTAGTTAAACATTTAGAGGCAACTCAGGTTACTTGAAAATGTGGCAATGCTTTTAAAGCACAATTAAGCGAAGGAATTTCTCATTCCTGGAATTCAGCGAATAGAAAGCTAGCAAAATGCTTCCGTTTTCAGACAACAGATGCACTTCTTATATTTAAGTACTTTTAACATAGTTAAACTCTAGTACCCAAGCACGAGGAGACGCATCATGAAAAAAATGTACGAGGAGCCAGAGCTTCGTTCTTGGAAATAATTTAGCGAGCACGGAACATCACTTCATATTATCTACGAACACGTGTCAGTATTCTCCATTAGCGAAATGAACTTGAAGTATTTTGTCTTTTATTAACTGCAGTTAGAGTAGCAGAATATTTTAATGAGACTAAAAGATTTTAGCAGGAATGGTTTCAATTACCTGTACTTTGAAACTGTTTCGTCGTGGAACTTTAAATGCCATTTGTTTTCTATATGCATGCTAGAACATGGCAGGAAGCTTTTAGAAAATAATGAAAGCATCATATGCCTTCTAACGGCTGCAGTCTGGACTGATTTCAAAGTGGTCGCAGTATGAACTTTCCAGACAGTGTCATGTGTAGATCATAACTCTTATGGTATTGAGTCTCATCCTAAAAGAGACGATAATTATATGCCCTGTGTTGCAGAAAGGACTATGATTCCATATTGACAGCGTACACGGCACTGTCAACAAGAAATGATGAAAATTATTGTCGTCATGACCTTGTTTCTATGTACGGGCATTAAAAAAAATATTACCGTGCTACTAAGGCTTTATCTCACTGAAATAAATAATGAAAAGGCCTACGGGGATACTCTGTGTGAAAGAGAGACAGCAGAAATAAATTATTCTTTCTTGGAAGTTTATTCATTATTCCTCATCCTCTCAAAAAGGTCATTCACGAATGATCATACAATCATGAGGTTGTCTCTACGTTCATCGAGAAAATCATACATACACTATATTGTCAAAAGTCACTAGACACCCTTTCAAAAGAAAATTAACGGATCCGCTGCGTTGTTAAGATGCGCTGTACAGCTGCAAACGGTATAAAAACAAGCCTTCAACTGACCGTGATCATATTGCACTGTGAGGTTGAGTGAAAATGTCGCGGCAGGAGAGAACTGACTTTGAGAAAGGAAAGATTGTTGGGTGTTGTATTAGTGAGTTGTCCATAAGAGAAACCGAGAGCCATTTAAAAAAATGCAACAGTTTTGGATGTACTGAATAAATGGAAGGCACATGGCGTGCCTGAAGCAGCAAAACGTACCGGAACACCAAAGAAAGTAAGTGATAAAGGACGTCGAAGCCGCAGGTGAGTCGTTGCAGCGAATCGACGGAGTACTGCATAAGACCTCAGTGTACAGGTGAGTAAAAATGCTGGAATCTCGGTATGTACACGTACCATTCGCAGAGAACTTCATTCCATTGGTTACCGTGGTCGTGCTGCTGCTTATAATCTTTTCATCTCCACTCGGAACGCTACTCGTCGTTTAACATGGTGTAAAGGACATTTATCGTGGACCGTAGATCAAGGAAACGGGTCCTATGGACTGATGAATCCAGGTACACGATCCATCAGTCTGATGGCCGTGTGTGGGTATGGCGGCAGACGGGGGTACGCTATTTACCACAGTGTACTGTTCCTACGGTCAAGTTTGGAGCTGGCAGTGTACTCGTGTGTGGGTGTTTTTCATGGTATTGTCCCAGCCCACTGGTTATCGCGGACAAACCTGTTAACCAGCACGTCTACCTCGATATTCTAGACAATTATGCCCTACCAACTGTGTGGTAACACTATGAGACCCGGCCTTGTTGGTACCAGAAGGATAATGCGCTGACCCATAAAGCAAGGACTCTTGCTTTATGGCTCAGAGCATATTACGGCGTGGTTTGACGATAATTCCGTATAGTGTGTGTGCACTGGCCAGCACAGAGCCCTGATAGTAATCCCATAGAGCACATATGAGATGAATTAGAGCGAAGCATAAGAAGTTTGGAAATAAAGCCTACTACTAAGCAACAGTTAGCGGCAGCATTGTGTACTTAATGAAAACGCTGTGTTCCAACACAGCGTTTCTATCACACCTATCACTGTGTTCCAACACCTTGTCGAAAGCATGTCTCGAAGGGTCAGTGCATGCATTAAAGCCAAAGGTGTTTTCATCATTCGCTTTAATATAGCTCAGGGAATATACATCGAGAAAACCTGGAGAAAACCAAGACATAATACAATAAGCACGGGGCGCTTTGTACCGGAACACACGCTGCAGCACAAGTGCGAGGTGTGTCGGAAAGCAAATAACAATTAAATTTACAGTGAGCACTGGAAACCGGGGCACACACTACAGCAAAGAGCGAGGCGTGTCGGAAAAGTGCATGGCAGACGGTGAGAATATGTACAATGATGAACAATTAGTACTAGTAATGTGAGCAAAATTGGGAACACTGGTGTATAAAAACATATCAACAATAAAATGCATAACAAAACACAAGGGCAAAATTATGATCGCTGGAGTGCAAATGGGAAACAAAAATACATGAAGTTGAAGTGCAGTCTTTAAGACGGCGGGTGTAAAAATACATTCTGCGAGGAGAGAAAATGTCAAGCAGGTGGTAATTATGCATGTTCATCAGCAGAAGAAGTGCAGGAGCGCTGGGAGTCGGATGGCAGGGAAATTGGTTCAACGAAAGGAGCAGTTTTGGCTTTTTGGAAGAACTTTCAGTTCAAGAACGTTGAATCGACGATTGGCGTACCCTAGACAGAGACGGAGAGAAGAATAGTCTTTTAGTAGAGAATGCAAGGTATCATAATACGGGCAGAGTTGTTTATAGATGAGCTTCCATTGGACGCGCTTATGGCGAGTTATAAACTGTTTGGTGGTATATTCACGCGGTGGCGGGAAAAAGAAGCGATGAACTTCTGACATAGTGAGCGGTGAAGGCGAGAGCTGATAAGGCTGCAGGAGCACAGATAGCTGTTCTGCCGTGAAAGTAGGAGCTGAATGGGACACCGCAGCAGATGCGACGGAGTCTGCTGTAGAAGCTGGCGCAGCAAGGTTTGGTCTTGGGCGAAGCGTACGGCCCCGGGAAGAAGAAGTACATACTTTCCTGACAGGAGGAGTTGATGATGGCGATGGCGATCGTCGGGGATCAGGAGCTGCAGAAGATGAAGCACTGTTGGGCAAGAGAACAGCAGAACCGACCAATGGACCGCCTGGAGGAGCAGATACAGAGGTCAAAGCAGGCGGCTGCTGAAGAGTCGTAGTAGCTGATGACACATCCATCGACGTCTCAGGCGCGGGATTACCAGATATAGATGAAACAGGAGACTAGCGTTGATCATGGGCTGTGACTGACTGTTGGGGAGAGTCAGTCCGAGGAGAAGAGGACAGAGGAACTGAAGCAGTAGACGAGCGTTGATCAGGAGCTGTAACTGACTTTCGAGGAGACGGGTGTTGATCAAAGGCTGTAACCGACTTTAGAGTATAGTCGGGGAGATGACAGAGCTGAAACGGAAGATGAGCGTTGACCAGGGGCTGTAGCTGACTTGTAAAAAGAATTGGTATCAGGAGAAGTATAGTCGGGGAGATGACAGAGCTGAAACGGAAGATGAGCGTTGACCAGGGGCTGTAGCTGACTTGTAAAAAGAATTGGTATCAGGAGAAGTATAGTCGGGGAGATGACAGAGCTGAAACGGAAGATGAGCGTTGACCAGGGGCTGTAGCTAACTTGTAAAAAGAATTGGTATCAGGAGAAGTATAGTCGGGGCGATGACAGAGCTGAAACGGAAGAGCGTTGACCAGTGGCTGTAGTTGACTTGTAAGAAGAATTGTTATCAGGAGAAGTATAGTCAGGGAGATGACAAAGCTGAAACGGAAGATGAGCGTTGACCAGGGTGTATAGCTGACTTGTAAGAAGAATTTGTATCAGGAGAAGTATAGTCGGAGAGATGACAGAGCTGAAACGGAAGATGAGCGTTGACCAGGGCTGTAGCTGACTTGTAAGAAGAATTGGTATAAGGAGAAGTATAGTCGGAGAGATAACAGAGCTGAAACGGAAAATGAGCGTTCACCAGGGGCTGTAGCTAACTTGTAAGAAGAATTGTTATCAGGAGAAGTATAGTCGGGGCGATGACAGAGCTGAAACGGAAGATGAGCGTTGACCAGTGGCTGTAGCTGACTTGTAAGAAGAATTGGTATCAGGAGAAGTATAGTCGGAGAGATGACACAGCTGAAACGGAAGATAAGCGTTGACCAGGGGCTGTAGCTGACTTGCAAGAAGAATTGGTATCAGGAGAAGTATAGTCGGGGAGATGACAGAGCTGAAACGGAAGATGAGCGTTGACCAGGGGCTGTAGCTGACTTGCAAGAAGAATTGGTACCAGGAGAAGTATAGTCGGGGAGATGACAGAGCTAAAACGAAAGATGAGCGTTGACCAAGGGCTGTAGCTGACTTGTAAGAAGAATTGGTATCAGGAGAAGACGGCAGAGAAGCTGAAGTAGAGAACGCTGTAGGAACACTATCTGAAGGCGGAGGGGCAGCAGGAGAGGATGGCTCAATGGAGATCTCAATGTGACGATTGTGATGTCCACATCGAACAAGGAGATTGTCAAGGTTCAACACTTTCCACTTTCAGATACATTCTCTGAGTCTTGAAAGTCATAATAGTACTGATACGAAAATTGGGTACAAATTAATTACTTATAAAATGGGGGACGGACTCGATAGGCGTGGTTAAATTATGATGATGATGTAAATTAAATATTTGGCCTATTGCAAATTAATTGGAAAATTAACTCACTTAATTGGGGAAGTCTGGTAGTTCTATTTTGCTGGGTGAAAACAAAGGAATCGTGAGATCGCCTTTGAGGGCCCACACAGATACACCACGACCACCCAGACGGCGACAGAGAGGCATCCAGACCTTCATAAATACGCCTTCAAGTGTTCCATTAGTGCCCAAAACCCGTAAGGAACGCTGAAAAGTACAATTATGAGGGGCGAGGTCAGTGCGGAGCTATTCTTGCAGAAGCGACGGCGCTCTGTACGAAAGAGAAGAGAGAAATCTCAAGTGTTGACAGAAAAGATGCAGACGAAGCCACGTGACAGGGAATAGAGGCAAGTTTGGTTCGCCTCCACAAAGAGGCAGACAAAAAGTAATTGAGTCAGTTATTTCCGTACGCTGTAGTAAATCGCACGCGAGAAACAGCCGCGAAAAGAATATACGCAATAAAGCTCGGCGCTGCGGTAAGACGTGCGAGGCCAAAATTTGTGAGGCTGACGTTCGGCGAGACTTGATAAAGTCCACGGTACCTAACGCGCAGCCGTTAGACGCATAAGTACGAGGAAACACAAGGCTTAAATTATACTTGGTGGCTGGGGGTAAGCCCGCCAGGTACGGTAAAAATGGGAAACTAAGAGGACGGTTCAACTACCACCGAAAAGAGCTGCTAAATTTACGTACAAGGGCCATACGCCGGGAGAGCTTCTCTTGCTAGAGAGCTGACCTCCGCTCGACCAGGAAACAAGCATCTCACGAAAACGCCGTCTTCATCCAAAGAGGGAAGGGCGCTGAGCTGCCCAAATCCGTAAGCGAGCGTCCATCCCTGCTGCTGACGAAATTTCTTGACGGAGTCGAAGGAGTGCCATCCCCCGATCCTCCCGCAGCTGTCAGCAACATCCCCACGGGTGCTGGACTCATGGAAGGAAGTTAAAATCCTCCTGCGCTCATCATACAGGTGAAATATCTCACCACTGCTACTTCAGAGGGTATGTGTGTGTGTGTGTGTGTAGTGAAAACCTCCAGTGCACAATTTAAACCATCTTAAATAGCCCGGATTACCGTGCGACTACAAGCACAAGTGAGTACATTTACTTTTCTGTTTATTGTTATCCTTTCTCTGAGTAGACGAACTGAGGACATTAACTGAACCCAGACTTTATTTTTGAACTCTGATACGCCTTTTGGGCGGAAGACTGATTTCAGAATCTAGGGTCAGATAATATTAGCTCAGAATAAGGAGCATAACTCGTGTTTGTATCGCCGTGGGCAATCCCCGGGATAGAGCTCCCTTCTAAAAATAAAGATGTTTAAATGTTTTAATCTTACTCTATTTATTCTATAGGCTCTGGTGTTGTAAATAATTCCTGTGTTTCAGCAAGCAGCTAAAGTTTTCACTCATTTATACCAGCTCCCGAATTTAAAAGATCCCACAAGTCTCGGATCCAAACAGCGTATTAATTGCTGGCTGCTGTAGGATCCAGACCACGAACGTATCATTTGATGGCGAGCGCTGGAAAGAATAATATCGCTCGGCACCTTTGTATCAGTACAATAGTGTGGAGAGTCAGCTTGCAGCCCGTGGTTCCAGTTGGTTATTCCATTTAATTCCTCTTCCTTTCCTAATATTTAAACTGAATAAATTATGTAAGTTGTCATCTCATTATTCATTCTTCCAAAATGGCGACAGCACCTCAGAATATGTGTTTCCATTCTACTGACAGCATTTTACTTCACATTACAATCAGCGGTGCAGAGGCAAAACGCTGTTGAAGATGTATTATGTGAGCATTGGTGCAACCGGGGGGGATGAGCTTTGGCGTTTAAGCCCCCCAAGTTCCAAAGAGATTAAGAACGACGCACCCCAACTCTTTTATCTATTTAATTTACACACTATATGTATGTATATATATATATATATATATATATATATATACATATATATATACACTGCTGGCCACCCAAGATGCAACACTAAGAAGGAAGCATCCGATTGGCCTGAAATCCGCAGCATGCGTCGCCAGCGAGAGGGCATGCAAACGATTAGCATTGCAGGGCATATGCAAATCATGTGCGCCCGGCACGCCACCGAGAAGCATTATAAGAAGGGTGCACAGAAGGCGGGGTGTAAGTAATGGAAGTGTGTTGTTCTGACGGACCTGTGCGTGGGAAGCTTCCTGATGCCTCCTCACAGAATACGGCAGTCATTCCAGCACGTTTCGGAGTTCGACAGAGGAAGAACAGTGGCTTATCGCGACAGTGGTTTATCGTACCGAGACATCGGCGCCCGTGTGGGACGACATCCAGTCACAATGAGGCGAGTGTGGATTCGGTGGGTGGAGGAGGGACGGACGGACCGACGAGAGTGATTGCCGCAGCCGCGGCGCAGCACCGAACGAGGGGAACGGCATGTGTTTCGGCGGCCATTGACAGCTCGCACCGACACATCACGAACGTTAGCGCAGGAATTAGTGTGTGAGCCGGGACTTGTCGCACTGCGCCCATTGCTCCTGCTACCATTGACGTTACACCACCGGCGAGTGCGTGTGGCGGTAGTGGTCCGTTGAACGACGCACCTGAACTACGGAATGGCACGACATTGTCTTATCCGACGAATCCCTCTTCTGCCTGCAACACTACGCTGGTCGGATCCGCGTGTGGCGGCGTCGCGGCGAGAGACTGTATGACGCCTGCATTATGCATCGCCATACCGGTCCGTCGCCTGGCGTTATGGTTTGGGGCGCAATTGGATATGACACCCGCACCCCTCTGGAACGCTTCGCCGGTACACCCAACAGCTACCGCTACATCTGCGACGTTTTGGAGGCTGTAGTCCTCTTTTATCTGCAGGACCTGCCAGCGGCCACGTTTCAACAGGAAAATGCGCGCCTGCACGTAGCACGCATAGTGCAACAATTCTTCACGGCCCACCAGGTGTCACTGCTGCCGTGGCCCGCCTGTTCTCCCAATATGTCACCCATCGAACACGTCTGGTCGCTGATCGGCAACCGAGGGGCCCAGCAAGCACCACCCGCGGCTACGCCTGATGAACTATGGCAACGTGTGGAAGCAGCCTGGACCGACAGAACCCAAGCCCACATCCAAAGCCTCTTTCGTTCGTTGCCGCGGCGTGTAGCGGCCGTGATTAGTTCGTGGGGGCCACACGAACTATTGATTACTGCGTGTTCCGCAAGTCGCACAGGCCTGTAAGCTCAATCGTTTCATCTTTGTATCTGTTGTTATGTGTCCAGTAAATCTGGCTTTGCTATCTCATGTCCTTCTTGGTGTTGCATTTTGGGTGGCCAGCAGTGTATATTATAATGTAATGTCTTGTCGTGTTGAATTTTTGTCGTTCTTCTTACGTTATTTTTTAAAACATAGCCATACGATGAAAGAGTTCCTAAATTAAACCTTAACGGCCAGAGGAAACATTTAAACAGAAGTCAAACTTTCGGAAATTGGCTCTATTCCAGAACTATTTCACCGGCACAACATAGCACTTCACATTTTACCTAACAAATCAGTATCAACCACACATCCAACACCCTACACGAGCAAATGTTGTATCGTAGTTTTTATCTATGGTTCTTATCTCATACAGTTACACGTCATGTTCACTCTGACCTCAAAAGTGTTGCCAACGGTATTCTTGTGAGAGAGAAGATGTCACGTTAAGTGTGAAATATAACTGAGAACAAACTGAAAATTTACATAGGAAAAGAAACTAAAAATGAAAGTTGATTTGGAATATACGTCACAATATATATATACGCGTATATTTGTGTATGTGTACGTGTGTACACACACACATATGCATGTGAGGCTAAATTTTGTTTGTAAAGTGAAGACAAATGTTCTGAGGTAGTTTGGCCATGTTTAAAGAATAAATGATGAGGTTCTAAGGGAATTTGTTCAGCCCAAGTGACAGGAAAAAAATTATAGAGGAAGTCTAAGGAAATCATGGGATGACCAGATTCAGGAATGTCGGCATGAGAAAGAGATAATGAGTATATGAAGTACAAAAAGTTTTGTGTGAGACGTGGTCAGTGAAGCTAGAGTTGAGTGCCAAAATCTGTAAATTCAGATTTTTGATACGTCAACAGTAAGTTAAATCTAGTTCCACCAGTGTTAAGATCTACACTAATTTGGAAGATGAGCTCTTTTCAAGGAGCTAACCTCTGAATCTCTCTCAGAAAACAGCATAGCGATATGTATGTTTTAAGTGATTAATTCGAGAAATCATTTTCAATCAATTATATATCTTGCTGCGTTAATATTACTGTTACCATGGGATGTGGCGATTGTGAAATCCTGTGAGATAAATTTTGAAATACACTTTTGAGAAGTTAAATAGTTCTTATTAACATCTGACCTGTGACATCAAGAGAAAATGATTGAAGTTGAAACCTGCTGAGGTTTATATCAGATTATCCAGCCCGATCGGCTAGAAAGCTGGAGACAGCTGACATTCGCATACGTTCATGACGAAATTTAATTTATGAGAACCCGCTATTTATCGATTTTCCGACTCTGTGAAATTATAACAAGCTGAATTGAAAACAATTCTAATATAGTCGATGATGTACAAGAGACGTACGTAATTGCATTAAATAGCACAGTGTGCATTTACCTTTCGCATTTAGAACGCAAAGATAATCAAATCTCACTCTGCCAATTTTTAGAAGAACAAATTAATTTCGATGATATTCTAGTAAATTCGAAACCAGATAATGCCATACAGAAAAAGGCAAACGAAACATGAATTTAGTTGCATATCATCATCATCATCATCATCATCATTGTCAACCATTATCAATCCACTGCTGGACGAAGGTCTCCCCAAGTTTCCTCCACAACGATCTGTCTTGTGCCAGTCTCCTCCATGTCACCCCTGCATACTTTCGAATTTCATCCACCCATCTCCCATGTGGTCTTCTTCTGGGTCTTTTCCTGTCCCTTGGAATCCAATCTAAAATTTCGGCTGTCCATCGATGATCTGTCCTTCTGGCAGTATGTCCAGCCCATTGCCATTTCAGGGATTTAACTCTGATCATGATGTCTTCCACTCTAGTCATTTTTCGGATCCACGAGTTCCTCTTTTTATCTCTCCTGGTTACACCAAGCATGCACCTCTCCATGCTGCTTTGAGTTGTCTGCAGCCTTTGTATGTCTCTTTTAGTTAAGGTCCACGTCTCTGCAGCATACGTAAGCACTGGAAGGATGCATTGATCAAACACTTTTCTTTTAAGACATAATGGCATATTGCTCTTGAAAATTATGCTGTTTCTTCCAAAAGCTCTCCAGGCAAGTTTTGTACGCCGATTAATTTCTTCATCAATGTGACCCTCACTTGATATCTGCTGTCCAAGATAAACGTACGTGTCTGTTATCTCAGCTTTTCTCCATCAATCGATAAATCTTCATTTCTTGTAAAAGCATTGAACATCACTTTTGTCTTCTGAAAGTTCATTTTTAATCCCACTTCTTTACTCTTGTCAGCAAGTTCCTGGATCATACTCTGCAGCTCTGATGGGGTAGTTGCAAAAATGACTACGTCATCAGCAAAACGAAGGTGGGTTAGATAATCTCCATTAATCTTTATCCCCTTGTTTTCCCAGCTCAGCGACTGAAAAACACCCTCCAATGTGGCATTAAAGAGCTTCGGAGATATGGTGTCACCTTGTCTCACTCCCTTTCAATTTTTACGTGTGTTGTATTTTCAAACAGCCTAATCTTTGCACTTGCATTTTCATAGATGTTATTAATAATATTAATGTATGCATCTTCAATACCGCAGGTTTTCAGAGCCATTGTAACTGCTGATGGTTTCACCGAATCAAAGGCTTTTCATAATCGATAAAAAGCCATGCACAATGGAAGTTCATATTCCCTCGCTCTTTCAATTAGTTCTCTCAGCACGTGGATATGATCTATTGTGCTGTAGCCACTCCTGAATCCAGCTTGTTCTCTCGGTTGAGCCATGTCCAGTGTTACCTTCAAGCGGTGTGAAAGAACTTTAGTGAAGATTTTATAAACTACTGATAGGAGGCTGATAGGTCTGTAGTTTCCGAGATCCTCAATGTCACCTTTCTTATGTAGCAGGATCATTGTAGCGGTGTTCCAATCCTCAGGAATCTTTCCTTCATTAAGGCATCGAGTGAAAATTTGGGCGAGTACTGTTTCGATTTCTCCACTTGCTTCTTGTATAATGTCTACAGTAATTCCATCTTCTCCTGGAGCTTTTCCTCGCTTCATGTTCTTGATTGCATGTGCAACTTCTGCTGGAAGGACTGGAGGAACTCTGGTACTGGTATCTTTCATGATGTCTGGAGTGCATATATCATCCCTTTCATATAATTTGGAGTAGAAATCTTTTCACTCTTGTCAAAATTTCGCCTCTATTTCTTGTTACAGAACCATCTTCTTTTCTCAGTGCCATAATCTGTTTTCTTCCCTTACTGAGATGTCCCTTTGCTATCTTTAGGCTTTGGTTGTTTTCAATTGCTTTCCTCACTAGTTCACAGTTGAATTTTCTTACGTCTTCA
Source organism: Macrothele yani (assembly GCA_039090855.1). NCBI lineage: Eukaryota > Metazoa > Arthropoda > Arachnida > Araneae > Macrothelidae > Macrothele > Macrothele yani. The sequence continues at coordinate 34,211,045 of CM077026.1, read as the reverse complement.
GTGATACTTTTTCTTACTGTCTTGCATAGCTCTATATATTCCACTTTGGAAGTCACATCTTCTTTAGTTGTCCTCATCTCTCTTCTTTTTTTTGCATCAACATTTTGGTTTTTCCTGATAATTTGTTCACATGCAACTTGTTCTTAGACCCAGCTAATGTTGTTGCTGTTTCCATAAGAGCTTTGGTTACTTTTCTGTTAACTTCAGAGATGTCCACTTCTTCCGATGTTAGGCCTTCTAAAGCAGAGAACCTGTTCTTCAGTTCTAACTTGAAGGTATTATGGTGTTTTTTGAGGTTGGTTATGTCAATAGATTTTGTTTGTCTTATGAGCTTGCCACGTTCAAGTTTAGCGTTGAGGTGCATCTTACATCTCACCAATCTATGGTCACTACCTGTGTTGAACTTGTTTAGCACACTGCAGTCTTCTATGACGAATTTTTTGTTACACATAATAAAATCAATTTCATTTGTCGTCCCATTTGGATGTCTCCATGTCCATTTCCTGTGTGGCTTTTCTTGAAGAAGGAGTTCAAGATGAAAAACCCTTCTGCCTCTGCAAACTCAACGAGAGTATTTCCACGCTGGTTTCTGTTGCCGTGACCGAATTTACCTACTGAAGTTTCATTCTGTTGCCGTTGCCCTATTTTTGCATTGAAATCTCCCATAATTATTTTTAAGTGCTGCTTACCTTTATTATTTAGATGACAAATTTCCTCATAAAATTCTTCAATTTCTTCTTCAGGATGACTTGTGGTGGGTGCATAAGTTTGAATAATCTGAGCCTGGTATCTTTTCGAGAGTTGGATAACAAGTCGTGCAGCTCTGTCAGAGGAACTTTCAACTTCTACAACTTTATCCTTCAGTTTCTTGTTTATTATAAATCCAACACCACTAGTTCTGCCAGTATCTGTCCCACGATAGTAGAAGAGATGTCCACTTTTCAGTTCGATGAGATCTTCTCCTTTTCTCCTTACCTCACTTAGCCCCACGATGTCCCACTTGATCCTTTGTAATTCCTCTTCCAATTCAAGAAGCCTTGAATCAGAAGATAGGGAGCGTCCATTGTAAGTAGCCAAGGTCAGCATCAGATGGCAGCCTAGTCCGGTCCTCCGGGATTCTTAGCACCCTCTGCCTTCATGTCGCACTGGCCGCTGCCTTGACCCAGGTACATTCCAGCTGCCGGAGACTGAGGGCCAAGATTTAAGTTGTGGAATCATTTTGGAGGGGTTTGGCCATAACTCACCACGCTGGCCAAGCGGGTTGGTGAGTGTGGGATAGAATTTCCTCTAATCCCGATGGTATAGTTATACCGCTATGGGCGGTCGTCAGAGCCCCTTTAGTGGGAACAGGATGCACCACGAGAAGGCGGGGTTGACATTTGTCAAGGAGAGGCTGTGATGTTACGCATCACTTGACCTTACATCCCTTAGTTGCATATAATTACATTAATTCTAGGTACTGGAAATCGTGCTTTTGAAATGCAGCTGCGTAAATTTTCAGATTTTATTTAATGCATAAAGTCTTTCGAATCACAAAAGGGTTGATCATATAAACTTAAGTAGCAAATTATTAGGAATACCTACATAATAAAATTCAACAAAATAGCCTCGACTCGATGGGGTATGGATCCAGAGAGGTGCCGATATCGTTCTACAGGTATGTTCAGCCAAGCGGATTGGATGACGTCCGTCAATTGCCGAATGTTCGCTGTGGGAGGTTATTCAGGTATGTTCAGCAAACGAATGAGATGGGGTCCTTCAGTTGCTGAATGATCGTTCTACAGGTATGTTCTGCCAAGCGAATATGATAGGGTTCTTCAGTTGCCGAATGTTCGCTGGATGATGTTCTTCTACAGCTACTGTATGTTTGGCCAAGCGGATGTGATAGGGTTCTTCAGTTGCCGAATGTTCGCTGGATGATGTTCTTCTACAGTTACTGTATGTTTGGCCAAGCGGATGTGATGGGATCCGTCAGTTGCACAATGTTCGTTCTACAGGTATGTTCAGTCAAGCGAATATGATAGGGTTCTTCAGTTGCCGAATGTTCGCTGGATGATGTTCTTCTACAGCTACTGTATGTTTGGCCAAGAGGATGTGATAGGGTTCTTCAGTTGCCGAATGTTCGCTGGATGATGCTCTTCTACAGCTACTGTATGTTTGGCCAAGAGGATGTGATGGGATCCGTCAGTTGCACAATGTTCGTTCTACAGGTATGTTCTGCCAAGCGAATATGATAGGGTTCTTCAGTTGCCGAATGTTCGCTGGATGATGTTCTTCTACAGCTACTGTATATTTGGCCAAGCGGATGTGATAGGGTTCTTCAGTTGCCGAATGTTTGCTGGATGACGCTCTTCTACAGCTACTGTATGTTTGGCCAAGAGGATGTGATGGGATCCGTCAGTTGCACAATGTTCGTTCTACAGGTATGTTCTGCCAAGCAGAATATGATAGGGTTCTTCAGTTGCCGAATGTTCGCTGGATGATGTTCTTCTACAGCTACTGTATGTTTGGCCAAGCGGATGTGATAGGGTTCTTCAGTTGCCGAATGTTCGCTGGATGATGTTCTTCTACAGCTACTGTATGTTTGGCCAAGAGGATGTGATAGGGTTCTTCAGTTGCCGAATGTTCGCTGGATGATGTTCTTCTACAGCTACTGTATGTTTGGCCAAGAGGATGTGATAGGGTTCTTCAGTTGCCGAATGTTTGCTGGATGATGCTCTTCTACAGCTACTGTATGTTTGGCCAAGAGGATGTGATAGGGTTCTTCAGTTGCCGAATGTTCGCTGGATGATGCTCTTCTACAGCTACTGTATGTTTGGCCAAGCGGATGTGATGGGATCCGTCAGTTGCACAATGTTCGTTCTACAGGTATGTTCAGTCAAGCGGATGCGATGGGGTCCGTCAATTGGCAAATGTTCGCTGGAGGAGGTCCTACAGGTATGTTCAGCGAAGCGGATGTAATGTCGTCCTTCAATTGCCGAATGTTTGCTGGAGAAGGTTCTACAGGTGTTTTCAGCCGAGCTGAAGTGATGGGGTCCGTCAACTGCCGAATGTTCTCTGGAGGAAGTTCTACAGGTATGTTCAGCCAAGCGGATCTGATGTGGTTCTTTAATTACCAAATGGTCGCAGGAGAATGTTCTTCAAGTACAATGTTAAACATTTCGTGGTAGGTTGCACCGAAAAGTGGTGCTACATCAGCTGCACCACTTTCCGAGAAAAGATACACCATTGTGTTTTATAAGCAAAACCCAACAACATGGTTCAACTATACAACATGTTATAGTACAAGGTTGCACCACATTACAGTGCAAGGTTCCATCATGTTGTTGGATTTTCTTTCCACCGCACAATGATGTATCTTTTCTAGGAAAGTGGTGTAGCCTCACTTTTTCGTGCAACCTACCACAAATTTTTAACAGTGTATGTTCTGCCAAGATGATGTGATCAAGTCCGTCAATTTCCAAGTGTTCTCTGGATTAGAATCTTTATTACGAATAGCTATCGCAATATCATCTTACAAGTGTTCAACTGGGTAAAGATGTGGGGATTGTGGGGGGACATTTTAGCACTTTGAAGTCACTCTCGTGCTCCTGGAGCCAAAGTGGGACGATCCAATCCTTGTGGCACGGCGCGTTAACCTCTGAAAGTAGCACTCTGCATCAGGCAGCACCCTCCCCTGCGCACGTAAGAGTGTGCATGATCAGCAGTAGTGTTATTGGGTTTGTGTGAATAAAATTTCCGGAGCGAACGAGCTGTGGAGACAGGCCCCCATCACAGAGGAATTGAACCACCTACAGGTATTGCGGATATTACGTCACCGAGTTACTATAAATAGCTAACACGTGTGTGAAGAACAAGGTTCAGGCGTGGTTTGTTTGAACGTAACGTGGCTTGCAAAGGAAACATGCAGACGCCGGATTTGAGAGCCATCTTCCTGGATGAATTTAAACTGGGCCATTCTGCAGGAATTGCAACTCGAAATGCTAACAAAGCGTTTGGGGAGAATACAGCCAACGAACGAACCATTCATTCGGTGACGGTTTGTGAAGTTACGAAGCAGAGATACGGACCTGCAAAACAATACCACGTGGTCACCGACATTTTGCTGTTTCTGACGATGTTCTGTCACGTGTGCTTGAAGCGGAACCCGGATAAACGTGTCGTGAGACAGCGCCACAGGCAGGTGTCTACCACACGACTGTTGTTCTGCGTCTGGCTACGCTAGGTAAGGTAAAAAAGCTGGACATGTGGCTGCCGCATGAGTTGACAACTGCCAACAAGACTAGACGTTTGGATGTCTTCACGTTGCTGCTTGCCAGGAATAAACAGGAACCTCTACTGCATCGAGTCGTCACCTCCGACGAGAAGTGGGTCCTTTATGATAATCGGAAACGATCTGCATAATGGTTAAGCAAGGCACAACCTGCTGGACGGCATCCTAAGCCACCCCTACACACCAGGAAGATGAGGCTCTTTGTCTGGTGGTCCATAGCCGGGATAATTCATCGGAATTGCTTGGCAAGAGGCCGAACCATCATTGCAAAACGTTATTGTGCTGAATTACATCACATGCACCGGAAATTTCTGGAGAAACAACCGGCTCTGGTCAACAGACATATTGTTCTTCTGCTCCAGGACAACGCTCGTCATCATGTCACACAAACACTAAGTGCCTCGAGCTATGCAGCACTGCCTCATCTTGCCTATTACCCGCACTTGTCTCCGACAGACTATCATCTGTTTCGTCACCTGGATCACTTCCTGTCCTGGAAACAGTTCACGACAGACAACGCGGTTCAACGTGCAGTTGATGACTTCTTCGGGTGTCAGCCACAAGACTTTTTTCGTTTCGGGATCATGGCCTTGCCGGAGAGATGACAACTATGTGTTGATGCCGAGGGGGTTTATTTTGCCTAGGTAAGTTGCCCTACTTTTCTGTTCTGGACGTCCACGTGTACTGGTCGTCTGCTGAACATTTCATTCGCACCAACCCAATGATTCACCTCGTGACATCCAAATGTTATTCCATATGGATTAAGGAACCCAATACCTTTCACAAAAACAGGTTCCAGATAATTACATCGCTTTCACCAGCTTGCACAGAATGGCGCACATAAAACCGGCCCCAAATGTAAAAGACAGTTGTACGGTTTTATTTGTTAATAATGCACCGCACATCTCAGTTACATTTGGCATGGTAAATAAACAGCACTTTTAACTTACAAAAAGGCTGTAATGTTAAGGACTGACATGTATATCAGCATTTTTACATTACCATTTCAAAGTTTGAGTTGGAACTGGTCGCCGCTTGCCACGATGCATTTTTCCGCTCGCCGGAGCATGTTGAGGAAAACGCCTCGCTATACGCTGACTGAAATGCGGGCGTTCTCTATGTAGGTTTCCAACTCTTCCAACTTTCGAGGGTTCTTGCGGCAGACTTTCCTTTTTAGCAAGTTCCGCAGTTAAAAGTCGCACGATGGTATTCGGGAGAGCAGAGCGTCAATAGATACTGATTGTCCTTTCCTGAATAAAATCACTGTGGATTCAAGCGAGTGAACGATCAGAGGTATGGCAAGTCGCTCCATCTTGTTGGAAGAAGGCATAAATGAGTTCATGTGGATTCGATTGGCTTACAAACTCTTCGCAGATCCGTAAATAACCTCTGTATTCAAATTATCCTCGAAAAAAATGGGTACGATGATGCGTTAGCCTGACACTCCACACCAAACACCGATTTTTTAACCATGGAGTGGTTTCTGTTGAAACACTCCATGGTTTATGCGAATCTATACACCCCAATAAGTAGAATCAAGCTTCACCCGTTGAAATGAAGACTAATCGATTTAAAGTACAACTTTAACAGTAAAAATTATATGCTGTTGGCGATTCACAGATTTACTAGAGTTTTCCCTGATAAAAGTAATACACTGCTGGACAATTGCTAAGGACGGATCATAAACGGCTATATAGCGCATAAAAAAGTAAGTGTGGTTGGATGCCAAGTGAAATAAAATAATGTCAGAATGCTAGGACATTACAAGAAAGACAATTTATTGTGCTCTGAAATCCAGAAGGCTTTGGAACGTGTTCAAGGGACAAACAGGCCATTTTGTGCAGAATACGTAAACGTGAAAAAAATGCAATTACCGTCCGCAGGCGTTCCGGCATAAGATGTCAATACGGGATATGGCCACCATGGAGGGCGATGCAAGATTCCACACGTCGTGTCATGCTTTGCACAACATTATCATGCAGCTGTTGGGGTAATTTATCCCATTCCTCTGTCAGTGCACGGATGAGGGTGTCCTTGTTTATTGGAGGACATTGGCGACCAGCAAGACTCCTCCCCAAAGCATCCCACACATTTTCAAAGGGATTCAGATCTGGAGAACGTGCTGGCCATACGAGGCGTTGAATATCCTCGCTCTCAAGACACTCCTGGACAACGACTGTTCGAAGACATGTTGCGTTGTCGTCCATGAAAGTGAATCTATCACCGACAGCACCACGGAACATGCGAACATGAGGTAGCAGAACATCATTAATGTATTGTTGGCCAGTCATAGTCCCAGTTGGAAGCACATAGAGGGACGTACGGCCATTGATCATGATGCCAGCCCTTACCATGACACTACATGCCGGATATTGGTCCCTTTCCTGTATGTTTGCTGGACAATATGCATTACCACTATCACGCCAGATCAGTTGTCGTCGACAATCAGACGATAGACTGTATCTACTCTCATCTGAGAAAAGGACAGCAGACCAGTCGTTATCAGTCCAATTGCGATGTTGATGGCACCATTGCAAACGGGCGGTACGGTGACGTCTGGACAATGGGATGCATACAACAGGACGGCGGGCGTATAGTCCTCCTTCATGCCATGCAAACGTCTGGCGACAGTTTTTCGGGAGATCCGCTTGCCAGTAGCAGCCATAAACTGATTTGCTACCTCACTAGCTGTGCTGCGCCGGTGTCTTTTTGTTGATAGCACTATGTACCGATCTTCTGCAGGTGTCGTAATGCGAACACGACCTCCCCTGTGACGTTTGCTACACTCTCCATTTGTTTGAAATGATTTCCAAAGCCTTGAAGCAACACTGTGGCTGACGTCGAACTCCCTGGCAACATCTGTTATTTTTCGCCCTTCTTCAATCTTGCCAATAATACGGTTACGCGTAAAATCATCTAGGTGATGTCGGAAAGACATACTGAAAATTGCAAGTTCGTCAATTGATTCTTTCCCTTTCAACTTTGCGTTTGAACAACAACGGTCAATACGCGTCAAATCCTTTTTATCTCTTATCAGCGCTATGACGTCACGAACAAGTTCGGCAATCCAAAATTTGCATACGCACAACACGTCTTACTGTATCCCGCACTTATGCTAATTTCCACATTTTCCTGCCTTCCATTTTATGGTTGCTATCGTTGCTATTGTCATCCGTCCTTAGCAATTGTCCGGCAGTGTATAACGACTGTTAAGCAACTATACGATTTTAACTCAGGAAAAATTATGTATAAAAGAATAAAAAAACATAGAACATGATCTAATAAAAGTAACTACATATACACATAAATATGATACTAGAAATCAGCATCTGCTAATACCAGTTTTACCTAAAACTATAACCATACAAGTTTGTAAAATCATGCAATGCATTGATTATAATACGCTTTCCAACATACCAGAGTCATTACTCAAGTTATCACTCAAGTTATCACTCAAGTTATGAGAATAATGGCTATGGAATAAATCTCGGTCCTGTGCCCTGACCTTTGATCCCATTTCGATAATATTCAATAGAACCGGTTCGGTATACCTCCAAAATAACATGATAAAGTTTTGTCGCAATCGAAGTATTTTTACGCAAGTTATGATCCATAAGGGCTATGAAATAGATCCCGCTCCTGTGTCTTAACCTTTGATCCCATTTCGCCCATTTTCAATAGAATTCGTCCCCAGGCAAGCCCTTACAACATACAAACATTTTATCCAAATCGAAGCATTTTTACGTAAGTTATGACGCATAATGGCGATGGAAGTGATTCCGCTCCTATGTCCTGACCTTTGACCCCCATTTCTCCAATTTTAAATAAGGTTTGTCGCCAGGTGGTCCCTTACCACATACTAAAATTTCATCGAAATCGAACCTTTTTTACGTTAGTTATAATGCATAACAGCAGTGGAAGGGATCCCACTCCTATGTACTGACCTTTGACCCCATTTCGTTCACTTTAAATAGGGTTCCTTCCTAGGTGATCCCCTACCAGATACTAAAATTTCATCGAAATCAAACGATTGTTACGCGAGTTATCGTGCGGACGGACATACGCACACAACGCGTGACGTAATGAGGCAGATGGGAATCGCGACCATCTGCTGGCAAGAGTGTGACGTCATAAAACTTTAATAGGATCCTCACACAACGCGTGACGTAATGAGACAGATGGCGTGACCGCGCGCCAACATTATCAAACGCGAGATTGTGACGTCATAAGTTTTCTAAGCATTGGTAACATTAATGGAACAACGCCATGACACTAAAAACGTTTTGATTCGGGGTGGTTATTTAACCCACTAAACGAATTCTCCTAAAGTCGAGATCAAGCTAAATCGGTTTCTAGTACCAGAAAACGGTAGGTTAACGACTTTCATCAAAATTCTTAGAGCCGTTTTCAAAATCAAATGTTCATACATACATACAAAAATTGCTACTTTAAGGTGGACGTCAAGTAATTTTGCTTCCTATACTTCCATTGGAAAAACTTTTGTACACATTTTCTTCACAATTAATGCGTTCCCAAGGATGAAAATTTGAACATCGATTAAAATAGCTTCATTTCATAACTTGGAATACTTAATATTTTCTAAACCATAACCATAATTATGCAGTCCAACATTTATTTGTCCACTGACGTCATCAAAGTACAGGTCACGCCATCTTTTCTCTGGTTTAAACACCACCAAAGGAAAAGTTATTGATTTTTAATATAATTATGGTTATGTTTTAGAAAATATTAAGTTTTCCAAGTTATAACATGAAGTTATTTTAACCGATGTTCAAATTTCCATCTTTGGGAACACATTAATTCTGAAGGAAATGTATACAAAAGTTTTTCCATTGGAAGTATAGGAAGCAAAATTACTTGACGTCCACCTTAATAATATGGGATAAGGGCGATGGAATGGATCGCAATCCTATGTCCTGACCTTTGACCACATTTCGTCCATTTTCAATAGGGTTCGTCCCCAGGTGGTCCCTTATTACATACTGAAAATTCATCGAAATCGAACCATTTTTACGCACGGTATGACGCATAAGGGCAATGGAATGCATCCCGATCTTATGTCCTGTCCTTTGACCCCACTTCACCCATTTTGAATAGGGTTCGTCCCCAGGCGGTCTCTTATCACATAGTAAAATTTCTTGAAATCGAACCATATTTACGCAAAATATGACGCATAAGGGCAATGGAATGATCCCGCTCCTACGTCGTGACTTTTGACCCCATTTGTCCCATTTTCAATAGGGTTCGTCCCCAGGTGGTCCCCTATCACATACTAAATTTTCATCGAAATCGAACCATTGTTACGCCAGTTATCGTGCGGACAGACGGACAAAGCTGGAGCATATACGCTTCTTCAACCTACGGTTGGAAAGCTTAAAAAACAAAGTCTTATTTACTGTGGACCAAGTTTTGGAATTCATTACCTAGAAAACTAACAGAAATCATTTGCTATAACTTATATTTAAAAAACTTAAAGCATACCGTATATACTCGTGTATAGGTCAACTTTTTTTAATGAAACATTTAGGCCGAAATTAGGGGGTCGAACTATACACGGAAAATATTTCTGATAGGTTAAAAACCAAAATTTTGATGCCTTATGGAAATGCGCATCAGTTCATTTGCAGTTGCATATTTAGTCATGTTCCGGGTGTTACTGGTACAGAAGAAAATTATTGCTAAGAATTTTCTTGATTTTATATGTACGAGATTATTTTTATTCACTGATAGAAAAACTCATTTCGCAAAAATGTTTCATAGTCCGTTTTAGATCTGTCGATATGGCCTTGACTGTTCCGCTGGTAAATCACCCAGAGGAAAGAGGTGAGCGCGTCAGTCAGTAGTTTCAGTTGCACCGTGCCGTGACCTACGACCCAGGCTCAATTCTCGACGGGGGTATGAAGAGGGAAAAGAACAGACTATTGCAAAAGGAGACCGCTGACCCTGCTTAGCGGCGATGGAGAGAGAGAGAGAGAGAGAGAGAGAGAGAGAGAGAGAGAGAGGCGTAACAATCAACAGAACAGCGGTAACTTGATCAATGCATCCCGAAAACGAAAGTGTTTAAACTTGGACGATCACTCAGATTAACATTGCCACCGATAGTAAAAAAGTGCATTAGTTTAACAACTTACTTACGTTTCTTATTAAATTGAGTGTGCCCCGGCTCTAAAAATTAAACAAACAGTAACCTTTTCCGAAGACTAAGAGCGAACAAAAAGGATTGCATCTTTACTGAATGGTGCGATGTTTGGTTTTGTCACTAAAGCCGACTGTTTGTCACAAACAAGGTGGATAGGGGGGATGAAACTCGAGAGTAGATAAACGACCTGTCTGTCAATAACACAATCGTCCAGCTCAGCAGTCGACCGACAGCTGCTACGCTGCACAGGGTAGTGGGAGAAAATTTTATAGAGCATATTTTCTTCAACTTTTTTAAAAGTTGCGTGCAAATTTTACAGTGTCCAAAATACATCAAAATAAAGATTCGTTTTAAATTTTGAAGAAATTCATTAAAAACTTCAAAAGTTACAAATTTATATTTTACGGCATGCATATTCTTTATGGGATAAAAAACTATCAGGCTGACATCAAGACCTATTTACGCTTTCCAAATATGTTTCAGGAAGTTTTTTTTTCTTTCTTTTTAAATAACGATGTGTCTTACGATATTTGGTAAATGCATCATTATTCGTTTGCTGCGGTAGCAAATGCTTTACTCTCCATGAATGAAGTAACTGCAGAAAACTCGCTGGCAAAATGTGGGAGAAAGGGGCGGGGGGACTTTGTGCAAAAGTGGATTCACATATTTTTAAAGTGCGTAACCTTCCCCTGAAAACTCTAACCAGGGTGGTGAGCCCTATCATCTTCCCAGAATTGTGCCTCAATTCCACCCACATTTTGCGGGAAACAACCGCAAGTAACATTGCGAGAACCAGCTACAACAATTAATAGTAGGTTCACATTTCCGCATGCGGGCGCATCCTCGGAAAAGAATTTTTTTTAAATTTATACACAAGATAGGTAGGTACACAAAAACTCCAGATATTCACATAAAAATCGGGAAGTCGACTTATACACGGGATATACAAAAACTGCAAATATTCAGATAAAAATCGGGAGGTCGACCTATACACGAGTATACTGTATACGGTATATATTAAATTAACTACAGAAGAAAAAAAAATGGGAAGGGAAGGATAATCGGAAAGTGGGAGGGCAAGAGTGATCTCTAATTGTAGCGCCACGGAGATTTCATGTTATACCAATAGTTAACTAATTTCATTGATGTCTTGGATTGTTGTTTTTACTTAGGGAGCTCGAGGTCAAGTCAGGACTCTGGGAGGCCTTTTCCAGCAGCTTCCTTGCTGTTGTTATAAAAACAGATAAATAATAATGTAACAATAAATCAGGAATCTGTAACAGCAGAAATAATAAATGAAATGTAATAAAGAGAAATAGGTCGAGCTGTCTTTCAGGAACCACAGCCACTGACTTTAATAGACACGTTTTCCTTTATCAAATGCTCTTAATTCCTGTGCAAAACTCATAGCTTAATTTTTTTAATTATGAAATATGCGCTACATTGACCTACGGGTAATGCCTGTCTACTGGGACAAACAGTGTGTCCACTTGTCGGGGCTTCTTTTTATACAATTCACAACGTCGGTGATAGCTTCCGGGTTCAGTACAGTTCGTTGTTTCACTCTCTGGGCGTTGATTACGGAACCAGTTGTACGTCTTTTCTTTACTAGTCCTGGATCGTTGATTTCGTAGGAACTTTGGCACCAGGATATTTTGCTTTAAACATTCGCTTCCCAAACCGTCTGGACCGGGAAGATGTCTGGGATCCATCGCAATAAAAGGACGGTGTTCAATTAAATGCGGCATGATTCACACCCATACAGCCGCTGACATTCTGCCGGAGCGCGAAGCATCATTGAACTCATATGCGCATGCGCGACAGCGACAAATAGTTTGTAGAGGTGAACTACGAAATTTAACTTTACAAATGTAACTTAAACCGCGATACCAATCGATGGATCCCAGCTACCTGTCATTAACTGTGCACCACCCTGCAGAGTTAACGACAAGTAGCGTGGATTCATCGACTGCTAGTGTTCACCCTATATTCTAGCCCAGAGTTCGGGAACATTTTCTTGTTAGAAGGCCGATTAAGTTAACTGTAATTTGATAATGCTACATTCAACAAACTTCAACTAGATATTTTTCAAAATGTACATTATTTTGTAAATATCTAACTACTATGTAATAACTAAATTCAAAACCTTTAATGGCTTCGTTGTGACTGCTTTTTGTTGGAAAGTATTTGAATATTTGGTTGCAACATGGAGGTCCGCAGTTTCAACTCATCCCCTAGATGGGTTCTGTCATTTGTGATCTTAAGGCCGTCTCGATTTAGGACAGTGGTGTTGCCGATTGAACAGAAAGTGTTTTTGTGTGGAACATGTTTTTCCCCATGACGACAAGTACACGAACAAAATGCAAAAACAGTTCGCTAGGAAATTTCGTGATGCAGACGTCCCCCACTGGAATGCGATACGTCACCTCATAGCGAGGTTTCAAGCAAAGCCAGATTTACTGGACACCTAACAACAGAAACAAAGATGAAACGATTGAGTTTACAGGTCCGTGCGACTTGCGGAACATGGAGACATCAATAATTCGTGTGGCCCCATGGCTGGCAATAACGGCCGCTGCACGCCGCGGCATCGAACGAAAGAGGTTTTGGATGTGGGCTTGGGGTATGTCGGTCCAGGCTGCTTCCACACGTTGCCACAGTTCATCAGGCATAGCCGCCGATGGTGCTTGTCGGCCACTCGGCTGCCGATCAGCGACCAGACGTGTTCGATGGGCGACATATCGGGAGAACAGGCGGGCCACGACATCAGTGACACCTGGTGGGCCGTGAAGAATTATTACACTATGCGTTCCACGTGCAGGCGCGCATTGTCCTGTTGAAACATGGCAGCTGGCTGGTCCTGCAAGTAAAGGTGGACTACAGGCTCCAAAACGTCGCAGATGTTGCGGTGGCTGTTGGGTGTACCGGCGATGCGTACCAGAGGGGTGCGGGTGTCATATCCAATTGCGCCCCAAACCATAACGCCAGGCGACGGACCGGTATGGCGATTCATAATGCAGGCGTCATACAGTCTCTCGCCGCTGTACTGCTACACGCGCATCCGACCATCGTAGTGTTGCAGGCAGAAGCGGGATTCGTCAGAGACAATGTCGTGCTATTCCGGAGTCCAGGTGCGTCGCTCAACGGCCCACTGCCGCCGCACTCGCCGGTGGTGTAACGTAAATGGTAATCGGAGCAATGGGCGCCGTGCGACAAGTCCTGGCTCCTGCAGACGACGTCGAACGGTACGTGCTGACACAGGTTGTTGCCCAACATGCCCTAATTCCTGCGCTAACGTTCGTGATGTGGCGGTGCGAGCCGTCAATGCCCGCCGCACAACATGCCGGTCCTCTCGTTTGGTAGTGTACCGCGGCTGCGGCAATAGCTCACGTCGGTCCGTCCGTCGCTCCTGCATCCCCGAATCCATACTCACCTCACTGTGGCTGGATGTCGTCCCACACGGGCGCCGATGTCTCGGTACGATAAAGCGCTGTCGCGATAAGCCACTATTCGTCCTCTGTCGAACTCCGAAACGTGCTGGAATGTGTGCCGTATTCTGCGACGAGGCATCAGGAAGCTTCCCACGCACAGGTCCGTCAGCACAACACACTTCCACTACTTACACCCCGCCTTCGGTGTACTTTTCTTATAGTGCTTCTCGGTGGCGTGCCGGGCGCACATGATTTGCATATGCCCTGAAATGCTAATCGTTTGCATGTCCTCTCGCGGGTGACGCATGCTGTGAATTTCAGGCCAATCGGATGCTGCTTTCTTGGTGTTGCATTTTGGGTGGCCAGCAGTGTATGTACGGTAGTTTTTGTCATCTGATTAACTGTTTAGTTCGTGTATAATCAAATTTGGATTAGGGGTTGAAATCTGTACAGTAAAAAATCTGAAACATTATGTGGAAAGTGATTGACCCCCAAGTACTTCCCAGGACATTGAAAAAACACATTCTTCAGTTCAACATAAAAGTAAAAAGGAAAATACTATGAAGAATACAAGAGGTATGGATTTGCATTTATGTGCGATGAGAATTGTTCTAAGCCCCAGTCTGTATGTAGGAGTGGGCGGGTGGGGAAGTATTATCCAATGATAGTATGAATCCCTCTTTATCCCTGCGGCATAAAACTTATAAAATAGGCTACGTATGTCTCTAACGCTCTAACGTCAACGCTGTGACGTCATCAATACTTACAGCGCCATCTGCTTTTATCCGGCGGCCGAAATAGGAAGTAAGCTCACCATTATCTCACGAAACGTAAAATCAAGGAGAAATACCGAATAATAATATAAAGTTAGTAAGACAAACATGTGGCAACACGCGCGTGCTCGAAAATTGTCTACGACGTTTGTTCTGTTATGTAGGTGTAATGTTGTGTTTTATTTCATTTTATTCGCACTGCAGAGTAATCTCATAAAAAAGGAATAAAATTGCAGAGTAATCTAATAAAAAGGGAATAAAATTGCAGAGTAATTTCATAAAAAAGAATCAGCGTTATTTTATTTCATAAAAAGGAACAAGTAAAATGGTAAGAAAGTAACTGCCGGCGTAGTTTTGATTCACTGTGATGGAAATTTAAAAAAAATATTGGTTCCATGAATTTTTTTCTTTGTAGCACAAGATGGAAGAAGATAAAGCTGAAAGGAAACGTCGCTTAAATAGAGAACGACAACGGCGATGGCGTGCAAACAAATCTTCCTAAAACCTATGAAACTTTTGAAGAAACACAAGCCAGACATATCACAGACGTAGATTATTATATAGGTTTTATGTATACGTATTTTACGATTTGTGTTATAAAAAATTCATTCACAGCTTTGTAACTCGTGCATGGCACGGACTATTAGCTATTTTACAAATAAAACACACCAGTTATAAAAATAAGGAAAGCAATTATTTTCAACAACTATCAAAGCGTCAATGAGACATCGTACTTGTCAGCTAACAAAGAGAATGAAAATGCGGTTGACCCCTCCTACTGTAGTAGTTATCGTAACGCTATTTTGAAAATCATACTATAACTCAGAATTTAGTTTCTCCTTTTATAAAAGATGCCGTTTTGTGTATGCTCTGAGAGCATACACAAAACGGCATCTTTTTATTTTTTTATTTTTTTTTAAAGTTCGAAAAATGAACATTATCCCTCTCTCGAACAATACTATTTCTCGCAGAATTTTGGATATGTTTGAGTCGACACTAAGAGGTAGAATTGAAAATAGTAAATAAGTTGACGAAAGCACAAAAGTTGCTAATTTCGCTTTCTTGCTTTTTATTGCGGGGTATATGAAAGGCAATGAAGTTGAAGAAAACCTTTTCCTTTTCTGGAAGTGCAAAAGGTGAGGACATATTTAATGCTATTGATTGTTATTTCAAGAAAAAACATTAATTGGCCCAATTGTTGTGAATTATGCTCTGACGGAGACAAGTCTATGTCAGGTTGTTACTCCGGTCTTCGAGCTCATGTGAAGGTAGTTCCCAATATAACCTGGAGGCCCTGCTGCATCGACAGGCAAAGCCTTGAATCTAATCACCTTCATGGTGTATTAAAAGCCATTGTTATAAAGCTATGGAAGTGGCTCATTTTATAAAGCCAAAGTCCACAAACTAGGGCTTTTTTAACGCCTTGTGTTAAGGCTGTCTTTAAATGAGTGTTAGGGTTCATCTTTTACCCTATATCTGCAATGTAAATTCCTTTGTACACATTTTCACAAAGATTAGTACTTTGTAGTGTTCGAAATTTTGAGCACAAATAAAACCCACTCACAGCTAATTATTCTGAAATTATTATTCTGAAAAATTTGTTAGAATATTTTTTTAAAATCAATTTATCTCGCTCGAAAGCATTCCAATTTGACGCTAGATGGCGTGATAAGTTAATATAGTAGAGTTTATGTCTGAAAGCAACGAAATCTCTTATTTCTGCCTGATTGTTCTAATTATCTGAGCTAAATAAATGAATAGGGCAAAAGTGAGATTGGAATCTTGTCTTCAATAGGTCATCTTAAATCCCACGGTACGTTCATTTTTTGAAGAGAAAATATGTACATTAGCAGAGAACCCCTGAATTTGAGCTATAGAAACTCCGCCTACTTACAGAACTCCACCCCCAAATACTGTCATTGGTTAAAACGTAACAGCGCGTATTTTGTCTTTTCGTTGTGGAGCCAACGAGAGACCGCTTCTATTCTGAATATGATGAGGTCTGCAGTGATTCGCTGACGCCAACTTCTGGGACAGTCACTCAAGACGTAAAAGCCACTCTCATAGAGTGATTTTTTGCGCCATCTATTGCAGAAGATGAGCCCTAACACCCATTCCAAGGCAGCCTTGAGAGATGATGAGTCTTCATTCTACCCTGATTCTTGATATAGAAGTAAGGTGGCCCTCTCGAGGTAAAAGTCCTTACCCGGCTGTTCGAACTTAGACATGAGGTCCAGCTTTTAGTTTGAAGACCATACTTTCCAACTTGCTTACACGTCTGTGATTGACTTTAGAGTCTTTTATACTTGTCAAATATTTTCCTACAAATAAACAAATCAAATTTAGCACTTCAGAGTAACCTGGATTCAATGTTTCAGAAAAATTGAATCTATGATTTAAAAAATTAAATTTTTGGAGGTCATGTATTGAAAAAGATCAGACTGAGGTATAAGTCCTAAGATTGAGGACTATGTATAAGACTGAGGTATAAGTCTCTAGGTATATGTATAAGACTGAGATATAAGACTCTAGGTATATGCATAAAACTGAGGTATAAGTCTCAAGGTATATGTATAAGACTGAGGTATAAGTCTCTAGGTATATGTATAAGACTGAGGTATAAGTCTCTAGGTATATGTATAAGACTGAGGTATAAGTCTTTCGAGATAAAAGTCCTTACCCGGCTGTTCGAACTTAGACATGAGGTCCAGCTTTTTCTTTGAAGACCATACTTTACAACTTGCTTACACGTCTGTGATTGACTTCAGAGTCTTGTATACTTGTCAAATACTTTCCTACAAATAAACAAATCAAATTTAGCACTTCAGAGTAGCCCGGATCTTCAATGTCTTAGACAAATTAAACCTATGATTCAAAAATTAAATTTTTGAAGGTCATGTATTGAAAAAGACCAGCCTGAGGTATTTGAAACTCTGCACAATTTTCTATATGAGAACAAGCAGCAGCTCTTACAGGAAATGAGCGACAAAATTATTGAACATTTGAAAGGGTTAAATTATCTTTCAAGAAGTATTTCTTAAAACCTGGAGAAGACATCAACTGGATTGCAAATCCCTTTGTAGAATTATATTTCCAAGGTGCCAGTTTATCAATCAACGAAAAAAAAAAAAAGAAAAATTTGATCGAGCTTTCAACTGATTTTATGTACTTTAAGAGCTGAATTCAAAGGAAAATCCCTTATTAGCTTTTGGGCAGACATCAGCAGAGAATATGAACAGCTGACCGATAAGGCACTTAAGTTTCTGTTGCATTTACATATACGGAGCTGATGGGGAGGGCTTTCTCTTCTTATACCTTTATGAAAAAACTAGCTGTTCCCACGGTTTCGCTGTCGTGGAAGATATCACTGAAAAACAGGGCTATGATAACACGTGTAATCCAATCCATCCATTAGAACTGTAGTTGAACTTCACAGCAACCGATGGAGGAAATTGGCCGAAAGATTGAATGATCGGTAGTTGGTTTTTCACGTGAAATGATATTATAATTAATTTTTACATGAATTTAAGTACATAATTTTTGTTTTATTTTTTGAAAATATTGCCTCTGCATATTCAACATTCTTGTCTCGTTTCCAGTCGTTATCAAAATAAATTGATTGTCTGAACTGCCGGTTATCGAAAAACCGACGTATAACTGTCGGTGCGAGAAGCATTCTTGATGCAAATTCAATCCCACACATGTTTGTAAGTTTGGTTCTGGGTTTTTCTGATCGTTATAACGAAGGATAGTTTAATAAGAAACTGTAATCTTTTGAACGTGAAAGGCAAGTCCGTCGGAATCATCGGGATCCTGTGTATATGGGCCATTTGTACAGTTGCTGGATCAGTTAGTATAATGGCTTCAGTAATATTATTACGCAAAGCTTTGACCTGTAATCTTGTACCATTGCACAGGTAGGGAGGATTCAGGTTCCGTAATAATATTATAGGAATGCCAACTTTCAATTTGAGACAATACCGTAGAAATCCTGAGGGATTTAAAAAATTTTAAAATTCATATGGATAATGGCACTGTTTCTTCCAAGTTAACGACAGTATCGATCGATGTGTAAATTCTGTATTCTCCGGCCAGTTTTTGTAAAACAGCATAGTTTATTTCATCAACAGATGCATGCCTTGGAGACACGATAGCTCGTTCACACATCCAGTTGTGACTTCATTGGACCAAATTTTCTATATTAGGATAAATTTTGTCAACTAATTCATTAATAAATCTTACAATGTTTCCCAGTTTACTATGTACTGGTATCAAACCGTTCTGATTACGTACTTTGTCATCACCGACACGTAGTAACTGAGTAGAAAATTGCTTCCTAAATGAGCTCTCATATTTGTTCGTAAATGGATCGTTTCATTATTATTCCACATTAGTAAAAAAATTCCGTATATTATTGCAAACTACTTTCTTTCACGTTTGGTGTGATCAGGGTGTATTTAGAAAAGCGGAACGATACACGGGTAATCGGGAGCTACATGAAAGCGATCTGATTCGCTAGTACAGCCAAAAATAATAAAAAATAATAAAAATAATAATAAAAAAATAATGAAATAGCTTATGTCTACCAGAAAGAAGTAAGCTTCCCAACGGTGAAAGAATTATTCAAATCGTTTCAGTAGTTTTTGAGATTACCTCAAGCACATAAACAAACTTTCTCTCTTCATATGTTAGTATAGATATAGATAAATACCGTAGTAAGCTACATGCATCTCGAGATTTAAAACTGTATCTGACATCATTTGAACCTTGTTTTCTCCCATCCCTGGAACCAGTGACCCTAAATTAGGGACGGGTGATTGCATATAGCCCATTGAGTTACTTAGGGTGATCGTTAAAGCTCCAATAAAAAGAACAAAACAAAACCTGGTTTCAAAAACTACGTGCTTCGAAACAAGCTTAAGGATCGTTCTGAACACTTCTTGTGCAATTTGTGGTTCTATAAAAAATGATTTCAATTTCAAATGTGTTAATGCTTATTATGACTTTTGATTTTTGAATGTGAAAACATATGCACTGTTTGTCCAACATATTCTTACAATATTTTTAATCCCACCGTTGGCCCATTCATTTCCAGTTACAACGTATAAAATTTATATAAATTAAAAATATTTTACTAATATTAGAGTTGCATTTGGGAACCGCTGCTGTAGAACGACATCAGAACCTAGCTGAACCCATGCCACTTCGAATCGAGGCTGTTTGGAAGAGTAGCTAGCATATCACGAGGTTTTAGAGGTAGGTGTTTCTAAAAATTTTGCACTTCAATGTAAAAGAATATGATTCGCATATCATTTTATATTTTTCATATGTTAACGCTCATTTCTCACGTGACTAGAAGTTGCTGTGTGCGATATGGGCAAAATCATTAAAAATGTGCAAAACAAACTTTTTTTTGGAAGGGGGACCCCAAATGATTTTTCGCCGGGAACCTCTACAGTTTCAAGTAACTCCTCTACCACGCACAAAATTCGAAAACGCTTCCCGCGTACAGATCGCAGAATTATTTTAAAAACTATTGCAATTGATTTAAATGTTTGTAGCACAAAGTGATTAAAATGAAGTAAAAACTGCTCTCGAAATAGTGGAACTCATTTGCATTTTATTTTCATTTTTACAGCAGGAAAATATCTTTTTTGTGTAATTCTTAAAACAATTAGTTGCCGAGATTTCAATTAAAAGTTAGTTATGCCGAGATTTCATTTACTAATTAGTTATACGATAGTAGTATTGTTTTTAGAACTATTTGCAATTAATTTAAATTATTCCTAAACAAAGTCTAGCATATTTGTATTATATAAATAATTTTTTTCGATCCCTTTTGTAATGTTTATTATACAAAGTACTTGAGATTAAGTAAAAACTCTTCTCGAAACTGTTGAACTCATTTTCATTTTTTTGATTTTTGTAGCTGGGAAGTGTCTCTTCGCTTAATTCAATTAATGATTACTTATTTATGCTAGGACACAGAACTAAATTTTATCCTTTGAGGCGTATGGCAATAAATGGAGGATAAATAGAAATCGACAAGGGAAATTTAATTTAGATCACAGTTTTTTTTTCTACTGAAAAATCGCAAAACAACACAACCAACTTTTAAGATCATTGAAACGAAACTGTTCGATTATGTTGAATTACAAACTGGAAAAAACGAAACGATGTTTTTTTCAGAGAAGACAAGTAAAAAAGCTTTCGCGCGATAGGGAGATTGTAGAACACAACGGAAAGAAGAATAGGTCGCACTTTCTCAGCTACTGTGAAAGTCGTCCTTTATAAATGTGAAAGAAATGAGCGAAAGCTAGCAAGAACTGAGAATATTTTACGACCTCTTTATTGATTAAGTAATTTAACTCCACTGTCTGGAGATTCTCTAAAGCTTTCTTTAAGTTTCACCTCTTGTAATGTTCTCTGCTTTCAAGACAGCATTAGTGGAACTTCATTTTCTCTTTACCATCAATTTTTCAGCGTCACGTAAAAGGAAACAAAAATGCGAAAATAGAAGGCATACTCAAATTACCACGGTTTTGAAATAAGAACGAAAGTATAGTTTACGAATCCGAAGAAATGACCATGCAGGTATGTGCGAATGATAAATAAATGTACTCAAAACCGAATTAAACAAACTTAACTGAATACTCTATGGTATGGAAATATGCGTTTTACGAGGTATTGATCACTGAAAGCAAGAGAGAATGAATAGCAACATGGCTTTATTTTCTTACCTTCATTCAAATACACCAAATTATCGCTGAATTCTGACCACCTGCTTAATATTTCGTTGGTCCTCCTTTCACCCTATGACGTATACCCTAAATTAACTTTCATTCTTGGTTATCTTTCTCTATGTATATTTTTAGTTTGTTGCTTTGTAGCGTTTCAAACTTAAAGTTATATGTATGTCCTCACTCACTGATTGTTATATTGGCAGCAATCTTGAGGTCAAAAGTGAATGACGTGTACATGTTTGACAAGCGAAGAACAAAATATAATACACGGTCGAGTCACATTATTGTGACCACCAGCTAATATCCAGAGTAACCGCCGTGTGCAGCGCGGACAGCAACTAGACGGGCTGGGAGTGACTCAATGAGGTGCTGGAAGTTGTTCACAGGTATGTAGAGCCATACTGACTGTAATGCATCTGACAGCTGGTGGAGGGTGTGCGGCGGAGGATCCATAGAGCGAATAACACGATCGAGGTGGTCCCACAGATGCTCAGTTTGGTTTAAATCTGGGGAATTAGGGTGCCTGGAAAGTACTTTAAATTCTTCATCGTGCTCTTCCAACCACTCTCGGATATTTCTAGCTGTGTGACAAGTCGTATTGTCGTGCTGGAAAATCCTATCCGCCACAGGGAAGACAATCAGAATGTATGGGTACGTGGTCAGCAAGGATGGATTCATAACGAATTCGGTCCATAGTGCCTTCCATATGTATGAGTGGACCCAGAGAATGCCACGAAAACTTTCCCCAGAACATAACGCTGCCCCACCAGCTTTCGTTCTTCCAACAATGGTTGTACACAGTGTTTGTTCTCGGATGTTTCTCGCCTTATACGCCAACCTGTTCGATGAAGCAGGAAACGTGACTCATCGGAGAAAGCATTCCTTTGTCAATCAGCTGAGGTCCAATTCTGATACTGCCATAAGCCTTTTCTGCCGATGCACCTTCGTTAGCATAGGTGCAGTGACCATCCGTCTGCATCGGAGCCCCATACTCAGCAGGATTCGCTTAACTGTCGTTTTACACACACTTCCGTTACCCCCTGGTTCATTCGTCCAGTGAGCTGCTCCACTATGGCATGTCGATCGGCCCTCACGTATCTTCGAAGCCGGCGTTCACCTCTCACATCAATGGCACGTGATGCTCCACAGTTTCCACGTCGCTTATTCACAATGGTGCCATTTCTCCAATCACGATACACTTTAACCACAGCAGCACGCGAACAGTTCACAAACTGCGCTGTTTCAGAAACACTGCCACCCTTGTCCCGAAAGCAGATAAGCATTCCTTTTTGCAAATTTCATAAATAGCTCCTTTTATGCATGACAGCAACGAGTGGTATGTTTTCAGAATGCCTACAGTGCACCTTATATACCATCGAAGCCAGCTGACGACACGTGCTTTCTTACATTGCTACGCACTGTTGACGTCAAAAGTAGGAGGTGGTCACAATAATGTGAATCGACTGTGTATATGGAGCTAGCCGACAAAATGTGATATGGCGTGCTGTTGATAGATTACGGCAGCTATTTGTTTGAATCGATAAATTTGATGTAAACACCTCGCCCCTAATTTGATAGTGGTTCAGTATTCTGAATTATGCTCATGCAATCACTTGTGATGTGTTATGAATCTGAAGTGCAGTGAAGTTTCAACAATAAGGACCATTTGTTCGTGAGTGTTTTCTCTTCTGGCTGTTAGGTCGCCTAATTTAGTTCAGTGGGTAATTAAGAATTGTTTATGAACTAGCTGTCCGAGATTTAACAGTGCATGGTTTCCGTGATACGAGAACAACCGAATGGTGTTACGAGGGTAATATTTTAGTAGTGACATATTTAACCAACAAACATTACAACCCTCAATACAACAGATATCCGACGTGGCATCGATTCAATAAGATGCACGAAGCAGTTGAGAGGTAGGGCATACTAAGCAGTGTGCAATGCGGTCTTCAATGTAGGTATCGCGGTGATTGGTGTCAGAGATGGAAACGGGTCACTGGCCAACGGGTCGGGTCAAGGTGTTCCTGACCTGATTCTGCCCCGGTTTTATTCCCTTTTTATTTTTGAAAAGAGAAAAATATATTCCAAAGAAAAATGCGCGTTGTGGAATTCTGTAGTCGATACTGGTGCCCACGGAGTGAATCATGATTTGCCATGCAAAAGTATTGTCGTTTCCTTCTTAAAGCAACGAAGATTTCCACCGACCTGCGTCAGACACACCGACACCATATTGTAAAAATATACTTCCTTTGCGTTCTTTTACAGTGCGATTGTCCAGGGCAAGATACAGGCGAACGCCATTCGCCTGCTTCTCAGTTGATTCACTATCTCCGTGCTAAGTTCACTGTATGACTAAGAGTTACTTTTCACATCGCATCTTTTACATTGAGCATTCATAGGTTTTTGATTGATGTGCTAACATCGCGTTCCCATGACATGTCATGTTTAAATCAACTCCTTATTTGTTAATGTGGATGGATTTAATATTAAGGAGATTGAGAAAGGCGTAGAGGCCAACAAATACGTGCTTGTTTGAAACCACAAGGGGAAGAGTGAATGCTGGAAATTGTTTCGTCTCATTAAGGAACCGGTGAATAATTCTGTGTTGTTTGGTCTTGCTTGTAGTTCAAAATGTGGAAAATGTATAATTACGAAGAAAGATGTCGCCGGTATAATAAAAAATTATGGAACCAGAAATCTAACGGACCATAAGAAAGTATGCGCACCTATATCAAAGCGTGGAAAGAGTGAACAATCTAATTACATTTAAAAAATACATTTGTGCAATCGTAAATAATGATTCCCATTTGTAATATACTCCATGGTCACGGTCATAGTCAGCCATTACTTCTGGATTACGCAAATTAGTGGTACTAAAAATGGCACAAAAATTTAGTAAGTATCTAAATTTTATTATTAAAAAAAGATTTCAGTCATTAAATATCAAGTAGTTATTGATATGAATATATATATATATATTACGTTTGTATGTATACATGTATAAATTGAGTTTCGAATTTATAGTTCAAAGCAGATTTCTCCGGGTCAGTTACGGGTCCGTGTCGGGTATGGGTCCGAAACTTTTGACCCGTTCCCAACTCTGATTGGTGTATGCAGACTCCTGATACGCCGTTCATTAGTGTCCCTTAAGTGCTTTATGAGATTGATACAGGGAGAGTTTGGAGGCCAATCGATATACTGGAAATCTAAACTGTGTTCCTCAAACCATTCCTGCACAACATTGGACCTGTGGCTCAGCGCAGTGTTATCTTGGAACATTGCTGTGTGTACAGAGTCTGCAAGCAATACACGATAGTGGGCACCAGTCATACGTTTTCCCGCATGCACCAGGAATCCGAGTTCCTGCCAGGTAAACATGCCTACACACCATACAACCCTTCCAGCGGCTTTCACTGTGGATACCAGGAAGGACGGGTTCGGTACCTCATGTTTTATGCCAAATAATTCACTCCGTGGATGGAGTGGACTAAAAAACACGACTCGTCAGACCAGCACACTTTTTTCCAGTCATCTGATGTCCATCTTGCATGATCTTTACACCAGGCGAGTCTTTTGCGCAGATGAACTGTGGTTAGGAGAAGATGTCGTCCGGGTCGTCTGCTGTTATACCTTATACGTGCGAGCGTGCAACACATGGTCATGACAGACACCGTTCTGGGTTGACCTCCGCTGTATAAGGTAGCCAACTGTTGAAGAGTGCTACGTCTGTTGGTCTGTACGAGTCGTTGGACCGGCGTCCACCTCTCACATAAACCTTTCGGTGTGCTGTGCATTTTTTCCTCCGGGTAGTTGTTTGACAATTTTTACGCCAGTCCTGATACACTTCAACTACGGCGTTAGTTCAAGTGTATCAGGACTGTTCATAGGCGCAAAAGACTCGCCTCGCGAACACCCCACCGGTTCAGAGGCACATCCTTCCGTTTACCCATCACGCTCCGAATTTTACTACCTACTGTCCCGCTCACGTTTTATGCATGCAACGTCGATCGACTAATCATGCCCTCTCGGAAATCACGCGGCATCCACTTCTGATAGGGAGATGTCACAATGCAATGATCGCTCGGTGTAGTTGAGAAATGGTAACCTCCACATATTTATTTTGTTAACATCGCTACTTTGTTCCTAATCATCACCCATCCTCCTATAAATGTCATATGTAAACATGTTTTGCCTCAGTTTTGAATGCAAGCATATTCTGAACACTTTAGACGAATACTTTTGCAGGATGGAAATTTCTTTTCTCTTCTTTTTAAGTTTAACGGCTAGCGGGAGTAACTCAGAGAAATGTTAGAGTCACTCATCCCTAATTTAGGGACACTGGTACCAGGGAGGGGATAGGGCCTGCGCCAACGGACACCGGTCATGCCTTGCCATGACATAGCAGAAGGATGCGGTTTCGAACTCCGTCACCTACAAAAAGTTGCTTTCACAAATTACTAGTTCTCTAGAGCTACGCTCATAACAGTGTCTCTAAAAGTGTTTTAATTTTAACACATCTTTTATAAAAAAAAGATCGAGCTTATGTTATCGGTTTGTCAGTCCGTCGTAGACACCATATCTCTGCAACTATTAGTCCGATTTGAAAAAATTCTATTACCATTGGGAAGCTTGAAATGATGATCCTTCATTCGGTTTCTTTTCACGACGCACAATTTTGCCGCTAGATGGCGTAAATGCAGATGATATCGAATTCAAAATACATTTTAGCCCATATATTTGCTTCTAAACATCCGATTGAAAAAAATTCTTTCACTTTTTGATTCCATTTATGTCGAAGAGTATTTTAGGTGTAATCAATTTTTTAAGTTACGCATAGATTTTCCGCAAGGGAGCGTTAAGTTAAATTGCGCTTTTCCCGGTATATCTACTTCTAAAACTCCGATCTGAAAAATGTTTTCTTCAGCGGATACAGCTCCTGTTGAAAAATCTTTTGCATATAATTTCTAATTTTTGGTAGAAACGGTTTGGCCACCAAGGGGCGTAAGTGTCAATTCCTGCTTCTGATGTATTTGCCACAACATCTGAGCTTTTGAAATCTCAACTGTAAAAAATTCCTTCGTGAACGGATGCCACTTATGTCGATAAACATTTTTGGAATATTTTCTTCTTAAAATATTGTATGGTTTCTCCGCCAGGGGGCGTAAATAAATATCTTTTTTTTTTGTCAATATCTCTGCTTCTAATTGTCCGATTTGAAAAATTCCTTCTTTACTGGATAGAGTTTACGGTGCGACATGTTTTTCATATATAACATAAACATTTTCAAGTAACTTATAGACTTTCCGCTAGGGGGCGTAATGGTAGATTGCGTGTCCCCTGATATCTCTGCTTTTAAAACTTTGATTTGAAAAATTCATTCTGAACAGGATACAGCTCCTGACGGGAAATATTTTGCATGTAATTTCTAATTTTTGGTAAAAAATTGTTTGGCCACCAGGGGTCGTAAGTCCTAATTTCCGCTTTTGTTGTATTTGCAGCAAAATCTGAGCTTCTACAATCTCGATTGAAAAAAATTCGTTTGTGGACCAATACTACTCACGTCGATAAACGTTTTCGGAATATTTTTTCTTAAAATAATGCATGGTTTCTCCGCCAGGGGGCGTAGGCATACATCGCATTTTTGTCAATATCTCTTTCCGGTGCGAAATGTTTTTCATGTAATTTCTAACTCTTAGATTTTACGCTAGTGGACGTTAAGGTGTTTTCCCCGATACTTCTGCCTCGAAAACTTCGATTTGAAAAATTCCACCTGTATCGCATACAGCTCCTGATGGGAAATGCTTTTCATATAATTTCTAATATTTCGTAAAGAATAGTTTAGCCACCAGGGAGCATAAGTATTCATTTCTGCTTCTGATGTATTTGCAGCAAAATTTGAGCTCTTGAAAACTCGACTGAAAAAATTATTCTTTCCTGGACCTATACCACTCACATCGAAAAACCTTTTGAGAGTACTTTCTTTTTAAAATAATGCATGTTTCTCCCGTGAAAGGGCGTAGATGCATATTTTATACTTGTCTATATCTCTGCTTCTAAGAGTCCGATTTGAAAAATTATTTCTTTGTTAGAAAGGTTTTCCGCTGCAAAATGTTTCTCAAATAATTTAAAAATTTCCTTTATGCACAAGTGTGCTACCAGAGGGCGTAAGTTCGCGTTTCCGTTTACAGCAATGTATGCGGGATTAAAACCCGGATTGAAAAACTTCTTTTTTCGGTCAGATACTTTTCCATACCAGTTCCCTCACTCCGGAGTAAGTTGCTCTCCCAACTAAGCTACACGGACAGAATGTATCGCTGCAGATTTGTCGTCTTGACATGTGTTTTACCTCTGTAGTACGTCACATCATCTCTTTCTTAATTTTCCTTTTTTTTTTGAAGAGGAATTTTTCAATGAGTCCTGACGATGTGTGGAACAAACAACGCACATTTTTCGAAGAACCCAACGGACAGTGTTACGTTTGGGTGTCAATGTTAAAACACAAATTTGTCCTTGACCTGGATCGAAACCTTCTTCCTAACTCCGGAGTAAGCTGCTCTCCCAACTAAGCTACACGGACAGAACGTATCGCTGCAGATTTGTCGTTTTGACACGTGCTTTACCTGTGTAGTATGTCCCACCTCCAAATAAAATGACTTGTCAAAGATTTTGTTACAAGGTACTCGACAAAATATCTCAGACCAAAACAGCCCCGACAAAATATCCCAGACTAAAATAGCCCCGATAAAACAGCCCGACAATACACATATTAGTCAAAGAAGCCTGCCTCAGACCCATACGGTCACGTCACTCTTTGCTTCTCGATTAATAACATAATTCGTAAAGGAAATGGATTACAACTAAATTGTATTTCATGGCGTCCGCATTGTGTCTGGAAGAAATATTCGGACTTAGAGTTAAAATATTTCTTCCAATACGGACGCCATGAAGTGCAATTAAGTTGTAATCCATTTCGTTTATGAGTTATGTTATAATTTTCATGTGGAACATTTACAGTAGAATTCTCAACGATCTTCCTCGGACTAATAACTCGGTTGAAGGATGACATCGCTCTTTTCAACAGACCACAAAGTGCCATCATCATGCCATTTGTATACAAAGTTATAAATCCATTTCTAAAAGAATATAATCGAGCTGAAATTGATTTAGCTTGTTTTTAAGCACTGTTTAGTCAACCAGAAGCATCCATGCAAAAGTACGTGCAATTAAATCGGCGACTTTGAACACATGTGCTGCATTACGCTCGGCGCTCGGGTGGCGCAGTGGTCTAAGCGATAGTCTCTGACCATTCGTCCGAGATGGGTCTGGGCTCGAATACCGGTGAGGCACGGATGTCTCCCTTCCCTGGAACCAGCGACCCTAATTTAGGGACGGGCGACGTCCCAGTGGTCGTTAAATCTCAATAAAAAAAATATCATCACTGTACCAATGCTTTGTTGGCCTATCTGCGTGGAATTTCTCGTAACTTGATAATATAATTTCACTGGTTTAAAACCGTTATTTTTTACGAAAAAACTTGTTTGAAACTGTGCAGAATTATCGTGCCACCATTATTTTTGCTCTGTCTGCGTGGAATTTTTATAATGTGGCAAATTAATTTGATCAAAAGTATGATTGCTTACTAAGAATTATTTAAATTCCTTTTTTTTGTACTGATTTGCTTAAATTCTTTTTTTTTTTTGTAGAAAAAATGTTCGAATTCTTACCTTTTCATTTCAGTTGGCAATTTAGAATACACGTATTTAAATAATACTCAATAAAATAATTGTACATGCATATACATAGTGCATATTGCTTACACTATTTTTGTTTTGACGGCAGGCAATCATGACGGTGTTATTTTGTGTATTGGCTGCAATGTTGGGGCTGTTTTGGTCTGGGCTATTTTGTCGAGTTACCTTTTTTTACACAGCATCAATAACCTCTTCGTTCCTGCCAAAATGTACAACAGAGAAGCTCTGATATTCTGGAACAGATTATAGTCCGAGGGGGCCTAGGCTAGGTGTGTAGGAAGAATGTGGTAAAAGTTCAAACCCACATTCATGGGTGGTAGCCATGGCAACCCCGTTGATTCATGGCTTGGAGCCTTGTTCTCTTGAAACAGCACCACTGTTGTCAGCTTTCCTCAGCTTTGATCCTTCAAACGGTGTTAAGTTTTCATTAGAAAGTTGGCACAGTATGCTACTATCATGGTTTGGCCCTTCGAAATATAATTAACCATGATCGCCCCCTTCCTCATCACAAAAGATTGTACCCTTCACCTTTCCAACAGAAGTGACAGACTTCGACTTTTTTAAAGTAGGTGCGCCACCTTGCTGATATTGTTTTGACTCTGGAATATAGAGGCGTGCTAACGTTTCATCCACTGTTACAATATTTGCGCAGATTCTTCCTGATTGACTTCAAATTAAAGAAAATTACCTCGTAAAATATTCTGTCCAATCAGCATTAACTCAGACGTCGGCAGTTTTAGGACTCAACCTTTGTCTTTACCAGATGTTCGGCCAGAATGTGACCAACAGCTGTTTTTGACGAGTTTCGATGCTATCTTCCTGGCCATTGTTTCTTGAAGATTGACAACATTTTCATGAGTGATGTCCTGAGAGTGCTTCCCTGAGCGCGTGTCACCTTCCGCATTCATTTTTTAACGTTTGATTTCTGCCGCCCACTTCTTTACATGACGGAGCATCCACTCCTACAGTTGTCAACATTTCTTCATGCATGCCCTTTGGCTTCTATTCTTTATTATACAGATTCTTTATCACAACACTGAGCTCTAGCTCCACCATTTTTCATTCCTTTGTTCACCTAATCATGTTATTATTTTTCTATACAGCAATTATTAAAGTAAGGGGAATTATAGATACACTATATTTTTATGCAGAGCAATTTCATGGCTCTCAAATAGCATGAGTCCAGTTCTCCAAACCTTGCGAACTCTTAATTTAAACTATACGTCATATAATTTTGTAGCTACACATTTGTACTTGGTCTTGTACGATTTTCTATGTATACAGGATACTGAATGCACGTTAACAAATAAATTAAAGTATAATATTTGTCATCCACCCCGACAGTTATTTAAGCAGATATGTGTATCTGGGTATCACCTAAGGTAATGGACTAGTAAAATAGTTAGCTAAATAATTCGTAAAGTTTGGAAACTGAGAGCTGGTCATCAAATCAATTAAAATACAACAAAACTGGATACTGAGTGCTACCCATCAAATGAATTAAAGGATAACATTAATTTCAGAGATATTTTTACCCTTAAGCGGCAGGTGTGCCTGAACCAAATGGTACCCAAAATGTTTTGTGCTCCCCAAACAGAAATGTCTGCATAACTGCCGGGTTTTCCAAAACTACGGCAAAATAATTCCTTCCTCCCGTTCATCGCGGCAGTACCGACAAGTAGCCTGTAACCGGCGACACTCGTTCCCTTCTAATTTTTTAAAATCCATGACCCAACGAAGATGGGGAAGGGCTTATAAGCCGTGATATAAATTTAATCCATGGCCCAAGGCATTATGGAGAAGGGCTTATAAACCATAATGCAAATCTTATAATCCATGACCCAAGGCATGATGAGAAATGGATTGCAAACCATGATATTAACCTAATGCAGGTCCCAAGGCATGGTGAGGAAGAGCTTATAAGCCATGATGTAAATCTAATCCATGGCCTAAGGCATACTGGCGAATCGCTTATAATCCATGATATAAATCTTATAATCCATGACTCAAGGCGTGATGTGGAAGAGCTTGTAAACCATGACGTAAATCGAATCCATGGCCTAAGGCATGATGGGGAAAGGCTTTATAAACCATGATGTAAATCTAATCCATGTCCCAAGCCATGATGGGGAAAGGCTTATAAACCATGATGTAAATCATGGTTTATAAGCCATGGCCCAAGGCACGATGCGGAAGGGCTTATAAACCATGATATAAATCTAATCCATGGCCCAAGGCATGATGGAGAAGTGCTTGTAAACCTTGATATAAATCTAATTCAAGGCCCAAGGCATGATGGGCAAGGGCATATAAACCATTATATAAATCTAATCTATGGCCCAAAGCATGATGGGGAAAGGCTTACAAACCATAATGTAAATCTAATCCATGGCCCAAGGCATGATTGGCAAAGGCCTATAAACCATGATATAAATCTAATCCGTGACTCAAGGCCTGATGGGGAAGGGCTAATCCCCTCTCAGAGATCATGCTACTGGGTAGAAACAAGTGACTTAGACATCTTGCCTCTTCTTTCTTCAGTTCATCGCCATTCTTATAGTACTTTTAGTAGGTAATTAGTCAGCAAGGATTTCAACCCTCTAAATGAGTACTTTGAGTAATAAAGCAATGATTTCAATCCTCTAAATGAGTACTTTGAGTAATAAAGCAAGGATTTCAACCTTCTAAATGAGTACTTTGAGTAATAAAGCAAGGATTTCAACCCTTTAAATGAGTACTTTCAGTAATAAAGCAAGGATTTCAACCCTCTAAATTTGTACTTTGAGTAATAAAGCAAGGATTTCAACCCTCTTAATGAGCACTTTGAGAAATAAAGCAAGGGAAAAGCAACTCTTTCTGATGCGAAGGTTCACTCGTTCCAGCCACGTTCTACCTACTTCTTAAACAGCGAATACATTCGTTCGAACAAATTTCAGCCCATTTTGCTAACCCCGAGATAATTCGTTCCAGGCGGTTAAAGGGTTAAGTGAAAATATTATCGATGTAAACGAGCAGGCTGAGTTAGGATCTGTGTATCAGCTCAGGTAATGGACTGGAGAAATAATTTGCTAAATAATTCAAATTTCTCTCCAGCTGTTCTTCTCTCCCTAAACACCGGCAAAAAGTTATCATAAACCCCTTTAAAGGTCTCAGGTTCATGCATGAAATGATTGTGTCCTATCATGATCTCTATTGAGATGACTCTGTTAAAGACATAATTTATCGTAAGCAAATAGATGCATAGGATGAATTGAAGATATCTGTGCTTAATGAATCATAATTAGAAGACGAGAACACTACCGATCGCATTGCAAGTTTTATCCACCGTAACATTCGTACGAATTTTTGATATCCGAAGGCGATGTGTATTAATTAATTCGGAGATAATTTCAAAACCGTATCCCGTAAGAAATGTCCGTCACTTCGCTCCAGATAAGATTTAAAAATAGATTTTCCACTTTCGCAAGTTAACTAACTACAAATGTCCTCTGGGTTAATATTCAGTCTCATCAGTAAACACGCGCAAAGGAAAGTTCACAGCAGCCTGGTATTGCTAGGAGGCTGTCTAGACTCTGCTCGATATCCAGCGAGAGAAGCAAAAACACAATCTCTCTGTTTTAAGAACCCCTGACTCTGACACACGATTCTTAAGCCTCTTAGGCGTTGCAATAAATTAAGGATTCATATAAATATCAAAGACGTGTTCAAGGTATGGGATATGTTCTTCGGAAGTCGTTCCAATATAATGTCTCGCCAAGCGATTTAGGACTGCGAAGTTTTAGGACTTTCTTCAGACTATTTTCAGCAATCTGGATGATTGCAGCTGTCGCCGATTCGTAGTACCAATACTGTTCTTGAAAGTTTATGTTTACTGGAGACTTCCGCCGTTTTATAGAAATTTGGAAATGAATCCTTGAGTGATTTTTATTTCTTCCACTGCTCTTTTGCAAGGTTTACAGCGAGTTATACAGCAAAAAGGATCAGCACACGCATACATTACATCATTTTAAAAATTCTCGTAAAAATTTATAATTCACTGGAAGCAAAACGGTGAAGACGTGTCCTCATAACGTCAACTACACAATTTATTTTTCATTTTTCTGTAAGTGACGCAAAGCTACCGCTTCTACCAAGCGATGAAAAAAAAAACCGATGTTAATTTTAATAGTTAGTGGCTGTGAACAGAGATGGAAGCGGGTCAGGTCAACAATTTCGTGACCTGAAGCAGGTCACCATGTCGACAATTTCTTGCTGCTCAAACGTGTTATCAAGGGATTCCTGACCCGATTCCGACACGGTTTTATTTTTAACAAGTTAGTAAAACCATGTAATGCATTGATTATGATACGCTTTCCAACATACCATAAATCATTACTCAAGTTATTACTCCACTAATTTGGGGCTGTGTGTTCCAAGAAGGGAACAGAATCAGCGCAAAACAAATGCACCATCAGGGGCTTCATTCCTGAGAGACCATGAGAGCTTATCAGAGTGTAGCACTTTATACCACTCTACCACTGGGGCAGAGCAGGAAAAATTGCCTCACAAGAATTCAAAATGCATGAGTAATAATCCTCACTGTTACCGAAAAGCACGAATGGAATTCATTGCTGATATGCACCAAATTATCAAAAGTATTCGGAGATTACGAAATATTTGCAGAAGTGCAACGAACGGTGCGCTGTGAGTGGAGAAGTACGTTACCTGAGATATACACATGTGTACAATTCGGAAACGAATTTTCCCAAAGAAATAATTCCTGATAATTACGTGGTAAGCATTGTTTTTTTTTTTTTTTGATTGGAGGTTTAACGACCACCGTGAGCAACTCAATGGGCTATAAGCAGTCGCCCGTCCCTAATTTAGGGTCACTGGTTCCAGGGAAGGGAGAGAGCCAGTGCCGAAAGACAAACACAACACCCATGCCTCACCGGGATTCGAACCCGGACCCCTTCGGACGAATGATCAGAAGCCATCGCTTAGACCACTGCGCCACTGGGGCGGCGGTAAGCATTGTAATGCTATCTTCCAGAATAGAGTTTGGGCTTCATTACCCCAAAAATCTATAATTGTTGGCATATTTTCACTGTATTCCATGTAACCACTTCCTTCAGAAAACTTGATAAATTTTCATTATCCTGGAGCGAGAATCGAAACCGTTCCTCCCAATTACCGGTCGAAATACTAGTCATTACAATAACCAGGACAAGGAAATTCCAAGCAATTGAACGTATATACACTACTGGCCACCCAAAATGTAATGCCAATTGTTTGCATATGCAATGCAATGCGAACGGTTAGCATTGCAGGGCATATGCAAATCATGTGCGCCCGGCACGCCACCGATAAGCACTATAAGAAGGGTGCACAGAAGGCGGGGTGTAAGTAGCTTCCCACGCACATGTCGTGCTGCCGGACATGTGCGTGGGAAGCTTCCTGATGCCTCGTTGCAGAATACGGCAGTCATTCCAGCACGTTTCGGAGTTCGACAGAGGACGAATAGTGGCTTATCGCGACAGCGGTTTATCGTACCGAGACATCGGCGCCCGTGTGGGACGACATCCAGCCACAGTGAGGTGAGTATGGATTCAGTGGGTGCAGGAGGGACGGACGGACCGACGTGAGTGATTGCCGCAGACACGGCACACCACCGAACGAGAAGACCGGCATGTTGTGCTGCGGGCATTGACGGCTCGAACCGCCACATCACGAACGTTAGCGCAAGAATTACGATGTGTTGCGTAACAACCTGTGTCAGCACGTTCCGTTCGATGTCGTCTGCAATAGCGGGGTCTTATCGCACGGCGCCCATTGCTCCGATTACCACTGACGTTACACCACCGGCGAGTGCGGCGACAGTGGGCCGTTGAACGTCGCACCTGGACTACGAAATTGCACGACATTGTCTTTTCCGACGAATCCCGCTTCTGCCTTCAACACAACGGTGGTCGGATTCGCGTGTGGCGGCACCGCGGCGAGAGACTGTATGACGCCTGCATTATGCATCGCCATACCGGTCCGTCGCCTGGCGTTCTGATTTGGGGCGCAATTGCATATAACACCCACACCCCTCTATTACGCATCGCTGGTACAGTCAACAGCCATCGCACCACCTCCGACGTTTTGGAGCCTGGAGTCCTCCCTTACCTGCAGGACCCGCCAGCGGCCACGTTTCAACAGGACAATGCGCGCCCGCACGTGGCACGCTTCGTGCAACAATTCTTCACGGCCCACCAGGTGTCACTGCTGGCGTGGCCCGCCTGTTCTCTCGATATGTCGCCCATCGAACACGTCTGGTCGCTGATCGGCAACCGAGTGGCCCGGCAAGCACCACCCATGGCTACGCCTGATGAACTGTGGCAACGTGTGGAAGCAGCCTGGACCGACATACCCCAAGCCCACATCCAAAGCCTCTTTCGTTCGATGCCGCAGCGTGTAGCGGCCGTTATTGCCAGCCATGGGGGACACAGGAACTATTGATGTCTGCGTGTTCCGCAAGTCGCATGGGCCTGTAAGCTCATCGTTTCAGCTTTGTATCTGTTGTTATGTGTCCAGTAAATCTGGCTTTGCTATATCATGCCCTTCTTGGTGTTGCATTTTTGGTGGCCAGCTATGTATCTAAGAATCTTCAGATTTACGCTTGTCGAAGCTATTCCTGCTCCATCGTAGAGTCTTACCACCTTTTCTCACATCCAACGTCGGATGTAGGTCACAAATTCAAATTCCAGTGATGGAAGTACGTCATATGCAATTGGGAAACGAATTTTTCCGAAGAAATAATTCTTCATAAATAATGTCAAACCCCTATTTAACGGACTGCGATTTAACGAATTCCGCGATTTTACGTACATTTTTTGTGGTCCGGACGTAACCACATTGAAATTATTGCTTGGCGTTTCTCGATTTAACGAACACAGTTCCTCAATTCAGCGAACTTTATTTTATTTTATTTTTAACCACCAAACTATGTTAACCAGCATTTTCACGTTTAAAGTCAGCTAGAAAGACCTTCGCGTAACAGGAAAATTTTACGCATGCAGTTAACCAGGGTTTCAAAAAAACATCTGCGACACAGCTTGACTTTATCGTAAATCAGTTCGCCTTTCCTCCGACTATCAAGCGTAAGCTTCTTACAGGAGGAAGAAAAGGACCAACAAGTTCAAGAAGGAGCACAACGATTCCTTGCATGGGTGGGAAGCAGGAAAATGAAAAGCGGTATGGGGAAGGAGATCTAGAGTACCCTGGAGGATTCTTATTTTCAGCTACAGACAGAAAAATAGCACCCTGTGAAGTCAGGTACACACATGGTACGTATCCATTCTTGAACCTCTGGAATTCTCCGCCAAGTTGCGCATTTTGTTAAATCTACAACTCAAATTGAACAACACAGCTCGTTTACAGACAAAGTGTTGATGAACACAGGTAGCACTAGGAACGTTAGTCACTGAAAGAAAGAGAACATAGTCACTGAAAGAAAGAGAACACAGTCACTGAGAAAAATAGAACATAGTCACTGAAAGAAAGAGAACATAGCTGCTTACTTATTCTATTATGAACACTATAGCTTAATTGAATGTTTCATTCAAAAGGTTTCCTCGATTTAGCGAATTCCGCGATTTTACGTACAAAATTGTTGGTCCCTTGAAGTTCGTTAAAACGAGGTTTGACTGTACATGGTAGTCATTGTAATTCTATTTTCCAGAACAGAGACTAGGCTTCATCGCCCCAGAATTCAATTAAAAATTTTCAAGTTTTCTGAACGAAGTGGTTACATGGAATACAGTGAAAATATGCCAATAAGTGCAGAATTCTGGGGTAATGAAGCCCAATCTCTGTTCTGGAAGATAGCATTACGTTACCTGAAACGTTCTGTCCTGTTATGAGTAACTCCTACGATCAGCCCACGGAATGCCGCGTGGACGTGAACTATCCGAGCTCCAGCGTGGGCTGGTCATAGGATGTCATTTGAGTAACGTTTCCATACGGATAATTGCAGCTGAACTATTGGGTTGTCGGAAAAGTCATGACGTATTTTAGTACCCGATGGCTGTTGGGCGGTTTTGGAAGTACTCTGTTATATCTATGGCATTCGACAGGTGCCAGTTCTAGCTGCAGTCTAAAAGGAATAGCGAACGATTTGGTTGATTTGCAGAGATTTGGCATCAAGTTGAAGATCGAAGACCAAACTTCATTTTCGCCATATTTTACTGTTTTACTTCAGTAAAGGGAAGAACGTGCGTCAAGCTTGTGAAAAGTTGGGCAAAGTGTACGGTGATAATGCTCTACAAGAACGTCAGTGCCAGCGGTGGTTCGTAAAATTCCGTGCTGGTGATTTTGACCTCAACGATGCTCCTCGGTCCGGGAGGCCCACCGAGGTTGATGACGACCAAATCAAAGCATTGATCGAGTCAAACCCACGTTACACGACACGAGAGATTACAGACACATTGCACATCCATAATTCAAGCGTTCACAACCACCTGAAGAAGCTGGGATGCGTAAGCAAGCTCGATGTGTGGGTTCCTCATGAACTCAAAGAAGCTCAATTGACGGCGCGTATAAACATCTGCGATATGCTCATTAAACGTGAGGAAAACGATCCTTTTTTGAAGCGACTGATAACTGGTGACGAAAAGTGGATTGTGTACAACAATGTGCTGCGCAAACGGTCTTGGTTTCGACGTGCTGCTTCCCCTCAAACGACATCCAAAGCAGACATTCATCAGCGGAAGGCTCTGGTCTCACTGTGGTGGGATTTTAAAGGTGTCTTGTTTTTCGAGCTCCTACCACGGAACCAAACAATCAATTCGAATGTGTACTGTCAGCAATTGGACAGTTTGAACGAATCCATCATCCAGAAACGTCCAGATTTCGTTCATCGTAAAGGTGTTGTGTTCCATCAGGACAACGCGAGACCACACACAAGTTTGATCACCCGCCAAAAATTATTGGAGCTTGGGTGGGATGTGTTGCCCCACCTAGCATACTCGCCTGACTTTGCGCCGTCAGACTTCCACTGGTTTCGCTCTCTTCAACAGTCCTTGCGTGGTATAACGTTCAATTCAGATGAGGCTGTAAATCAGCACCTTGTAAAGTTTTTCACCACGAAAGACAGATCCTTCTATGAACGTGGCATTCTGCAGCTCACTGAAAGATGGCAAAAGGTTATCAAACAAAACGGGCATTATATCATTGATTGATCTTTGTTCTTCCTATCAATAAATGACCTTTGCAAAACATGGCTAAAAATAATCCATGACTTTTCCGACAACCCAATAAACATACAAAAATCGATTGTAAGTGATGTTGTGACGTAATGGAAGTAGGGGGATGCAACACACAACAAGAAACGTTCAGGAAAAGCCGCACAAACTGACGGAACGTGACAGAACAGCCATGGTATAAGAAATATTAAGAATACCGTTCTTCCTGTGCTGTTTCCATCGCTGCTAAAGTAAGAACTGCTTGTAATAGCTCGCTTAGTAACAAACTGTCAGCAGATAGTGCAGAGTGCGGGTTATTGTGTTAGGGCAGCGCACACAAGCCACACATGACTACCGTGAATGCGAAGCGCCGTTCGTAGTGGTGTGTTTCCCTCCGTTCGTGGACTGTGGGTGACTGGAAAGCACTTCTTTGGAGTAACGAGTCGTGCTTTTCACTCTTCCAATCTGATGGGTGTCTTTGGATATGGCGACAGCCTGGCGAACGAATTTCGTCGGACTGTGTTCTTCCAACTCTTGAGTTTGGCGGAGGCTCCATCGTGGTATGGAATTGTTTTTCGTGGATGGGACCCAGCAGGTTTGTTATTATTCCACAAACCATGAACTCTGAAGTGTAGCTCGACGTTCTAGATAATTGTTCCCTACCAACAATGTGGTAGTGTTATGGAAGTGATCATTTTCTCTTCCAACACGATCGAGCTCTCTGCCATACGGCGCACGGCGTGTGCAGAACTGGTTTCTTGAAAATTAGGTGGACTTTTTAGACTGGCCTGCTCAGTTCCCTGATCTTAATCCTAATGAACACCTCTTGGATGAACTGGTGCGACGGATACAAAATCGACCACAATGACCGCCTTTGCTCTCCACTCTGGTAGCAGCTTTGCAGGACGAATGGCGAGCCATATCTGTCCAGACCTACCGGAATTCGGTTGATAGTATGCCTGGACGTGTTGCAGCTGCCATACAAGAAAAAGGTGAACCGTCTTAGGCTCTGGTGAACGTGGCATAAATTGCAATAATAAAGCAGGTGAACCGTCAACTACTGATACTACTAATTGATACTACTGATAACTACTAATTACTGCTGATACTACTACTTAACTAGTGATCATCATCATCATCATTGTCAACCATTATCAATCCACTGCTGGACGAAGGTCTCCCCAAGTTTCCTCCACAACGGTCTGTCTTGTGCCAGTCTCCTCCATGTCACCCCTGCATACTTTCGAATTTCATCCACCCATCTCCCATGTGGTCTTCTTCTGGGTCTTTTCCTGTCCCGTGGAATCCAATCTAAAATTTCGGCTGTCCATCGATGATCTGTCCTTCTGGCAGTATGTCCAGCCCATTGCCATTTCAGGGATTTAACTCTGATCATGATGTCTTCCACTCTTGTCATTTTTCGGATCCACGAGTTCCTCTTCTTATCTCTTCTGGTTACACCAAGCATGCACCTCTCCATGCTGCTTTGAGTTGTCTGCAGCCTTTGTATGTCTCTTTTAGTTAAGGTCCACGTCTCTGCACCATACGTAAGCACTGGAAGGATGCATTGATCAAACACTTTTCTTTTAAGACATAATGGCATATTGCTCTTGAAAATTATGCTGTTTCTTCCAAAAGCTCTCCAGGCAAGTTTTGTACGCCGATTAATTTCTTCATCAATGTGACCCTCACTTGATATCTGCTGTCCAAGATAAACGTACGTGTCTGTTATCTCCAGCTTTTCTCCATCAATCGATAAATCTTCATTTCTTGTAAAAGCATTGAACATCACTTTTGTCTTCTGAAAGTTCATTTTTAATCCCACTTCTTTACTCTTGTCAGCAAGTTCCTGGATCATACTCTGCAGCTCTGATGGGGTAGTTGCAAAAATGACTACGTCATCAGCAAAACGAAGGTGGGTTAGATAATCTCCATTAATCTTTATCCCCGTGTTTTCCCAGCTCAGCGACTGAAAAACACCCTCCAATGTGGCATTAAAGAGCTTCGGAGATATGGTGTCACCTTGTCTCACTCCCTTTCCAATTTTTACGTGTGTTGTATTTTCAAACAGCCTAATCTTTGCACTTGCATTTTCATAGATGTTATTAATAATATTAATGTATGCATCTTCAATACCGCAGGTTTTCAGAGCCATTGTAACTGCTGATGGTTTCACCGAATCAAAGGCTTTTTCATAATCGATAAAAGCCATGCACAATGGAAGTTCATATTCCCTCGCTCTTTCAATTAGTTCTCTCAGCACGTGGATATGATCTATTGTGCTGTAGCCACTCCTGAATCCAGCTTGTTCTCTCGGTTGAGCCATGTCCAGTGTTACCTTCAAGCGGTGTGAAAGAACTTTAGTGAAGATTTTATAAACTACTGATAGGAGGCTGATAGGTCTGTAGTTTCCGAGATCCTCAATGTCACCTTTCTTATGTAGCAGGATCATTGTAGCGGTGTTCCAATCCTCAGGAATCTTTCCTTCATTAAGGCATCGAGTGAAAATTTGGGCGAGTACTGTTTCGATTTCTCCACTTGCTTCTTGTATGATGTCTACAGTAATTCCATCTTCTCCTGGAGCTTTTCCCCGCTTCATGTTCTTGATTGCATGTGCAACTTCTGTTGGGAGGACTGGAGGAACTCTGGTACTGGTATCTTTCATGATGTCTGGAGTGCATATATCATCCCTTTCATATAATTTGGAGTATAAATCTTTCACTCTTGTCAAAATTTCGCCTCTATTTCTTGTTACAGAACCATCTTCTTTTCTCAGTGCCATAATCTGTTTTCTTCCCTTACTGAGATGTCCCTTTGCTATCTTTAGGCTTTGGTTGTTTTCAATTGCTTTCCTCACTAGTTCACAGTTGAATTTCCTTACGTCTTCAGTGATACTTTTTCTTACTGTCTTGCATAGCTCTATATATTCCACTTTGGAAGTCACATCTTCTTTAGTTGTCCTCATCTCTCTTCTTTTTTGCATCAACATTTTGGTTTTTCCTGATAATTTGTTCACATGCAACTTGTTCTTAGACCCAGCTAATTTTGTTGCTGTTTCCATAAGAGCTTTGGTTACTTTTCTGTTAACTTCAGAGATGTCCACTTCTTCCGATGTTAGGCCTTCTAAAGCAGAGAACCTGTTCTTCAGTTCTAACTTGAAGGTATTATGGTGTTTTTTAAGGTTGGTTATGTCAATAGATTTTGTTTGTCTTATGAGCTTGCCACGTTCAAGTTTAGTGTTGAGGTGCATCTTACATCTCACCAATCTATGGTCACTACCTGTGTTGAACGTGTTTAGCACACTGCAGTCTTCTATGACGAATTTTTTGTTACACATAATAAAATCAATTTCACTTGTCGTCCCATTTGGATGTCTCCATGTCCATTTCCTGTGTGGCTTTTTCTTGAAGAAGGAGTTCAAGATGAAAAACCCTTCTGCCTCTGCAAACTCAACGAGAGTATTTCCACGCTGGTTTCTGTTGCCATGACCGAATTTACCTACTGAAGTTTCATTCTGTTGCCGTTGCCCTATTTTTGCATTGAAATCTCCCATAATTATTTTCAAGTGCTGCTTACCTTTATTATTTAGATGACAAATTTCCTCATAAAATTCTTCAATTTCTTCTTCAGGATGACTTGTGGTGGGTGCATAAGTTTGAATAATCTGAGCCTGGTATCTTTTCGAGAGTTGGATAACAAGTCGTGCAGCTCTGTCAGAGGAACTTTCAACTTCTACAACTTTATCCTTCAGTTTCTTGTTTATTATAAATCCAACACCACTAGTTCTGCCAGTATCTGTCCCACGATAGTAGAAGAGATGTCCACTTTTCAGTTCGATGAGATCTTCTCCTTTTCTCCTTACCTCACTTAGCCCCACGATGTCCCACTTGATCCTTTGTAGTTCCTCTTCCAATTCAAGAAGCCTTGAATCAGAAGATAGGGAGCGTCCATTGTAAGTAGCCAAGGTCAGCATCAGATGGCAGCCTAGTCCGGTCCTCCGGGGATTCTTAGCACCCTCTGCCTTCATGTCGCACTGGCCGCTGCCTTGGCCAGGTACATTCCAGCTGCCGGAGACTGAGGGCCAAGCTTTAAGTTGTGGAATCATTTTGGAGGGGTTTGGCCATAACTCACCACGCTGGCCAAGCGGGTTGGTGAGTGTGGGATAGAATTTCCTCTAATCCCGATGGTATAGTTATACCGCTATGGGCGGTCGTCAGAGCCCCTTTAGTGGGAACAGGATGCACCACGAGAAGGCGGGGTTGACATTTGTCAAGGAGAGGCTGTGATGTTACGCATCACCTGACCTTACATCCCTAACTAGTGATACTACTACTTAAGTAACTAGTGATACTACTACTTAACTACTGATACTACTAATAACTACTAATTACTACTGATACTGCTACTTAACTACTGTTACTACTAATAACTACTAATTACAACTGATACTACTACTTAACTACTGATACTACAGCTACTGATACAACTAATAACTATAACTACTGATACTACTAATTACTATAACTACTGATATTACTAATAACTACTAATTACTACTGATACTACTAATAACTATAACTACTGATATTACTAATAACTACTAATTACTACTGATACTACTAATAACTACTAATTACTACTGATACTACTACTTAACTACTGATACTACTA
Source organism: Macrothele yani (assembly GCA_039090855.1). NCBI lineage: Eukaryota > Metazoa > Arthropoda > Arachnida > Araneae > Macrothelidae > Macrothele > Macrothele yani. The sequence continues at coordinate 34,168,040 of CM077026.1, read as the reverse complement.
ATAACTATAACTACTTAACTACTGATACTAGTTCTTAACTACTGATACTAGTTCTTAACTGCTGATACTAGTTCTTAACTACTGATACTAGTTCTTAACTGCTGATACTAGTTCTTAACTACTGATACTAGTTCTTAACTACTGATACTACTAATAACTACTGATAATACTACTTACTACTGATACTACTACTGATACTACTACTTATTACTGCTGGTACTATTACTTACTATTGATACTACTACTAATACTACTGCTTACACTACTACTTATTACTGCTTATACTACTACTTAATTACTACTGATACTACTACTACAGGTGAACGTCAACTACTGATACTACTAATTGCGATAATGAAGCAGGTGAACCGTCTAACTACTAATTGCGATAATATACACTGAAGAGCACTTGAATTAGAGACAGCAGGCGTTATGCAAATGTCACACAGTGGGCGGCCCTGTAAACGGAAACGACAAGACGTATGCAGCGATCCGACAATATAAGGAGTGATGCGACGGGAATCAGTAAGAGTCGGACGCAGTATGGGTAAGACGAAGAATCTAAGCGCATTTGATCGTGGGCAAATTGTCGGGGCCCTACAAATAGGTCACTCCATCTCGGAAATCGTGCAGGTACTGGGATTTTTACGAGCCACTGTGTCACGGCTGCACCGTGAGTACATCGAATCCGGTAAAACCATCCCTGCAAGGGCCAACTGCCGTGGACAACAGCGTGTGGATGAGCGGGGTCATCGTCGGCTAGCTCGCATTGAAACAGCGGATAGACGGGCAACAGTGCAAGAAATCACTCTGCAATTTAACGCTGGTGCACAATAACGGCTAAGCAGCCACACCATCCAGAACCATCTCCACGCTATGGGGTACAGAACCCATCGTCCCACGAGAGTACCGCTGCTGACCGCACATTACAGGGGGCAAAAATTATCATGGGCGCGGAAACATCGCCACTGGACCCTAGACATGTGGAAAAATGTTGCCTGGACTCATGAGTCGACATTCACGTTGGTACATGCGGATGGCAGGATACGAGTACGGTGCAAGCCACATGAAGCGATGGATCCTTCTTGCCAGCAGGGTACTCTTCGAGCTGGTGGGGGTGGCATTCTCGTCTGGGGACTGTTTACGTGGATTGAAGTGGGGCCCCTGGTACGTGTGACATCGTCCCTCGCAGCTCAACGTTACCGGGATATCCTGGGGGACCATTCGCTCCCGTTTGGGCGTCTTCAACATCCCACTGGGTTCCTCATATTGCAACAAGACAATGCAGCGTGCCATCGCTCCCGAATTGTATCCGAATGGTTGGATGAACACTCCACCGACGTGACTTTGCTTCCTTGGGCAGCTAGGTAACCTGACGTCAATCCCATCGAGCACATCTGGGATGCCATGGAGAGAGATGTTCGGGGCTCTGACCCCCTCCATCAAATCTTCGTGAACTGTGGCAGCTTGTGCAGGAGTCGTGGATCCGTATGGCTTCCTAACGCTTCCGGTGTCTTGTCGAGTCCATGCCGAGACGAATCGCCGCCGTCATCAGGGCGAAAGGTGGTGCTATATGTTACTAGACAGGTATGTGTAATTCAATTGGTCTTCAGTGCATATAGTATACAGGCGAACAGTTTGACAGATAAACCAATACTGCAAATAAGTGCTATTTTTTCCATAATAAATACATTATCCAAATTTAATTTTCTGCACTTTTTATTTAACTGACATACAAATATTTTATAAAAGAAGTTTCTGCGAGTCTAGATGTTTTGCTCTTCATTCTGTTAAGCCGAAAAAAATTTAGAGTAAAGGTAAGATGTGACAGTTAAGAATGAGTTGGCGCCTTTTATTCGGTAGTGTTGTTCCCAGATTCATATCACTTCAACTTGTTCTGTGGAAAAATATTACTTGTACTATCGCAGGAAAACTTCAATATGTCCTTGCTTCCCACCAAATAATGCGACGCAAGAGCTGCATTTCGACAGCAATCTTCTTCCTTTTCCTAGCTGAACATTTTGAAATTTGTTCGGAAAGAATGAGCTACTTTTCAAAAATGTTTATCTCACTTAGCTGTTCCCGAGAAATCGAAACAACATTGTGCATCTCAAAGTGAAGAGGATAGAAAAGGACGTAATATGGCTGGAATTTCTGTGGGAGATTCGGAGATGGCGAAATATGTTTCCGCGAAGAAGCAAGAAATTTCAGCTCGACAGAAGAGGACGTTTCATGAGAGAAAGATAAGGAGCATAAAAATTTCTTGTCATAGGAGTGATGCCGAAAGGACGTCATGTATATAAGAAAATACGGAAAAGCTATGAGGCATAGTATCACAAAGTACGAGGATTTGGTTTTATTTGCGTAGTTGTATGATTTTAATTTCTTAATGTGATTTGGTTGGTCACTCTTTAACCAGAGTCTAAAATTACCCTAGAAGTTTCTAGTGCAACATTTCTTATGGCTTTTTTCCCCTTCTTTCTTAAAAAATTCGGCTTCTTTACTTTACTTTACTTTTCTGCTTTTTCGGAGAAGCAAGCTTAAATTGTTTTAAAAATTTGTCTTAACAACTTAAGCTCATGTTAACATCAAACATAGGTTATCGCTCTTTTCCACGTTTATAAGTGAGTCACGGAAAAATTCTCATTGGCCGCCACCGGGAATTGAACCCAGAGTCTTCCATTTACCCGCCGGATATGTTTCCAATGCACCACAGCTGCCTCGAATTCCTCCAGACTCACATACACTAACTGTCAAGCCAGTTTGGCAGGCTGCTTATTGGAGCCCCGCACAATGCTGGAGATTCACCAAAGATGGTAAGCAGCAACTGAGCAAATATTTAGAAGGCGAATGAATAATTAATACAGACATTTGACGTGGACTAGGAACATCAAACATAGGTCATCGCTCTTTCCACGTTCATAAGTGAGTCACGGAAAAATTCTCATTGGCCGCCACCGGAAATCGAACCCAGGGTCATCCATTGGTGCAGTGGAAGCATATCCGGCGCGTAACTGATAGACCCTGGGTTCGATTCCCGGTGGCGGCAAATGAGAATTTTTCCGTGACTCACTTATGAACGTGGAAAGAGCGATGACCTATGTTTGATGTTCCTAGTCCACGTCAAATGTCTGTATTAATTAGCTCATTTTAAATGTTTACAATGACAGAGCCCTGTATGCTTGTCTCCAAAGTTTTAAGTTTTTTCTGTCCTATTTTCTGTTTTTACTGACTCACAGCATGGGATAATTTTTCATTCATTCCTAATTATACAGTCATTTGCAAAAGTTTAAGACCACATGTCAATTAATTGAAAATTAAGATTTTCAAAGAAACTACTACCTACTAGTCAGAGATATTTGAAAAAAATGACACCAAAGATGAATACCTGCATTTTTTAGAACCCAAAAACACCAAAATCAGTAGTTTGTGTGGCCACCTTTGTTTCTTATAACGGACACAATACCATGTGGCATACTCTCAATGAGGAATTTGCAGTAGTCACTTGAAATGTCTTTGCACCACACGTACTTTATCGCGTCAATCAAAGCTTGGGAATTTGATGGCTGTTTTTCTGATACCTTGTCTTTAAAAATGGTCCACAAATTTTCGACGGGGTTAAGTTCGGGACTATGACCGGGCCAGTAAAGTACAGTTATGTTTTTCCTCTCCAGGTAGTCCTTTACTGTCTTTGTTCTGCGGCATGGAGCATCATCATGTATAAAGATTGTGCATCTGTGCACTTGCATATGAGTTAACAGCTTCTCACGTAACATTTCCATATAAAAAGGAGCAGTCATGGTAGTGCCTGTCGGCAAAAAGGATGACGAAGCTGCACCGGATGCTGACTCACTGTGCTAACGGTGTATTTTCCCTCAAATCTTTTGCTTTTTGGTCGTCGAACCTGTGCTTCACATGATTCAAATTGATGCACAGTTGATTAATCGGAAAACAGAACTTGGCATCAATTTTCATCTGTCCACGATCGATGACGCTTCGCAAACTGGAGTTACTCTAGGTTTATGTGCAGGTTTATAAGACTTTAATACAAAATGTTTGCTAAGACGTCGGAAAATAGTGCTGATACTAACATCAGACGGTTTTTGATGTAGAAAGGCCTGCTTTTCTTGCACGTACACCACGGAGAACGCATAACTATTCGCCTTATGGTATTATCATAACGTGGGGTTGTTTTCCTTGGACGTCCACTTCTCTTTGGGTCGCTAAATTCACATGTACTAGGGGTGTTCAAATGAAAAGGTACGAAACGTCATAAGAACGTAACCGTTAACATATTTGCCTATGCTGCTATGGGAGAGCGTAGCGACACATCTAGGGATACAATTGGAGTCGCCGGCGTGCATCGGAGCATGCGCGGGCGCCCGCATGCGCAGGAGAGAGCAGAGGCTCTTATAAAGAGCGCCGTCCAATTGACTTCTTGTTGAATTCCTCCAGCACAGACGAACCATTAACTCCGATGTGTACTGTGAGACACTCCGAAGCCTACGCAGGTCCATCAAGAACAAAAGAGCGGGGCTGCTCACGGAGGGTGTGGTTCTGCTCCATGATAACGCGCGTCCACACGTCTCCAGGGTCACACACGCGGAACTGGCCAAGTTCCAGTGGGAGCAGCTTGAACATCCGCCCTACAGCCCAGACATGTCGCCCTGCGATTTCCATGTGTTTGGTCCCCTGAAAAAACATCTGAAAGGGAAGCGCTTCCACTCGGACGACGAACTCAAGGACGCTGTGCAGGACTGGGTCTCGTCACGGCCACAGGAATTCTGGGAACAAGGAATGCTTCGGCTCGTTAATCAATGGGATCGTTGTGCTACGGCCTATGGTGTATACTTTGAATAAAGTCTTCATTTATACCCACAGTGTCGTTTCGTACCTTTTCATTTGAACACCCCTAGTATCTCTATATTTTATGATCGTATTAATAATAGCAGTCTTCCTCACATTCACCTTTCTGTTTATGTCACGTTCAGAGTATCCTTCATGATATAAAGTCACTATGCCGCCCCGGTGGCGCAATGGTCTAAGGCGCTGGCCTCTGATCATTCGTCCGTAAGGGGTCCGGGTTCGAATCCCGGTCAGGCATGGATGTTGTGTTTGTCTTACGGCACTGGCTCTGTCCCTTCCCTGGAACCAGTGACCCTAAATTAGGGACGGGCGACTGCTTATAGCCCATTGAGTTGCTCACGGTGGTCGTTAAACCTCCAATCAAAAAAAAAAATAACTATTTGTGCCCTCTGAGTAACAATTAATGACACTTAATGACGTATTATGAATAGCAGTCTTGCTCACATTCACCTTTCTGCTTATGTCCCGTTCGGAGTATCCTTCATGATATAGTCACTATTTGTGCCCTCTGAGTAACACTTAATGACACTTAATGACGTATTATGAATAGCAGTCTTGCTCACATTCACCTTTCTGCTTATGTCACGTTCGGAGTATCCTTCATGATATAAAGCTACTATTTGTGCCCTCTGAGTAACACTTGATGACGTATTATGAACAGCAGTTTTGCTCACATTCACCTTTCTGCTTATGTCACGTTCGGAGTATCTTTCATGATATAAAGTCACTATTTGTGCCCTCTGAGTAACACTTAATGACAGTTTTTTACCCATTTTTCGCTATATAGAAAACATGTACAAAACCTCTCAGCATGAAAACCAGAAGCAAACTGACGCTCGCACGCTTCTCCTAATTCTATCAACAAGTGGCGCTGTAGGAATATGCAGCACCGCCTGGAAGTTGAGTAACACAGACAGTAGCTGACGCAATAGGGAAAAATTTCCTTATACCAACGGGTGATCTTAAACTTTTGCAGATGACTGTATTTTGTATTAGTATGTAAAACCTTTCGCCGTTTGTGGGATTCGAACGTACGTCTTTCATCCGAAGGCTGCTATTTTCCCAACTGAACTACACCGGCAAGGCTTATTGTTGCAACTTTTGCGATTTGACTTATACGTCGTCCAAGTAGTACGTCATGTTGCGTATTACATTATACCATCCCCTTGAGAAAGGCGGGAGCACGAATTCGCCAGTTTTCGGGTCATCCGACAACCATGCTTGAAGATGAAGAAACTTTATTTATTTCTATACGAAGTGTGGAAGAATCGTCACACAAATATTTCAAACCTAACGGTCTGGCGATTCAAACTCCAACTGAACTACACTAGCAAGGCTTATAACTCCCATCCTTTGTGATCACACGTGCAAGATACCACTGCATTACATTCCGTTTGCTTAGCACAGTGGACTCTGCCTATCGATGCGTAACATATAATCTCTTTTACACACATGACAATCCCCCTTCTCGTGGTGCTCCTGTTCTCACTCAAATGCATCTGACCACAGACCAACAGCGTTATGACTGACGAGAGCCGGATTAAGGCTATAGTGGGCACCTATAGGTTAAGACATCTCAGAAGGCTACCAAGGCTAGAGCATTTGAGTGACTACCATGGCTAGGGCATTTGAGAGACTACTAAGCCTAGGGCATTTGAGAGACTACCAAGGGTAGGGCATTCGAGAGACTACCAAGGCTAGGGCATTTGAGTGGGCCCCCAAAGAACGTACGACGGACAACATTATTGAAGTCCGTTAAAACATGAAACCGTAGCAATATGGTTCTGATGACTAATACGCAGTGCATTCTTCAAACTAATAAATCAGCTGTAGAGTTTTCATAAGAAGTCATTGTATATTCCACTCTTACAGAGTTACAGTCCCTGTATAAAGTAAAAAGTCACTGTATTTTCCACTGAACATGAGTTAAAAGCTTAAGATTCCTAGATTTTGTCTTGGAATTTTTAATGATTTAGCATCATATACTTTTCTTGATGCATCTTTTTTGTTATGCAATGTGAAACCACAGTGGATTTTGCACATTAACGGTTCCAAGTGCAAGCAAGGAGGTGTGGGTAGATGGTAGTGAAAATGCTGAAAATGTCTCGCCTACCTCGCTGTACAGAGCGACATGAAAAATTTATCCTCAGTGTGTCAATGCCTTGAAATCTCTTCGCCTTCTAGCCACTGTTTGTGATCGAGAGGAAATCATACGATACAAGACTAAAACTATTTTACAACTTTCTATATATACACATGTAAGCTGTGTATTATTTGCGGTGTAGCGGCATGCCACCTGGGCTCTTGGTAATGGTGGGCCCCTAGGCTATATATAGCCCAGCTAGACCTCCCCTTAATTCGGCATTGGGTATGACTATACCACAGGGATTTCAGCAAATTTTATTGCAGCGGCGCTCATCCTATTGACCTAACAATCCAAAACTTGGCCTACAATTTCTGGCGGCTGGAATTTACCTAACCAAGACAGCAACTACTACAACATGAAGACAGGGTGTACAAAGAATCATCAGAAGTTGGGACGAAAGTTAGAAGAGTCGATGACATAATGAACAAAGTATTGCGGTGGTGCGAATGAAATGTCCGGCAAAAGACCAGCACACGTGGACAGCGAGAACGGAAAAGTAGGGCAACTTACCTAGGCAAAATAATCGCACTCGGCATCGACACATAGTTGCCATCTGTTCCGCAAGGTAATGATCCCAGAAAGAAAAAGGTCTTGCGGTTGGGACCCGAAGAAGTGATCAACTGCATGTCGAACCTACTTGTCTATCGCGAACTGTTTCCCTGACAGGAAGTGATTCAGGCGACGAAACAGATGATAGTCTGTAAGAGATAAATCCGGGAAATAGGCGGATGAGGTAGTGCTTCATAGCCCAAGGCAGCACTTACTGTCAGCATCGTTCATTGTGCGACATGAGGGCAGCCGTTGTCCTGAAGCAGAAGAACACCATGTCTGTTGACCAAAGCCGGGGCTTTCTGCAGAAATTTTCGATGCATCTGGTGTAATTAAGCACAATAACGTTCTACAGTGATGGTGTGGCCTCTTGTCAAGCAACTCCGATGAAGTATCCCGGCTGTGGACCACCACACAAAGAGTATCCTCTTCCTGGTGTGTAGGGGTGGCTTAGGATGCCGTCCAGCAGGCTGTGCCTTGCTTAACCATTGTGCAGATAGTTTCCGATTATCATAAAGAACCATCTTCTCGTCGCAGGTGGCGATTCGATGCAGTAGAGGTTCCTGTTTGTTCCTGGCAAACAGCGACGTGGAGATTTCGAAACGCCTAGTCTTGTTGGCAGTTGTCAACTCATGCGGCAGCCACATGTCCAGCTTTTTGACCTTACCTAGCGTAGCCAGACGCCGAACAACAGTCGTGTGGTAGACACCTGCCTCTGGCGCTGTCTCAGGACACGTTTATCCGGGTTCCGCTTCAAGCACACGTGACAGAACATCGTCAGAAACAGCAAAATGTCGGTAACCACGTGGTATTGTTTTGCAGGTCCGTATCTCCGATTCGAAACTTCTATTACGTCACAGAGTTACTATAAATACCATCGCTAAACGGTTCGTTCGTTGGCTGTGTTCTCACCCAAATGCTTTGTTAACGTTTCGAGCGGCAATTTCGTGCAGAATGGCCCAGTCTAAATTCATAGAGGAAGATGAGTATCAAATGCATGTTTCCTTTGTAAACCACGTTACGTCCAAACAAACCACGCCTGAACCCTGTTCTTCACACACGTGCTAGCTATTTATAGTAACTCTGTGACGTAATACCCGCAACACCTGTGTAGGTGGTTCCATTCCTCTGGGGTGGGGGCCTGTCTCCTCTGCTCGTTCGCGCCGGACATTTCATTCGCAACAGCCCAATAAATCTGCTGAAGTGTCAATGGGCCGTCACAGTGGCCCAGTGGTCTAAACGCTAGTGGCTTCGGGCAGCTTGTCCGAGATGAGTCTGGATTCGAATCTCGTTGATGCATGGATGTTGTGTTTGTCTTAAGGCACTGGCTCTTTCCCTTCCCTAAGATACGTGATCTTAAATTAGGGATGGGCGATACCTTATAGCCCATCGAGTTGCTCACGGTGGTTATTAAACCTACAAAAAAATAATTAAAAAAAGAGATCATGAGTTGTGCATATTATGAAAAGAACTGACCACCGTTGGAAAACTGAAACGTTAGACTGGGTATCAAGGGACCGAATAAGACCACGGTGAATTAAGATCTATGAAACTGAAAAGCATGCCGCGATGCCGTGGTAGAGAATTGCTGATGGCAGAGAGTTGTGGACGAGACTTAGCCAGACCTTCATTCAGCAGTCACTTGGTAATGGTTACGATTGTGGTGATGATAAGTAAATTTTGTTGAGCTTCATCACATTCTTGCATTATCGTATACAGTAGATTCCGTTTAATTTGGCCATCGGTCAATCTCGGCAGCCGTTTATTTGGAACAACTCTTGAAGAACATCCCAAATTAGCTCTTTGGGATAAAGCTTCACATAAATTGTGCAGCCCTTTAATTGGACCAAAAGTGTTCTAACCCCGATATGTCCCAAATTAACCGGAATCTACTGTATATATCAGTAAAACTGTTGTAAAGTGCTCGAACTACGACAGCTTCTTCGTATGCTGTAATATAATAAAGAGTTAAGCTCTCCTATGCGACTAGAATTATTTCGAACAATACACTGCCGCCCCGGTGACGCAGTGGTCTAAGGCGATGGCCTCTGATCATTCGTCTGAAGGGGTCCGGGTTCGAATCCCGGTGAGGCATGGATGTTGTGTTTGTCTTACGGCACTGGCTCTCTCCCTTCCCTGGAACCAGTGACCCTAAATTAGGGACGGGCGACTGCTTATAGCCCATTGAGTTGCTCACGGTGGTCGTTAAACCTCCAATCAAAAAAAAAAAAAAAAAAAAAAAAAAAAACATTACACTCATACAGACAAAGATTCAAAGGAAGCGATTAGAAATAAAGCAGTGTTATAAAATGAATAGAGACAAATATTTCAGCAAGCGACATTTTTTTTCATTTCTTTGAATTGTCTTCTGTTTCTTTATTTTTAGCACGTCTTTTGTAAAAAAGTAGATGCTTATGTTATCACTTTGTCCATCTGCCTGTATGTCCGATCATCGGTGGACACCACATCTCTGCAAATGATTTGAAAAATGCTTTTCGCATTGGGAAGGCTGAACTGTGAGGACAATGACCTTTGCCTTCTGGTTTCTATAGATGTATAACTTTGCCGCTAGAGGGCGTAAATGCAGATGCCATCGAATTCAAAGTACACTCTAATCCGTATAAGTGCATCTAAATACTTCCGATTAAAAAAATATTTCTTCCGTTCAATACCATTTGTAACGAAGGACATTTTATATACAAAAAATATAAATATATATTTTATATTTTTCTTTTTCAAAGTAGTGTCCAGTTTTTACGCTAGAAAGCGTAAAATAAAATTGCAATTTTTCCTGGATCTCCGTTTCTCAGAGTCCGATATGAAAAATTCTTTTTGCATCGGATAGAGCTTCTGCTAGGAAATGTTTTGCATATAATTCCAATTTTTGATAAACAACGTTTTGCCATCCGGGGGCGTACGTATATATTTCTTTTTCTCACTTATTTCCTGCAATGCCTGCGCTTCCCAAAACTCGAGTGAAAACATTCTTTTGCAGCCAAACGTCGCTCACAACGAAAAAACATTTCAGAATACCTTCTGCTTAAAATCATGCATAGTTTTATCACTAGTATTTCCCTATACCTCTGTTTCTACTGTAATTGTCTATACGACACATGCTTCTATTTGTCTATATAATATAAGTATTTCCCTTTAACCTTTAGTTACCTCCAATAACTCTGCTTCTAATTGTCCGATTCGAAAAATTCTCTCTCTTTTGGAGAGCGTTTCTAGTGCGAAATATTTTGCACACAGTTTCAAATTTTTCTTAACTCACAAGTTTGCCACTAGAGGGTATAAGTTGTCGCTATGTTCACAGCAATATCTGCGCATCTAAACACCCGCTTGAAAAAATACTTTTCGGGTCAGATACTAACTACAAAAACAGTTTGTGTGCATTTCCTGCCCAAAATAATGCACCATTAAATACAGGGTGTCTACAAATGATTGGAGCGGTTTATCGATTTTTTTGTGGCTGTAATATTAGCGATATGCTCAGGGCCTGATTTACGCCTAGGCACACAAGGCACATGCCTAGGGCCCTCAAATTGAAAGGGCCCCAAAATCTTGGTTAAAAAAAAACTTTCCCTTTTTCGAAATATTTATACGTGGGTAGATGTGATGTGGAGTAACTATATATAAATCGCTGGCAAAACACAAGCAAGTACTGGCAATATAATATGTGACATTTCTAGTTAATATCAGTAACATTTTCCAGATAATTTGGGGAGGGTTTTTGTGTGAGGTTAAACAAAAAAATTGTCGTGTTGTGTAAAAAAAACTAGCAGTATGTGTATGTTTGTAATTATGGCTTACTAAGATCAACTATATACTTCAATTTCAAATACTGCATGGTTCTGAAACAATTTTTAAACATTTTGACATTTTAGCTCCCAAAAGTTATATTTGAAAAATCTTTGGACTTAATTCGGGCACGGTTTGAATCCCCTCAAACCTCTCTCTTAAATACACCCCTGGTTAATATGGTAATAGTATAGTTTAGAGACACCTGGCAAAAAATCCAATGTCTAATTGAATTTTACCCGTCATATGGCTTTGTCACACACTGTAAAAAAAATTTGTAGATTTTACGGTTTTAAACCGTTTTCCAATGTGCCAACACAAAACCGTAAAATCTACAGTTTTATGCCGTGTTGGAACAAAGCTATAGCATTGCTCCAACACCGCATTTAATGAAGAAAACAGCACAGAATTTCGCTGGAGCGAGTCACAGTCGAAATAATCACGAAAACACAAAAATTTGGCTGGAACGAATGTGTTGAATGTGTTGGAGCAAAGCTATAACTTTTCTCCAACACGGCATAAAACTGTAGATTTTACGGTTTTGTGTTGGCACCCTAGAAAACGGTTTAAAACCGTAAAACCTACAGTAATGTTTTTACAGTGCACACAACTGTTTCATCGATGAAGGTTCAAGTCTTTTCAGATGCAAATCAGTAGGACAGCATAAAAATCTAGGAGAAAACAATATTTTTACCTGGTACTACCGTAATTTAATGTCAGTCTTATAAATGTATTGTGTTTATTAAATTATTACGCTGGATTGTAATACAGTCGCCCAAAATGGTCACACTACCTACTCGACCCGTAAAGTAAATGTCGAGTGGAAGTGGCCTCGTTTTGGGTTGTGCCTAGGGCCCAATTCTGTGTAAGTCGGGCCCTGGATATGCTGCTCGAGTTGTATGTTTCCAGACACGCATTGCTCAAAGTTTACTTTGGTCGCCACTAGCGGCCGCGAGAGGTCAGTACTTGTCTTATAGTCAGTAAGATGGCTTCAAACAGCGAGAAAGCTTTTGCTATCCTCGAATTTCATGCTAGTCAATCTGTGACAACAGTGCAATGGCGTTTTCGAACGAAATTTAAGGAAACTCCACAAAGCGCCAACTCCATTTGGCGATGGTATGAACAGTTTAAAGCTACAGGATGCCTGTGTAAAGGGATATCAACGGGTGTCCATCAGTGCCTGAAAAAACCGTAAAACTCGTGCGGTCAAGTTTCGTGCGTAGCACACAGAAGTCGACGTGCACAACGAGTAGAGAACGGGATATTCAATGGTCGACAATTTGAAAGATCGTACGCAAACGACTGAAGCAAACGCAGTACCGCTTGCACTTGCTACAAGCCCTGACGTCCGATGACAAAGTGAGTCGCTTTGAGTTTTGTTCGCGATTTCAAAGTTTTACGGAAGAAGACGATGCATTTTCAGATAAACTTGTCTTCAGTGATGAAGCAACATTTTTTGTTAGTGGTAAAATGAATAGGCACAATGTGTGAATCTGGGGCACAGAAAATCCCCACGCCTTTGCGGAGCACATTCGAGATTCTCAAAAAATCAATGATTTCCGGGCGGTCTCAAAACTTAAAGTTTTCTTCTGCGAAAAGACCATTTACCAGACACGTGTATCTGGACATTTTGGAACATTGGCTCATGCCGCAGTTGGAGACCAATAGTGTGGACTTCATGTACGAACAGGATGGCGCTCCGCCCCATTTCCATCGCGATGTTCGTGAGTTTTTGAACGCCAGATTGCAAAAGCGATGAATCGGTCGTGCTGGGAATGATGATCACCAAACTGCTGTTATGGCCTCTATGCTCCCTCGACTTAAACCCCCTGCGATTTTTTGTGTGGGGTTATGTGAAAGACTCGGTGTTTGTGTCGCCTTTACCAGCCGATCTACCAGAACTTCTGGCTCGTATCATCAATGCCTTTGCTCACATTGATAGAGACATGCTAACTCGCGTGCGGGAGGAACTTGATTGCAGAGTTGATGTTTGCAGAAACACTCAAGGGGTTCATATCGAGTACCTGTAATGCGCCCCTTGCAATTCCAAAAAAGTAATGCGAAACTTTGCAATTGCTAGATGGAATTGCGAAGTTTTGGAATCATATCTCAAATAATGCACCTATAATAAAATCCTGAAACCGCTCCAATCATTTGTAGATACCCTGTATTTGCTTGGCCAGCAAATAATGCACCATTAAATATTTGCTTGGGGAGTAAATATTAATGTTTCTTTTTTCGATACTTCTGCTTCTAAAAGTCAGATTAAAAAAATCTTTCATCGCCGGGTACCATTCACCATGTAGAATTTCTTTCATGCACTCGTTTTTTTTGTTGCTCATGTTACTAAAACCAGGTGGTGTTAGTGTGCAATTATATTTGCAACCGTATATCTATTTCTAAAATTTTTATACATTTTTTTTTACTATGTGCCATTCGCTAGATTAACGATGAGGAACATTGTCCTTTTTCAATAATGCACAGCTTTTCCGCTAGGTTAGAACTTTTTCTGGCTACTTCTGCTTCCAAGGGACTTATTTGAGAAATTCTTTTTTCTTAGCAAAATTTTTCTATGAACAATACTTTCAGCATATTTTCTACCTTTCCATTATTCAAGATTCAAATTCTTCCGCATGAGGCGCCAGCGTATAGTTTAAAGTCAGTTCGTTTCTAAAAATCGCGTAGAAAAATCCTCATTTGGTAGGATGATGTTCATTATGAACTTCTTCAATATCAAATATTATAATCAGTAATGAATTTTCTTCTGTAAGTAACACAGAGCTCTTTCGCTGGGGGGGGGATTGAGGCGACGAAATCAAGCCGGAAATTTTAGTCTTGTGGTCCAGTGTAGAAACACATGTACCCACATGGGGAACACTGCATAAATTCCCTCATGAAAAAAATTCTCTTAACTCCTGGATGAAACAGAACTGTTGAAATATGCATTGCGCCGCTCCGGTGGCGCAGTGGTCTAAGCGATGGCCTCTGATCATTCGTCCGAACGGGGTCCGGGTTCGAATCCCGGTGAGGCATGGATGTTGTGTTTGTCTTACGGCACTGGCTCTCTCCCTTCCCTGGAACCAGTGACCCTAAATTAGAGACGGGCGACTGCTTATAGCCCATTGAGTTGCTAACGGTGGTCGTTAAACCTCCAACAACAAAAAAAAAAAAAATATGCATTGTACAGGGTGGTCGAAAAGTCTCCTAGGGGTTTCGATTGACAACTGTACAGAAACGAACAAATCTACAGCAATGCGGTTTGCGGCATTTGAAAGAGTAAATGTATATTCAAGTTTAATAATCTTACCATTATACACCTGTACATGTGCGCCTTTGGTGTCACGTAATACATCCAGTCGGTATTTAATTTCTCGCCATGTGCGCTCCAACATGTGTCAGGATAGATTCTATCAAACACCGTTGCAATGCGCTGTTTGAGCTCCTGAAGGCTGCCTAATCTTTCCTGATAAACCATGTCCTTGACATAACCCCAGAGGAAAAAGTATAAAGTTGTGATATCCGGGGACCTGGGTGGAAAAGGAATGGGACCATCTCTGCCAATCCATCTGTCGGGAAACTCACGGTTCAGGTATTCACGAACGTCAAGTACCCAATGTGAGGGAGCGCCATCTTGTTACAGTATGACGTTTGGTTGCAAATCCTGTAGTTGAGGAACCGCAAAGTTCTGAAGCATGTCCAGGTAATTATTCATTTGCACTGTGGGCTCGGAGAAGAAGAAGAATGGCCCAATTACACGATTATGCATGAGCCCATATAAAACATTCACCTTTGGACTGTGCGCCACGTGCTCCACGACTGAATGTGGGGTTTCACTACCCCATATACGAACCTTCTGAGTGTTGACTTTTCCGTGCACGTAAAAGGTTGCCTCATCCGAGAATATTATTACGGCGTAGGAAACTTTCATCAACTTACAGCCGCTCCAACATATCCCGAGCGAATGCTAAGCGCTGAGGTTCATCATTCGGTTTAATCTGGTGTAGGAGTGTTGCACTTTGTATGCGGTTAGTTCCACGCGTTTGTGAAGCACTGCCAACAATGTGGATCGTGGAACATTCAGTTGAAAAGAGGCCCTATTTGTGGACTTGCTAGGATTGCTAGCGAAAACTTCTTGTACGCTCTGCACAGTTTCTTCACTGACAGGTGGCCTGCCACTTCTTTGCCGGTCCAGGACGCTACCAGTGTTTAAGAATTTCTTCTGCCACGTGCTGATACTGAAATAACTAGGTGGATCTTTCCCATGTGTCCGGTGGTAATTTCTTTGTACCGTAATCACAGACTTCGTCTCAAAAAAAAAAAAAAAAAACGCACGCACGTTGCTTTCTCATGTGGCGACGACATTTTCAGTTGTTTTGTAGTAGACGTCGGTATCTGCGAGCACGTAACGCCATCTGTTGGAAACAGATGGCGCTAAAAGCTCGAATATTTACTCTTTTAAATGCCGCAAACCGTATTTCTTTAGATCTGTTTGTTTTTGTACAGTTGTCAATCGAAACCCCTACAGGAATAGCAATTTAAAGGTGATAGAATTTTAAAAATCCGCTCATGATTTAATGTAGCATATCAAGCCATGCTCAAAACGATGTGTTGTACTATTCGTATTTATTTGGTCACGGATCGTCTACTCAGAAAGGCTATTCGTTCCACCTCCTTGAATACAGACGCCTTTTTTTTTTAAGTCTGCCCATTATTTTGACTCATGAATTACCATTTTAATCCATGAACCAGTACCTCTAAATCATTTTTTTTAAGAATTATGTGGATGGGACACGGATTTCGAAAAACATTTCTGCAGGAGAATCTCTTTGTACTCTATGCCTGTGCATGAATAAGGGAGTGGTTATGATTTATCATCCAATTTGTTACCAGTGCCTCCTTTAAGATTTCAAAAAGAGGGTAGGACCTACCAATGGCCCTTTGGCTTCAAGTGCAACGACCTTCGTTTAACCGTAGTCAGTTCAGCTAAATTTATTAATTAATAATATAAACGCCCAGATCAGCTTGTCTCTCTGGAAAGCTTGACGTCACATCAACGTCTGCATTGTTGCGCCATCACTCATTGGTAAATTCGTGTGTGCTCTCGCGATGTCAGAATGACTGCCTGCTATATAAATAGCACGCGGTCACTTTTAGATGTCAAGGTGATCGCGTGCTAATTCAAAACATTGGGTTATTAATGACTCGAGTTCCATTTTTCCGATCTGCTAAATTCTAATCGAATTCTTAATATCACAGCGAGTTGAGTTCGCATGCGATCACACTGAGATGACAAGGTGATCGCGTGCTAATTTAAAAACATTGGATTATCAATTACTCGAGTTCTATTTATCCGATCTACAAAATTCGAATTAAAATTTTAATATCACGGCAAGTTGCGTTTGTATATTAATTTAATTTAGCACAATTCGAATATTAATTTGTACGCTTCAATTATTTTTTACTTTTTTAATTTAACTAACTGTCCGAGTTTAGTGCTGATTTTACTAAACATTTTGCAAAATATCGATCTATCTAAACGCTCTAACCTACAATAAAAAATGAAATCTTGAGATATCAAAGTGCGCAAGATTTCGTCTAAAAGCAGATGTAAATAGCAGATTGTCGAGAATTTACATAGTTCCGATTTGAAATACCAGATGTCGCATTTTTTTGTAGAAAAAGTTTGGTACGAAGTTTCAAACTAACTGTCGAATAGCACAGTCTAAAACAAGCCGTGATGGGAATAACAAGTATGCCGGAGAAAAAGTAATTTAACGCGAAAAATCAAAGTTATTAAGGTAAGTTTACACGAAAGCAACTTTCCGAGTTTAGTGCTGGTTATATTACACAATTTGCAAAATATCGATTCTATCTAAATGCTCTAATCTACAATTGTTAAACAGCAAAAAATATTTTACACATAATGTTATTTATCTCGAGGTCTTTTGAAAAACGGAAATATATAGCATATAATTTTTAGTTCCAACATGAATGAGTTCTTAGTATATAAGTTTTTGCTATATTTCCTTACAGAAATCCGGCGTCTATTTGATTTGATTTCAATCTGGTTCAATTAAAAATTTCACTCCGTCATAGGACGGGCAACATCCCCTATATAATAATATTTATTTAAAGCTTAAAAACAACCGTCCTATAGGACGGGCTATACGCTGGTAATAAATAAATAAATAAATAAATAAATAAATAAAAGAGGTTTGGTCCGGCGGAAAATTTTTCACTGAAATTGAGAGAATTTTCTTTGTCATTTTAGAGCAAACGCCCAACATACATACAGATAGAAGGAAATGCCAATTCTTTTTTTTTAAGACAATAACGTTTTATACAGATAATATAAAGCTCAAATGAAAATAACGATTCTTATCCATAAGTGCCAAAATAATTATTCGTTCTTTCCGAACAATCCAGACAAAGAGCATACTAGAAACAGTGGGTCATTTCTCGAGTGATCTACCGGGAAATATCCCGGTGTCCCGGCAGCCCAAGTCGCCCCTGGGGGGGCGCAGACTTATAACATGTTTTACTCTGTATCTCTTCTTCTCACTGTTCGATTTGAAAATCACGTTGTCTCTCATATCTTCCTTCAGCTATAAGAAACTTTTGGAGCAAAATCTGTTAGCTTTCGTAACATACTTTTCAGGCGGTTCTGTGTGTAAGTAATTATTTCTGTTTCTGTCTGTTTTATTGATTATAGAAATTCTTCTGATTGATTTTTTTAACCGGTTCCATTGTCAGTGAAAATATCCCTGCTCACGCTACGTGTTTTAAATTGTGCATAGTTTTCCCGCAGATGGTGTAACTGTATTTTTTTTTATTTTTGGATGAAATTTTAGGTTTTCTAAAACTATACGCAAAAAAAAAAGTTTTCTAAAACTCTGCTTTGAAACAAATTTTTTGTGTCGAAAAAGGTCCAAAAGACATACTTATTGCGAACAAATATTCGGTGTCATCTTTCTGATTGTTAGGACTGTTAAGGATTTCAAGTAAAGCGATTATTTCGGAGAAAAACAAATAAAATTTTGTAAAAAAAAAACAAAAACTGAAGCAAAGCACAGAGAAGAAAAGAAACACAATATCTTACTACCATGGCAAATTTTTCGAATGACATTATTGAAGATGTATAATTCTCGGATTTAGAGTGCACATGATTTTGGATGTCTAATCCACTTATGCGGAATAGACACACAGTCTTTAAAAAAAGGGAAAGAAAAGCAAACAAACAGATCAACGGCATGATGGGGTTTTCGGAGACGGAACTATTTGGATTTAGATTATTTGTACACTTAACGGACAAAACATTGGATATATTCCTAATAGCGTGTTGGTCCTTCTCTAGCGCAAATAACAACTTGTTCACGCAGAGGCATCGACTTTAGCATGTGCCAAAGGATGTCCGGAGGTAATACCAGCATGTCTGTGCAGCATTATCCACAACTCCGCCCGAGACATCAGTTCAAGATCTATTGATCTGATATTCCGTTCCACGGCATCCAAGAGAGGTTCCACAGGGTTTAAATCCGGGAACCTTGGGATCCACTGGATGGTTCCAAACTCATATTAGTATTCCTCAACCTATGCCTCGGTGGTTGCGGCGTGTTGGAGGGGCGCATTGTCCTTCTGGAACTATCCATCGGCTGCAGGATGCGCCAAGGACATGATAGCGTGTAGCTGATCAGACAGCACATGCTGGCAGGTTGCAAAACGGGTCAAAAATTTTGGACCCGGACCCGGACGTCACATGATTGGACCCGACCCACGCCCAACCTGGACCTTTAACTGACCCGTATACGAGCCGGACCCGACCTGGACCTCTAACTGACCCGGAAGTCACATGATTGGACCCGACCTGGACCTTTAACTGACCCGAAACCGGGCCAAACCCGACCTGGACCTTTAACTGACCCGGACGTCACATGATTGGACCCGACCAGGACCCTACCTGGACCTTTAACTGACCCGGACGTCACATGATTGGACCCGACCCGGACCCTACCTGGACCTTTAACTGACCGAAACCCGAGACGGACGCGACCTAGACATTTAACTGATCCGAATCCGAGACGGACCTCTGACATGGACCTTTAACTGACCCGGGTGTCACATGATTGAACCCGACCCGGAACCGATCTGGACCTTTAACTGATCCGGACGTCACATGATTGGACCTGAACCGGACCCAACCTGGGCCTTTAACTGACCCGAACCCGAGACGAACCCGACCTGGACCTTTAACTGACCCGTATCCGAGCCGGACCCGACCTGGATCTCTGACTGACCCGGAAGTCACATGATTGGACTCGACCTGGACCTTTAACTGACACGGACGTCACATGATTGGACCCGACCTGGATCTTTAACTGACCCGACCCCGAGCCGGAAGTCACATGATTGGGCCCGACCTGGACCTTTAACCGACCCAAACCCGGGCTAAACCCGAACTGGACCTTTAACTGACCCGGACGTCACATGATTGGACCCGACCCGGACCCAACCTGGGCCTTTAACTGACCCGAACCCGAACCCTAGATGGACCCGACCTGGACCTTTAACTGGCCCGAACCAGAGACGGACCTGACCTGGACCTTTAACTGACCCAGACGTCACATGATTGAACCCGACCCGGACCCAACCTGGGCCTTTAACTGACCCGAACCCAAGCCGGACACGACCTAGACCTTTAACTGACCCGGACGTCACATGATTCGATCCGACCCGGACCCTATCTGGACCTTTAACTGACCCGAACCCGACCCGGAAAAATCTTCTTCCAACTTATAATATATGTATATATAGAGCGTTCAAAAAGTCTGTCCGCAGTGGGTATCTTAGGTTATATGGAAATCAAACAAATGTATTATATAAACCTGTAATTTACTAACTTAGTTACAGGAAGTATTGAAACTATCGTCCTACATTTGCAACACTTAACCTAACTGTTTTACACATGTTTTCAAACACATCTGTGAGAGTCAAAAACTCACTCCGCAGTAATATTAAGGCTATTCCACCTAAATATGACGGAGCTACTGTCAAAATTTTGAATAAAGCAACCAGTACACTTAATTTCAGTTTTTCCTGTTTTCTCGATAACATACCAAGCTTCAGAATATGTTTCACAGCAACACCAATTTTCACAAGTTTATGGTGAGTTGAAAGTTTCCAAATGTATATTTTGGAAACTTTCATCATTGCTCCTGTGACGTACCTTCCAGCAGGACGCACACGACATAAAGGCAGATAGTAGTCAGAACAAACGTCTCCGTAGCTCAGTTGGTAGAGCGACTTGTCCCGGAATAAGCGGACTCGGGTTCGAATCCCGGCGAAGACCAGAAATGACGGAGAAATTTACTTCGTTATAATGGCCCTCGAACTATCCGGATGACCCGACCGTTCAAAATCTCGCATTGGTGTGATGTTCTTTCCACACCGCGAGATAGGAAAAATCAGAGAATCTCTTCTCCAACGCTTTGAAAAATAATAACAAAAAATGTGTGACGTTGCTTTCCACACACCAGATTGACTGGGAGTTCTCAAGGGCACGTTCTACAGTGGATGGCTGTCTGCAACGATCATGGTCACGGCTTACCCGTGGGCCATGGCCCCGGCCCTCTTTCGGGGGGGGAGATGTGACGTACCTGCCAGCAGGACCCACACAACATAAAGGCAGTTAGTAGTCAGAACAAACGTCTGCGTAGCTCAGTTGGTAGAGCGACTTGTTCCGGAATAAGCTGACTCGGGTTCGAATCCCTGCGTAGACCAGAAATGACGGAGAAATTTATTTCGTTATACTCCTCAGAAGGAAGGCAGGCATTTCGTTCTGAGAACAACACCTCTTTCTTTGTATTGCATGACAAATCATTTTTCTGTCCGCGGGCACCAGTTTCGAGCACAAAACACCACAGTTCGCAGTTTTCTTTGAAAAATTGTTTTTTATGCTTTTCAAAAATAAAACGGAAATAAAACCGGGTCGAAGTCGGGTCAGGAACATCTTGATTCCCAACCGTTTGACCAGCTAGAAATTGTCGACAAGCTGACCTGTGCCGTTTCCTTCTCTGTTAAGGACCTCTCGAAACACATTAAGGGACCTAATGTTTCGCATGAGAAGGCTCCCCAAACCATTACAGAGCCACCACCGTCTTGAACAGAGCCGACCTGGCACGACGGAGCCAGGGCCTCATGCTGTCGACGACACAGCCACACCCTCCCGTCATCTCGGTACAGCTGAAAACGTGATTTATCTGACCTCACAATGCGGCGCTATTTCGCAGAGGTCCAGTTTTGATGCTCCCGGCACCAGATGCAGCATAGTGTCCGATGACGAGCAGTCAACAGTGGCACACGAGTAGGACTTCGGCTCCCCTTGCCCAGTGTATGCAGTGTAGGACGTCGGCTCCCCTTGCCCAGTGTATGCAGTGTAGGACGTCGGCTCCCCTTGCCCAGTGTATGCAGTGTAGGACGTCGGCTCTCCTTGCCCAGTGTATGCAGTGTAGGACGTCGGCTCCCCTTGCCCAGTGTATGCAGTGTAGGACGCTGGCTCCTCTTGCCCTGTGTATGCAGTGTAGGACGTTGGCTCCTCTTGCCCAGTGTATGCAGTGTAGGACGTTGGCTCCTCTTGCCCACTTTATGCAGTGTAGGACGTCGGCTCCCCTTGCCCAGTGTATGCAGTGTAGGACGTCGGCTCCCCTTGCCCAGTGTATGCAGTGTAGGACGTCGGCTCTCCTTGCCCAGTGTATGCAGTGTAGGACGTCGGCTCCCCTTGCCCAGTGTATGCAGTGTAGGACGTCGGCTCCCCTTGCCCAGTGTATGCAGTGTAGGACGCTGGCTCCTCTTGCCCTGTGTATGCAGTGTAGGACGTTGGCTCCCCTTGCCCAGTGTATGCAGTGTAGGACGTCGGCTCCCCTTGCCCAGTGTATGCAGTGTAGGACGTCGGCTCCCCTTGCCCAGTGTATGCAGTGTAGGACGTCGGCTCCCCTTGCCCAGTGTATGCAGTGTAGGACGTCGGCTCCCCTTGCCCAGTGTATGCAGTGTAGGACGTCGGCTCCCCTTGCCCAGTGTATGCAGTGTAGGACGTCGGCTCCCCTTGCCCAGTGTATGCAGTGTAGGACGTCGGCTCCCCTTGCCCAGTGTATGCAGTGTAGGACGTCGGCTCCCCTTGCCCAGTGTATGCAGTGTAGGACGTCGGCTCCCCTTGCCCAGTGTATGCAGTGTAGGACGTCGGCTCCCCTTGCCCAGTGTATGCAGTGTAGGACGTCGGCTCCCCTTGCCCAGTGTATGCAGTGTAGGACGTCGGCTCCCCTTGCCCAGTGTATGCAGTGTAGGACGTCGGCTCCCCTTGCCCAGTGTATGCAGTGTAGGACGTCGGCTCCCCTTGCCCAGTGTATGCAGTGTAGGACGTCGGCTCCCCTTGCCCAGTGTATGCAGTGTAGGACGTCGGCTCCCCTTGCCCAGTGTATGCAGTGTAGGACGTCGGCTCCCCTTGCCCAGTGTATGCAGTGTAGGACGTCGGCTCCCCTTGCCCAGTGTATGCAGTGTAGGACGTCGGCTCCCCTTGCCCAGTGTATGCAGTGTAGGACGTCGGCTCCCCTTGCCCAGTGTATGCAGTGTAGGACGTCGGCTCCCCTTGCCCAGTGTATGCAGTGTAGGACGTCGGCTCTCCTTGCCCAGTGTATGCAGTGTAGGACGTCGGCTCCCCTTGCCCAGTGTATGCAGTGTAGGACGTCGGCTCTCCTTGCCCAGTGTATGCAGTGTAGGACGCTGGCTCCTCTTGCCCTGTGTATGCAGTGTAGGACGTCGGCTCCCCTTGCCCAGTGTATGCAGTGTAGGACGTCGGCTCCCCTTGCCCAGTGTATGCAGTGTAGGACGTCGGCTCCCCTTGCCCAGTGTATGCAGTGTAGGACGTCGGCTCCCCTTGCCCAGTGTATGCAGTGTAGGACGTCGGCTCCCCTTGCCCAGTGTATGCAGTGTAGGACGTCGGCTCTCCTTGCCCAGTGTATGCAGTGTAGGACGTCGGCTCCCCTTGCCCAGTGTATGCAGTGTAGGACGTCGGCTCCCCTTGCCCAGTGTATGCAGTGTAGGACGCTGGCTCCTCTTGCCCTGTGTATGCAGTGTAGGACGTTGGCTCCTCTTGCCCAGTGTATGCAGTGTAGGACGTTGGCTCCTCTTGCCCACTTTATGCAGTGTAGGACGTCGGCTCCCCTTGCCCAGTGTATGCAGTGTAGGACGTCGGCTCCCCTTGCCCAGTGTATGCAGTGTAGGACGTCGGCTCTCCTTGCCCAGTGTATGCAGTGTAGGACGTCGGCTCCCCTTGCCCAGTGTATGCAGTGTAGGACGTCGGCTCCCCTTGCCCAGTGTATGCAGTGTAGGACGCTGGCTCCTCTTGCCCTGTGTATGCAGTGTAGGACGTTGGCTCCCCTTGCCCAGTGTATGCAGTGTAGGACGTCGGCTCCCCTTGCCCAGTGTATGCAGTGTAGGACGTCGGCTCCCCTTGCCCAGTGTATGCAGTGTAGGACGTCGGCTCCCCTTGCCCAGTGTATGCAGTGTAGGACGTCGGCTCCCCTTGCCCAGTGTATGCAGTGTAGGACGTCGGCTCCCCTTGCCCAGTGTATGCAGTGTAGGACGTCGGCTCCCCTTGCCCAGTGTATGCAGTGTAGGACGTCGGCTCCCCTTGCCCAGTGTATGCAGTGTAGGACGTCGGCTCCCCTTGCCCAGTGTATGCAGTGTAGGACGTCGGCTCCCCTTGCCCAGTGTATGCAGTGTAGGACGTCGGCTCCCCTTGCCCAGTGTATGCAGTGTAGGACGTCGGCTCCCCTTGCCCAGTGTATGCAGTGTAGGACGTCGGCTCCCCTTGCCCAGTGTATGCAGTGTAGGACGTCGGCTCCCCTTGCCCAGTGTATGCAGTGTAGGACGTCGGCTCCCCTTGCCCAGTGTATGCAGTGTAGGACGTCGGCTCCCCTTGCCCAGTGTATGCAGTGTAGGACGTCGGCTCCCCTTGCCCAGTGTATGCAGTGTAGGACGTCGGCTCCCCTTGCCCAGTGTATGCAGTGTAGGACGTCGGCTCCCCTTGCCCAGTGTATGCAGTGTAGGACGTCGGCTCCCCTTGCCCAGTGTATGCAGTGTAGGACGTCGGCTCCCCTTGCCCAGTGTATGCAGTGTAGGACGTCGGCTCCCCTTGCCCAGTGTATGCAGTGTAGGACGTCGGCTCCCCTTGCCCAGTGTATGCAGTGTAGGACGTCGGCTCCCCTTGCCCAGTGTATGCAGTGTAGGACGTCGGCTCCCCTTGCCCAGTGTATGCAGTGTAGGACGTCGGCTCCCCTTGCCCAGTGTATGCAGTGTAGGACGTCGGCTCCCCTTGCCCAGTGTATGCAGTGTAGGACGTCGGCTCCCCTTGCCCAGTGTATGCAGTGTAGGACGTCGGCTCCCCTTGCCCAGTGTATGCAGTGTAGGACGTCGGCTCCCCTTGCCCAGTGTATGCAGTGTAGGACGTCGGCTCCCCTTGCCCAGTGTATGCAGTGTAGGACGTCGGCTCCCCTTGCCCAGTGTATGCAGTGTAGGACGTCGGCTCCCCTTGCCCAGTGTATGCAGTGTAGGACGTCGGCTCCCCTTGCCCAGTGTATGCAGTGTAGGACGTCGGCTCCCCTTGCCCAGTGTATGCAGTGTAGGACGTCGGCTCCCCTTGCCCAGTGTATGCAGTGTAGGACGTCGGCTCCCCTTGCCCAGTGTATGCAGTGTAGGACGTCGGCTCCCCTTGCCCAGTGTATGCAGTGTAGGACGTCGGCTCCCCTTGCCCAGTGTATGCAGTGTAGGACGTCGGCTCCCCTTGCCCAGTGTATGCAGTGTAGGACGTCGGCTCCCCTTGCCCAGTGTATGCAGTGTAGGACGTCGGCTCCCCTTGCCCAGTGTATGCAGTGTAGGACGTCGGCTCCCCTTGCCCAGTGTATGCAGTGTAGGACGTCGGCTCCCCTTGCCCAGTGTATGCAGTGTAGGACGTCGGCTCCCCTTGCCCAGTGTATGCAGTGTAGGACGTCGGCTCCCCTTGCCCAGTGTATGCAGTGTAGGACGTCGGCTCCCCTTGCCCAGTGTATGCAGTGTAGGACGTCGGCTCCCCTTGCCCAGTGTATGCAGTGTAGGACGTCGGCTCCCCTTGCCCAGTGTATGCAGTGTAGGACGTCGGCTCCCCTTGCCCAGTGTATGCAGTGTAGGACGTCGGCTCCCCTTGCCCAGTGTATGCAGTGTAGGACGTCGGCTCCCCTTGCCCAGTGTATGCAGTGTAGGACGTCGGCTCCCCTTGCCCAGTGTATGCAGTGTAGGACGTCGGCTCCCCTTGCCCAGTGTATGCAGTGTAGGACGTCGGCTCCCCTTGCCCAGTGTATGCAGTGTAGGACGTCGGCTCCCCTTGCCCAGTGTATGCAGTGTAGGACGTCGGCTCCCCTTGCCCAGTGTATGCAGTGTAGGACGTCGGCTCCCCTTGCCCAGTGTATGCAGTGTAGGACGTCGGCTCCCCTTGCCCAGTGTATGCAGTGTAGGACGTCGGCTCCCCTTGCCCAGTGTATGCAGTGTAGGACGTCGGCTCCCCTTGCCCAGTGTATGCAGTGTAGGACGTCGGCTCCCCTTGCCCAGTGTATGCAGTGTAGGACGTCGGCTCCCCTTGCCCAGTGTATGCAGTGTAGGACGTCGGCTCCCCTTGCCCAGTGTATGCAGTGTAGGACGTCGGCTCCCCTTGCCCAGTGTATGCAGTGTAGGACGTCGGCTCCCCTTGCCCAGTGTATGCAGTGTAGGACGTCGGCTCCCTTGCCCAGTGTATGCAGTGTAGGACGTCGGCTCCCCTTGCCCAGTGTATGCAGTGTAGGACGTCGGCTCCCCTTGCCCAGTGTATGCAGTGTAGGACGTCGGCTCCCCTTGCCCAGTGTATGCAGTGTAGGACGTCGGCTCCCCTTGCCCAGTGTATGCAGTGTAGGAC
Organism: Macrothele yani; assembly: GCA_039090855.1. Taxonomy (NCBI): domain Eukaryota; kingdom Metazoa; phylum Arthropoda; class Arachnida; order Araneae; family Macrothelidae; genus Macrothele; species Macrothele yani. The sequence continues at coordinate 34,141,704 of CM077026.1, read as the reverse complement.
GTCGGCTCCCCTTGCCCAGTGTATGCAGTGTAGGACGTCGGCTCCCCTTGCCCAGTGTATGCAGTGTAGGACGTCGGCTCCCCTTGCCCAGTGTATGCAGTGTAGGACGTCGGCTCCCCTTGCCCAGTGTATGCAGTGTAGGACGTCGGCTCCCCTTGCCCAGTGTATGCAGTGTAGGACGTCGGCTCCCCTTGCCCAGTGTATGCAGTGTAGGACGTCGGCTCCCCTTGCCCAGTGTATGCAGTGTAGGACGTCGGCTCCCCTTGCCCAGTGTATGCAGTGTAGGACGTCGGCTCCCCTTGCCCAGTGTATGCAGTGTAGGACGTCGGCTCCCCTTGCCCAGTGTATGCAGTGTAGGACGTCGGCTCCCCTTGCCCAGTGTATGCAGTGTAGGACGTCGGCTCCCCTTGCCCAGTGTATGCAGTGTAGGACGTCGGCTCCCCTTGCCCAGTGTATGCAGTGTAGGACGTCGGCTCCCCTTGCCCAGTGTATGCAGTGTAGGACGTCGGCTCCCCTTGCCCAGTGTATGCAGTGTAGGACGTCGGCTCCCCTTGCCCAGTGTATGCAGTGTAGGACGTCGGCTCCCCTTGCCCAGTGTATGCAGTGTAGGACGTCGGCTCCCCTTGCCCAGTGTATGCAGTGTAGGACGTCGGCTCCCCTTGCCCAGTGTATGCAGTGTAGGACGTCGGCTCCCCTTGCCCAGTGTATGCAGTGTAGGACGTCGGCTCCCCTTGCCCAGTGTATGCAGTGTAGGACGTCGGCTCCCCTTGCCCAGTGTATGCAGTGTAGGACGTCGGCTCCCCTTGCCCAGTGTATGCAGTGTAGGACGTCGGCTCCCCTTGCCCAGTGTATGCAGTGTAGGACGTCGGCTCCCCTTGCCCAGTGTATGCAGTGTAGGACGTCGGCTCCCCTTGCCCAGTGTATGCAGTGTAGGACGTCGGCTCCCCTTGCCCAGTGTATGCAGTGTAGGACGTCGGCTCCCCTTGCCCAGTGTATGCAGTGTAGGACGTCGGCTCCCCTTGCCCAGTGTATGCAGTGTAGGACGTCGGCTCCCCTTGCCCAGTGTATGCAGTGTAGGACGTCGGCTCCCCTTGCCCAGTGTATGCAGTGTAGGACGTCGGCTCCCCTTGCCCAGTGTATGCAGTGTAGGACGTCGGCTCCCCTTGCCCAGTGTATGCAGTGTAGGACGTCGGCTCCCCTTGCCCAGTGTATGCAGTGTAGGACGTCGGCTCCCCTTGCCCAGTGTATGCAGTGTAGGACGTCGGCTCCCCTTGCCCAGTGTATGCAGTGTAGGACGTCGGCTCCCCTTGCCCAGTGTATGCAGTGTAGGACGTCGGCTCCCCTTGCCCAGTGTATGCAGTGTAGGACGTCGGCTCCCCTTGCCCAGTGTATGCAGTGTAGGACGTCGGCTCCCCTTGCCCAGTGTATGCAGTGTAGGACGTCGGCTCCCCTTGCCCAGTGTATGCAGTGTAGGACGTCGGCTCCCCTTGCCCAGTGTATGCAGTGTAGGACGTCGGCTCCCCTTGCCCAGTGTATGCAGTGTAGGACGTCGGCTCCCCTTGCCCAGTGTATGCAGTGTAGGACGTCGGCTCCCCTTGCCCAGTGTATGCAGTGTAGGACGTCGGCTCCCCTTGCCCAGTGTATGCAGTGTAGGACGTCGGCTCCCCTTGCCCAGTGTATGCAGTGTAGGACGTCGGCTCCCCTTGCCCAGTGTATGCAGTGTAGGACGTCGGCTCCCCTTGCCCAGTGTATGCAGTGTAGGACGTCGGCTCCCCTTGCCCAGTGTATGCAGTGTAGGACGTCGGCTCTCCTTGCCCAGTGTATGCAGTGTAGGACGTCGGCTCCCCTTGCCCAGTGTATGCAGTGTAGGACGTCGGCTCCCCTTGCCCAGTGTATGCAGTGTAGGACGTCGGCTCCCCTTGCCCAGGGTATGCAGTGTAGGACGTCGGCTCCCCTTGCCCAGTGTATGCAGTGTAGGACGTCGGCTCCCCTTGCCCAGTGTATGCAGTGTAGGACGTCGGCTCCCCTTGCCCAGTGTATGCAGTGTAGGACGTCGGCTCTCCTTGCCCAGTGTATGCAGTGTAGGACGTCGGCTCCCCTCGCCCAGTGTATGCAGTGTAGGACGTCGGCTCCCCTTGCCCAGTGTATGCAGTGTAGAACGTCGGCTCCCCTTGCCCAGTGTATGCAGTGTAGGACGTCGGCTCCCCTTGCCCAGTGTATGCAGTGTAGGACGTCGGCTCCCCTTGCCCAGTGTATGCAGTGTAGGACGTCGGCTCCCCTTGCCCAGTGTATGCAGTGTAGGACGTCGGCTCCCCATGCCCAGTGTATGCAGTGTAGGACGCCGGCTCCCCTTGCCCAGTGTATGCAGTGTAGGACGTCGGCTCCCCTTGCCCAGTGTATGCAGTGTAGGACGTCGGCTCTCCTTGCCCAGTGTATGCAGTGTAGGACGTCGGCTCCCCTTGCCCAGTGTATGCAGTGTAGGATGTCGGCTCCCCTTGCCCAGTGTATGCAGTGTAGGACGTCGGCTCCCCTTGCCCAGTGTATGCAGTGTAGGACGTCGGCTCCCCTTGCCCAGTGTATGCAGTGTAGGACGTCGGCTCTCCTTGCCCAGTGTCTGCAGTGTAGGACGTCGGCTCCCCTTGCCCAGTGTATGCAGTGTAGGACGTCGGCTCCCCTTGCCCAGTGTATGCAGTGTAGGACGTCGGCTCCCCTTGCCCAGTGTATGCAGTGTAGGACGTCGGCTCTCCTTGCCCAGTGTATGCAGTGTAGGACGTTGACTCCTCTTGCCCAGTGTATGCAGTGTAGGACGTTGGCTCCTCGTGCCCAGTGTATGCAGTGTAGGACGTCGGCTCCCCTTGCCCAGTGTATGCAGTGTAGGACGTCGGCTCCCCTTGCCCAGTGTATGCAGTGTAGGACGTCGGCTCCCCTTGCCCAGTGTATGCAGTGTAGGACGTCGGCTCCCCTTGCCCAGTGTATGCAGTGTAGGACGTCGGCTCTGCTTGCCCAGTGTATGCAGTGTAGGACGTTGGCTCCTCTTGCCTAGTGTATGCAGTGTAGGACGTCGGCTCCCCTTGCCCAGTGTATGCAGTGTAGGACGTCGGCTCCCCTTGCCCAGTGTATGCAGTGTAGGACGTCGGCTCCCCTTGCCCAGTGTATGCAGTGTAGGACGTCGGCTCCCCTTGCCCAGTGTATGCAGTGTAGGACGTCGGCTCTCCTTGCCCAGTGTATGCAGTGTAGGACGTCGGCTCATCTTGCCCAGTGTATGCAGTGTAGGACGTCGGCTCCCCTTGCCCAGTGTATGCAGTGTAGGACGTCGGCTCCCCTTGCCCAGTGTATGCAGTGTAGGACGTCGGCTCTGCTTGCCCAGTGTATGCAGTGTAGGACGTTGGCTCCTCTTGCCTAGTGTATGCAGTGTAGGACGTCGGCTCTCCTTGCCCAGTGTATGCAGTGTAGGACGTCGGCTCCCCTTGCCCAGTGTATGCAGTGTAGGACGTCGGCTCCCCTTGCCCAGTGTATGCAGTGTAGGACGTCGGCTCTCCTTGCCCAGTGTATGCAGTGTAGGACGTCGGCTCTCCTTGCCCAGTGTATGCAGTGTAGGACGTCGGCTCGCCTTGCCCAGTGTATGCAGTGTAGGACGTTGGTTCCTCTTGCCCAGTGTATGCAGTGTAGGACGTCGGCTCGCCTTGCCCAGTGTATGCAGTGTAGGACGTTGGCTCCTCTTGCCAAGTGTATGCAGTGTAGGACGTTAGCTCCTCTTGCCCAGTGTATGCAGTGTAGGACGTCGGCTCCCCTTGCCCAGTGTATGCAGTGTAGGACGTTGGCTCCTCTTGCCCAGTGTATGCAGTGTAGGACGTCGGCTCCCCTTGCCCAGTGTATGCAGTGTAGGACGTCGGTTCCCCTTGCCCAGTGTATGCAGTGTAGGACGTTGGCTCCTCTTGCCCAGTGTATGCAGTGTAAGACGTCGGCTCCCCTTGCCCAGTGTATGCAGTGTAGGACGTTGGCTCCTCTTGCCTAGGGTATGCAGTGTAGGACGTCGGCTCCCCTTGCCCAGTGTATGCAGTGTAGGACGTTGGCTCCCCTTGCCCAGTGTATGCAGTGTAGGACGTTGGCTCCTCTTGCCCAGTGTATGCAGTGTAGGACGTCAGCTCCCCTTGCCCAGTGTATGCAGTGTAGGACGTTGGCTCCTCTTGCCCACTTTATGCAGTGTAGGACGTCGGCTCTCCTTGCCCAGTGTATGCAGTGTAGGACGTCGGCTCCCCTTGCCCAGTGTATGCAGTGTAGGACGTCGGCTCCCCTTGCCCAGTGTATGCAGTGTAGGACGTCGGCTCCCCTTGCCCAGTGTATGCAGTGTAGGACGTCGGCTCTCCTTGCCCAGTGTATGCAGTGTAGGACGTCGGCTCCCCTTGCCCAGTGTATGCAGTGTAGGACGTCGGCTCCCCTTGCCCAGTGTATGCAGTGTAGGACGCTGGCTCCTCTTGCCCTGTGTATGCAGTGTAGGACGTTGGCTCCTCTTGCCCAGTGTATGCAGTGTAGGACGTTGGCTCCTCTTGCCCAGTGTATGCAGTGTAGGACGTTGGCTTCTCTTGCCCAGTGTATGCAGTGTAGGACGTCGGCTCCCCTTGCCTAGTGTATGCAGTGTAGGACGTTGGCTCCTCTTGCCCAGTGTATGCAGTGTAGGACGTTGGCTCCCCTTGCCCAGTGCATGCAGTGTAGGACGTTGGCTCCTCTTGCCCAGTGTATGCAGTGTAGGACGTCGGCTCGCCTTGCCCAGTTTATGTAGTGTAGGACGTCGGCTCCCCTTGCCCAGTGTATGCAGTGTAGGACGTCGGCTCGCCTTGCCCAGTATATGTAGTGTAGGATGTCGGCTCCCCTTGCCCAGTGTATGCAGTGTAGGACGTCGGTTCCCCTTGCCCAGTGTATGCAGTGTGCACCGTACCGTTCGCCCGGTGATTCTGCTTGGGCCTCCGGCATATAGCCTGGATGTGATTTTGCTCCGCCATTTCCAAGCAATCGGTCTGTACGAGGGCGTACAGTACACGTCGACCCCAGTCATCAAAGGCGTGTGGTCGTCCACCGCTTACTCTCTGGGCTCTGATTGCTTCCTTCGATGGTATACTTGCGGTACACCCTTGATACGGTTGCCCTCAGGAATTTTAGGGTTCTTACCACTTAGGCGATAGAATGACCTATCTATCTTGCGCCGGCAATGCATGCACGGTCGAAGTCGCTCAGATCACGACGTTTACTCATGTATCGTAGATTGCGATACGCTGTTCGGAAGTCCTGCTGTACACCTATTTATCACCTGCGTTCAGTTTTGGCCTGTTTCATTCTGCGAGGGGGATGCTCATGGCAACTGCCCATCACCCCTATATCTAATGGTTTGTCTGCTGAGTGTATACTATTATGAACAAGTTAGTAAAATCATGCAATGCATTGATTATGATACGTTTTCCAACATACCAGAAATCATTACTTAAGTTATGAGGATAATGGCTGTAGAATAAATCTTCCTCCTATGACCTGACCTTTGACCCCATTTCGATTATATTCAACAGAACCGGTAAGGTATACTTCCGGAACAGCAAGATAATGTTTTGTCTCAATCGAAGCATTTTTACGTAAGCATAGGGGTGATGGAATGGTTCCCGATCCTATGTCCTGACCTTCGTCCCCATTTCGCCCATTTTGAATAGGGTTCTTCTCCAGTTTGTCTTCTACCACATACTAAAATTTCAACGAAATCGAACCATTTTTACGTAAGTTATGCCGCATAAGGGCAATGGAATGGATCCCGCTCCTATGACGTGACCTTTGACCCCCGATTAACCCCATTTTTGATAGGGTTCGTCCCTAGGTGGCCCCCTACCACGTACTAAAATTTCGTCGAAATCGAACCATTTTTACGCGAGTTATCGTGCGGACAGACTGACGGACAAAGCTGGAGCATATACGCTTCTTCAACCTACGGTTGGAAAGCGTAAAAAGCGTAGCATTGTCTAAGCAGATTTGTAAACAAAATTGCGACATCCGACTAGAGTATGAATTATAAGCGATTGGATAAAGAAAAGCTACAAGAGCGCTTTCATGACTTTAAGGTTTTCCTTTTTGCATTATCACAGGATCATATGCTCACCAACGATTTCGATGTTGCACAGCGTAAAATAAGGTTGTCCTTGCTTTTGTCTTGGATGTTAAACGAGCCGTGCTTTATATATATTTATCGTCCTTCTTTCCTCAATGCTGTTAGTGGCCATTCCTTTCACATCATTTGAACGAGAAGGTAGTGGAAGATTCCTTGCAAGGTACAGAACACGACTATCGAGGAAGATTGCGAGTGTAATATATATTCAGCGAGAGTGCTATTTGTAGACAATATTGTTCTCCTAAGTACTTTCTATCCTTTGTTACGGTACTTCCCAGGAATTTTCAGATATCCGCTTAGTTCTGGAACGTGACAACACTATTCATCGAACAAGCTTCTGAAGCGTTTCGTTAAGAGCAAAAACCTGTTTGGTTTTCAGATAGACACTTATTCCTTTCCTTTTAGTCTAATCACATTATAACTCAGGCACAACGCAATTAGAAGTCCAGGATTAAATAGTTAATCCATGGTAAAAGTGTTGGACTGTAGTATTTTATAAAACAATTAACGCAAGCTTTATGGCATGTAATTTGAATTAATTTTTATTTAGGTTCGAGTAAGAATTTGAAGAAAACCACCACAAATGAGATTGGAGAACATGATCACAGGTGACACACATACAAAACCGTATTGTGACATCATTTGACTGTCATCATCATCATCATCATTGTCAACCATTATCAATCCACTGCTGGACGAAGGTCTCCCCAAGTTTCCTCCACAACGGTCTGTCTTGTGCCAGTCTCCTCCATGTCACTCCCGCATATTTACGAATTTCATCCACCCATCTCCCATGTGGTCTTTTTCTGGGTCTTTTCCTGTCCCTTGGAATCCAATCTAAAATTTCGGCTGTCCATCTATGGTCTGTCCTTCTGGCAGTATGTCCAGCCCATTGCCATTTCAGGGATTTAACTCTGATCATGATGTCTTCCACTCTTGTCATTTTTCGGATCCACGAGTTCCTCTTCTTATCTCTTCTGGTTACACCAAGCATGCACCTCTCCATGCTGCTTTGAGTTGTCTGCAGCCTTTGTATGTCTCTTTTAGTTAAGGTCCACGTCTCTGCACCATACGTAAGCACTGGAAGGATGCATTGATCAAACACTTTTCTTTTAAGACATAATGGCATATTGCTCTTGAAAATTATGCTGTTTCTTCCAAAAGCTCTCCAGGCAAGTTTTGTACGCCGATTAATTTCTTCATCAATGTGACCCTCACTTGATATCTGCTGTCCAAGATATATAATAGTGTTTAATCATTACTAAAGGAGTGTTTAAGCTTTAATTAAATACACTTTCTAATTCGACTATGTTCTCACTGGCTAACAAATTATTATGTTATAAATCTCTTAGTCGCTGCACGTAGCGAGCTGTAAAACCGAAGTGATTGAATTTTTATCAGAATTTCGTGCTGCGGAGGGTCAGTGGACAGCATTATGCCGGATGTCACGTGTTAGCGGATAACACACACGTGCGGTTAGTTGAGCTGGAATATAGCGACCTACAGGGTTTGCTTTCTTCAGTGTCTGTTGTTCATGTTTAACCACGGTAAAATCGCTGCACGAGGGTGGATTTCTTTATCAAACTGCAAAAAATCCGTAAGTGAAAGCACTTGTCTTGAGTGTTTTGCGAAGTTCGGAAGAGGTGACTGCAGCGTGGAGGACAAGCAGCGTAGCGAACGGCCGAAAGAGATGCAGGGCTCAGATTTGCAAGCTCTACTGGACGAAGATGCTTCCCAGTCTGCCACAGAACTGGCAATACAGTTAGGAGTGAATCAGTCCACCGTTGTGCTACGGCTGCATGTCATGGAAAAGATTCAAAGAGTGGAAAAGTGGGTGCCACACGAACAAATGCTGGAAACATACGCATAGGCATAATTAATTGTTCTTCTTTGGAACATAACATCAGTATTTTATCCCATACCTATCATGTAGTGTTAATGCATTTTATTTTTGGGGGATAGGGGTTGGGGGGTGGAAGGGTTTAATGAATGCCATGTGCAATTCAAAGGTCTGTAAGCAGTCGTCTGTTCCTGGTTTAAGGCCAGTGGTTCCAGAGAAGGGACAGAGCCATCTGACAGGCACACCATCCATGCCTCATCCGGGACCTTAAGCTGAGACCATCTCGGACTACTGATCCGAACCCATTACAACAAACCAAGCATTGATTCAAAGGGAAGACCTTTGTTCTTACGTGGAGTACGAATCCGCGCAAAACTGTAGAGGTAGTGTTTTTGCATGTCTTTTAAAAAAACTAGTACGTTTTTTATATCATCATAATCACAACTATGACGTCTGTCCGTCTGTCTGAGGAGACCACATTTGTGCATCTAGAACTCCGCTTTGAAAAACTTACTTTGACTGGGGAGGCAGAACTTTGAAATGACGATTCTTACATTTTCTTCAAAAAATCTTCGCCGCTAGGAGGCGTAAATGTTGTCATTCAACATATATTTACTCAACATGTTTCTAAGAATCCTATCGAAATATTTTTTCATTCTTTGTCTTTTACCTGAAAGACCAGTTTGCGAGCAGTTTCTTATTCGAATAATGTACAGTTTTTCCGCTTTAGGGAGTAAAAACACATCGCATTTTCGCGATACCTCTGCTTCTAAAAGCCCGATTTTCAAACTTATTTTTGTTTCTTTTTGGATAGTGTTCGTGTTGATGAACACTTTGCATTTCATTTTCAAATTTTGCTCCTTTTATGAAGAATATTTTTCATTTATCTTCTACATTTCACAATGGACAGTTCTGTCGCGAGAGAGCGCCATCGTATATTTCTGTTTGCAAAAAGAATGTATGATTCCAATCCAATGGAGGAAATCCTTTCGTGGTACGTGCAGCTGCATGCGTCCGTTGGAAATTATGCCACCACAGACAAGTACACACTTACCTTTGCATAATGCATTTCTCGGATGTTTGTGGGGAAGTAATGGGTTCCGGGATCTCTCCAGATGAGAACACCACAGCTGTCACTTTCGAGACTCAACCTGGATTCATCGGAGAAGAGGACAGTGGTCGATTGATTCTCGTCCCAGTCTCGATGTTGTCTGCGCGACAGTACCCTGGCATTCCTCGCTGACGGAGTGAAAGGAATACAAGCTGCAGGGCTTTTTGCTCATCGACCTTGTTGGTTGACCCGTCTGCAGACAGTTTGCCTTGAAACAGCAGGCACACCATCCACAGATTGCTATAAAGCAAGCCCTCTCGCAAATATCAACCTGTTACATTTCGCTGTTAGTGCTACAAACCTATCATCCTTAGCCATCGTAATGCGTTGACGACCTACCTCAGGTTCATGATTAACATATTCGGTGTCCTGGCACTCTTTCCAAATTATGGATACAATGGAATGATTCACGCCAGTGGTTCTGGCAACTTTACTCTGCGTCTGGCCAGATTTCACTATTCCAGTAATCCGACCACATATAAACATATCCAATTGCTGTCTTTCTGACGCACTGTTTTAATAAAAATAAGTTCACTGCTAGCAGGACACGATGGCGACAAGAAATGTCACTTTTCGCATTTTTGGAGTTCTTTCTGAGTTCCACAACTTTGCTGCTTTGCCTTTTATGCCAATTACCGTTCATCACGTGGTACACGTCTCTATTTTGTAATTTATTGCCCTTCTTTCTCCTTTCGTTTGTTCTAAAGTGTCTTTTTTTTTTCAATTCTTAACTTTTGGACACTAGTGTATTTCAATTATATTTTTCCATGCAATATATCATATTCTTAATTTCAGAAAAACGCTGATAACACGAGCCCATAAGCTGATTGGCCTCTTGTTTTTTTTATTAAACCCGAACAACATCGGGTCTCATTGCAAGCATCAAATACATAGCTTTTTGTTAAAACCGGACAACATCGGGGTCTCGTCGCAAGTATCAAATATGATGTTAAACCCAGACAGCATCGGGTCTCTTTGCAAGTATGAAATATACAACTGTTTTGTTAAACCCGGGCAGCGTCGGGTCTCTGTGCAAGTATCAAATACATAGCTTTCTGTAAAACCCGGAAACATCGGGTCTCTTTGCAAGTATCAAATATACAGCTTTTTTTTTGTTAAACCCAGACAGAGTCGAGTCTCTTTGCAAGTGTTAAAAACCTAGCTTTTTGTTAAACCCGGACAACGTCGGGTCTCTTTGCAAGTATCAAATACACTCAAGGACAATGAAATTTTCGCACCTAGAAGAAAACATGCTACAACCGCGAAACTTTGCAAATTGCTTGAGTACGTGCTGGTATGTAAATGATCCACGTTTGGTGCGAGTACGCATGACCGCACACCCTGTGGTCGCGCTGAAAGCACGAACCGGCAGCCTTATAAACAGGCGTGTAGTCGTTGCCCCATGAAAGCGAAAAGCACCGGCCAAAGCAAGCAAGAGTACAGAGTGACATGAATGCCGGGTAGACTGACGCCAGAGACGTCAATTTACACAACTTACGGACTTTGAGAGAGACCTGATCATCGGGCTGAAAATCGCAGGGTGGTCGGCGCGTCGTACAGCCCGCCACGTGGATCGTTCTGATCATACCGTCCGTTTGTGTTGGGAGCAGTGGACGCGTGACGGCACTGTTACACGGCAGAGCGGCTCCGGACGAACCAGGAGGACCACCGGTAGAGATGACTGACGGATCGTGCACCAGGAACGAACGGATCCCACGGAGACCCGGTCAGCTATAAAGGCAGCTGTAGCGGCTCCTGTGAGCCCAGGAACCATTTCCCGATGCTTCGCGGAAGCGAATATGCGATCCCAGCACCAACGTTGTTCTGATCTAGCACCACTGCATTACATCGCCGGCTCCGTATGCAATGGTGCTAGATCAGAGAGACGTGGAACGCCACACAGTGGCGATCTGTGGTGTTTAGCGACGAGTGCCGCTTCGTTTTGGGAACAGACGGTCATCGTGTCCGAGTGTGGATGTCCCTGGGCCAACGGCACAATCCCAACCACGCTATCGAGCTGCACACCTCCCCCACTGCAGGCATTAACGTTTGGGGAGCAATTGCCTACGATAGCCGATCAGCTCTAGTGATGGTACGTGGATCATTTACGGGCCAGCTTTATGTGGATGAGATCTTACCACCCCATGTGCTTCCATTCCTGGCCAGGATTCCAGGGGACCTATACCATCAGGATGATGCCCTCCCACACACGGCTCGGGTTGTCCAGGACTGCCTACGTCATGTCTAGACACTTCTATGGCCTGCCCACTTCCCGGATATGTCCCCTATTGAGCATGTGCGGGACCAGTTGAAACGCCAGCTACTGCCGTATCCGGGATTTGGAGCACACAGTCCAACACGTGTGAGCGAGACTTCCGCAGGACAACATCAGGCGTCTGTTCGCCTCCACGCCGGACCGTTTTGCAGCAGTATCGCCGCACGAGGCTTTGCGACGCGCTATTGAAAATAACCGGACAGCGTGCCACATATCTCTCTGTAATTGTCCTGCAGCTCTGTTTTTGCCATCATGTGTATCATTCATCTGTATCATTGCGTCCATAAAATTTCAGTTCAATCAGATGCTTCTTTCTTGGTGCGCAAATTTCATTGTCCGTGAGTGTATATAGTTTTTTTATTAAACCCGGACAACGGCGGCTCTCTTTGCAAGTATCAAATATACAGCTTCTTTATTAAATCATCCAGACAGCGTCGGGTCTCTTTGGAAGTATCAAACATACAGCTTTTTTATTAAACCCGGACAACGTCGGGTCTCATTTGAAGTATAAAAAATCTGGCCGGATTCCAACAATCAAGGGATTCGACGTTGATCAGGTTTTTTGTTAAACCTGGACAACATCGAATCTCTTTGCAAGTATCAGATATACAGTTTTTTTATTGAACCGGGAAACCGTCGGCTCTTTTTGTAAGTATCAAATATACAGTTCTTTTTTATTGAACCCGTACAATGTGGGGTCTCATTGCAAATATCAAATATATATCTTTTTGTTAAACCCTGAAAACATCGGGTCTCTTTGCAAGAATCAAATATACAGCTTTACCGAAATGTTTAAAATTATTCTCATTACATAATCGTTGAAGAAAAATAAAGAGTTCATCGCATCGGATTATAAATGGCTTGAAAAGGAGCGCATAAGTCAATTGAATTTTTGTGCAATGCGTCAGTTTTGTCACCGCTGATGCTTCTAACGATTTCAAGAGAATTAAGAGTACATCTCCTCTAAATAAAGCGCCTCCGTATTGTGTCGCTTTAGGTGGAATTCAAAGTTTGCACAATCTCGGGAAATTTTGCGTTACGTAATCTGCACTTCGGTATAGTTAAGACCTTTACGTAACATACGCTGCAGGGAATCTGTCAGGATATCAAATTTTCGACAGCAAGACTTAAAATTCCGTCTGATTCCAACAATGCACTTCTCTCAACTTGCACAACATGAAGCGCAGCTGGAGTCAGGAAACAAAGTTTTCTTTGGCGAAAACTGATTTGAAATCAATTTCGCGAGCAATCTATTTAATTTTAACAATCCATTTTTCTGTCTGTACTTTATCTCTTCGGCATCTATTGATTTTTCTATCTATTTATGTCTTCAATATATATCGCAACAAAGGAAGAACAAATTATAAGAATATCTGCCCTTCATGAAAATGATAAAATACTTCTCGAAAACTGTTTACTAGCAACCCGGTAACCGTGTTGTCTGAAGCTAGAGCTCTGAATTACTCGGTCGAAATAGATGGGTTCAAGTTCGAGCCTCGGATTAGAAATAAATGATGAGCGTATCGGATGTTTCTGGCTCTATCCCTTCCCAGGAACCAATGTCTCCAAATGGTCGACCATAGGCCTTAGTGATCCTCATTGTCGTTGCACAACTCCAAAAGGGAGATAATTTATTGAAATGTAATAATGGCAGTATTGAATGATTTAAAAAGAGCTTGCTTCTAAGATACTTTGAAAGGCAGTTGTAGGAAAATATGGCAATCTAACCCTTGTTTCTCTCGTAATGTTTATTCCTCGTTGAGGTCAAGGTTTGTCAACTGAGTAAAATTCTACAGCCGAGGTTCCCAAACTATTCTGTCTTAAGCTCTTCTTCACTTATAAAATCTTTCATGCGCCACCCTAGCACCATTTTAGAATACAGCGTAAAGATTAACATTATTATAAAATAGAGAAGTGTTTAAATGCTTTTATCTCATAGAAATGCGTCAGTAATAATGAACATCAATCTACACTGCTGGACACCCAAAATGCAACACCAAGAAGGACACGCGATAGCAAAGCCAGATTTACTGGACACATAACAACAGATACAAAGGTGAAACGATTGAGCTTACAGGCCCGTGCGACTTACGGAACACGCAGACATCAATAGTTCGTGTGGCCCCCGTGTTTGGCAATAACGGCCGCTACACGCCGCGGCATCGAACGAAAGAGGTTTTCGATGTGGGCTTGGGGTATGTCGGTCCAGGCTGCTTCCACACGTTGCCACAGTTCATCAGGCGTGGCCGCTGGTGGTGCTTGACGGGCTACTCGGTTGCCGATCAGCGACCAAACGTGTTCGATGGGCGACATATCGGGAGAACAGGCAGGCCACGGCAGCAGTGACACCTGGTGGGCCGTGAAGAATTGTTGCACGATGCGTGCCACGTGCGGGAGCGCATTGTCCTGTTGAAACGTAGCCGCTGGCAGGTCCTGCAGGTAAGGGAGGACTACAGGCTCCAAGACGTCGGAGATGTAGCGGAGGCTGTTGAGTGTACGGACGATGCGTACCAGAGGGGTGCGCGTGTCATATCCAATTGCGCCCCAAACCATAACGCCAGGTGACGGACCAGTATGGTGATGCATAATAAAGGCGTCATATAGTCCCTCGCCGCGGTGCCGCCACACGCGAATCCGACCATCGTGATGTTGCAGGCAGAAACGGTATTCGTCGGAAAAGACAATGTCGTGCCATTCCGTCATCCAGGTGCGGCGTTCAACGGCCCACTGTCACCGCACTCGCCGGTGGTGTAACGTCAATGGTAATCGGAGCAATGGGCGCCATGCGACAAGTCCCCGCACCTGTAGACGACGTCGAACGGTACGTGCTGACAGAGGTTATTGCGCAACACATCCTAATTCCTGCGCTAACGTTCTTGATGCGTCGGCGCGAGCCGTCAATGCCCGCCGCACGACATGCCGGTCATCTCGTTCGGTGGTGTGCTGCGGCCGCGGCAATCGCTCACGTCGGTCCGTGCGTCCCTCCTGCACCCACCGAATCCATACTCGCCTCACTGTGGCTGGATGTCGTCCCTCACGGGCGCCGATGTCTCGGTACGATAAACCGCTGTCGCGATAAGCCACTATTCGTCCTCTGTCGAACTCCGAAACGTGCTGGAATGACTGCCGTATTCTGCGACTAGGCATCAGGAAGCTTTCCACGCACAGGTCCGGCAGCACAACACACTTCCACTACATACACCCCGACTTCTGTGGACCCTTCTTATAGTGCTTCTCGGTGGCGTGCCGAGCGCACATGATTTGCATATGCCCTGCAATGCTAATCGTTTGCATGTCCTCTCGCGGGCGACGCATGCTGCAAATTTCAGGCCAATCGGATGGTTCCTTCTTGGTGTTGCATTTTGGGTGGCCAGCAGTGTATATATGCGATATTCAGTTAGTTTTAAAACACAGTAGTCCTTAACCCGTGCGAAGCATGGTTGAAAAAGCTGTGATTGAAATTTTTTCTTGTCATATAACACGAATCGTAATAAAACGCATAACTATAATGAACGGTTGAATTATTAGTGAGCAGTGTAGAAGATTAGTCACCAACAACTAAATTTTCGTAATATTTCCATAAATTTTTAATTTTTCCAACTACTCGTATACGAATTTAACGATGACGTTCTTCATTATTGCATAAACATGTGCTTACCCATCGTTGACGGGCTTATATTGGAGTATTGAGGTATTCTTTCAGTGTCCCGAAATAATATCGTGTCTAGATAACTACACAATGAGGTTAGAAATGTGTTATTTTGCCACTTTGGTTTTAACAATTTTTTTTTAGGTATCATTATATATTCCTAATATGCAGGGTAAACGTGTTAAAAGATGTTCCTTACTTTAATATCTCGAAAATATACTCTCATGTCAAAGCACCGCCTTAAATAATACATTCATAGTCCTATGACTCTTTGGCACTATTTGAACTTTCAAATCGTCGAACGATAGCATTTAGGACATCGCTACATTTCTATGAAAAACCAAAACAACTCTTTACTGACAGTAAGTGTAAACTTAAGCGCATTCACATAGAAAGCAAAGTCCAAGACGCCGCTGTTCCGTTCGACTTTGAACTTCAATTACAACTACGTAATTGATAGCGGAGGGCTTAGTTCTAAGTCCGACCAACGCAAAATGGCAGATGGCGCTGCAAGTACTGAAGCGAGAACAAACGCCAGAATAACAAACTGCGGATTGTACAAATAAAATGCCATAATAACATAAAAGAATTACGTATGATATTAAGAATTAGCGATGACAAATCTGGGGATCAGTAGCTTTCATTAAAAAAAATCATGAAAATTGTTCTAGTGGTTGGTTCTGGCGGATAGTAAAAAGAAACGGCTTTGTGTTTGAAATATATAGATCCTTTTTCGGATCTTGCTTTCGCGTTTACTTACAGTATTATGGACAAAGGAAACGAAAGTATGTCGTAGTGTGGCTAGCATTAGAAACTTGGGGCTGGAGGTTCTTTTAGGGTTGCCGTTAAACAACCGTCGTGTTTCGGAAGTTATATAAAAAGTTGGTATCGAAATAAAAAAACTGCTCATTGTAAATAAGTCTGCGTATAGTCCTTGAAATTCTAAATCTTCCAAACTTTCCAGTTAGGGAGCACTATCACTGTTCTGAATGTTTCGATTTCGCCGACGCAAAATATTTAAATAAAACTGAAAACGTATAATGCTAATCTGCTCAGAGGAATTAACATCTCAGAATGAATTTTTGATTTTTTGTTTGTTTGGGGATTTAACGATCACCGTGAGCAAATCAATGAACTTTAAGAAGTCTTCCGTCAGAAATTTGATGTCACAGGTTCCAGGAAATGAAAAGAGTTAGTGCCGTAGGATAAGCAATGCACCACCCACACTTCATCAGGGACTCGTTCTAGAAGAGGGCTTAACAGTGATTTTCTTGACAGAGTGACGGAGAAGTAAAGGAACGACTGTTACAGTCTCGCTTTTATCAGTACAAAAACACTGTTACAATCGGCTCTCTGTGAAATTTTTGCTTACGAACGTACGCCAAAACGAAAACTATCCTGAGCGTGGGAAAAAGGGGAGATTGAAAGAAAGCTTACACCACTAACGACCTCTACGATGTGTGACGTACTACAGAGATAAAGCACGTGTCAAGACGGCAATTCTGCAGCGATACATTCCGTCAGTGTAGCTTAGTTGGGAGAGCAACTTACATCGGAGTGAGGGGCGCGGACAAATTTGTGTTTTTACATTTATGCAGTGGGGAAGATGTACTGCCATCTGGGTTCTTCGAAAAATGTGTAATGTTTTTTCCACACATCGTCTAGAATTAATGAAAGTTCGTACTTCGCTTACAAGCATTAAAAAAAAAAAAAAATAAGAGGGAGATGATGTGGCGCAAAGATAAATAAAGCACGTGTCAAGACGACAAATCTGCAGCGATACATTCCGTCGGTGTAGCGTAGTTGGGAGAGCAACTTACTTCGTAGTGAGGGGTCCCGGATTCCAACCACGTCAAGAACAAATTTGTGTTTTCACAGATGTTTTAAGAGAAAAGGAGACAAATTGTTTATATGTGGTGACATGGTAACCGGAACTATGACGTAACAGTGATTTTGGACTCCAAGCGTTCCTCTGTGACAGCTCTTACACGTGCGAGATCGTCCATTTTAGAAGAAAAGGGGTGAGTTTGGGAGAAGAGAATTACAGAACTGATTTTAATTTTGTATTTCTATTTTTTTATTTCTCCAATCTCGTTGGCAGATTTCGCTTAGCTGCCATTCAGTTCCCACAGTTTGAGAGTTCTTCTCACCGTCAATTTCTATAGCATCCGCAGGCAGTGTGGACCCCCAGGACCACCGGGATAGCGATTATTTTTTATTGCAGGCGTCCCCCCAGCTTGACCCGCGTAGCCTCACTTCCCCTAATTCGTTTCCCCGAAATCGCTTTTACCCGAATTCCCATTTCTCCTAATTTCGTTTGCCCTAATCTCGTTTCCCCTAAATCTCGTTTCCCCTAATTCCCGTTTGCCCTAAACACGTTTACCCCAATCGCGTTTCCCCGAAATCGCTTTTTCCCGAATTTCCCATTTCCCCAAATCACGTTTGCCCGTGCACTTCTTTACACTTTTGCTGGCAGTCGAGTTATACAGGGAATTGTCGTCGTCTTAATGTGAATGGGAGACCTATGTCAGTAGGTGCGAGGTCAATGTCAATTCGCGGAATAAAAACAGTTTTACCACATGCCTTGCCTGTGGGTATATCTGCAACGATCAAATTGGGGTTTCGTTCTTTAATTCCATTTTGTTTTGTATTGGAGGTTTAACGACCACCGTGAGCAACTCAATGGGCTATAAGCAGTCGCCCGTCCCTAATTTAGGGTCACTGGTTCCAGGGAAGGGAGAGAGCCAGTGCCGTAAGACAAGCACAACATCCATGCCTGACCGGGATTCGAACCCGGACCCCTTACGGACGAATGATCAGAGGCCAACGCCTTAGACCACTGCGCCACAGGGGCGGCCTTAATTCCATTGCATAAACCAATGTTTTGTTCCACTGCATAAACCTCGTTGTGTATTGAGGTTTCTCAGGAGCATGACGATAGCTCCAAACTTCAACTTGAGTCTGTGAAGTGGCTTTCCTGATGGAGCTTGCTCATTTAAAAACTCTATAGGATAATAATGATCAGTATTGTCTTCGCCATCAGCATCAATCGAACAGAGCTTAAGTATGTGCTTGCAGTCCCCTCTAAGAGATCATGAACATTCTCATTTAATTTGTCAACATCAGAGTTTTTGGTACACAGAATGGCTTTCTTCGCAAATGTTTTAAAATCAGAAATTTTCAAGTTCTCATGTGTGCAAATTCTTCCCATAGATGGGATTTATATTTTTCAAACAATTCTTGTGCATTGGGTGGTGAAACAAAGATAAGAATTATATGCAAATAAATCTCGTAGTTGTCGAGGCAGGCTGCAAACTGATGCTTCATCTAAGGTTTTCTCTCATATTTCATCATTCTTAATTAAACCTTTCTGCAATGCAGCTTCTTGGAAGGTATCATATGGAATTCCATTGACAGATCTTAAATCTGTAAAGCTTTTCTCTCCAGAAACGTAAAGTAGCAGTAGTCTCAAACAATATCTTTCTGGATCAGAGCCAAGGTTGACTGAATACATTCTTCCAATCACATTATCTCCACCACGTTTTCGTTGGACCCATTGTCTTTTTTTTTATTGAACACATAATGTCTTGGCATGTTGCTATATGAAATGGATTGCGCATCTTCATTGCCCTCATGTAGTTTGAACCATGCTGTCAACATTGTATCTCTCTGAGCATTATGAACAACTGCATTTCGATCATTGTTTAAACGCTCCGGATTAAAGGTAATGTTCTGTTCTTCATGAAGGTGAACAGGTAATCTAACTATTGTATGAGATTGCTAACGCATATCAAAACTAAGTATTCGCCACATTGCCTCAGGTGCGCTAACGTATCTGGAATCAACATGACTTTTTACTTCGACGTATTTGGTGTTGTGCTCTCTTCTGTGCGCATTTTCACAGTCATGGCTTTTGTATACGTACTTGAAAAGGTATTTTACACTTTTCATAATAGCGCACACCTCGACATTGATGCGGCAATTGTACTTTAACAAAAGGTGCGGATTATAAGGGACAATCCAGCTGTTATCAATAATTTTACCACGTACAGTTGTGGTTGCACCATTTCTTCTACGGCGATATAAAGGATACTCGTCATTGTTAGCTAACTGTTTCATTTTGGAAAGACTTCGGAAATTGCTTAGTGCATTTGTCATCTTCCATACATAGAAAATTGTGATTATTTCACCACACCGGTCATGAACCATGTGTTTTGCAACAGTTGCATGTAAAACTGGTAAATGTTCTTTATCTGGTAGGTCTGCCGATATAATTTGGTCAGTTTTCTCAGGCAATGTTGGTATGTCTTCTTTTTTTCAAAATTAAGAGCATATGAGCATGGGGAAGCCCTTTTCTTTTGGAATTCGATTACATGAACTTTGGCCACAGGAACTCCAAAAATCTGTCTTTCGGTTATATCATCAATTAACTCTTTCAGCTTTAATTAAAAGACTCTCGCAACTTAATCTGGACGGTTTCCGACAGATTGACTGATCAAGTTTTCAGTAATTTCTTCCCATTTCGGGCTGCAAGTCATAGTAAAGAAAAGATCAAGCTTGACATACTTTCTGACTATCGCCATTGCATCCTGATAATTTTGCACCATATTTCGTGGACTACCTCGAACTGAAGATGGCAAAATAAGAGCTTTTCCAGGAAGAAACTCATCATCTCCAGCATTCTGAATTTGGTCCATCAGACCTTTATACTTTTCGACACTTAACTGAGACTGATTTTGTCGTATGTAATTCAGTGTATGGGATGTAAGGTCAGGTGATGCGTAACATCACAGCCTCTCCTTGACAAATGTCAACCCCGCCTTCTCGTGGTTCATCCTGTTCCCACTAAAGGGGCTCTGACGACCGCCAATAGCGGTATAACTATACCATCGGGATTAGAGGAAATGCTATCCCACACTCACCAACCAGCTTGGCCAGCGTGGTGAGTTATGGCCAAACCCCTCCAAAATGACTCCACAACTTAAATCTTGGCCCTCAGTCTCCGGCAGCTGGAATGTACCTGGCCAAGGCAGCGACCAGTGCGACATGAAGGCAGAGGGTGCTAAGAATCCCCGGAGAACCGGACTAGGCTGCCATCTGATGCTGACCTTGGCTACGTATAACGGACGCTCCCTATCTTCTGATTCAAGGCTCCTTGAATTGGAAGAGGAACTACTAAGGATCAAGTGGGACATCGTCGGGCTAAGTGAGGTAAAGAGAAAATTAGAAGATCTCATTGAACTGAAAAGTGGACATCTCTTCTACTATCGTGGGACAGATACTGGTAGAACTAGTGGTGTTGGATTTATAATAAACAAGAAACTGAAGGATAAAGTTGTAGAAGTTGAAAGTTCCTCTGACAGAGCTGCACGACTCGTTATCCAACTCTCGAGAAGATACCAGGCTCAGATTATTCAAACTTATGCACCCACCACAAGTCATGCTGAAGAAGAAATTGAAGAATTTTATGAGGAAATTCGTGATCTAAATAATAAAGGTAAGCAGCACTTGAAGATAATTATGGGAAATTTCAAGGCAAAAATAGGGCAACGCAACAGAATGAAACTTCAGTAGGTAAATTCGGTCACGGCAACAGGAACCAGCGTGGAAATACTCTCGTAGAGTTTGCAGAGGCAGAAGGGGTTTTCATCTTGAACTCCTTTTTCAAGAAAAAGCCACACAGGAAATGGACATGGAGGCATCCAAATGGGACGACAAGTGAAATTGATTTTATTATGTGTAACAAAAAATTCGTCATAGAAGACTGCAGTGTGCTAAACAAGTTCAACACAGGCAGTGACCATAGATTGGTGAGATGTAAGATGCACCTCAACACTAAACTCGAACGTAGCAAGCTCATAAGACAAACAAAATGTATTGACATAACCAACCTTAAAAAACACCATAATACCTTCAAATTGGAACTGAAGAACAGATTCTCTGCTTTAGAAGGCCTAACATCGGAAGAAGTGGATATTTCTGAAGTTAGCAGAAAAGTAACCAAAGCTCTTATGGAAACAGCAACAAAATTAGCTGGGTCTAAGAACAAATTGCATGTGAACAAATTATCAGGAAAAACCGAAATGTTGTTGCATAAAAGAAGAGAGATGAGGACAACTAAAGAAGATGTGACTTCCAAAGTGGAATATATAGAGCTATGCAAGACAGTACGAAAAAGTATCACTGAAGACGTAAGGAAATTCAACTGTGAACTAGTAAGGAAAGCAATTGAAAACAACCAAAGCCTAAAGGTAGCAAAGGGACATCTCAGTAAGGCAAAAAAAAAAACCGATTATGGCACTGAGAAAAGAAGATGGTTCTGTAACAAGAAATAGAGGCGAAATTTTGACAAGAGTGAAAGATTTCTACTCCAAATTATATGAAAGGGATGATACATGTACTCCAGGCATCATGAAAGGTACCAGAGTTCTTTCAGTCCTTCCAGCAGAACTTGCACATGCAATCAAGAACATGAAGCGAGGAAAAGCTCCAGGAGAAGATGGAATTACTGTAGACATCATACAAGAAGCAAGTGGAGAAATCGAAACAGTACTAGCCCAAATTTTCACTCGATGCCTTAATGAAGGGAAAATTCCTGAGGATTGGAACAACGCTACAATGATCTTGCTACATAAAAAAGGTGACATTGAGGATCTCAGGAACTACAGACCTATCAGCCTTCTATCAGTGGTTTATAAAATATTCACTAAAGTTCTTTCACACCGCTTAAAGGTGACACTGGACATGGCTCAACCGAGAGAACAAGCTGGATTCAGGAGTGGCTACAGCACAAAAGATCATATCCACGTACTGAGAGAACTAATTGAAAGAGCGAGGGAATATGAACTTCCATTGTGCATGGCTTTTATCGATTATGAAAAAGCCTTTGATTCGGTGAAACCATCAGCAGTTGCAATGGCTCTGAAATCCTGCGGTATTGAAGATGCATACATTAATATTATTAATAACATCTATGAAAATGCAAGTGCAAAGATTCGGCTGTTTGAAAATACAACACACATAAAAATTGGAAAAGGAGTGAGACAAGGTGACACCATATCTCCGAAGCTCTTTAATGCCACATTGGAAAATGTCTTTCAATCACTGAACTGGGAAAACAAAGGCATAAAGATTAATGGAGATTATCTAACCCACCTTCGTTTTGCTGATGGCATAGTCATTTTTGCAACTACCCCATCAGAGCTACAGAATATGATGCAGGAACTTGCTGACAAGAGTAAAGAAGTGGGATTAAAAATTAACTTTCAGAAGACAAAAGCGATGTTCAATGCTTTTACAAGAAATGAAGATTTATCGATTGATGGAGAAAAGCTGGAGATAACAGACACGTACGTTTATCTTGGACAGCAGATATCAAGTGAGGGTCACATTGATGAAGAAATTAATCGGCGTACAAAACTTGCCTGGAGAGCTTTTGGAAGAAACAGCATAATTTTCAAGAGCAATATGCCATTATGTCTTAAAAGAAAAGTGTTTGATCAATGCATCCTTCCAGTGCTTACGTATGGTGCAGAGACGTGGACCTTAACTAAAAGAGACATACAAAGGCTGCAGACAACTCAAAGCAGCATGGAGAGGTGCATGCTTGGTATAACCAGGAGAGATAAGAAGAGGAACTCGTGGATCCGAAAAATGACGAGAGTGGAAGACATCATGATCAGAGTTAAATCCCTGAAATGGCAATGGGCTGGACATACTGCCAGAAGGACAGACCATAGATGGACAGCCGAAATTTTAGATTGGATTCCAAGGGACAGGAAAAGACCCAGAAAAAGACCACATGGGAGATGGGTGGATGAAATTCGTAAATATGCGGGAGTGACATGGAGGAGACTGGCACAAGACAGACCGTTGTGGAGGAAACTTGGGGAGACCTTCGTCCAGCAGTGGATTGATAATGGTTGACAATGATGATGATGATGATGATACAGTATACTACTATAGTACGTAAAGCAGAAGTACAATAATCGAAACGATTACCTTTAATTTTTCATTCACATTTCTGGAAGTAACTATCCAGAGTTGCCTGTTTTGGGGATTGAACAATTGCTGTAGACAGCAGTTTTTCTATTTGATCCAACAATGCTGAACAAAACAGATTTTTTGACGCAAGAAAAAAAAAGAAAAAAAAAGCACGCAATTTATCAAGACTTTCAATTGCAACCGCATTTGATATTTTTTTAACTTTTGCGTATTCTTCCTCCTCATCAGTGGACGCGTCATACTGAGAGTTCAACACGCCATCAACGATGTCCTGATCTGTATTTTGAGATTCCGTTGAGATGTCATCGTCAGCCAGCAGATAATCTGGAAAAGATAAATCCGATGAAATGAGCCCTTTTGCACTCACGTGATTGCATGTTTCGTCTTTAGTAGTAACCACTGAGTCTTCATTTACTACTGAAATACCAAAACCAGCATGTTTCCAACAATTTTTTATGGTTACATCAGTTACGGTAGTCCAAGCATTAGATAGCATATCACATGCCATTCGAACATCGATGACAGTTGTTTGCCTCTTTTCCACGTTAATAAGAATTTTTAGGTTTTTTATAATACCCTGATCCATGGGCTGAAGTTTTGATGTAGTGTTTGGTGGAAACCGATGTACGTTTGTAGACGTTAACACTATGTTAGACGAATATGCTGCACAATTATCGATGAGCAGCAGAACTTTCCTATTTTTCTTTGTCATTTCGTTGTCAAATTGTTTAAAAAATTCTGTGAAGAGTTCCGATGTCATCCACGCTTTCTTATTAGCTCTGTAACTTACTGGTAATTTTTCACCTTTCTTGAAGCATCTGGGATTTTTTGATTTCCCGATTACGAAAACTTCCTTTTTATCGGATCCATCCATATTTGCGCACAGAAATACAGTTAAACGGAGTTTTGAGTTTTTCCCACCAGAACATTTTTCACCTTTAAAAGCTAAGGTTTTTTCTGGCAATAACTGATAAACAACACTAGTTTCATCAGCATTGTAAACATCGCAAGCTTCATAGTGCGAAATTAAGGTTTCACTTGATTCCAGCCACTTTTGGGTTATTTCATCATCCGCGGAAGCACTCTCTCCGCAAATGGACTTAAATATGATTCCATGACGCTCTTTAAATCTTTGAAGCCAACCATTGCTTGGCTGAAAATCAGGTTTTCCTAGAAGTCGGGCGAAATCTAATCCTTTTTCCTTCAGCAAAGAGCCAGAGACTGCAACAGTTTTGCTTCTCACTTCTTGGAAAGACTTTAACAGCGCTGCTTCCACGTCTGTATAAAGACCTTCACGTAATCGTTTTCTATCATGGCTAAAAGAACCTTCCGAGAACTTTCGCTTCAAACCATCCTTATTTTTTAAAATTGTGGATAGTGAATTTGCCGGAATGCCAAATGTTTTGGCTACGTCGCACTTCTTTTTCCCTTTCTCCACCAAATTGATTGCTTCAATTTTTTCACTTAAACTCAGTGTTTTTCGTTTAACAACTGACATAATTTGCCAGCTTGTGTTGATGCGTTCTAACGAACGAATCTGTGAGAAAAATTGCTACTTACAAAGTTTTAAACCATCAGATGCGCCCGCTCAGGAATTGCAGAAGTATGACTAAGACAAACATCTTCCTATCTGGTCCATCCGAACAATTTAACATACGGCTCCAAAACGAAGACGCTGACATTGGACACCCCTGGCATGATTCCCCAAAACCCCACCCCCTAATCCTTTGTCGCATTCCTCCTTCTGTTTTCAAGCTGGGAAACAAATCATTTACCCTCTAAGCTCTTAGGGTGATGAAGTGAGGGTCCCTCCAGTGAAGGAGCATTAAGGAAAAAGTGGGTGATTCCGACACCACCTGGCTAGTCTTCGGGCATTTCAATGAGTCAGAGGTTTCAATATATCTTGAAGAAGAAAAAAAAAGAAAATGGCTACTCTCCCGCAGGAGAAATGTTGAATGGGAAAAAGGCAAAAACTTCGTTATATATGATTTGGGACAAAACTGCTGTTCGTAATATTCAGTTGAAATAACATTACGATGGCATTGAAAATTCAGCGAACTGCAAAGACATCGTTATATATGAACCTTCCTTATAACCGAGCTCGTTATATGAGGGTTCAAGTATAAATTTTTTTTTTTTCAAATAAACGTTCCACGAATTATTGCGATTTCTCACAGAAAATGTTTTTAAAACGTTTTCCACGCTTTTGATATTTGATATTTATGTATCTATCATAAAATTTGACTGGAACTTTCTGTCGCCCCCTCGGAAACTGTCGCTCGAGTGCAGTGCCCCCGATGAACCTCCGCTTGGTGCGTCCCTGAACGTATGTCACCACGTGATCTCGCCAACTTTTTAAGACTACTGCTCGCCGGTGATCGTAAGTAGCCGGCCGCGGGTGGCCTAGTGGTCAACATTCTTGACTGCCACGGAGAAGACCTCGTGTTCGATCCCAGCAGGTACGAACGCTCGAACCACTAAACATCCACCGTGCGTCGGATGGTCACGTTAAGCCGTCGGACCCCGGATACTGGCCCTTGGGTAATAAATAAGGGTGTCTTCCTCGCACTTTCTACCTCGCTTCCGTGTCACTTACTTATCGGGCACTCTAGCCCAAATATCCCAGGTTCTTATTTTTAAGGGTTGTTTAAGACCTGGGGTCAGACACTCCCTTACTAAAATCCTCTACATATGATCTGATCTGACCTGAATCGTCAGTAGTGATGATCACATTGGGAAAGAGAAAGGATCTTTCGAAGTTCGATAAAGGTCTTATTGTGGATGCCCGTCTAGCTGGGGAGAAACAAGTTTTGGGAAAAAGCAGAGCTGACTGGTTTCGCAAATGGTGAGATATTCCCGGTCTTTAATCAGTGGAAAAATAACACACATTGCTTCCCTAAGAAGCTTAACTGTGACGCAATGGCAATCTGTCAAGAAACAGATCGTCGTCTTGTGAGAAGGTTTGTACGGAGAAACAGGACTTCTTCTGCGCAGCAACTGACCGAAGCATTCAACGAAGACTGTTCTGGACCATTCATCGCTGAAATTGAAAAGAATAGGTATTGGCAGTCATGTGCATATACGGAATCCACCGATTTTTGCGAAGAACCGGAAAGTTCATGTACAGTGGTATCAGGAATACCGTGGCTGGACACTGGAAGACTGGAAAAAAGCGGTCAAGAATAATTCGTCCAATGATGATTGGTCCAATGCAGTTAGTCCAAAGCGACTATTGGTCCGATACAGTTTGGTCCAATGTAAGATTAGTCCAATGCCGATTCTTACAATGGTACGATTGGTCCAATGCCTATTCGTCCAATGGCACGATTGGTCCAATGCCTATTCTTCCAACGGGACGATTAGTCCAATGGCTATTCGTCCGATGGTATCATCCTATCAACGGCCAATTTTTTTATTTTTAAGAAAATAATAATAAATTAAGTAATTCTCCTCTTTATATCCTTTTGAAAAATGAGTTCCGTATATTTGGTATTTGTAAACATTTTATAAACCTGGCAAAAGGCACTCAACGGGACATTTTTCAGCTCTTTACAAGACACCTAGGCCGTGGGCCTTTTCAGAAGATTTAATTTAAAACTTAGATATTTGGCATTTGTAAACATTTTATAAAACCTAAAAAAAGGCACGCAGCTGAACATTTCTGACATCTTTAAAAGGCACTTAGGCCGTGGGCCTATGAATATATACATTATCATCTGAAGAAGAGTCAATATATCGTCTGCATTTACGTAGTGCCTAAGTAAAAGCACAATATTATTAAACTGACTTCACGTGTAAACGTTGAGGACAAGACATTTCTAAAATGAAAACTTAAAAACACTTAGGCCTACGGCCTATGAATTAATATTTAGTGCCTAAGTAAAAGCACAATACTGTTAACTTGATTTGATATGAAGTTGATTGAATGGCTCATACATCAGTAATTTTATACGGCAGCGAGGAGAGTATAACAAGAAACAAGAACGATGGCACCGAATTTTCGGGTGTAATAAGCACGTTTTTTGAATCCCTACTGACGCAAATTATATTTATCAAAGCTATTCAAAGTCAATGGAGCCGGTATGGAAAACAATAGTATCTGACGGAAGAAAGGAGTTTTTTAATCGGGTTTTTAATCCCTCAAATATTTCTGTAAACGGAATCGTGTGCTTACGCCCTATGGTTGCAGACTTGTGTGTTAAGTAAAACATGAATTTATATGAGAATCATTTTACACCGGAAACGCTCTCCAACACAGAAATAATTTTTCAAATCGGACTCTTACAAACAAAGATTCGATATCGACAAAAATAAGATGGGACTTTACGTCCCCTGGTGGGAAAACCATGCATTATTTTAGGAAGAAAGTATTCTCAAAAGGATTTTCCATATGAGCGGTATCGGTCCAAGAAAAAAAAAATTAATCGAGTTTTCAGGAGCCCAGATTTTGCTACAAATACATCAGAAGGTGAAATTAACCCTGGTGGCCAAACAATTGTTTACCAAACATTAGAAATTATGTGAAAAATATTTCCCATCAGGTCTTGTATGCGATACAGGAAGAATTTTTTAAATCGGAGTTTTAGAAGCAGAAATAACACAAAAAAAAACGCAGTTTGCCTTTGTGCCGCCTATGATTTACTTGAAAATTTTGAATTTTTAGGAAAACCATTTCGCATCGGAAACACTATCCAACAAAGAAGGAATTTTCCAAATCGGACTCTTAGAAGTAGAGATATTGACAAAAATACGATATACATCTACGCCCCTGGCGTAGAAACCATGCATTATTTTAAGAAGAAAATGTTCCTAAAAGGTTTGTCGACATCAGTAGTATCGGTCAAGAAATGACTTTTTTTCAATCTAGATTTTAGGAGCTCATATTTTGCTGCAAATACACCAGAAGCGGAAATTAAAACGTACACCACCTGGTGGCAAAAACATTTTTTACAAAAATTTGAAATTACGTGCAAAGGATTTTCCATCAGGAGCTACTGTATCAGGTGCAGAAAGAATTTTTCAAACCGGAGATTTAGAAGCAGAGATATAGGGGGGGGATTTACATTTACGACCCTAGCGGAAAGTCTATGAATTACTTGAAAATTTTGAAATTATATGAAAAACATATCACACTAGAAACACTATCCAACAAAGAAGGAATTTTTCAAACCGGACTCCTAGAAGTAGAGATATTGACTAAAATAAGATATACATCTACGCCCTCTGTCGTAGGAACCTTGCATTATTTTGGAAAGAAAATGTTTCTAAACGGTTTGTCGACATGAGTACTATCGGTCTACAAACGACGTTTTTTTCAATCGAGATTTTAGAAGCTCATATTTTGCTGCAAATACATCAGAAGCGGAAATTAAGATTTACGCCCCCTGGTGGCCAAACCATTTTCTTTTTAAATTAGAAATTATGTGCAAACGATTTTCCATCAGGAGCTGTATCCGGTGCAGAAAGAAGTTTTCAAAACGGAGATTTAGAAGCAAAGAGATAGAGAGGAAAACGCAAATTACCTTTACGCTCCCTAGCGTAAAGTCTATGAATTACTTGAAAATTTTCAAATTATATGAAAAACATGTCACACTAGAAACACTATGCAACAAAGAAGGAATTTTTCAAATCGGACTCCTAGAAGTAGAGATATTGACAACAATAAAATATAAATGTACGCCCCTGGCGGAGAAACTGTGGAATATTTTAAGAAGAAAATGTTTCTAAACGGTTTGTCGACATGAGTGACTATCAGTCTACAAACGACGTTTTTTTCAATCGAGATTTTAGAAGCTCATATTTTGCTGCAAATACATCAGAAGCGGAAATTAAGATTTACAACACCTGGTGGCCAAACCATTTTTTCACAGAAATTAGAAATTATGCAAAAGATTTTCTATCAGGAGGTGTATCCTCTGAAGAAATAATTTTTCAAATCGAAGGTTTAGAAGAAGAGTTATCGGGAAAAATGTAATTTACTTTTACGCCCTATAGCGGAAAATCTATGCATAATTTGAAAAAGAAAAAAATACTCTTCGACATAAATTAAATCAAAAGATAAAAGATTTTTTCAATCGGATGTGTAGAAGCAAATATGTAGATTAAAACGTATTTTTGAATTCGACATCAGAGTTATCGGGAAAAATTCGACATCAGAGTTATCCACAATATTGTGACTCGCCAAAGAAACGACATATACATGAGCGAGCCACATTATTGTGACTCGCCAAAGAAACGACATATACATGAGCGAGCCACATTATTGTGACTCGCCAAAGAAACGACATATACATGGACGAGCCACATTATTGTGACTCGCCAAAGAAACGACATATACATGGACGAGCCACATTATTGTGACTCGCCAAAGAAACGACATATACATGAGCGAGCCACATTATTGTGACTCGTCAAAGAAACGACATATACATGGGCGAGCCACATTATTGTGACTACCAGCTAATATCCAGAGAAACGGAGGTGTACAGCGCGGACAGCAGCTAAACCGGCTGGGAATGACTCAGTAAGATGCTGGAAGGTGTTCACAGGTATGTGGAGCTATGCTAACTGTAGTGCGCCTGACAGCTGCTGGAGGGCACATAGTAGAGAATCCATAGAGCGAACAACACGAACGAGGTGGTCCCACAGATGCTCAACTGGATTTAAGTCTGGGGAATTAGGTAGCCAGGGAAGTACTTTGAAGTCTTCATCGTGCTCTTCCAACCACTCTCGGACATTTCTAGCTGTGTGACACGTCGCATTGTCACACTGGAAGATCCCATCCGCCCCAGGGAATGCAATCAGCATGTATGGGTTTACGCGGTATGTAAGGATGGATTCATAACGAATTCGGTCCATAGTGCCTTTTACAGGTATGAGTGGACCCAGGGAATGCCGCGAAAAATTTTCCCAGAACACAACGCTGCCCCCACCAGCTTGTGTTCTTCCAGCAATGGTTGAAACTTGTTTGTTCTCCGATGTTTCTCGTCTTATGCGCCAATGCCCATCCGTTCAATGAAGCAGAATACGTGACTCATCGGAGACGGCAATACTTTGCCAATCAGCGGAGGTTCAATTCCGATACTGCCGTGCAAATGTAAGCCTTTTCTGCCGATGCACCTTCGTTAGCATAGGTGCGGTGACCATCCGTCTGCATCAGAGCACCATACGCAGCAGGGTTCGCTGAACTGTCGTTTTAGACACACTTCCCTTAGCCACCTGGTTCATTTAGCCAGTGAGTTATTCCACCGTAGCATGTTGATCGGCTCTCACGCACCCTCGCAGCCGACGTTCGCTTCTCACATCAATGACACGTTGCGCTCCGCAGTTTTCACGTCGCGTATTCGCAATGGTGCCATTTCTCCAATCACGATACATTCTAACCACAGCAGCACGCAAACAGTTTACAAACTGCGCTGTTTCAGAAATACTGTCATCCTTAAAGGCCGATAATCATCCCTTTTTATAAATCTGATAAATCGCTCCTTTTATCATTGACAGCAACTAGTGATATGTTTTCAGAATGCCTACAGCACACCTTATATATCCTCCCAGCCAGATCACGACACGTGCCTTCTTTCATTGGCTACGCAATGTTGACGTCAAAAGTAGGAGGTGATCACAATAATGTGACTCGACTGTGTAATATCCCTCCATACTACGTGAGTATGTCTAAAACACGGAGTTTTCACGTGAACGGATCAACTGTTTGTTCCAAAATTAAACAACTTTTGAATTGCATCAGCGTTCTATGCTACTGTTCGAAGAAGGTCTAGAAAAAGCCTCCAAGCCCGGGTGGAGCGCGAAAGCTCGGCAATTATTCAATGCTTTTATTTACGCCATTAAATGGAGATTTTAGACTCACATGAGTCATGTGTTATTGTATAAAGAGGGTGTAGTGTATTCGGTAATATACATAGAAGAAAATTTACCTAGCGCGACGTGCAGATGCTTTGACTTTGAAGACAGCATAGCAACTGCTAATACGCAATGTATGAAGGAACAAGAAGCTGATGAAGAGGACATCAAGGTTTTTCTTGTCACACAACTAAGGATTAATAAAGGAGGACTTGCTGGAATTTGAAAAAGAAATTTAGCAGAAAGGATAAGATGGCGCAGAACCAATCAACCTGAGTCACTAGCCCGTTTTCTCACTGTAAGGCACATGCTTTCGACATTCTAGAAGTTATTGCAGTTTCTGAAGAAAGCGGTCTAAATTTAGATCTTGGTTTCTCGGTGGAACAGTAGAAGACGGGATGCGTGTCTGCATGACGAGAAATCTTCAGAGAAAAGAAAAACAAAGAAAAATGATCAAACCTTATTAGATTCTTTCTTCATCAAAAGTGCTCCAATGAAATCAGACCAGCTTTCAACGTCAAGTGAGCAGCTAGCGCGTCTTAATTTGGTGTTTGTTGAATCTTCTTCAATGTCCTTGGAATACGAGTAAGATGAACTCCTCTTCGTCTGAAAATTAATGAACTCGCCTTCCTCTGAAGTTTAGGTTCCTCCTCATGAGGGGAGAAAGGTATCTGAAGCTCAAATATCGATGAAGCAAAAGAATGTTAATCTTTGCAGTTTAATCAAGATATTTAATTTCTTTGCCATTATAAAGGGAAGACAGAAAAATGTGAAAACCACGCTCTGAGATGTGGCTTTTAATGCAGCTGCCTACGTCGCAATGCGAATAGAATCCACCACTTCTTGGATGTAATAGCTTTCTTTAGAACTTCAAGGTCCTATTTAAGTGCATTTAAAGTGTCTTGTTGCAAAGTTCCTTTCAGGGTGACGACGAAAGGAGCGACCTAACAGACTTCGAAAGAGGGCTAATTGTTGGTAGCCGACTAGTTGGGGCTTCCGTGGTAACAGTCGCCAAGGTAGTCTGGGTACCGAGAGCTACTGTGTCTAGCGTCATAACAGCATACAGTGTTGTGGCAAAACCTCGTCTGCGAAACACAAGAGCGGCCGGAAAACGACCTTGACTGATAGAGACAGGAGAGCCCTAAAGAGCATTGTTACCCATAATTAGCAAACCACGGCGCCAAAAATTAGTGCGGAGCTCAATCTGCAACTCCAGACACCAGTATCAACGAAAACAGTGCGCAAGGAACTGCACAGACAAGGTATTCATGAAAAACCTGCTATTGTAAAACCTCTGGTGACCCGGGTGAATACACAACTGTGACGGCAGTGGTGCCAGGAGCACATACAACGTGGACTGCCGATGCATGGAAGCGTGCAATGTGGTCGGATGAATCCACATTCTCACTATTCCCCACCGCAGGACGTGTTTAAGTGTGGAGAACACCGTCAGAAGCGTGCAACCCAGCCTGTATGCTTCCAACAGTCAGCATGGTGATTTTTCCATCATGATCTGAGCGGTCATATCGTGGTTTTTAGAAGACCCCCTGATAACCTTGAAAGGACCGATGACTCGCAGGGTGTTGAAACCAATTTGGCCGACCAAGTCCATCCAATGGCTCAGGCGTTGTTTCCTGCAGAGGATGGCACCTATCAAGATGATAACGCCTCAATTCACAGAGCTCGGAATTTCCAATCATGGTTTGAGAAACACGAGGACAAACGTTCACAAATTCCTTTGCCTCCCCAATCACCAGACTTAAACATCATCGAGCCACTGCGGTTTGTGTTGGAAAACACAGTAAGATCCCGTTATCCTGCTCCTGCACCTCTCAAGGACCTGGAGTAGTTTCTGCATGAAGAATCGCGTTACATCCCCCTAACTACCAGCCAGGATTTGTATGCGTCCATTCCGAGGAGGATTCAAGCAGTTTCGAACGCGAAAGGTCGTCCTACACCGTATTAGGTACCTTCTTTTCTTAGGTGTTCTCAGTATTCTGTTCAACTCCTGTGTTACGTAACATTTTAATTAATTGAGCTTCTACTGTTTATTTATTTATATATTATTAATTTATGCTAGTTTTGAGCAAAAAACGGAGAGAGTACACTGACACTCTTTGTAGATACACCCACAGACAATGAAATTTGCGCACCTAGAAGATTTGTTACAACAACGAAACTTTGCAAATAGCTAGAGTGTATGCTGGTTTGCAAATAATCCACCTGGGGTGCGATTACGCATGACCGCACACCCTGTGGTGGCGCTGCAAGCACGTACTTGCATCCTTATAAACCGGCGTGAAATCGATGCCCCATGAAAGCGAAAAGCACCCGGCCGACGCAAGCAAGAGTACAGAGTGACAAAATGCCGGGTAGACGCCAGAGATGTTGATTTACGCAACTGACGGACTTTGAGAAAGTCCTGATCATCGGGCTGAAAACAGCAGGGTGGTCGGCGCACCATATAGTATAGCCCGCCATGTGGATCGTTCTAATCATACCGTCCGACTGTGTTGGGGGTAGTGGACACGTGACAGCACTGCCACTCGGCGGAGCGGCTGCGGACCGCCCAGGAGGACTCCCGATAGAGAGGATCGACCGATCGTGCGCCAGGCACGAACGGATCCCACGGGGGCCGATCCATTACACTGGCAGATGTAACGGCTTCTGTGTGCCCACGAACCATTTACCGACGCCTCGCGGAAGCGAATCTGCGATTCCAGCTACCTTTAAGTGTGCTGCCATTAACACCGGAACATCGCTGGCTGCGTTTGCAGTTGTGCCAAGCCAGAGCAACGTAAAACGCCACATACTGGCGACGTGTAGTGTTTAGCGATGACTGCCGCTTCGTTTTGCGGACAGATAACAATCGTGTCAGGGTGTGGAGGTCACCGGGTCAACGGCGCAATCCCGACATGGCCATAATTCTAGGTACCAGCAGGTTAATGGCTGCCCACATACGGCTCTGTTGGCCCAGGACTGCCTAGGTCATGTTCAGACACTTCCACGGCCTGCCCGCTCCCCGGACATGTCCCCTATTGAACATGTGAGGGACCAGTTGAAAAGCCAGCTGCCGTTGTGCCGCACTCTCCCGGATTTGGAGCACACCGTCCAACGCGTGTGGGCCAGTCTGTCGCAGGACAACGAAAGGCGTCTGTTCGCCTCCATGCGGAACCGTATTGCAGCATGTATAGCCACACGAGGCTGTGCGACGCGCTATTGAAGATGACCGGACTGCGTGCCACAGATCCCTCTACAATTGTCTGGCAGCTCTGTTTTTCTATCATGTGTATCATTCATCTATATCATTACGTCCATAAAATTTCAGTTCAATCCGATGCTTCCTTCTCGGTGCGCAAATTTCATTGTCCGAGAGTGTTATTTATGCTACACATCTTTCACATGGCAGGATCTTTGAGGGTGTGAAATAAAACGAGTGATTCGAAACTATACATTTATTTCCGTACAACACATTGCATTTATTCTCGTCACTCACGACCACACTGAACCACAGTCCGGTGCATACAAAGTGGAATTAAATCATAGGAACAAACATTAAAGTTTACTAACTCCTAACATTTTGCGGTACTTAGGTAGGTGGGTTAATGAATGTTATTTTCATAAAACCAATTAAAGAAGATATGTGAGTCATAAAAGTAAATGTTAACTGAACTATGGCTGTGGCACTAGCAAGTACTTCGATTGTTTAGTTTTTTAAAAACAATATTTTTATTACTATACAGGGTGATTCATAAATAAGTATACAGTCTCAACGCACTATAAAACAAGAACACTGTAAGATATTTTATGTTACCTGTTGTAGGGGAATGCCAAAAAGCGTGTCCGGGTGTTAGTTCTCGTGTGTCTGACACCGTATCCGTCACCGCCGGTCACTTCTGTGGAGAAGAAGCCTCAATTCGTCGGAGAAGGCAACCCTTTTCCCACTCTTCCACTATTCAATGACGGTAGTTCCATGCGAACTGCAGGCGTCGTTTCCGATGCAACTGGGTACACATGGGCGCCTTAACGCAGCGTCGAACCAGGAGACCCAGGGAGTAACAGGGCTCGCCCCTACTGTTATCGGGTCACGTGACTGGATGCCCCAGCATTCATTTGAGTGGTCGTTTGCTGCACTGTTGCTCGTTGATTGCCCCTTACCAGTCAACGGAGGCGACGTTCTCCTCTGCTGTCGATGATTTTTAGGGCTCTACAGTTACAACGTCGGGAGGTGCTCGGTGTGCCAGCGGTCCATTCTTGGTACACCCTTAATAAAGCACTTCGCAAACAGCCCACGAAGTCTGCTGTTTCCAAGATGCTTCCACCCTTGGCGCGATAAGCGATGATCATTCCTTTTTGAACGTCAGTCAAATCACTATCTCTGCCCCCTTGTGCTCATGGGATGCATTATGGCGCATCTGTCCTTGCCGGCCGACTATATCTCTGGGTTGTCGACCTTGTCACGTGCACTCAGTGACGAGCTTCGGCGGGTACACTGTGGTTCCGGGCGCGGTCATATTATTCTGATATGACCGTGCATGTGCAGTAATTATCAGGCAAACACCCACCCCATGCAGCGTTATGAACTACACACGATAACATATACTAGTATTCCATCTTCCCGCAGTTCATTATTAGATTAAGGTACATCTATAAAATGTCTGTTGCTTC
Organism: Macrothele yani; assembly: GCA_039090855.1. Taxonomy (NCBI): domain Eukaryota; kingdom Metazoa; phylum Arthropoda; class Arachnida; order Araneae; family Macrothelidae; genus Macrothele; species Macrothele yani. Next base: position 34,106,155 of record CM077026.1, on the reverse strand, counting down.
TGGTCAGCGCCGAACTTTTTATTAGATGCAATAACACGTAAAACAGAAACTTATATTTAAAGAGAGATAACAGGAAAAAAACCCTCATGGATTTCACACATTTTCGTACGTCAGGAAAATTTCGAATTTTCAGAAAACTTTCCGCAATTCCTTTCTTATACATTTCCATTTTTTTTGTATATTGGATGTTAAGCGACCACCATGAGCAACTCAATGGTCTATAAGCAGTCAACCATTTCTAATTCAGAGCAGCTGGTTCCAGGGAAGGGAGGGAGCCAGTGCCGTAAAACAAACACAACATTCGTGTCTCACCGAGATTCGAACTCGGACCCATCTCGGACGAGTGGTCATAAACTAGCTATAACGTAGAAGTCTTTTCGTACTTCTACGTTATTTTAAAAACATAACCATAAGATGAAATAGTTCCTAAATTAAACCTTAACGGCCAGACGAAACATTTAAACAACAGAAGTCAAACTTATGGAAAAGATGCTTTATTCAAAGTTTTCTCCAACACATCGCAACATCACATAGCACTTTGCATTAAACGCTCCACACACCACACAGCTCTTAACACAACGCTCTCAACACAACGCTTTACCAGTAACAGTTTACTCGTAGTTTTTATCTCTCGTTCTTATCAAATCAGGCATACGTCACGTTCATTCAACCTCAACTATGTTGCCAACAGTATTCGTTTGACAGAAAAGATATCACGTTAAGTGCGAAGTATAACTGAGAATAAACTCAAGATTTACATAGGGAAAGAAACTAAAAAGGAAAGTTAATTTAGAATATACGTCACATAGCGCTTAGACCACTGCACCACCGGGGCGGATATTTAAGTTTTAAAGATGTGTTATAAGGATAATTCTGAATTTTCAGAAACCTTTCCGCTGTTTCTTTCTTATATTAACGGTAAATTACCGTTTTAGAGATATGTTAACGGAAAATTCTGAATTTTCAGAAACCGTTCCGCAGTTTCTTTCTTATATTAACGGTAAATTACCGTTTCAGAGATCTGTTAACGGAAGATTCTGAATTTTCAGAAACCTTTCGGCAATTCCTTTTGGAAAATTTCCAATATGACGGCAAATTTCCGGTAATAGGAGTGATTCGCTTGAATATTTGAGGTTTGATTAACTGTTAAATTTCCATGGTCTGTCGGAGGATTTGTTTTTGAAGTTCTGTAGAGAAATTGGATATGATGGATAGCACGTCGCAAGAAATTTTGTTTATTATTGCACCGTAAATACCGTATATTTATTGCACCGTAAGTACCTTGATATACTATTTCAGCGCAATGAGAATAATAACATAAAATGTCAAGTGTACAGAAAACCAAACTGCATTACTAACATCATACCTGAAAACTCATACAACCCTACATCTTATAAATATGCCGCGTTTAGATCGTACATTAACAGGGCATTTACCCATTCATCAAATGAAGAACTATTAAATAAAGACCTAAATTGGATAAAACACATAGCAATACTAATATTATGGTCATGATGCTATGAAAATAAAAAAACATGATCAAAAGAAGTAATCCAAAAAACAATCCACAAAATAATATATCGCAACAACAGAGACTTAAATACTGTGGCTCATTGCCATATGTTCCATAAATCAACAACACTTTGAAGAAAACTTTAAAAAAATTAGAATTGAGTTTTGGAGTAAAAACAATTGATGTAGGGAGCTCTTTAGTCAGCTTCAATGAAGAAACACCAGTCTTACAAAATGCTGGTGTTTACTCAATACCAATTAAAGATGATCGAAATAAGATAGTTACCCAATATATTGGTAGCACAAAACGCAATATTAAGACAAGATTTACTGAACATAAGAACAATTGGAATAAAAAGGAAAACAAAACAGAACTCATAGACTACTGTTTGAAGAACGACTGCGCTCCCTATTGGGACGAAACTAAAATAATCAGCCAACAGAATAATGTAAAAACAGCCCAGATCGCTGAAGCAATTATTATACATAAAACAAGACCATTTAACTGCAATGACAATAACCAACGTGAATTATACGCATGGAGGCAACTTATTGAAACTGAAAATAAAATAAAAAATAAAACTAAGCATAGACGAACATCGGAACAACTTGGTTCAATACTAGATGGCATTGAAGACTACGTTACATAGAGGCACATGCGCACTACAGCACATGATTTTCAGTGAATCGGACTTCGACATGAGATGACCATTTCCGTTGAAAACGCCAGGGACAAACCTGGTTAAACGCGCGTCCGGATAAACCATGAGATATTGGTATATGGTGGATAGAAGCTCGTCGTGGATGCATATAGTGTACATAGAGACTTTATATTTAACCTCTGTATTATGCTTTCTTGTTCAGCTTGTATTTCGCATCAATGGTACTTATGTCTTGTCAGTTAAACACTAAATCCCCCTCCGGAACTGAGTTTGTGGACGGGCACTGCTGCTGATTTGATGATACAAGTTCTGACCCTCAAGAATTACATTTGTTACAACAGAAGGACGTAACAACTCATTGTAAGGAACCCTACTTCACAGTGCCCTACAGGTTACAGTTAGCTTCGACACAAGATTGGAAGTGAGCGGCCTAAAAACGAACTTACAATGGATTACTGCTAGACCAGATACACCACGAGACATGGGTATGTGGTAGATACCAGCGCGTGGTGGATGTACACTGAAGAGCAATTGAATTAGAGACAGCTGGCGTTATGCAAATGTGGCGCTGTGGGCGGCTCTGGAAACGGAAACGACATGACGTATGAGGCGATCCGATAATATAAGGAGTGATGCGACGGGAATCAGTAAGAATCGAACGCACTATGGGTAAGACAAAGGATCTAAGCGCATTTGATCGTGGGCAAATTGTCGGGGCCTGACGAATGGGCCACTTCATCTCGGAAGTCGTGCAGGCACTGGGGTTTTCACGAGCCACTGTGTCACGGGTGCACCGTGAGTACATCGAATCCAGTAAAACCACCCGTACAAGGGCCAACTGCCGTGGACAACAGCGTGTGGATGAGTGGGGTCATCGTCGGCTAGCTCGCATTGTAACAGCGGATAGACGGACCACAGCGCGAGAAATCACTCGGCAATTTAATGCTGGTGCACAGAATCGTGTAAGCAGTCATACCATCCAGAACCATCTCCTCGCTATGGGGTACAGAAGCCATCGTCCCACAAGGGTACCGCAGCTGACCGCACATCACAGAGTGCAAAGATTAGTATGGGCGCGGGATCATCGCCACTGGACCCTAGACATGTGGGAAAATGTTGCCTGGACTGATGAATCGAGATTCACGTTGGTACATGCGGCTGGCAGGATACGAGTACGGCGCAAACCACATAAAGCGATGGATCCTTCTAGCCAGCAGGGTACTCTTCAAGCTGGTGGGAGTGACATTCTCGTCTGGGGACTGTTTACGTGAACTGAAATGGCACCCCTGGTACGTGTGACATCGACCCTCACAGGTCAACGTTACCGGGATATCCTTAATGGCCCTTTGCTCCCGTTTGAGCGTCTTCAACATTCCACTGGGGACCTCATACTGCAACAAGACAATGCAGCTCCCGAATTGTATCCGAATGGTTGGATGAACATTCCACCGATGTGACCTCTCTTCCTTGGCCAGCTAGGTCACATGACCTTAATCCCATCGAGCACATCACGGATGTCATTGAGAGAGATGTTCGAGGCTCTGACTCCCCTCCATCAAATCTTCGTGAACCGTGGGAGCTTGTTCAAGGGTCGTGGATCCGTATGGCTTCCCAACGCTTCCGGTGCCTTGTCAAGTCCATGCCGAGACGAATCGCCGCCGTCATCAGGCCGAATGATGGTGCTACACGTTACTAGACAGGTATCTCTAATTCAATTGCTCTTCAGTGTATGTGGTGTATATAGAGACTTTACATTCAACCTTTGTACGTATTATATTTTTTAGTTCAGTTTATATTTCGCATCGAGGATTCTTATGTCAGTTCACAACTCTGACCCCACGTCCCCACTAAACCGAATTTATAAACTGCTACCACTGCTGACTCGATTATACAGGTTCTAATTCTCAAGAATTAAATTTGTATCAAAAGAAGGACATAGCAATTCATAGTAAGGAACTTTGCTTCACAGTGCCTACTAGTTACAGTTGGCTTCGACACAAGACTGGGAATGATAAGCCTAAAAACGAACTTTCATTGGATTACTACTAGGCGCATGCAATTCTTACAACGGAATTAAGGGTGGTTGGTCGATGGCAATGATAAAGCATTTCATCTGAGTAGCATATTTGTGGAACATTAAAATTGAATTGTATATAATAGTTTCTACATTTTATGCACCACCATGGGCTGTAATTAATTTTAAACGTGAGCAACCGAATATAGAACGACGATACATGTCTTTAAGAGGATGGTAAAACCATTTTTGGGCTTGTTAACAACAAAAAAGATTCAACCCCGAGCGAGTGTGTCTGTTGCGTAGAGTGGGGGGGGGGGACGGAAGATGTCTGCAGTGGTGTGTGCGTGTGTGTGTGTGTGTGTTTGAATGAGAAAGTCGGACGACATGGAATTTTATCCTTAATCTGTAAAGGGATTGACTTTTGTAGTGTTATCTCTTACTAGTTTAGAGAAAGGGAGATTCAGAACGCGCTAAGTCTTCCTTTTTCTGTTTTTTTAAAGGTTATAATATTTTTCGGTAATTATCAAAGTGTAGTTAATATTTTTAGGCTTACATTCAACTAAATATTTTCAATAATATCTCATTTCATTATTTAATTAATTTTCACATCTTTTTTATTTAATTTTCACATCTTAATAGAATACAATAGAAAGACAAAATAACACCAAATGGCACATCACGGGCCCGGTCTAAATACGAGCGGCAATTACCGGTCCCAGGCAGTAACGGGCCGAGTGTCTGATACTTGAAACAGACCGGGCCATGGTGGGCCTTAAACGCACGGGCTTGGGCCAGGCTTACGAAATTAAACCCGTGCAGACCTCTATAAGACACTTCAAAAATTAATCTCTACCTCAATGGTTTTTTCACAGCTTGTGTCCAACTTTTTCTCTATGTAAGCGTTTCATAGCTAGTCGCTAGCTCCTTCCTACGAGTGTTTCGTAATTTGGGTATATTATTTCTAGTTCTTTATTCCTATAGACTTTTCGTAACTAGATATTCTTCTGGGATATTTTTTTATTTTGTTCCGGGCATTAACGACCACTATGCGAATCTTGAATGGTTATAAGCTGTCGTCCGTCCTCAATTTAGGGTCACCGATTCCAAGGAAGCAAAAGATCAAGCGCCATTGGACAAAAAACGCAACCCGGGCCACATCCGGGACTCGAACCTGGGTTCATCTCGGACGAATGATACGAAATCAGCGTTTCACTCTACCCTGCGGCAGAGTAGTTCAAAGAATCTACCGCATTTCATAATTAGTATCGCTCTTTCTTTCCGGGGTATTTCACTCTAGGTAGGCAATACGTTTTATCCAACGATTTGTTCCAGAAGTCCCATCTTACCCCGAAGTATCGTCCTTACACACTATCTACCAACAAGTAATTGGACACCCCAGCAATCGACGATATCTGCGGTCCTGATACACGCCACGGCCGCCGCAGTTAGATATAGTGTGGGAAACAACAACGCAACCAGTCGCATGCAAGATGCCACGCAGTTCGGAGCTCTCTGATTTCGAGAAAGGTGCAATCGTCGGGTATCACAGAAATGACCGATCCATACGTGACACATCCAACGAGTTGAAATACCCAAAATCGACAGCTACGTGATTGGCAAGTGGAAGATGAGAGGTGACTGTCGGAATGTGGCCCGACCCGGCAGACCCACAAAACTGGGAGTTAGAGACCGACGAGTGCTGGCCAGAGAAATTCGGAAGAACCGCACCAAAACGATGGACCACATCCGCGAGGAGTTTCAACAGGCATCCGGGAGTGTTATTTCGATGAATACCATCTGTAAGGAAGCCCATCTGCTCGGTTATCATGGACGTGCTTCCGCCCACAAGCCTTTGATCACCAAGTCCAATAGCACTGCTCGGCTAACGTGGTGCAAAGAACGTCGACAGTAGACCGTTGAACAGTGGAGACAGGTTCTCTGGAGCGACGAATCAAGGTTCACAATCTACCGTTCGGATGGCAGGGTTTGGGTTTGGCGTCTGCCTGGAGAACGCCTCCTGCCGGAATGTATTGTGCCAATACATGGGGTGTTTCTCCTGGTATGGCACGGGACCCTGGGTCACAATTCCTGGTAGACTCAACACCGAGACCTACTGCACCATTTTGGATGACCATGCACTTCCTACGTTGTGGCCGTTTTACGGGGTGGACCCACGTTATATTCAAGATGACAATGCCACCTGTCATGTTGCGAGGTCCACCATGGCTAGGTATGGTGATAATGGGGTTAATCGAATGGACTGGCCTGCGCAGAGCCCGGACCTTAACCTTATCGAGCACCTCTGGGACGAGTTGGAGCGTCGACGTAAGGGGTGCTCCCACCGTCCGAAATCGGTGAAGAAACTGACCTGTCTTCTCCAAGCCGAGTGGAAGAAAATACCGCTAGCCGTCGTACATCGCCTGATTGAGAGTATGTCCCTGAGGGTCGCAGCTGTAATTGCCGCTCGTGGAGGCTCCACCAATTATTGAAGGTGAATAAACTTCGTTTTCCTTTGCTATCACAGGTGTCCAATTACTTGTTGGTAGATAGTGTATATGAAGCATTGCACCAGGTGTTTTCAAAGAACATTCTAGGTTATTTACTTTCAATCCTTGTCCACACAAGTGCAGTGAAAGCCATGTATATAATTTATAGGTACTATACTGTAAAACTCAGCAGCTGTGAAACACTTGTGGAAACAGGGCCTAGATACTATCGTGAGCGCTGCTTTCAAAAACTTTCAGCAACTTGTCTGTCGTATCGCAGTTTCTTGTCTCACTAGAGGAAGCACAATAATACCGTATTTATTTTCAAATGCTGTACTAATTGCTATGCCAACACAATTATACCTTCTACTCTAAAAGTTTGGAATTCAATGGCTAGAAATACTTTCTCTGAACATTATTACAATCAGGCATTTAGATCTTTGGAGAAGAAAACTATTTTTGAGTAGTGCCATGCTTTCTTGAAAGAAAAGGATGTTTCGAATCTCCTTGAAAACTGCCAATGTTAGTCAAAACAGTGAAAATAAAAAACGATGTCCCTGTTTCCAACGAAATAATATAAAAAAACACACTTCATACAGAACATCATTTTCTGAATTATAATACAACACACAAAGTCAAAAACACCTCGGTTTTGCATAAGTGAAGCGCTTTAGATATTTTTTATTGGAGGTTTAACGACCACCGTGATCAACTCAATGGGATATAAGCAGTCGCCCATCCCTTATTTAGGGCCACTGGTTCCAGGGAAGAGAGAGAGAGAGCCGTTGCCGTAAGACAAACATAACATCCATGCCTTACCGCGATTCGAACCCGGACCCCTGTCGGACGCATGATCAGAATCCATCGATTAGACCACTGCGCCGCCGGGGCGGCGCTTTAGGAGATCCAACGTTTGTCTTTAAAAGAAAAAAATATTTAATATGAACTTTAATAAAACAAGCTATCTCGAAATAATATTAAACTTGCAAGAGATAAAAGTAGTTGAGATTGGTTTAAAAGGTTTTTAGTAGGTACAACATTCTTTGTCACAGGCAACGGAAGAATAGTTTTAACTACGACAAAAAGCTTATTAAAGCAACGAAGTTTAAACAAATACCCACCGTTTTCTCCTAACGTCGTATTTACGATCGAAGTAACGCACTTAAATGACATGCGGATAATCATGAACCCGGTTTTATAGCTCAGTGAAAAATTTTCCAAAATTGGCAAACATTGTTTCGAAACATAAAACTGTCATACAGTAGCTTCCATAACCAATAACTGACACTTTAAAAATGTTTAATGCTTCCAAATTTTCGCTAATCATGACATAGGGAGTGTTGTTTGGATTTCGCTCTTGTAATTACACTGTTGCTTCATTACCGATTTAAAGACCATTACTAATTGCACTGAACATGATTTCAGCTGTCTAGGATCATTGATGGTAGTTCGCTTCCAAGCGACGATCTCTGCCAGGAAAGAATACATTGTTAAAGGCAGTTGTATATCAGTATCTTCTTAATGGCTCTTTCTGTAAGTCATTCAAATAATCGTAACGTCTATCTCGAAACTGCATGCAATTTAGCAAATCTTTGTGAAAACGAGTACACGAAATTTCCAGTTGTCAAAAGAAGCCTTGAAGATAGGTAGTATATTTAAGAGGAAGCGTTTCCCCACATGAATAAACACATGCGACAAAATAGAACTTAAACATACGAGAAGTGTATGGTATGCGATATGCATCTAAAATGCATTAAACTGACAAAATACGAACACGTACATAATAAGCATAACGAACATATCTTGTTTCGAGTAAAATGCATTAAACTGACAATGCAGTAACTCTTACATAATAAAAATAATAAACATCTTGTTACCACAGATTCCGATATCTCGATAAAATGCCTCCTGAAAATCTGCTTTCTCTTCGAAATACTGAGGACTCGATAGTATGTGTTTTTAGCTATGGACGCTCATAGCTTTGATTTCAGGAGGGAGCTAACAGAAAATACACCATACGCAGATTTTCACTGCACCTTCTTACTATCTAACCGTTTTTACCACACGCTGAACATAAAAATGCGTTGCAAACCAGAAGACCCAGAAATTACGAAAAAGAGATGGGAAAATAAAATTAGACAGCTTTTTCAAACTTCGTGAAAGATACGGAAAAATGAAATTACACAACTTGTTGAAACTACGTAAAAGAGATGGAAAAATGAAATCAGACAGCTTGTTGAAATTACGTAAAAGTGATGGAAAAATGAAATTACACAGCTTGTCGAAACTACGTAAAAGAGATGGAAAAAGGGAATTAGGCAATTTGTTGGAACTACGTAAAAGACGGAAAAATGAAATTAGACAGCTTGTTGAAACTACGTAAAAGTGGTGGAAAAACGAAAGTACACAGCTTGTTGAAACTACGTAAAAGAGATGAAAAAATGAAATTAGCTTGTTGAAATACATGAAAGAGATGGAAAAATGAAATCAGACAGCTTGTTGAAATTACGTAAGAGATGGAAAGTTGAAATTAGACAGCTTGTTGAAACTACGTACAAGAGATGGAAAAAGAGAATTAAGCAGCTTGTTGGAGCTACGTAAAAGGCATGGGAAAATGAAATTAGACAGCTTGTTGAAACTACGTAAAAGTGATGAAAAAATTGAAATTAGACAGCTTGTTGAAACTACGCAAAACAGATGCAAAAATGAAATTAGACAGCTTGTTGAAGAGATTAGCTTGTTGCAATCATATAAAAGAGATGGAAAAATGGAATTAGGCAGCTTGTTGAAATTACGAAAAGAGACGGAAAACTGAAATTAGACAGCTTGTTGAAACTACGTAAAAGAGATGGAAAATGAAGTAAACTTACTGAAACTACGTAAAAGAGATGGGAAAATGAAATTAGACAGCTTGTTGAAACTACGTAAAAGTGATGAAAAATGATATTACACAGCTTGCTGGAACAGTAAGGATATTTCTTTGGTGTTCTTTTGAGTCTCGCACCTTTGCTCACTTGTGTCCCATGGAGGCACGAAATTGCAGCAATCATTCAATCGGTCATTAAGAAGAAAATAAATACCATAAAGAAAAAGTTCTGAAAACAACTACGGAATATCTTTGTCCAGCGATGAATAGTTGTGGCAGAGACGATACATTTTCCATTCCTTCGCCTTTCACGCTCTTCCATACTGTAAGTTTATACGCAGTGTTTCCAATATCCAATGCAAAAATACAACATTGTTACTTCCATTAACTCAATCGGTCATTAAGTTTTTACTGCATATACACACGTAACCAGAAGTTCAACAGGAAAATTAGCTGACTGAAATATTGTTATCACGATAGTTTTTGTCGTAAAACCAAAATGGTCCAGTCAGATTTCCAGAGGAGGACAACTGTCCCCTTCTTTTCCCTACATATGGTCGCACATGTTCTTAGCAGTAGCAGAACAATTTTTTTATCATTAGTGAAAAGCACAGGTATAAAATATTGGAATTATAGCCACCCAGTGCGTAAAAAAAACACAGATCGTCAGAGAAGATTTGCAGGCGCTCCAGATGAATTGCGACATCACTGCGTGGCAGGTGCAGTTGTTATTCACCCATCGAGAGAAGCATCGTGTACCTTGAAACCACACATCCAGGTCTCTCTCTAATGAGTATACGCAGTCGTGTGTTACGATGATATCTGAGTGTGTTGTTTATTAATAGAACTAACTGCTCTTGAATAAAGGCAGCAACTTTATTAAATGCGATGTTCTCTATCATTAGACTCAGTTACGCTACACTATTTCAAGGATGTGTATTTTCTATTATTAAGTGAGTGCATAACGAAGTAAATTTCTCCATTTTTATGCCAGTGGAGGGATTCGAACCCCCAACTCTCGGCTCCGGAGCTCCGAGTGCTATCCACTATACTACACTGGCATCTGCTCTCACTGCGATCTGCCTTTATCTCATGTGCGTCCTGCGGGAAGGCATGTCACAAGTGTTTTTTCCAACAGCTAAGCAATTATGTCGCAAGACGGAAGTGTTCTTCTACGACAAACATTGCGTCAGTCAGAAATGCGTTGTTGTGTTATCGTGGAGCTTCTACGTGTTGTGAACATATTAGCTGAAGTTGGATATCTTTGGGTCTACGTATTATCCTTTGTATTATAATTAAAACATTTTCTATTTGTTTGCATACAACTCAGGTCGGTATATGGTATTATTATTATTAGTATGATGTGCTCTCTGTTCTATTATTGTTAAGCACACATTCTTTCACCTTGAATGAAGCTCTAGCAAAAAACCTTTATTCTTTTCTACTGCGTACCGAGCCGATTGGAATGAATCGAAGCTTCCTAATCAAGGTAAGGTTCAGAGACCTGAACCCACAGCGCGCTGCGCCTTTTGGCAGGTGAAAAATGGAAAAAAAATTAAGGAGTGGGAACAGAGTGCCCTGATAGGATAGTAAAAAAGAAAAGTACGGAAGCATTAGAGTGCAAAGATTATACGGTTTCCCGTTAAGTTGTGAAGTCATAAGCCAACCTAAGTACTTACCTGCAACAAAACACCACTCCGAGCAATATCATTAGCAGCCAACATCCGGCCGCAGAAAACGCGGAAAGGACACGGGAAAGGGGAACCTGAAAAGAAACAGACAGCACACACGAAAGAAAAACTCCTACAGCAACAACCATTTTTCTCACAAAACAAAGCTATTAAAATACTTTACGTTTTTTTTTATTTTTAATGCTAGGCACCTGATAAAACAAAATTTCCGTTGCTCAGTGTTCGGTTAGGTGTCTGCTATTTGCCTTGCTTCACAGGAGCATATCAGAGAAAATATTTTTTTCCCATTGGCTGGAGAGAGGTTGGTACTTTTTATTATCAACTTATTTTCGTCACACGTGTGAAGAATACTCTCAACTCTCTAGTCCTAATTATTATTATTTTTTTTTTACACGAGTAGCTATGAATTGTGTTCTTTTCAGGAACTTTATTTAATATAGCTTTCGGCCTTTCATATTTGTCAGCATAACTAACAGTATAATTAAGGTCCTCCCTGACCAGAGGATTGGGATGATCCTTAGCTTTTTTCATAGTACCTCTTTGCTAAATCATACATAGTATAATGAACAGAATCCGAGCCGATTGGAGTGTTGGTATTAACTATTTAACTGCACAACCAATTTAAGAACATATCAACATAAAATAATACATAACGTGATGATATGGAACCTAGATAATGTACTAGCTTGAAGAACGTACTGATCATCACAGATCCAATGCATATTTCTACAGTTTTGTGTCTATAACGAAGTAAATTTCTCCGTCATTTTTGGTCTACGCCGGGATTCGAACCCGAGTCCGCTTATTCCGGAACCAGTCGCTCTACCAACTGAGCTACGCAGACGTTCATTCTGATTGCTATCTGCCTTTATGTCGTGTGCGTCCTGCTGGCAGGTACGTCACCATTTCTTAATGGACATCAGAATGATTTTCTGTCACTAGTAGTCGTACATTGGAGTCCTACTCAGACGTTATCGTAGAGGACCACCCTGACCTAATTTCTCTGATTCGGGTCGATCGTGTAACCATCTCAGACGATTAGCCAGAAGCTCACGCCTTCGACCGTCCAGCGTTGCTGTACGACTAACGTGTCAGTAGCAGACTCAACAAGGATACGAATTTGTCCATGACAAAATCACGTAGACGGGGAATTTTTTCGCGACGAAATCACGCAGCTCAGAACAATGAAAACTGACGCCAAAGCAAAAATTGTGACTTCACAAAAACAAAATCGTCATTGAGTAATTATTTTGCAAAAACACTGAAAGCGCTGGATTGCGTTTGCCCTCATTGTGTATCTTGACGTAGTGTTTCTTATTAACACAGTTTTTCTTAAGACTGATACCTTACAGCTTCGACGTGTTTCTAAGGAAGTCAAGAAAATCAATTGGTTTTGTTTTTCATCTAACACGATTGTTTTGGAATTGGGGTGATATAAATAGGAACACTTTGCTTATTTACGCCTTTCTGACACTCATTAAAATTTGCCTCAAACGCTCAAGTTATTTTAATTTTGGAAACGAGATGCTTCATTTTAAATATTTATGCATGAGCAAATTACCTTTGGAATGCATTTGATTATAAATTGTTTAGTAAAATTTCTGATTTTGCGAAACACTCAACAGTTTCTCCAAGAGCCCATTTTCGTTTTTTGTTTCGCAAAGTTTTTTTTCTGAGCTCATTATAAGGAAGATAAAATGACGCAAATGATATAAAATTTATGTGGTTGGTGAGCAAAATATGTTTTTTTTAAACGCGAGAAGCTTTTTACCCGAGTCAGCCATTCATAAGTTTTGCCTTTGTGTGTGCGCAAAAATGTAAGAAGAAAACTTTCTAGATTTCTCCTTCATTTTTCATTCGGATACTCTCTCTTAGAGATTTTCACGACCAGATGCAACCGCTGCGCCATTTAAGAAGTAGTTATTAAATATTTCATACTTCATGCTCCGAGTGAAGAAAAAACCCCATGCAAACAAGCAGCTCATCACCTTAACTCATTTTTGCACCGATGGCTTTGATCAAATAAAAGGATATTGCTCTGCTTTTTGGAGAAAATGAATAAAAAGAAAATCGAAAAATGGAATACAAGACTAGAAGATGTTTACTTCAGATGATTTCTTTTTACATCCCTTTCGCTATTTTGAAACTGAGATATCTTCTCAACAGAGCTACGCTTTGATGCTTTCAGATTTCATTTGTTGAACTGAAAAAGGTGTTCTAGTGTTTTTTGCATAAGGACTGATCCAAGGCGCTTTAAAAATAAATCAGTCTCAAGGACATTCCTTTAAAGGAATCTCAAATGGAGCCCATTTTTAGATTGAAAGCATACGTGCCCGAAGAAAAAGATTTAACTCTGCATATCTCTAATAATAGACATTTGTTTACCGTAAGGTGATCGGATATTGGAACGCTGATTTGAGGATAAAATGGCGTGCTGTCCCCAAAGCATCAGATCTTTTAGGTACGCATACATACTCAAACTAAATATGCAAATTTGTTTTCATAAAACTGTATTGTTTCTAAAGGTGTGATATTTCATATAAAAATGTGTGTTTTTAAAGGATATGTCTTGTAGAATGTTCGTAATTTGTACTGAAAAAGCAGAGCTGTGATGGCGAGAACATATTAGGAAAAGCGAAATACTTTATCTTAGCTATATCTGCTGAATTATGATAAAATAAAGCTGCAGAGTGATGAACGAATCGCATGGCGAATTTTTCATTTTGCCAAAGTTTTTGGGGAAACGTAGAACAAGTACAGTCGAAATCTGGCCAACCTAGTGGTGCAGTGTTGTTAGTGCTGGCCACTGACCATTCGTACATGTTGGCACGGGTTCGAGTCTCAAATGAGGCATGGGGGTGTGTGTTTGTCTTCCAGCACTTGCTCTCTCCCTTCCCTAAAACGAATGTCCCCAAATTAGGGTCAGGTGACTGCATATGGTCTTTAGAGTTGCTCACGGTGGTCGTTAAACTCGGAAAAAGGAAAAACAAAAACAGTCAAAATTTGTTTTCACAAGAAGTATGTTAGAAAATTAATACAATGAAAACTATTCTTAAAAGCATTTTTTCTTGGAAGTCTGACAAGATAACGAGGAAGTGTAAATTCGAAAGAACTTGAGGACAAACACCAAAATTTCAGGATAATGTTCGTCCCCAAAAGCACCAGATGTTAGTACTTTCGGACCCACACTGGGTCCATCATCGGGCAACATATTTGGCCAAACTCCCGTTTATAAGGAGGTGGTTAGTCACCTAAAGTCACTGGTTGGATGACGTAGTTCCATTTGACGCAAGCGCACTTCAGCATGATATCATCATCATCATCATTGTCAACCATTATCAATCCACTGCTGGACGAAGGTCTCCCCAAGTTTCCTCCACAACGGTCTGTCTTGTGCCAGTCTCCTCCATGTCACCCCTGCACACTTTCGAATTTCATCCACCCATCTCCCATGTGGTCTTCTTCTGGGTCTTTTCCTGTCCCTTGGAATCCAATCTAAAATTTCGGCTGTCCATCTATGGTCTGTCCTTCTGGCAGTATGTCCAACCCATTGCCATTTCAGGGATTTAACTCTGATCATGATGTCTTCCACTCTTGTCATTTTTCGGATCCACTAGTTCCTCTTCTTATCTCTCCTGGTTACACCAAGTATGCACCTCTCCATGCTTCTTTGAGTTGTCTGCAGCCTTTGTATGTCTCTTTTAGTTAAGGTCCACGTCTCTGCACCATACGTAAGCACTGGAAGGATGCATTGATCAAACACTTTTCTTTTAAGACATAATGGCATATTGCTCTTGAAAATTATGCTGTTTCTTCCAAAAGCTCTCCAGGCAAGTTTTGTACGCCGATTAATTTCTTCATCAATGTGACCCTCACTTGATATCTGCTGTCCAAGATAAACGTACGTGTCTGTTATCTCCAGCTTTTCTCCATCAATCGATAAATCTTCATTTCTTGTAAAAGCATTGAACATCACTTTTGTCTTCTGAAAGTTCATTTTTAATCCCACTTCTTTACTCTTGTCAGCAAGTTCCTGGATCATACTCTGCAGCTCTGATGGGCTAGTTGCAAAAATGACTACGTCATCAGCAAAATTTATGTATGTGTATATCATGCTGGGGATGTAAGGTCAGGTGATGCGTAACATCACAGCCTCTCCTTGACAAATGTCAACCCCGCCTTCTCGTGGTGCATCCTGTTCCCACTAAAGGGGCTCTGACGACCGCCAATAGCGGTATAACTATACCATCGGGATTAGAGGAAATTCTATCCCACACTCACCAACCCGCTTGGCCAGCGTGGTCAGTTATGGCCAAACCCCTCCAAAATGACTCCACAACTTAAATCTTGGCCCTCAGTCTCCGGCAGCTGGAATGTACCTGGCCAAGGCAGCGGCCAGTGCGACATGAAGGCAGAGAGGGTGCTAAGAATCCCCGGAGGACCGGACTAGGCTGCCATCTGATGCTGACCTTGGCAACGTACAATGGACGCTCCCTATCTTCTGATTCAAGGCTTCTTGAATTGGAAGAGGAACTACAAAGGATCAAGTGGGACATCGTGGGGCTAAGTGAGGTAAGGAGAAAAGGAGAAGATCTCATCGAACTGAAAAGTGGACATCTCTTCTACTATCGTGGGACAGATACTGGCAGAACTAGTGGTGTTGGATTTATAATAAACAAGAAACTGAAGGATAAAGTGGTAGAAGTTGAAAGTTCCTCTGACAGAGCTGCACGACTTGTTATCCAACTCTCGAAAAGATACCAGGCTCAGATTATTCAAACTTATGCACCCACCACAAGTCATGCTGAAGAAGAAATTGAAGAATTTTATGAGGAAATTTGTCATCTAACTAATAAAGGTAAGCAGCACTTGAAAATAATTATGGGAGATTTCAATGCAAAAATAGGGCAACGGCAACAGAATGAAACTTCAGTAGGTAAATTCGGTCACGGCAACAGAAACCAGCGTGGAAATACTCTCGTAGAGTTTGCAGAGGCAGAAGGGTTTTTCACCTTGAACTACCTTTTCAAGAAAAAGCCACACAGGAAATGGACATGGAGACATCCAAATGGGACGACAAGTGAAATTGATTTTATTATGTGTAACTAAAAATTCGTCATAGAAGACTGCAGTGTGCTAAACAAGTTCAACACAGGTAGTGACCATAGATTGGTGAGATGTAAGATGCACCTCAACACTAAGCTTGAACGTGGCAAGCTCATAAGACAAACAAAATCTATTGACATAAGCAACCTTAAAAAACACCATAATACCTTCAAGTTGGAACTGAAGAACAGGTTCTCTGCTTTAGAAGGCCTAACATCGGAAGAAGTGGACATCTCTGAAGTTAACAGAAAAGTAACCAAAGCTCTTATGGAAACAGCAACAAAATTAGCTGGGTCTAAGAACAAGGTGCATGTAAATAAATTATCAGGAAAAACGAAAATGTTGATGCAAAAAGGAAGAGAGATGAGAACAACTAAAGAAGATGTGACTTCCAAAGTGGAATATATAGAGCTATGCAAGACAGTACGAAAAAGTATCACTGAAGACGTAAGAAAAATTCAACTGTAGACTAGTGAGGAAAGCAATTGAAAACAACCAAAGCCTAAAGATAGCAAAGGGACATCTCAGTAAGGGAAGAAAACAGATTATGGCACTGAGAAAAGAAGATGGTTCTGTAACAAGAAAGAGAGGTGAAATTTTGACAAGAATGAAAGATTTCTACTCCAGCTCCAGGAGAAGATGGAATTACTGTAGACATCATACAAGAAGCAAGTGGAGAAATCGAAACAGTACTCGCCCAAATTTTCACTCGATGCCTTAATGAAGGAAAGATTCCTGAGGATTGGAACACCGCTACAATGATCCTGCTACATAAGAAAGGTGACATTGAGGATCTCGGAAACTACAGACCTATCAGCCTCCTATCAGTAGTTTATAAAATCTTCACTAAAGTTCTTTCACACCGCTTGAAGGTAACACTGGACATGGCTCAACCGAGAGAACAAGCTGGATTCAGGAGTGGCTACAGCACAATAGATCATATCCATGTGCTGAGAGAACTAATTGAAAGAGCGAGGGAATATGAACTTCCATTGTGCATGGCTTTTATCGATTATGAAAAAGCCTTTGATTCGGAGAAACCATCAAGCAGTTACAATGGCTCTGAAAACCTGCGGTATTGAAGATGCATACATTAATATTATTAATAACATCTATGAAAATGCAAGTGCAAAGATTAGGCTGTTTGAAAATACAACACACATAAAAATTGGAAAGGGAGTGAGACAAGGTGACACCATATCTCCAAAGCTCTTTAATGCCACATTGGAGGGTGTTTTTCAGTCACTGAGCTGGGAAAACAAGGGGATAAAGATTAATGGAGGTTATCTAACCCACCTTTAAAACTCAAAACAAAGTTATTCGGCACTATGATATACCAGCATGATATCATCATCATCATCATCATTGTCAACCATTATCAATCCACTGCTGGACGAAGGTCTCCCCAAGTTTCCTCCACAACGGTCTGTCTTGTGCCAGTCTCCTCCATGTCACCCCTGCATACTTTCGAATTTCATCCACCCATCTCCCATGTGGTCTTCTTCTGGGTCTTTTCTTGTCCCTTGGAATCCAGTCGCTGAGCTGGGAAAACAAGGGGATAAAGATTAATGGAGATTATCTAACCCACCTTCGTTTTGCTGATGACGTAGTCATTTTTTGCAACTACCCCATCAGAGCTGCAGAGTATGATCCAGGAACTTGCGGACAAGAGTAAAGAAGTGGGATTAAAAATGAACTTTCAGAAGACAAAAGTGATGTTCAATGCTTTTACAAGAAATGAAGATTTATCGATTGATGGAAAAAAGCTGGAGATAACAGACACGTTCGTTTATCTTGGACAACAGATATCAAGTGAGGGTCACATTGATGAAGAAATTAATCGGCGTACAAAACTTGCCTGGAGAGCTTTTGGAAGAAACAGCATAATTTTCAAGAGCAATATGCCATTATGTCTTAAAAGAAAAGTGTTTGATCAATGCATCCTTCCAGTGCTTACGTATGGTGCAGAGACGTGGACCTTAACTAAAAGAGACATACAAAGGCTCCAGACAACTCAAAGAAGCATGGATAGGTGCATGTTTGGGGTAACCAGGAGAGATAAGAAGAGGAACTCGTGGATCCGAAAAATGACAAGAGTGGAAGACATCATGATCAGAGTTAAATCCCTGAAATGGCAATGGGCTGGACATACTGCCAGAAGGACAGATCATCGATGGACAGCCGAAATTTTAGATTGGATTCCAAGGGACCAGCATGATATACACATACATAAATAAGAATCACTACAGGTTAAAATGATGGTATGAATTATGAATTGTGATAAAATGTACAATGATTGAAAATGAAATGTCTCCATGACGATGGTAATATACATGGTGAGTCATCGTTACAGCATTGGTTGGAGAATAAGTTGATAAAAATGCTCTCCATAAATAGTAAATTAGTTTTGTTGGATGCTGTTGCTAAGTATTTAACATTGTTCTTTAGATGTAAATAAAGTTCATTTTTTAATTGCAACTGAGACCTGCTTTTTAAATCGTGTAACGACAGCATTGTGAAGGCGGTTATTTTAATTTATTGACACGAATCTTCACGAATTTCTGAGCACCAGATGGTTTTGGGGACAGTAAACTAAATTCGAGGACTGTCCTCAAGAATTCGGGACTTCTGGTCAGCTTAGTTTACTGCCAAATCCATCATTCACAGATGCCGCTGCATGTTCAACTGATTCCTATTGTTTTGGAAGAACTAGCATTACGTTAACCAGTCTATTCTCCTTAAGTGTCTTTGGTTTTCAGTGCGAACAACCGCTGACGCAAAGGTCAAATCACTGACCTCGGACAGGTTGCCCAATAAAGCACTGTCGATGAGCATGCCTTATGGCAATGTCCCCCGGACCACGTCGAGCCAACGACCTTAAATTAACGAGGGGTCCATACCTAGTGCAGTTGCTATGTGTTCCGAGTTAACCTAAGAATGTGCCATTATGGAAGGTACGGAGCGGTTACCTCAACTACGAAAAGTTGCACCTAGCGTTTAGATCAAAAAGCAATATAATTATTGCCCAGAACCCATTTTTATTTGCCCAACAATCTACCGGGAAAAATTACTATCTAAAACAAATAGACAATGATATCAGAAATTACTCGATCAAGAACCTCGCACTCCAGCTGGACAGTCGGACGACAACAGACCAAATCAAAGCTTGCAACAGGTGAAAATTCTCATTTGGAAACCATGCAATCCCCTGACGTAGCTAATAAGCGTGGGAAATGCGAAGCAAAACTGCAAGCTCTACAAATAATTTTGTCTTGCGTTTGATCTTATTTTCATTGTAATGACACGTGATGTCATTATGTACTCTAGTTTTTTTATAGGATCATGTTATCCTTTTTCTTTACTTTTCTTGGGCTTCGGATTCGAAGAATACTTTATATCCCACAAACACGCGATGAAGGCGCAGTTCATTAGTTAAAACTCAAAACAAAGTTATTCGGCACTATCATACATCTCTTACAAATAAATTACCCAGTGCACTTTACAACCGCACTTTAGCACGTGATATAGGAAAAGAAAAATACGCAGAACGAATATGCTGACCGCAGCAATTCACTTGAGCCGCATCAACTGCAACGACTATAAGGCGAACGGCGTATATGTACTCTCTATGTTGGACCTTGGGACCTATCCATCTGTTAGCTAAGCCTTCGAGGTAAATGTGATACCTAACCTTCGTCGATGAAATGAGCTCTCGTAGAGGGGAAGAAAAGCGTAAATTCCGTCCGAATATTATTTACATACAAATTTTTGAAGATATGTATTTTTATGGGAAAATATTGATTTACCTAAAATTCATAACTAAATCCACCCATTCATAAATGGGATTTTTTGAATTCCGCCAGATCATTCGCAGATCAAAAGTACGTACCTTTTATCAGCTACCCAAGTTCTTCAACACAAGCAGCACATATCTCATATGGAGCCCATGATTTACCTTGTACATTAAGTCTCGCTCCGAAGTAAGCAGAGTAAGTTTCTTTTACAAAGCCTTTTATGTTCTTCAGTTAAGATTTTAATGACTAACTCTCAACGGGTGTAACAGAAACTGTCTCCGCTGAGGGTTTACGTACTGTCCTATACCAATTCACTTTTACAAAAACTATATTTCACTAAATTTTAAAACCAATTGTAACGTACCAGGAGATGTGACGTACCTGCCAGAAGGACGCACACGACAGATAGGAATCAGAATAAAATGTCCGCGTACCTCAATTGGTAGAGCAACTTATTCCGGAATGAGGGGACCCGGGTTCGAATCCTGACGCGGATAAAAATGACGGAGAAATTTACTTCGTTATAATGGCGCCCGAACTATCCGGATGACCCGACCGTTCAAAATCTCGCAATGGTGTGATGTTATTTCCACACCGCGAGATAGGAAAAATAAGAGAATCCCTTCTACAGCACTTCCAAAAAAAAAAAAAAAAAAATAAGGGGGAGATGATGTAACGTACCAGGAGATGTGACGTACCTGCCAGAAGGACGCACACGACATAAAGGCAGATAGGAATCAGAATAAAATGTCCGCGTAGCTCAATTGGTAGAGCAACTTATTCCGGAATGAGTGGACCCGGGTTCGAATCCTGGCGCAGATAAAAATGACGGAGAAATTCACTTCGTTATACAATGTTAAATACAGTATACAACTCTTCATGAAGAGACAACTCCAACTAGAAGATTTCAGCCTTACAGAGAGATGGAGATGAGCTCAAGTGCAAGTTCACACATGTTTGAACCTATAAAGCTTTAATTAGAGTTAAAACTCTTGCTGTAAGGTTAACTGTGCTTATGTTGCTTCATACGCGTCCTTTCAATAGTTCATACTGAAATTTGTTAATGCGTATATACATATTTACTCGGTCATAAGCTTTCTCTAAATCTATGAAGGCAGCAAAAACTTTCTTACCAACAGCCAGATACTTTTTACGCACGATGATTGAAAAGTATCTGGTTGTTGGTAAGAAAGTTTTTGCTGCCTTCATAGATTTAGAGAAAGCTCATGACCGAGTAAACAGGACACTTTTGTGTAAGGTACTGTATTAAATGAATATGGTGTTACTGAGAATCTACTTAATAGTGTAAAAGCCATGTATGCTGGTAGTAGAGCTTGTGTACGAGTGAATGGTGTTTTATCAAAATGGTTTTCCATTGGTGCAGGAGTTAGACAAGGTTGTGTAATGTCACGATGGCTGTTTAATATATTTATGGATGCATGCATGCGTGAGGCCAAAATAGATAATAGTGGTTTATGTCTTGGTGATATCCGTGTGTGCAGATTGCTGTATGCTGATGACACTGTCCTGTTGGCAAAGAGCGAAAGTGATTGCCCAGAGTATATTGTCTCGGATGTACGAAGTTTGCATGAATTTCAAACTTAGTGTAAATAAGGGAAAAACCAAAGTTATGGTGTTTGAGAGAGGAACTGGTAGCACTGAATGTAATGTAAGTATAAACGGCACTGTGATTGACCAGGTGAATGAGTTTGTGTATTAAGGAAGCATGTTTGACAGAGAGAACAAATTGGATGGTGAAATTAGTAGGCGAGTGAATTCTTCATTGAAAGTCATAGCTGCTCTGGGAGGTTTTCACAGGAATGATATGTTCTCTAGAGAGTCCCGCATGGCTGTGTATGAAACAGTAATTGTTCCTACTCTGATGTATGGCAGTGAAACCTGGGTACTGCAGAAGAAACATAGGAGTCGTTTGTGTGCTGGATAAATGCGTTACTTACGGGGGTTTGTGGCAAGACACGATCTGATTGTGTGAAGAATGATGGTGGGTTGCAGTTGTGTGATGTGAAGCAAAATGTTGTTAGCAAGGTGGAGACGAATATGCTTCGGTGGTTTGGCCATGTTGAAAGAATGAATGATGAGATGCTTACTAAGAAAATCTTTTTAGCCCAAGTGGCAGGAAGGAAAGGCAGAGGAAGGCCAAGAAAGACATGGGTGGGTCAAATTCAAGAGTTTCTGCATAAGAAAAAGATTATCAGTACGAAGTATAAACGATCTTGTGTACGGCGTGTAATGGATATAAGTGAAGCCCGAGTTGTATGTCAAGATCGCTGTAAATGGAGAAGTTTGATACGACAACAGTAAGTAAAAATATCTGGTAGTTGTATTTCTTTTTGGAGCTAACCTCTGAATCTCAGAGAACAGCTTAGTGATATGTATGTATGTATGTATATGCACTGAGTGGACAGAATCATAGGATACCTACTTAGGAACGGTTAGGACCACCTTGCGCCTTAAAGGACAGGCGCACAGCGTAGCATTGAGTGTACTAGGTCACGAAAGCCTTTCACAGGTGTCTCCGCCCAGGCTTGATGCACAGTTGTCAATAATTTTGTCGCTTTCCTGGATGGAGGATCAAAAGCTCAAACGGGCCTTTCCACAGCATACTAAAGATTTTCCCAATGGTTCATTTCCGGTGAACGGGAGGTGATCCTAAAATGAGAACTACTCCGGAATGTAGTTCTAACCATAGATAAATCAATGAAGGAAGAAATATTCCTCATAATTCATGGGAAATCGATAGAAATATTCAAATCAAACAGAATATGAATTCTGAATTTGCTTGTAACACTTACTAGTCATCAATGTCTCTCAAAGAGCCGCCTGAAAATTTCATCGTCTTGGACCGGAAATCGAACCTGCATCTCTCGATTTCTGTTCGAGTATGCTAACCGTTGAACCACCCAGAACAGTGAAGTTCCAAACAACTGAGACTAAGCAAACTTAGCTTAGGAATCTGAACATCCTCAGATTTTCGCTACTCGAAGCATCATTCAGGAATCTTCGGGAGTGAAGAAGTAGAGGAATGATGTTCGCCCGCTATCAATGACAGAATGATTATCGTCGAAGGTTGCCACGCGAATTTTAATTCGTACATACACTATATTATCAAAAGTACCCGGACACCACAATGTTTTGCGACAAATGGTTTTATTATCACAATTAGAAGTTAGGTGTTCCACATTTTGCTTGTATGACAGCAACAACACAGCGAGGCATAATACCAATCAATTTCCGGTAGGTCTTGACAGGAATGGTTCTTCGTCCAGCAGACCTGCTGCTAGATGAGAGCGAAGAAGGTCTTTGTTGTTGATTTCGTATCCGTCGGTCTAGTTCATATCAGAATGTTCTATGGGATTAAGATTAGAACTCTGAGCAGGCCAGTCTAACAATTCCACCTCATTTTCAAGAAACCAGTCCTACACACGCCGTGCAGTATGGCAAGGGTTTGGATCGTGTTGGAAGAAACAACGTTACTTCCATAATACTGCCTTATTGTTGGCAGGGCCGAAGTATTCAGAACGTCGAGGTACACTTCAAAGTTCACGGTTTGAGGTACAATAACCAACTAGCCGAGTCCCATCCACGGAAAACAACTCCATACCATAACGGAGCCTCCGCCGAACTTAACAGTTGGAAGAACACAATCCGACAAAAATCATCAGCCGAGATGTCGCCAAATCCAAACACGCTCATCATTCTGGAAGAGTGAAAAGTGTGATTCATCACTCCAAGGAACAGCTTTCCAGTAGCCCACAGTACAGAAACGACGAAAGAAATACCACTCCAAACTGCGGTTTGCATTCACGGTAGTGAAGTGTGATTTATGAGACACTACTCTACCATAATAACTTACACTGTGCAACTCTCTGGTGATAGTTGTGGTACTTACCGAGCCACGCAAGCATTTCCTACTTCAGCAGTGATGGTAACGGCAGAGGAAGAACGGGGTTTCTTCTAATTTCTTATCATGTCTTTTCTATCACGTTCCATCAGTTTGTGCGGCCTTTCCGAACGTTTTTTTTGCTGTAGTTGCACCGTCTTTTTTCAGTCACTTCACGACATCTGTTGCAGTAGATTTCGGTATCATCAGTTTCAGCTGCAATGCTCCGTATAGAAACGTTACCCAAATGATATCCCATGGCTATCCCACGCTGGAACTCGGAAAGTTCACATCCACGCGACATATCTGCTTCAAAGTTACTGATAACGGAACAGAACATCTCAGCTTTGTGTACGTATCTCCCCACTCACAAAGCACCTTCCTGTGAAACAGTTTTTTTAACTTTTGCAAATATTTGTATACCATTGATAATATGGTGTATATATTAAAAACCTCAAATAACTGTTTCTTGCCATTAAGAATGTTCCTCTCGCAGAGCCCCCGTAACATCGCTTCGCGGAATCCATTATGAGAAACACCGATTTAGCAGGATGATTGACACTAAGGGTTTCTGAGTGATTACGTTCTGAAAGGGTTATAACAATGGCGACGAACCTAAAATAGAAACGAGAAGGTGCTGGAGTTACTTGTTTCTACAATGTAACACGATGGTCGTGTCAGAAGGACTTTCCCGTTTCCATCAAACCTTGGGTAATAGAGCAATGATGGAAGAACTTGAAGGGAACGCTTACCGTCATTGACAGGTACATGGTCGGTGCTGGTAAGATGATAGGTGGGAAAAGAATTGTTTTGCCGTTGCTTTCGTAAAAACCCGGCCTCTAACATGAATATTTCTGTTTAGAGAGCTGAGATGAGAAAAGGAAAGAAATTGGAGGAACTGTTGTGAATAGAACAGGAAAGGAATTGGAGAAACTGCTGAGATGAGAGGAGGAAAGGGATTGTTTTGCCGTAACTTTTGTAAAACCCGGCCTCTAATGTGAACATTTCTGTTTAGAGAGCTGAGATGAGAGTAGGAAAAGGAATTAGAGGAACTGCTGCGATGAGAGAAGGAAAGGAACTGGAGGAACTGCTGAGATGAGAGGAAGAAAGGAATTGGAGGAACTGCTGAGATGAGAGGAGGAAAGGACTTGGAGGACCTGCTGAGATGAGAGGAGGAAAGGAATCGGAGGACCTGCTGAGATGAGAGGAGAGAAACGAATTGGAGGAACTGCTGAGATGAGAGGAGGAAAGGAATTGGAGGAACTGCTGAGATGAGAGGAGGAAAGGAATCGGACGAACTGCTGAGATGAGAGGAGAAAAGGAATTGGAGGACCTGCTGAGATGAGAGGAAGAAAGGAATTGGAGGAACTGCTGAGATGAGAGGAGTAAAGGAATTGGAGAAACTGCTGAGATGAGAGGAGGAAAGGACTTGGAGGACCTGCTGAGATGAGAGGAGGAACGGAATTGGAGGAACTGCTGAAATGAGAGGAGGAAAGGAATTAAAGGAACTGCTGAGATGAGAGGAGAAAAGGAATTGGAGGACCTGCTGAGATGAGAGGAAGAAAGGAATTGGAGAAACTGCTGAGATGAGAGGAGGAAAGGACTTGGAGGACCTGCTGAGATGAGAGGAGGAAAGGAATTGGAGGAACTGCTGAGATGAGAGGAGGAAAGGAATTAAAGGAACTGCTGAGATGAGAGGAGGAAAGGAATTGTTTTGCCGTAGCTTTCTTAAAGCCAAGAGCCACTACGCGAATATTTTTCTTTGGGGTGCGCAAAAAATGTGGGCACCAGTTGTTTCAGGTACACCGGCTGCTTAATGGGCTAAACGCCTGTTAAGTTTTAGCTAGCAACCTTATTCGTCAAGAAGAAGAATGTTGTGGGAACTAAATTTTCTCTATGGCGGTACTGTACAAGAAATCCTTGTTTCTCAAAACACGGGTAAAATCTGTTTCTTTTGACACGTATGCTTTCAACCTAAAAATCGTCTCCTTTACACATTACGTACAAGCATGACCTTGCAACTACGATTTATTTTTAAGGCGGCTCGGATCAGTCCAGACACAAAGCAGCAGCACTTTTCCTTTCAGTTCCACAGCTGAAGTCTTAAAGCATCAAAGTGTAGCTCCGTTGAGAAGACATCTTAGTTTTTAAATAGAGAAATGGATGTAAAAAGAAATCCTCTGAAGTGAACAACTCCTAGTCATGCTTTCTATCTTTCGAATTTTTTTACTCATTTTCTTCAAAAGGCGACGGCGAATCCCTTTATTTGATCAAAACCATTCGAGCAAAAATGAGTTAAGGCGATGCGCTGCTGGTTTGCAAACTTTAACGGGTTTTCTTTCGTCGTCGGGAGCACGAAGTATGAAATATTTAATAACTACTTCTTGAATGGCGCAGCGGTTGCATCTGGTCGTGAAAATCTCTAAAGAGAGAGTATCCGAATGAAAAATGAAGGAGAAATCTAGAAATTTCCCTTCTCGCTTTTCACACACACAGAAAGCCAAAATTTATGAATGGCCACTCGGATGAAAAGCTGCATGCGTTTAAAAAACAAAATATTTTGCTCATCAACCACATAAATTTTATAGCATTTACGTCATTTTGTCTTCATTATAATGAGCTCAAAAAAAAAAACTTTGCGAAATAAAAACTAAAATTGGCTTTTGGAGAAACTGTTGAGTGTTTCACAAAATCAGAAGCTTTAATAAACAATTTTTGATCAAACGCGTTCCTAATGTAAATGCTCATGCATAAATCTTAAAAACGAAGCATCTCGTTTCCAAAATTAAAACAACTTGACCGCTTGAGGCAAATTTTAATGACGTGTCAGAAAGGCGATAATAGGCAACGTGATCCTATTTATATCACTCCGATTCCAAAATAATCGTGTTAGATGAAAAAAGTAATTGATTTTCTTGACTGCTTTAGAAAGATGTCAAAGCTGAAAAGAATCAGTTTTAGGAAAAAAACTGTATTAATAAAAGCACTGCGTCAAAATACACAATGCAACCAAAAGCGATCCAGGGTTTTCAGCTCTTTTGGAAATATTTATTTAATGACGATCATGCTAATGTGGATTCAAATCTTTTGCTTAGGGGTTAGTTTCTATAATTCTCAGTCGCCACACCTCGGCTGAAAGAATTTCAGTCAGTCCAATCGTCACAGTGGAGGTGTCCAGAGTGTAGTAGGCCGAAAAAAGTCGCGGCAAAGTCATGCTGGCAGTATTTTTTTATCATCAAGGCGTGGTTCATAATGAATACGGTCCAGACGGGCAAACTGAAAACAAGGAGTACTACCAGGCAGTTCTCTGTCGCCTACTGGATTCAGTGCATTGGAAGACACCTGAACTGTGGTGGCAAAGTGACTGGCAGCTGCATCATGACAATGTCCCCCGTTCGTTCATCTCACCTCATTCGGGCCTTTTTAGCTAAAATCCGGATCCCAGAAATAAGGCAAGCCCCATACTCTCCAGACATGGCTCTTTGCGGCTTCTGGCTGATCCCGAAGGTGAAAATGCCTTTGAAGGAGATTAAATTTGGAAGCATAGAGGAGATGATGACCGCGACGTAGCAGCCATTGGCGATCGCTATAAGTGACTTTAAAAATGTTATGATCAATTGACAGATCGCTGCAACAAGTCTGTAGTGTCAGAAGCTGCCTACTTTGAAGGGAAATAGGACAGCAACACAACAGATTACATAGGCCTTTTTCCTGCCCGTAGGTCTGATACTATTTGATCACACCTTGTATTCTGAATTTCAAAAAATCGAAACTGAGTGAAACTTGAGGGTAATAGTCGGTACGGGTTTTCCAAGCATGGAAATGACATCGCAGACCGTCTTCTCTCTTTATTGATAAATTTGTAATTTTTTTAGCTTTTTGAAGCAATTGTTATTTTTGAAATAACTAATTAATGTTTTAGTTAAATAATTGAAAAAGAAAATAACATATTCAACGCAATCTAAATATGAGAAAGTAACAGTAAGGGTCAAAGAAGATCAAATCAGATCATATGTAGAGGATTTTAGGAAGGGAGTGTCTGACCCCAGGTCTTAAACAACCCGTAGAAGTAGGAAGCTAGGAGATTTGGGCTAAAGTGACCAACAGGAAAGTCACACAGAAGCGAGGTAGAAAGGAGGGGGGGAGACGCCCTTATTTATAACGGGTGGTGGGTGGTGGGGGCAGTACACGGAGTCCGACGGCTAAACTTGCTCATCCGACGCACGGTGGATGTTTAGTGGTTCGAGAGTTCGTACCTGCCTGGATCGAACTTGAGATCTCTCCGTAGCTGTCACGAACGTTGACCAAAGATCAGATCAGATCATATGTAGAGGATTTTAGGGAGGGAGTGTCTGACCCCAGAAATAAGAAGCTTGGAGACTTGGGCTAGAGTGCCCGATAGGAAAGCGACACGGAAGGAAGGTAGAAAAAGGGAAGAAGACGCCCTTATTTTTTTAACGGGGGGCCAGCACCCGGAGCCCGATGGCTTAACGTGTCCATCCGACGCACGGCGGATATATTTAGTGGTTCGAGCGTTTGCACCTGCCTGGGATCGAACCCGAGGTCCTCTCCGTTGCAGTCACGAACGTTGACCAAAGATCACATCAGATTATATGTAGACCAAAGAATCAATACTTACAATCAGATCAGATCAGATCCCGTTTACCAAAGAATCAATACTTACGTAAACTTGAACTGGTTTATTATAACTATAACGTAGTAACAAACAATAAGTTGCAGTCAGCAATACACTTTTATCTTTAGTTACATTACTGGCAACTAGAAATCGTACGTGTTTAGATTATTATAACAAGAGTCACATAACGTAATTTTTAAGCGGAAAGCCTCGGCCCTTATGGTGAAAGAAGTGCGGTTTGCCCTCCCTATGGCTTTTATACCGACACGGGGCTTACCCAGAATTTTTTAATTTTCATAAACAATTGCTCAGCAAACAGCAATTAAAAGTTTTTGCGTGGTGTCATCCTCATAGAAAAAACAGCTCTGAATTACCCCAGTTTTTGAACCATACTTTTATTCCTGTAACATTATTGAAAACGGGACGATGATCTATTACCACTATTTTTTCCCAGTGACTTCTCTTTTCCTTTTCACTTACAAAACTGCATTCAGCAAAACTTTCGGAACTCAGCGAAATCTAACAAAAGTGCCGAAATTAAGCGTTATTGTAACACTGAATCCAGCATTAAGGATTTAAACTTTTTCATTAACGTAGCACGTAATGTACCTTGACTGTCTGCAAAAATATTTAATTTAAAATAATGTTGGTACTCCTAGTTAATGATAGCAGCTAGCACAAAATTGTACCCCGTGGAGTCGGTTCCCAAAAGTGTGAGCGGTTTACGCTATATTATCAAACGTATTCGGACACTACCAAATATTTACATAAGTGCGAAGGACTGTTACGCAAGAAGGTGCGTTGTGAGTGGGCAGGTACTTACACTGAAGTGCCAGAAAAACTGGTACATCAGTCTAATACTTGGTAGGGCCTCCACGGGAGAGCAGGACTGCAGAAATACGACGAGGCATGGACTCCACTAGCTTCTGGAAATATGCTGTAGGCAATGCACACCATACTTCCTGCAGAGCGTTCCACAATTCGGGTGTATTCCGAGGTATAGGACTCCTGTGTTCGATAGCGCGTTGCATGGCACCCCAAATGTGTTCTATCACGTTCAGATCTGCGGACTTGGGTGGGAATGGCAACACCCCAAACTCATATAAATGCTCCTCTAACCATAATGTGGTGTCCCAACACTTGTGGGGAGGTGCATTGTCCTGTTGGAACAGGCCCAACCCATTAGCATGAAAGCAGGACATGAACGGTTGTGCCTCGTCAGAAAGGATGCGCACATAGCGTTGGCCACCCAGGTAGCACAGCCTTGTAATTTAACGTAGGCCCAACACTGAGCAAAGGTCTTCTATTCCTAAAAGACGGTGGCTCAATGCTGGGCCTACGTAAAATTGCAAGGCTGTGTTACCTGGGCAGTAACAGATGTTTGTAGACGTAGCTGGGGTCCCAGAAAAGTACAGCTAAACACACCCCATACCATTACGGACCCACCACCAGCCGGTACAGTTTTCTGTTGACGGGCGGGATCCATGGCTTCATGGGGTTTGCGCCACGCACGAATCCGTCCATCTGCCCGATATAGTTGGAAACGCGACTCGTCAGACCAGGCTACCTGTTCTAGTTATCAAGTGTCCAGTGGCGGTACTGCCGTGCCCAAGCGAGGCGCATAGCTCTGTGTCGTGCACCCATCAAGGGGACTCGAGTTGGGCGTCGAATCCCAAATCATATATCGTGCAGGGTAAGTTGCACAGTCCGGACGCTGATACTTGTTGAGGCTTCGGCATTGAATTCCGATAATACCTGCGAGAGTGTTGCACGCCTATCGCGTGAAACGATTCTTGACAGCCGACGATGGTCACGTTCACCCAATGTCTTTTTACGGCCACACTGGTATCGTTGGTTGGAGGTTTTTCCAGAATTCTTGTAGCCATGGTACACCCTTGCAATGGTCGTCCGTAAAAATCCGAACTTCGTTTCTTCCTCCGAAATACAATGGCCCATCTCCCGAGCGCCAACTATGACACCGCGTTGAAAATCGCTTAAATCGTTATTACTTGCCGTTCTCATGCCGAAAACAGCTCTGACAGCTGGCAAGGATGTCTATTGCTTTATATGCGCACTGGCGGACGCAACCGAGTACGCGCATAGGTGACGTTGCTATGTATTTTTCATAAGCTCGTCTGAACCAGTTTTTCTGGCACTTCAGTGTATATAAAGCCGAGATGTTCTGTCATGCTATGAGTAACGTTGAAGTGGATATGTCCCGTGGATGTGAACTTTCCGAGTTCCAGCGTGGGCTGGTCATAGGATGTCATTTGAGTAACGTTTCCATACGGGACATTGCAGCCGAACTTTCCAAGTTCCAGCATGGGCTGGTCATAGGATGTCATTTGAGAAACGTTTCCATACGGGACATTGCAGCTGAACTTTCCGAGTTCCAGCGTGGGCTGGTCATAGCATGTCATTTGAGTAAAGTTTCGATACGGGACATTGCAGCTAAAGTTTCCGAGTTCCAGCGTGGGCTGGTCATAGGATGTCATTTGAGTAACATTTCCATACGGGACATTGCAGCTGAAGTTTCCGAGTTCCAGCGTGGGCTGGTCATAGGATGTCATTTGAGTAACATTTCCATACGGGACATTGCAGCTGAAGTTTCCGAGTTCCAGCGTGGGCTGGTCATAGGATGTCATTTGAGTAACGTTTCCATACGGGACATTGCAGCTGAAGTTTCCGAGTTCCAGCGTGGGCTGGTCATAGGATGTCATTTGAGTAACGTTTCCATACGGGACATTGCAGCTGAACTTTCCGAGTTCCAGCGTAGGCTGGTCATAGGATGTCATTTGAGTAACATTTCCATACGGGACATCGCAGATGATAGCTTTCTGTGAGGTCAGGGGACACACATTGTACGTACCCATTCCTGAACCTCTGGAATTCTTCCCGAAATTACGCTTCTCCTTTTGTTCGCGGTGTTAAATCTACAGCTCAAATTAAGCAACACAGCTTGTTTATGAATAAAGTTTTGATGAATATATTGTAGATAGCATTAGAAAAGTTAGAGGTGAAATTGAATGAGCACTGTAGTTTGCATAAGTGCATTTTGTGAGAGCATTTTTAAAAATTTGAATGACTGCAGCAAGAAAAAAACAGTGGGAAAGATTTTCAATCAGTGAAAACTGACATTTTGTTGTTAATTAACATTTTCGACGCAATGCATTTCGTACGTCAGTCCTGGAATGCTGCCACGACAGATACTAATAAAAACTGCTTCAACAAAGCAGGCTTCTAAGGTTGTGAACAAGAAGAAAGTAGGTCCAATATCGAAAATCCTGCTGATAATTTTGCGGATGACGATCTTGCAGAATAAAAATAAAAATTGCCTCATCAAGTATTGTGTTTTCCGATTATGTTGATGGTGACTCAAATGTGCATACCTGCCAAACGCAGTCCTTTGATAATGATTTGGGTGAACATATCGGACTAAATGAATCGGATGAAGATGAAGAAGATGAAGATACACCAAAAGTTAGAGCTGCTTTAGTGATGCAGCTAACGGTATAAAATGTGCTGAAACTACTTGATGCGCTTCATACGCAGTTCATAAAATTGAAGCTGCAATTTATAAAGCTAAACGTTTAGAAAAAAGCATCTTCTCTAAAGCATTTCTTTTCTACAGTGTAAAAAGATAATCAACGCATATTCTATTTTTACAAGTTAATTAGCACTTATTGATGCTCTGTTTCATGGAATTTTATAATTCTGACGCCGTTATTTAAGAAGCTAAATGCTAATAAAAAAATCAACTATCCTAGTTTTCTCGCAATTTTATAGTATGCTTAAATTTTGATGCTACATATTGAAGTCTAATATCTGCGAATTATGTATATAATATGCAAAGTGAATGTGTAGGTATTATAACATTTTTTATAGTAAATTTCGCAATTAAAAGTACTATACTAATTTAAATTTCACTGAAAGAAAGAGAACTTAGCTGCTTACGTATCCTGTTATGAACACTAGCTTAAGTTTAATGTTTCATTCGAAAGGTTTCCTCGATTTTGCGAATTCCGCGATTTTTCGTACAAGATACGGTTGTCCCCCTGAAGTTCATTTAATCGAGGTTTGACTGTACTTACATTCATTAGAAAACAAAAAAAACAAAATCAGTACTTTGTGTGGCCATTTTTAGCACGTCTTTCGTAAAAAAAGATCGTGCTTATGTTATCGGTTTGTCGTCCGTCAGTCCGTCAGTCCATCCGTCCGTCCGTCTGTACCCACGATATCTCTGGAACTATTAGTCCGATTTGAAAAATTATTTTTGCATTAGGAAGCATAAAATATGAGAAGGATGATCCTTTATCTCGTTTTTTTTTTACGATGTACAATTTTGCCGCTAGAGGGCGTAAATGCAGATGATGTAGAATTCAAAAATACGTTGTATTCCACATATTTGCTTCTAAACATCCGATTGAAAAAATTCTTTTACCTCTCTATTCCACTTATGTCGAAGAGTATTTTAGATATAGTTACTTTTTCAAATTACGTATTGATTTTCCGCTAGGGGGCGTAAAAGTAAATTACATTTTTCCCGATAACTCTTCTTCTAAAGCTTCGATTTAAAAAATATTTTCTTCAGCGGATACACCTCCTAATGGAAAATATTTTGCATATAATTCATAATTTTTGGTAATAAATACTTCGGCCACCAGGGGCGTAAGCGTTAATTTTTGCTTCTGATATATTTGCCATAAAATTTGAGCTTCTAAAATCTCGATTGAAAAAATTATTTCGTGGACTGATGCCACCACATCGATAACCTTTTCGGAATATTTTCTTCTTAAAATATTCCATAGTTTCTCCGCCAGGGGGCGTAGCCGTATATCTTATTTTTGTCAATATATCTACTTCTAGTAGTCCGATTTGAAAAATTCCTTTTTTTTGTTGGATAGTGTTTTCAGTGTTACATGTTTTTTATATAATTTCAAAATTTTCAAGTAATTCATAGACTTTCCGCTAGGGGGCGTAGAGGTAAATTGCGTTTCCCGCTATATCTCTGCTTCTAAATCTCGGATTTGAAAAATTCGTTCTGCACCGGATACAGCTCCTGATGGGAAATCGTATGCACATAATTTCTAATTTTTGTAAAAAAAAATGGTTTGGCCTCCAGGTAAATCTTAATTTCCTCTTGTGATGTTTTTTCAGCAAAATATGAGCTTCTAAATGCTCGATTGAAAAAAACGTCGTTTGTAGACCGAAACTACTCATGTCGACAAACCTTTTAGAAACATAGTCTTCTTAAAATAATGCATGGTTTCTACGCCAGGGGGCGTAGATGTATATCTTATTTTTGTCAATATCTCTACTTCTAGGTGACCGATTTGAAAAATTTCATCTTTGTTGGATAGTGTTTCCAGTGTGACATGTTTTTAATGTAATTTCAAAATTTTCTAGTAAATTATAGACATTCCGCTAGGGGGCGTAAACGTAAATTGCTTTCCCCTGTATCTCTGTTTCTAAAACTCCGATATGAAAAATTATTTCTGCACCGGATACAGCTCCTGATGGGAAATCCTTTGCACGTAATTTCTAATTTTTGTAAAAAATGGTTTGGCCAACAAGTGGCGTAAGTCTCAATTTCCGTTTCTGATGTATTTGCAGCAAAATATGTGCTACTAAAATCTCGACTGAAAAAAGTCCTTTTGTTGACCCATACTACTCATGTCGACAAACCTTTTACGAACATTTTCTTCTTGAAATAATGTATTGTTTCTACGCCAGGGGCGTAGATGTATATTTTATTTTTGTCAATATCTCTACTTCTAAGAGTCCGATTTGAAAAATTCCTTCTTTGTTGGAGAGTGTTTCCGATGCGAAATGTTTTTTCTATAAATTCAAAATTTTCAAGCAAATCATAGACTTGCCGCTAGTGGGCACAAAGGTAAATTTCGTTTTCTGCGTTATTTCTGCTCCTAAGACTCCGATTTGAAAAATTCTTCCTGCATCGCATAGACGACCTAATGGAAAATATGTTTCACATAATTTCTAATGTTTGGTAAGGAATGGTTTGGCCACCAGGGGGCATAAGTGTTAATATCTGCTTTTGATGTACTTGTAGCAAAAGCTGGGATCCTGAAAACTCGACTAAATGTTTTTTTCTTGAACCGATACCTCTCATATAAATAATCCTTTTGAGAATATACTTTCTTTCAAAAATAATGCATGGTTTTCCCACCAGGGGACGTAAAGTCACATTTTATTTTTGACGATATCTCTGTTTCTAAGAGTCCGATTTAAAAAAATTATTTCTATGTTGGAGAGCGTTTCCGGTGCGAAATGTTCCTCATATAAATTCATGTTTTTCTTAACGCACAAGTCTGCAACCAGAGGGCGTAAGCTCACGATTCCGTTTACAGCAATATCTGAGGGATTAAAAACCCGATTGAAAAACTTCTTTCTTCCGTCAGATACTATTGTTTTCCATACCGGTTCCATTGACTTTGAATAGCTTCGATAAATTTAATTTGCGTCAGAACGGATTCAGAAGACGTGCTTGTTACACCCGAAAATTTGGTCATCTTTGTTGTTGTTTTTCGGCGATAAGCCTGCCGGCGTTGTTCAGTCATCCCAACTGAACAACGCCGGCAGGTTTATCGCCGCTTCATTGTCTATTTGACTCATGCGTTACCTCAGTAGTACGTCATCCCAACTGAACCGCATCGGCAGCCGTGTTTCATTGTCTATTTTACTCATGCGTCACTTCAGTAGTACGTCATCCTAACTGAACTACGACGGCAGGCTTATCGCTGCTGCATTGTCTATTTGACTTATGCGTCAATTCAGTAGTACGTCATGTCACGCAGTACGTTACATTATCCCTCCCTTGAGAAAATTGGGGGCACGAAAACGCAGGTTTCGAGTCATCCGACAGATATGCTCGAAAGACTATCTCAATGAAGAAGAAGAAATTTTATTCAATTACGTGCGTTGTATGGAAGAGTCATCACACATATTTGTCAAACCTAACGGTCAGGAGAATTTCTCAAGACGACTGGTCATTGTGGGAAATTAGACCAGAAAAATCCCTCATGGAAAGAAAGAATAAGGAGAACCGTAATTGCCAAGGCCAGAATGGACATAACTTTATAATTTCGACAAATTAAGATTTGCAGACGACATAGTCCTCTTCTCAGAAAACAAAAAAAGGATTAAAAGAAATGATAGAAGAACTAACGGATTTATCAAAAGAAATTGGATTAGAAATCAATATTGATAAATCAAAAATAATGTTAAACCAACTTAATAACAGCGAAACACAAGAATATATTAGAATAAATAATAAAGAAATTGAATGTGTGGAAAAATACATATACATAGGAAAATCAATTACCACAAAGGAACAGGGAATTTTGGAAGAAATGGACAGAAGAATAAAACTGCGGTGGGCAGCTTTTGGGATGTTAAAGAAGATTCTATGTAGTAAAATGAAGCCAGAAAAAAGAAAAAAAAACAGAAAAAAAAACAGGGATCCTACTTGTGTTTTTGACAGACATGGCGTCTACAGTATAGCACTTAAACACGTTAGCCACCAAAATGATGACATGGTCTACATAGGGTCAACCTAACGCTCCTTGCGCACAAGGATCAAGGAGCACAAATACTCTTTTATGACCAACTCTGATTCCACCTCATTGGCACGTATAGTCAACAATGATACGCACCATCCTGAATGGACACAAAGTAAGACCCTAGCCACCGCAAATTTGCCAACAATGACTTATTCCTATTTACCACATGCCATTCGCATAAATAAAAATCTTGCTAACATCATGTGGCTTACTAAAGACAATAATTTTGTTTATAATACTTCTCATCTTATCGTAACAACAACGTTAACACATACGCATATTTCGCACGTGTATGTATGTTTATTCTATGAAAATAGGTGTCATTCCCACGAGCCCGCAACGTAATAGCGTAAAGTTCAAAATAGGCTTTTGTTCCAATATTTAATTATTATTGTTGTACCTGACGATGAAACGTACTGCGTTTTGAAAGATCTCGTACGTTATATAAATATACCTAGATTTGTATTAAATTTATGTCAAACAGAGTACGGATATGTGTAAAAACCTCCGCTTATAATCGTGTACAGACGGCTAACTAATCCACGCTACAGCAAAACTTTTTCAATCATTCCATTATGACATATGGCGCTGAAACCTGGTCTATCAAGAAAAACATCTTTGACAAATTGCAAAAATACAAGGTGAAACGGAAAAATCTCTACTAAATATAAGACTTCAAGATTTTTAGATACAGGTGAAAAAATAATCAATTAACCAGTTAGTAAAATCATGCAATGCATTGATTATGATACGCATTCCAACATACCAGAAATCATTACTCAAGTTATGAGGATAATGGCTGTGGAATAAATCTCAGTCCTATGCGCTGACCTTTGATCCCATTTCGTTGATATTCAACACAACCGGTTCAGTATACCTCCGAAATAACATGATAAAGTTTTGTCACAATGGAAGCATTTTTACGTAAGTTATGATGCATAAGGGCTATGGAATAGATCCCGCTCCTGTGTCATAACCTTTGACCCCATGTCACCCATTTTTAACAGGATTCGTTCCCAGGCAGGCCCCTACGACATGCTAACATTTTATCCAAATCGAAGGATTTTTACGTAAGTTATGACGCATAATGGCAATAGAAGTTATTCCGCTCCTATGTCCTGACCGTTAACCCCATTTCGCCCATTTTCAACAGGGTCTGTTCCCAGGTTTTCCCCTATCACATACTAAAATTTAATCGAAATCGAACGTTTTTTACGTTAGTTATGGCG
The DNA here is from genome assembly GCA_039090855.1 of Macrothele yani. Classification (NCBI taxonomy): domain Eukaryota; kingdom Metazoa; phylum Arthropoda; class Arachnida; order Araneae; family Macrothelidae; genus Macrothele; species Macrothele yani. The sequence continues at coordinate 34,068,675 of CM077026.1, read as the reverse complement.
CATATGATCAGCGGAATGGATCCCGTTCCTATGTCCTGACCTTTGTCCCCCATTTCGATCACTGTCAATAGGTTTCCTTCCCAGATGTTCCCCTTCCACTTACTAAAATTTCATCGAAATCGAACGATTTGTACGCGAGTTATCGTGCGGACGGACAAACGCACACAACGCGTGACGTAATGAGGCAGATGGGAATCGCGATCATCTGCTCGAAAGAGTGTGACGTCATAAAACTTTAATAGGATCCACACACAACGCGTGACGCAATGAGACAGATGGCGTGACCACGCGCCAGCATTTGAATCGCGAGATTGGGACGTCATTAGATTTCTAAGCATGGGTAACATTAATAGGACGCCTTGGCACTAAAAACGTGGTAGTTCGGGGTGGTTATTTAACGCACTAAACGAATTTTCCTAAAGTCGACATCAAGCTAAATCGATTTGTAGTACCAGAAAACGGTAGATTAACGACTTTTATCAAAATCGTTAGAGCCGTTTTCAAAATAAAATTTACATACCTACAAGAATTGTTCCTTTAATATTATGGGATAAGAGCGATGGAATGGATCCCGATCTTATATCCTGGCCATTGACCCCATTTCGCCCATTTTCAACAGGGTCTGTCCCCAGGTTTTCCCCTATCACATACTAAAATTTCATCAAAATCGAACCATTTTTACATACGTTATGACGCATAAAAGCAATTGAATGCATCCCCCTCCTATGTCCTGACCTTTGACCCCACTTCACCCATTTTGAATAGGGTTCGTTCAAAGGCGGTCTCCTACCACATACTAAAATTTCATTTAAATCGAACCATATTTACGCAAGTTATGACGCAACAGAACAATGGAATGGATCCTGCTCCTATGCCGTGACCTTTGACCCCATTTCGTCCATTTTCAATAGGGTTCGTCCCCAGTGGTCCCCTACCACACGCTATCATTTCATCGAAATCGAACCATTTTTACGCGAGTTGTCGTGCCAACAGACGGACGGACAGACGGTCGGAAAAAGCTGGAGCATATACGCTTCTTCAACCTACGGTTGGAAAACGTAAAAAATAGAAATGGGCTGGCCAGACAGCAAGAATGGAAAATAATAGATGGACTAAAATAGTAACAGAATAGAGACCATACAAAGGAAAGAGTACGAAGACCAGAGGGACGAAGGATGGACGGTATAAACAAAGCTGTAGCAAAACTGTGGAATAGACATGCCCAAGACAGAAACATTTGGAAAGAGATGAGGAAAACCTATAGCATCAATTGGCTACAAAAAGGGTTGGAAGAAGAAGAAGAACGGCCAGGAGATCTAATTTCGTTAGGGCGCAAATATAGCATACTCCATGACATTTTACCGGCGGGGTGGAATTCGTATCAGCGTTTTCATACTCCGGAGTGACTGTTCTCCTATCTTAAGTACGTCCACCGGCTTATTGCTATTTCACTGCCCATTTGAGTCATGCGTCACTTCAGGAGTACGTCATCTACGTCCTGTTACGTAGACATAGCATATTACACATGTTCATCTTTAAATAATTCATTAGATTTGAATCAAGGTTTCCGACTGAAATACCTACAGACTCAGCTATACACTTACCAAACATCAGTATGCCATGCATGCGATTGATATTTTCCTCGGAGGGGGATTTTTAGGGTCGACTAAAACGATCTACCCCATCCTAATGTTCCTGGCCACAAATTCTCTGTGCCACTTGGCAAGTACGGAACATGCAGGAACTTTATTCTCCATTGCATGCATCACATCATTTTGAACCTTTTGTAGCTATATATACACTGAAGTTCCAGGAAAACTGGAACAGACGTGCTTATGCAAAATACATAGCAATGTCACCTATGCGCGTACTCGGTTGCGTCCGCCAGTGCGCATATAAAGCGATAGACATCCTTGCCAGCTGTCAGAGCTGTTTTCGGCATGATAATGACAAGTAATAACGATTTCAGCGATTTTCAACGTGGTATCATAGTTGGCGCACGTGAGACGGGCCATATTATTTCGGGGATAGAAACGAAGTTCGGATTTTCACGCACTACCATTGCAAGGGTGTACCGTGACTACAAGAATTCAGGAAAAACATCCAACCTGCGATACCAGTGTGGCCGTAAAAAGACATTGGGTGAACGTAACCACCGTCGGCTGTCAAGAATCGTTTCACGCGATAAGCGTGCAACACTATAGCAGGTATCATCGGAATTCAATGCTGAAGCATCAACAAGCATCAGCGTCCGAACTGTGCAACGTACCCTGCACGATATGGGCTTTGGGAGCCGACGCCCAACTCGAGTCCCCTTGATGGGTGCACGACACAGGGCTATGCGCCTCGCTTGGGCACGGCAGCACCGCCATTGGAAACGAGTAGCCTGGTCTGACGAGTCGCGTTTCCAACTGTATCGGGCAGATGGAAGGATTCGTGTGTGGCGCAACCCCCATGAAGCCATGGATCACGCCTGTCAACAGGGAACTGTACCGGCTGGTGGGGTATCCGTAATGGTATGGGGTGTGTTTAGCTGGACTTCTCTGGGACCCCTTGTACGCGTGCAAACGTCTGTGACCGGCCAACGCTATGTGCGCATCCTTTCTGACGAGGTACACACGTTCATCTCCTGCATTCATGCGTATGGGTGGGGCCTGTTACAACAGGACAATGCCCCTCCACACAAGTGTCGGGACGCCACATTATGGTTAAAGGAGCATTCATATGAGTTTGGGGGCCTGTCCATTCCCACAAACGTATCCAGATCTGAACGGGGCAGAACACATTTGGGATGCCATACAACGCGCTATAGAACACAGAAATCCAAGCCCTCGGAATAAACCCGAATTGTGTGAACGTTCTGCAGGAAGTATGGTGTGCATTGCCTACAGCATAATTCCAGAAGCTAGTGGAGTCCATGCCCCGTCGTATTTCTGCAGTCCTGCGCTCCCGTGGGGGACCTACCAAGTATTAGACTGGTGTACCAGTTTTTCTGGCACTTCAGTGTATGCCTTTCAAAACCATGCATTTTATCACCACCCGTAATGCTTTTCTCTCCATTTCACCAAGTTATTAACATCTAGTTCACAAAATCACTTAGAAAGAGAGGATGAATCTGCAGTACTGAACGTTAGTGCGGTGAGAAAACAATAGGAGACATGGTTAAATTGATGCAGAGGCAGACTGACACATAGCAATTTATCACTAACGAGCATGCGCACATTATTTTAAAGGGAAAGCCTTTCATCCGAGTATTCAGTATTCACGCATGTTTCGAGATGTAGCTGTAATTGCCTGAAAGTTATTCAAGTAAATCTGTTTTTGATACAGTAGATTAAATATTGCGAAATTTTAGTTGTTAGTTGGAGTCACCTAAAATACTCGGATGAAGCTTTTGCCATTCATTCGGATTGAGGTCTTAGTTTTGCAGTGAAAATAAAGAGAATTTCACTTTGTTGATTGTTTATGGACACTCGCTTTCAGCGTGGCATGGTTAAAACATCACGACGTCGTTTGTAGTAGATTTGTATGTTTTAAATGAGACTGTGTATCAACTTGCCCCAAGTATTTATAATTACATATGGCTCCTACCCTAAAGCAGGAGAACGGAAAAAAATAGCAAAGGTAAAAACGAGTGACCTCATCAATTTCTACTGACAGTTCAGTGAAAAAAGATTGAACAAGTTAGTAAAATCATGCAATGCATTGATTATGATACGCTTTCCAACATACCAGAAATCATTACTCAAGTTATTACTCACGTTATGAGGATAAATGCTTTGGAATAAATCTCGCTCCTGTGACCTGACCTTTGACCCCATTTCGGTGATATTAACCAGAATTGGTTCAGTACACCTCCGGAACAACATACTAAAGTTTTGTTGCAATAGAAGCATTTTTAGGCACATTATGAGGATAATGACTGTGGAATAAATATCGCTCCTGTGTCCTGACCTTTGACTCTATTTCAATGATATTAAACACAACTCGGTTCAGTACATCTCCGGAACAACCTTACTAAAATTTTGTCGCAATAGAAGAATTTGTAGGCAAGTTATGAGGATAATGGCTGTAGAATAAATCTCGCTCCTGTGTCCCGACCTTTGATCCCATTTCGATGATATTAAACAGAATTGGTTCAGTATACCTCCCTAACTACAAAAGTTTTGTCGCAATAGAAGCATTTTTACGTAAGTTTTGACGCATAAAGGCAAAGGCATGGAACCCGCTCCAATGTCGTGACCTTTGACCTTCTTTCGTTCATTTTCAATAGGGTTCATCCCCTACCACATAGTAAAATTTCATCGAAATCGAACTATTTTTACGCAAGTTATGACGCATAAGGGCATGGAATAGATCCCGCTCCAATGTCATGACCTTTGATCCCATTTCGTCCATTTTCAATAAGGTTCGTCCCCAGGTGGTTCCCTACCATATACTAAGATTTCATGGAAATCGAAGCATTTTTACGCTTGTTATCGTGCGGACGGGTGAAGCTGGAGAATATATATGCTTCTTCAAATTACGGTTGGAAAGCGTACAAAAGGAAACGCGGGAAGAACATAGCCCACAAGGATAGGACTGCTCATCGAGATGCTTCGCTTTATGCGTAGTTCACCACAATCAAAATTTTTTTATATATATTAAAAAATTTATAGCTTTGCGCAAGAATTGAGAAGTTGTGTTTAAAATAACGTTAACACAAATGTTTATGTGGTAATTTAAAAGACTGCTTTTTCTGTGTACCAATAGAAAGTACTGCAAACTGCAAAACAGTTAGACCAAAGTTAATCATATCATGCAACTTTTATTATGTTAAGGAAATAAGACCAGCCTCATTAAAATGCTTCACGGTCACACAGAACACGTGTCAAAAGATATTTTCCAATTTGTACGAAAATACAGAACGTTCATAAGCAAATAAATAGCAATTAAGAATTGTAGCACAAAAAAGTAGAAATGCTTAAAATACACTCATTGTCCCAAAAATCCGCGGACCAAGAAAAAACCGTGCGATTAACGAGAAACTCGGTGAATAGCTACAGGGAGGGAAAACATGCAAATGATTAAAGTTTCGTGAGGTTCCGCATGCCCGCGCGTCCACGATCGGCGCTGCAATCGCAATCCTTGGTACTTATAAGGCGCCGCGCAGGGGACTCCACATTCATGCCAAAGTGCACGGTAAGAGTCAGGGGAGATCCCTGAGCGATAGACATGCCGAGGAGCCGCCGGAAATATGCGTACGGACAACTAACGCATTTGGAAGGAGGACGTGTCGTCGGAATGAGTGAGACAGGGCTGCCGGCTCGCCGAATGAGCCGCCATTTGAACCCATCGGAAAGTACGGTGTGACCGTGTTGGGAGCAATGGACACGGGAAGGCACCCGGACACGGCGGACTGGCTCTGCACGACCCAGACACACCACCAGTAGAGAGCGCCGTGGGATCGTGAGAGCGGCACGCACAAATGCAACAACGTCCTTGTCCGATATCCAGACACATGTAGCGGCTGTACAAGGAACTCCTGTGTGTGTCCGCCTGAATCATTTCCAGACGCCTGGCAGAGGCGAATATGCACTCTCGACGGCCCTTGCGTTTTCTGCCATTAACACCTGACCATCGTCGGAGTCGATTGCAGTGGTGTCAAAAGCGCGCAACGTGGAATGCTACGAACATGCGACGTATAGTGTTGAGTCCCGAATCCCGCTTCTGTATGGGAACGGACGACCACCGTGTCAGAGTGACCGCAAGTGAGCGCTACAATCCCAACCTCACTGTACAGCGGCACACGTCCCGAACTACAGGCATAATGGTTTGGGGAGACATCGCGTATGACAGCCGGACTTACCTCGCAATGATCCGAGGTACGTTGACAGCCGATCGCTACGTACAGGAGATCCTGCGGCCCCATGTGCTACCTTTCCTGGCGGGACTGCCCGGGGCCATTTTCCAACAAGATAACGACCGTCCGCACACGACTCGGGTTTACCAGGACTGTCTACGTCATGCTTCGATGCTTCCTTGGCCTGCCAGATCATAATTATCTCTCGCCCATCGAGCACGTGTTGGAGTATTGTAACGTACCAGGAGATGTGACGTACCTGCCAGAAGGACGCACACGACATAAAGGCAGATAGGAATCAGAATAAAATGTCCGCGTAGCTCAACTGGTAGAGCAACTTATTCCGGAATGAGTGGACCCGGGTTCGAATCCTGGCGCGGATAGAAATGACGGAGAAATTCACTTCGTTATAATGGTGCCCGAACTATCCGGATGACCCGACCGTTCACAATCTCGCAATGGTGTGATGTTATTTCCACACCACGAGATAGGAAAAATAAGAGCAGCACTTCGAAAAAAAATAAGGGGGAGATGATGTAACGTACCAGGAGATGTGACGTACCTGCCAGAAGGACGTACACGACATAAAGGCAGATAGGAATCAGAATAAAATGTCCGCGTAGCTCAATTGGTAGAGCAACTTATTCCGGAATGAGTGGACCCGGGTTCGAATCCTGGCGCGGATAAAAATGACGGAGAAATACACTTCGTTATAGTATATAGGACGCCGGCTTTCTCCCTGTCCCAGTGTTCGTGATTTGGAGGGTCAGTTGCAAGAAGTGTGGTCCAATATGTTCCACGATAGCATACGGGGTTTATTTGACTCTATGCCCGACCGTATCACCGCATGCATCTGAGCACGAGGCGGTCCGATGCGGTACTAACGCTGACTGGAATGTGTACCATATATGTCCGCGGGAATCGTCCTGCTGCTGTGATATTGTAATCACTTCTGTCCTTGGTATGTATCATCTCCCTACTAAAATATCATTTCAATCCGACACTTTCTTCTTGGTGTGCGGATTTTTATGACAATAGGTGTATATACTCTTTAATATTAAAGAAATGCACTTTAGGTATTGTTCCAACGTTTTGCATATTGAAAGAAAATTTGATAAAAATGATAAATAATTAAATGTAAATAAACTGGGTCAACTGTGGCGCTAGCGTATTTGCTCTCTGCACCGAAGATAAAATTTGGATTGTAAGCTCAGAGTCAGAAGCCACACTGATATAAAAGTGTGAAAGCCTAAAAAACGCAAAAACGTACAACATAAATCAATTCTCCTAACAATTTTGAGGGAAGAGAAGAAAAAACCCAACAAAAATGCCATGACTGTAAAAAGAGCCAGAAGTCCTTTAGAACAACTACTTTACCGTCAACACGTTTTATGAACTAAATCAGCGAAAAAACAAATGCTTTTCTTCTTAATATTTCGTTCAAAGCTGCCTTTAAAATTCCTCACTATTCCTTTTCTATGAAGTTTCCACAAAAAATATTGTGTAAAATCTTTTTCCTGAAGCTAAAGTTCATACGCCAGAGGCTCCTACAGTCGTGAACCCTCCAGCACTGGAAACGGGGGGATCAGTTCGGCCCTTTTTTCTTTTTTTTGATTGGAGGTTTAACGGCCACCGTAAGCTACTCAGTGGGATAAGAGCAGTCGCCCGTTCCTTATTTAGGGTCACTCCTTTCAGGGAAGGGAGAGAGCCAGTTCCGTAAGACAAACACAACATCCATGCATCACCGGGATTCAAACCCGGACCCCTTTCGGACGAATGACCAGAGGCCATCGCTTAGACCACTGCGCCACTGGTGCGGCTCAGTACGGCCCTGATCCTGTGTCTTTTTTCACGCATATCTCACCCAGGTCTGTGTACGGAAATGGCACGTACGGAAGTGGGACGACACCTGCTATTCCATGCATTTTGTACACTAGCGAGCAAAATTTAAGGACGAGACGGTTTTCGAATGTAACGTCGTGCAGAAGTGCTCCATATCGACTCAAGTGATACCATAAGATCCCCAAGATATAAGAATATTAGGACAAGTGAGCAAAACCGTCCAAGCAAGGAATCCAAAGGATACAAAGGTACTTTATTGAAAAGATAGCTTCGAGCAAAACTGGACAGAAGAGATAAACGTTCATGTGACAGGCGGTTGCGAAGAAAAATCCAGTCTTTAGTAGGGGATGTGATCACCCCTGACTGCGTTGCAGGATTTACAACGTCTGTCCATGCTGAGGACGAGGTTGTCAAGGAGCTGTTGAGGCATCGCGGCCCATTCCTCTTGTAGCACCAATCGCAGCAGCGGAATCGTTGTTCGCGGCTGGCGACGTGCTGCCAAGCGTCTCCCGAAAAGGTGCCACACATGTTCGATGGGATTCAGGTTCGGGGACCTTGCGGGCCAATCCATGCGTTGAAAATCTTCACTCTCCAACAGCTCAGCGACAGCTACTGTACGATAAGGTGTAGCGTTGTCGTCCATGAAGAGGAACTCAGGACCCACAGCACCTCTAAACAGACGCACGTGAGGCAGGAGAACCTAGGTACAATGGCGGACACCTGTGACCGAACCTCCTTAGAAGATGTGGAGGTCAGTACGGCTACCAAGCATGATACCGCCCCAAACGAGAACTGAGCCACCTCCAAACCGGTCCCTTTTGGTGATGTTGGAGGTGTGATTGCGTGTTCCCTGCTCTCTCCAGATGTGTATACGTTCAGAATCACTCGTGAGTCTAAATCGGCTCTCATCCGTAAAGAGAAATCGACCCCATTGCTGATGTGTCCAGTTCTTGTGTTCCTGGCACCCCAGAAACCGCCGTCTATGATGAGCAGGCGTGAATGGCACACACCGTACTGGTCGTCGTGCAAATAGACCACCTGTGTGCAGCCTCCTGGCCACGGTAAAACACGATAACGGACGTCCAGTTGTCTGTTGCATGTGCCTTGCGATTTCTCCCGCTGTCTGCCGTCTGTCTCTTCTCACCTGTAGGACAAAATACCGGTCGTCCGCCGCCGTGGTTGCTCGTGGACGACCACTGCTAAACTCTCGGACAGCTGTTCCTGTCGTTTGAAATGCTCTCCAAGCTAGTGAAATGATGCTGTGAGCGATCCCGAACTCCTCGGCCACACAAGTCACACTTCAACTTTCTTCCAACTTCCCAATGACGCGACCTCGCGTAAATTCATCTAGGTGTCGTCTACTGGATTGCCTGTTGGCCATATCGCACGGTGGCAGCAACTCGATGTCGTTCAAACCGATGTACACCGTGCAATAGCTTTCACTGAATTGCTGAGCGTACACCGCTCGTGTGCTTTATACCCTTCCGACACTCCCCCACGTTATGCTGCATATATACACATGCCCTACTGTACCGTCTATCTCATGAGTGGTCTTTCGGTCCGTTCTGCCTGCTCGTTTCGCTGTTATTCTAATTTCTCCTCTTCGTCTTTAATTCTTGCACACCAGTGTATATTTTCGTACACACTTTAATTAAAAAACAAAATTAGTGTTTTGGTAATATGCATCTTTCCCGAGAGCAGTAATGTAAATTCCATGAATAAAATGTCGATGTAACGGAAATATGTAACGGAAGTAGCTGAAACCATCGCTATAATCTAATTTTTGAATGATGTCCCATAAGGCACGCAACAATAGCTAATTTCATTGTTATTCAAAAATATATTTTACTAAACTATGGTGGAACATTATGGTATAATTTCACGACCACAGTTTCAGAAACACTGACCTAATCTTTTCACATGGCCTTATCACCAGTCGACGTGAAAGCCTCTCCTTCTGTATCTCTTTAATACACTACTGTTTGTGAAAATTGCAAAAGCGTGAAGAACTGCTGGTGTTAGCTTGAAACTCACAATTTATGTAAAACAGATTAGGACATGTAAATGATTAAAATATAAGTGAAAATGTGAATGTTGTTTCGGAGCAACGCCTTTTGAAATGTCCGGTCTTGAGTATAAAGATCAGACTCAAACAAGATGTTGCAATCAGTAAGGAGCCGACACTGAGTCGAAAGGGCATTTCTTGTATCTCGACGCCGAAGATGGTCGCTTTATGAAAATCTGATGGACTTTGAGCAAGGGAGGATTGTTGGAATGAGAGAAGCTGTATTTTCTTACCGCGAAAGTGCCATTCTTATGGAATGAAACGTCGGTACAGGGATGCGAACGTGGCGTCAGTGGACAGATGAGGCTCGGACGTACAGAAATCCGGGAAATGGACCGCAAAACTGCACGACTTCACAGAATGAGACACCTGGGTTCTCGAACACAGACAACAGGATGACAAACAATGGGGTCTCGAACACAGACAGTATCGTGCTGATTAGCAACAGTTCGTAGTTTCTGACGAGTCACGATTCAACTTGATGCACCACGATGGTCACATACGTGTTCGAAGATATCATGGTGAACTTCACCTTGCAACGTCATACCAGCTCAGCGGCAAGGCATTCTGCAATGTCATACCAGCTCAGCGGCAAGCGTCATGGCTTGCGTCGCCATTGGGTTCAATTTGCAACATCATACCAGATCAACGGCAAGGCATTTTGCAACGTCATACCAGCTCAACGGCAAGCGTCATGGCTTGGCGCGCCATTGGGTGCAATTCACGATCTCACCTGATACGAATTGAGGGAACCCTCAACAGACAGCGATACGTCAGGGACGTTTTACAGACAGAGGTAATACCATCCCTTCAGAGGTGTCCGGGCGCTATGTTGCAGCAGGACAATGCTCGGCCGTATGTGGCCCGGACTGTCCAAGACCTTTTCCTTGCAAGGTAGATAACGCTCCTTCCCTGGCCTGCACGTTCGCCCGATACGTTCCCGGTCGAAGATGTCTGGGACATGGCAGCTAAGCGACTGGCACGTCAAGTGACTCCACCAGTCACCACAAATGAACTCTTGTCTCGCATAGAAGTAACCTGGCAAGCTGATCCCAAGAACGATATCAAAAACCTCTTCCATTCAATGCCCCGACGTGAAGAGGCTCTTATTATTGCCCCAGGTGGCTTCACACGATACTGAGTTTTGAAGTGAAAAAGTGTTGTATAGCTCTACGGAGGTAATCAGTTATTTCCTTAATCAGTTATTTCCTGTAATATGAGAAATCTGTGAGGTAAGGAGAAAAGGAGAAGATCTCATTGAACTGAAAAGTGGACATCTCTTCTACTAACGTGGGACAGATACTTGGCAGAACGAGTGGTGTTGGATTTATAATAAACAAGAAACTGAAGGATAAAGTTGTAGAAGTTGAAAGTTCCCTCTGACAGAGCTGCACGACTCGTTATCCAACTCTCGAGAAGATACCAGGCTCATATTATTCAAACTTATGCACCCACCACAAGTCATGCTGAAGAAGAAATTGAAGAATTTTATGAGGAAATTCGTGATCTAAATAATAAAGGTAAGCAGCACTTGAAGATAATTATGGGAGATTTAAATACAAAAGTAGAGCAACGGCAACAGAATGAAACTTCAGTAGGTAAATTCTGTCACGGCAACAGAAACCAGCGTGGAAATACTCTCGTACAGTTTGCAGAGGCAGAAGGATTTTTCATCTTGAACTCCTTTTTCAAGAAAAAGTCACACAGGAAATGGACATGGAGACATCCAAATGGGACGACAAGTGAAATTGATTTTATTATGTGAAACAAAAAATTCGTCATAGAAGACTGCAGTGTGCTAAACAAGTTCAACACAGGCAGTGACCATAGATTGGTGAGATGTAAGATGCACCTCAACACTAAACTCGAACGTAGCAAGCTCATAAGACAAACAAAATGTATTGACATAACCATCCTTAAAAAACACCATAATACCTTCAAATTGGAACTGAAGAACAGATTCTCTGCTTTAGAAGGCCTAACATCGGAAGAAGTGGATATTTCTGAAGTTAACAGAAAAGTAACCAAAGCTCTTATGGAAACAGCAACAAAATTAGCTGGGTCTAAGAACAAATTGCATGTGAACAAATTATCAGGAAAAACCAAAATGTTAATGCAAAAAAGAAGAGTGATGAGGACAACTAAAGAAGATGTGACTTCCAAAGTGGAATATATAGAGCTATGCAAGACAGTACGAAAAAGTATCACTGAAGACGTAAGGAAATTCAACTGTGAACTAGTAAGGAAAGCAATTGAAAACAACCAAAGCCTAAAGATAGCAAAGGGACATCTCAGTAAGGGAAAAAACAGATTTTGGCACTGAGAAAAGAAGATGGTTCTGTAACAAGAAATAGAGGCGAAATTTTGACAAGAGTGAAAGATTTCATCTCCAAATTATATGAAAGGGATGATACATGTACTCCAGACATCATGAAAGGTACCAGTACCAGAGTTCTTCCAGTCCTTCCAGCAGAAGTTGCACATGCAATCAAGAACATGAAGCGGGGAAAAGCTCCAGGAGAAGATGGAATTACTGTAGACATCATACAAGAAGCAAGTGGAGAAATCGAAACAGTACTCGCCCAAATTTTCACTCGATGCCTTAATGAAGGGAAAATTCCTGAGGATTGGAACAACGCTACAATGATCTTGCTACATAAAAAAGGTGACATTGAGGATCTCAGGAACTACAGACCTATCAGCCTCCTATCAGTGGCTTATAAAATCTTCACTAAAGTTCTTTCACACCGCTTGAAGGTGACACTGGACATGGCTCAACCGAGAGAACAAGCTGGATTCAGGAGTGGCTACAGCACAATAGATCATATCCACGTACTGAGAGAACTAATTGAAAGAGCGAGGGAATATGAACTTCCATTGTGCATGGCTTTTATCGATTATGAAAAAGCCTTTGATTCGGTGAAACCATCAGCAGTTGCAATGGCTCTGAAATCCTGCGGTATTGAAGATGCATACATTAATATTATTAATAACATCTATGAAAATGCAAGTGCAAAGATTCGGCTGTTTGAAAATACAACACATATAAAAATTGGAAAAGGAGTGAGACAAAGGTGACACCATATCTCCAAAGCTCTTTAATGCCACATTGGAAAATGTCTTTCAATCACTGAACTGGGAAAACAAATTGATAAAGATTAATGGAGATTATCTAACCCACCTTCGTTTTGCTGATGACATAGTCATTTTTGCAACTACCCCATCAGAGCTACAGAGTATGATCCAGGAACTTGCTGACAAGAGTAAAGAAGTGGGATTAAAAATGAACTTTCAGAAGACAAAAGTGATGTACAATGCTTTTACAAGAAATGAAGATTTATCGATTGATGGAGAAAAGCTGGAGATAACAGACACGTACGTTTATCTTGGACAGCAGATATCAAGTGAGGGTCACATTGGTGAAGAAATTAATCGGCGTACAAAACTTGCCTGGAGAGCTTTTGGAAGAAACAGCATAATTTTCAAGAGCAATATGCCATTATGTCTTAAAAGAAAAGTGTTTGATCAATGCATCCTTCCAGTGCTTACGTATGGTGCAGAGACGTGGACCTTAGCTAAAAGAGACATACAAAGGCTGCAGACAACTCAAAGTAGCATGGAGAGGTGCATGCTTGGTGTAACCAGGACAGATAAGAAGAGGAACACGTGGATCCGAAAAATGACAAGAGTGGAAGACATCATGTTCAGAGTTAAATCCCTGAAATGGCAATGGGCTGGACATACTGCCAGAAGAACAGACCATCGATGGACAGCCGAAATTTTAGATTGGATTCCAAGAGACAGGAAAAGACCCAGTAGAAGACCACATGGGAGATGGGTGGATGAAATTCGAAAGTATGCGGGAGTGACATGGAGGAGACTGGCACAAGACAGACCGTTGTGGAGGAAACTTGGGGAGACCTTCGTCCAGCAGTGGATTGATAATGGTTGACAATGATGATGATGATGATGATGATGAGAAATCTGTGATATAAATTTCATATGAATAGCACAATTCTTTCTTGGTATTGCAATTTTCACAAGCAGTAGTGTATTTACTTTTCGATCTTTCTTTTCCTCTTTAGGTGCTATAAATTGTTTTTGACCGTATAAAAGGTTTCAATTCTATACAAAAGAAGTTTGAATTTTTTTTTTAAATTTGCAACGACAACTTTTTTTTTAAGTAACAGGAAGCGAAAAATAACCATTTTAAAATATCAATATCAGCTTGTTGACGTCTGTAAATGTACCTTTTCTGTTATTTAATTTTTTTATTATGTTTTTTTTCCCGGCGCTTCGAAAATTCCTTAAATTAACTTTTATGACACATTTTAAAAGAAACCGTTCCGACGCTTTAAATTACTGGGCGAGCGAAGCAGCGATCCAACTGCTATTGATAAAGACGAGTCAAAGCTTCCCCAGCGAGACTCAGTGGAATACGAATTTCTTTTTCTCCACGGAGGAGATGAATTTGAATCTATTTTAGCGTTCGTCGCCTGAATTCAAAAATAAGAACGTAAACAGAAATCAGGTAGAAAGAGATACCCTGAAAAGAACTCCTATTTTTACTTTCTCAGCACGTGTGCTGTTTTTCCTGAGAAACAGAGAAACCAAATTCGCCTTTAAACTCAACAACATTTCTTTTTTTACGCTTTCCAACCGTAGGTTGAAGAAGCGTATATGCCCCAGCTTTGTCCATCTCTCAGTCTGTCTGTCCGTCAGCACGAATACTCACGTAAAAATGATGAAATTTTAGTATGTGGTAAGGGACCACCTGGGAATAAACCATGTTGAAAATGGCAGAAACAGGGTCAAAGGTCAGGGCATAGGAGTGGGATCCATTCCATTGCTCTTATGCGTCTTAACTTGCGTTAAAACAGTTCGATTGCGATGAAAGTTTAGTATGAGGTGGGGGACCACCTGGAAATGAACCCTATTGAAAATGGGCTAAATGGGGTCAAAGGTCAGGACATAGGAGCGGGATCCATTCCATCGCCCTTAAGCGTCATAAATTACGTAAAAATGCTTCGATTGCGACAAAACGTTTTCACGTTGTTACGGAGATACACTGAACCGCTTCTGTTGAATATCATCGGAATGAGGTCAAAGGTCAGGACACAGGAGCGAAACTTATTCAACAGCCATTATCCTCATAACTTGACTAAAAGTGCTTCTATTGCGACAAAACTTTATCATGTTGTTCCGGAGGTATATTGAACCGGTTCTGTTGAATATCATCGAAATGAGGTCAAAGGTCAGGACACAGGAGCGAAATTTATTCAACAGCCGTTATCCTCATAACTTGACTAAAAGTGCTTCTATTGCGACAAAACTTTAGTATGTTGTTCCGGAGGTATATTGAACCGGTTCTGTTGAATATAATCGAAATGGGGTCAAATATCAGGGCACAGGAGCGAGATTTATTCCACAGCCATTATCCTCATAACTTGAGTAATAACTTGAATATACTTGTTGGAAAGCGTATCATAATCAATGCATTGCATGATTTTTCTAAATTGTTTCTTTACATGGCTACTATTGGATTTTATGAACCTAACGTTTTTTACCATTGACTCGAGAATGGATTTTTTTTAACAACCGTACTTAAAATAGGTTAGTATCAGACTTCTTGGTTCAGATACATCATGCCGATTTGAAATATAAATAGTTTCACTGGGAATAGTTAAATGGAAAATAAGATATATCCTTTGTGTTAAAAATAAGTGTCATCAGAAATATCAGTGTATTTAACGTTTCAACATCTGACTAAGCGTAGGTAGCACAAAACCAATAAGTCCTGTTTATCGAAAATGTGGGAGAGTATTAATGGCATCGATAATATTGCAGTTTTGAAACTGTGAAAGAGAAAGGCTACGTGAAAGTAATGGAAATAATATTTAATCTATGGCATGTTTCTCGTCTGATGTCATTACATTTTTAAGGAAGTAAATGTCATCAAAATGTTTATTCAAGAATATTCGTGCACCAACTGCTGACCCAAACTTACTTGCTGTTAGAGTTTCCAAGAGGACCCAGAGAATACTAACAACAAGTTAGTAAAATCATGCAATGCATTGATTATAATATCCTTTCCAACATGATGATATTCAACAGAACCGGTTCAGTGTACTTTCAAAATAACATGATAAAGTTTTGTCGCAATCGAAGCATTTTTACGTAAGTTATGATGCATAAGGGCTATGGAATAGATCCCGCTCCTGTGTCCTAACCTTTGACCCCATTTCATACATTTTTAACTGGATTTGTCCCTAGGCAGGCCCCTACAACATACTAACATTTCATTCAAATCGAAAATTTTTTACGTGAGTTATAGCATAATAGCGATGGAAGTGATTCCGCTCATATGTCCTGACCTTTGACCCCATTTCGCCCATTTTCAATAGCGTTTGTCCCCAGGTGGTCCCCTACCACATACTAAAATTTCATCGAAATTGAACCTTTTTTACGTTAGTTATGACGCATAAAAGCAGTGGAATGGATCCCGCATTTATGTCCTGAACTTTGACCCAATTCGTTCACTTTCAATACGGTTCTTTCCCAGGTGGTCCCCTACCACATACTGAAATTTCATCGAAATCGAACGATTGTTACGCGAGTTATCGTGCGGACGGGCATACGCACACAACGCGTGATGTAATGAGGCAGATGGGAATCGCCACCATCTGCTCGAAAGAGTGTAACGTCATAAAACTTTGATAGGATCCATACACAACGCGTGACGTAATGAGACAGATGGTGCGACCTCACGCCAGCATCTCAATCGCGAGATTGTGACGTCATAAGATTTCTAAGCATGGGCAACATTAACGGGACGACGCCATGACACTAAAAACGTGGTAATTCGGGGTGGTTATTTAAAGCACTAAACGAATTTTCCTAAAGTCGAGATCAAGCTAAATCAATTTCTAGTACCAGAAAATGGTCGGTTAATGACTTTCATCAAAATCCTTAGAACCGTTTTCAAAATAAAATTTACATACATACAATAATTGCTCCTTTAATAGTATGGGATAAGGGCAATGGAATGGATCCCGATCTTATGTCAAGACCATTGATCCCATTTTGTCCATTTTCAATAGGGTTCGTCCCCAGTGGTACCCTACCACATACTAAAATTTCATCGAAATCGAACCTTTTTTACGCACGTTATGACGCATAAAGGTAATGGAATGCATCCCGCTCCTATGTCCTGACCTTTGGCCCCACTTCACTAATTTTCAATAGGGCTCATTCCCAGGTGGTCGCCTACAATATACTAAAATTTCATCGTCGAACGATATTTACGCAAGTTATGACGCATAATGGCAATGGAATGGATCCCGCTCCTATGCCGTCACCTTTGACCCCATTTCGTCTATTGTCGATAGGTTTCGTCCCCAGGTGGTCCCCTACCACATACTAAAATTTCATCGAAATCGAACAATCTTTACGCGAGTTACAGTGCCGACAGACGGACGGACAAAGCTGGAGCATATACGCTTCCTCAACCTACGGTTGGAAAACGTAAATTGTTTTTAAAAGCAGCTGAACTGTTACACAATGTGCGTTTTAAAATGTTATTGAAATATGTCAAAAATTGCAATACCAGGAAGCGGTGTTGCAAGTGCTGTGAGACGTACAACGTACACAGATATTAGATGCGTAAGACGTGATCAAAAAAATACTGGAATAGAACGCTTACAAGGAAATGTAAGTATGAAATAAATCCTACCAGACAAGCAACGCATTCTTTCTACCTCCACCGAATGGAGTTGTACAGGCGTCTTATTGAGTCCTGAGAGACTTACCACCATTCATTTTAGAGATGGTGTCTTAAGGCATGTGTAGTCAGAGGTGGTTGTCGAAGAGGCGTTCCAACATATCCCTGGCATACTCCATGGAAGACAAATTCAGGGATAGGGCTGGACACGGTACCATATTAACACTTTGTAGACATTGCCTCGATGTATTTGGTGTATGAAAGCGAGAACTGTCCCGCTGAAATAATGCAGTTCTTAACACAGGGACGAATGGTGCTGCAACGGGTTCGAGGATTTCTTCGACATACAGACTGGCAGTCATATTTCATGTAATGAACACTAAACTACAGCGTGAATCATTCGATATAGCTCCCGCAACCATGATGTTCAGGCGGTGTGTCGTTCGATGGCATTCGCTGGACTGTTGCTTTGACTTCATCGGCACGTCAAGCGTATTCGACCATTACAATGCCAGGCGTGGAGAAGTGTAAGTACAACTTTGTCCTTATACAGATGTCCCACTCGCTACCGAACCCGACATTTCTTTAATGATATTAACACCAATGAAGATATTGCAACGAAATTTGAAGTGGACTTACCTCATTTCGTGCGCAATGTGATGACATCACAACATGTGCTGGAAGTGGCCACCATTTGCGTCCAGACAGCATTGAAATCGGCACTGTCCGCCAGCCGGGCGGAATGCTCCTTAGGGGCAGACACATTCCTAAATGTGGCACCACTGAGAAGCAGTCCACCAGCCAGCCGGACGCGCCTCTCTGCTGCTTTGTTATGCTATTTCGCTGAGCGTATCTACACAATATGATTGCTAATAGTGAGTGCTCGTGGCTGTTCGCGTACGTGTGAAAATGTATGGGCATATTCTGGGGGAGAGAGTGTTTATTGTTCGTAGTTATTGGAAAAGGGAATCGATAAAGTCTTGTCAACAGCAATTCCTGGAGAGACATCCGCGGAGCAAGTCCACCATTTAGGAATTGTCGAAGAAATTGGAAACCAAGGGAACTTTATTAGACGACCATGCAGGACATCACACACGCATCACACACCAGTATGGCCAAAATTCAGTCCTTTTTCGGCGACCGCGTCATTTCGAAAGGTCTACATCGCCACCGCTCTTGCCCGATCTGACGCCGCCTGATTACGTTTTATGGGGATATCTAAAAGGGAGAGTTTACCGAAAGAAACCGCGAACCATAGATGCCTTGAAAGTAAACATCACCGAAGAAATTCAGGCAGTGACAGAGGACGTATTGGGAAGGACTTTCCACAAAATTGTGCGCCAGGTTTAATGCTGTATGGACGCAAAAGGTGGCCACGTCCAGCACATGTTGTGATGTCATCACATTTCGCACGATATGAGCTAAGTCCACTTCAAATTTCGTTGAAATATCTTCATTAGTGTTCATATTATTAAAGAAATGCCGGGTTCGGTACCGAGTGGGAAACCCAGTATATATACACTGACGGAAAAAAAATCCCAACACCAAGAAGGGGTTGTGTTAGATAAACGACAGTTGGTAGGCGCTGAGAGTACATCTGTAAGAGGACGTCTAGGCAAATTTCGCGCTCGGCGCATACGTGTGGCGCTACTAGCGCCCCTCGGAACATGCAAAGCAGGTTTGCTGTAAATACGTGCTGTAACGTTCGTGAGCGTTAGTTATCGTCGAGATTCGACGTAGTGTGTTGATGTTAGTCAAGAATGCCTTTAAGAAGACGAAGAAGTCAATATCAACAGCTCACGGAGTTTGAACGAAGTCGTGTAATAGGGCTACGAGAAGGTGGATTTTTTCCGCAATATTGCAGAACGACTTGGCAGGAATGTAGCCACTGTGCATGATTGTTGGCAGCGGTGGTTAAGGGAAAGTACTGCCTTAAGAATACCGGGTTCCGGCCGGCCACGTGGCGCTACTGAGAGGGAAGGCCGCCGTGTACGGCGTATGGCCGTGGCACATCGTACCGCGTTTGCGGCAGCAATTCGAGCTGCAGTTGCCACCACAGTGCACAACAAACTGTTACAAATCAGTTACTTGAAAGACAGCTCCGAGCCAGACGCCCTGTAGCGTGCATTCCACTTACTCCAAACCACTGCCGTTTGCGACGTCAGTGGTGTTAAGCTAGAGCTCATTGGAGGACGGAGTGGAGATCAGTTGTGTTTTCTAATGAAAGCTGGTTCTGCCTGGGTGCTAGTGATGGCCGTGTGTTGGTTAGAAGGAGGCCAGGTGAGCGCCTGCAACCAACCTGTCTGCGGCCGAGACACACTGGACCTACACCTGGAGTTATGGTCTGGGGAGCAATTTCCTATGACAGTAGGAGCACTCTCGTGGTTATCCCACGCACCCTGACGGCACAGGTGTACGTCGGTCTGGTGATTCAACCTGTTGTGCTGCCATTCATGAACAGCATTCCAGGGGGTGTTTTCCAAGAGGATAACGCTCGCCCGCATACCGCTGTTGTAACCCAACATGCTCTACAGAGTGTCGACATGTTGTCGTGGCCTGCTAGATCACCAGATCTTTCTCCAATTGAGCACGTATGGGACATCATTGGACAACAACTCCAGCGTCACCCCCAACCAGCATTAACCGTCCCTGTATTGACCGACCAAGTGCAACAGGCATTGAACTCCATCCCACAAACTGACATCCAGCACCTGTACGACACAATGCATGAACGTTTGCGTGCTTGCATTCAACATTCTGGCGGTTACACCGGTTATTAATGTATCAGCATTTCACATTTAAAATGGCTCTTCTCGCGCTTACATTAAGCTGTGATCTTGAAACCTTAATCGATTAAATATGTTACCTGTACAAATGTATTACCGCCATTTCATTCCTCTACAACTATTTTTTCGTGGTGTTGGGACTTTTTTCCGTCAGTGTAGTTCCAGCGAAAACATGAGACTCCCCGAACTGGTTCTACTCGATGCACCTTTTCCCCGATCTCTTCGTTCCAGAGTGCTTTGCAATCAAATTTATATGCTATCCAATAAGAAAACGGAAGTTTCAGTTGTTAAGTGGCAAGACTAATATTCTATTCCATCAGACTTGATAATCCACTTATGATCTTGTAAAACTAGATTGTTTTATCACCAACGATTTTCAGGTTTCGAAAAAATAAAAAAACCCACTGAAGATGCTACCTTGAAGGAAATTTGCTGAAATTTCTGATCATTCAGATGTTGAGGACCTGATGAAGAAAATAATCTGACAACTGTAGCTTTCAGATTCAGAAAAACACGGTTAGCCACAGAGCTTACTGGTCGCGAAATTACTCTTGCTTGCTGCGGTGACCATATCAGCGTTAAATGATTTATTGACCTTACTCCGTTCTTCGAAGAAAACGCCCTTTTGTTTTCTATCGCAAACCACCTGAATAAGTGACAGCTCTCCAGCTTACACGTGTGTCATTTGGGAAGATTTTCAATTCACACCACTATCGGGCAATCTACGTATAGCTTTTCCGCAGTAAAGAAGCTATTTATAGCCATTCCCATTTCATATCTATTTTTTACATTCATATCATTATGTCGTTCCACATTTTGTGTAATCATCTATAATATGCACATTTTTATTAAACCATCATTATATTGGATTGCATTTACCTGTTCTTCTGAGCAACCAAGGTACGTTACGTTAGGTTTTGTTTCTTTTTACTTTTGCATGATGAGGTATCATTACGATAGATTCATGCTTTGCCATTCCGCAACGCTTTTTACTCATAACGTTACTTCACTGGTGGTATACACCGAAGAGCAATTGAATTAGAGATACCTGTCTAATAACGTGTAGCACCACCTTTCGCCCTGATGACGGCGGTGATTCGTCTCGGTAGGGACTCAACAAGACACCAGAAGCGTTGGGAAGCCATACGGATCCACGACCCATGAACAAGCTCCCACAGTTCACGAGAATTTGATGGAGGGGTTCAGAGCCTCGAACAACTCTCTCGATGGCATCCCAGATGTGCTCGATGGGATTGAGGTCAGGTGACTTAGCTGGCCAAGGAAGCGAGGTTACGTCGGTGGAGTGTTCAACTAACCATTCGGATACGATTCGGGAGCTGCATTGTCTCGTTGCAGAATGAGGTCCCCAGTGGGATTTTGAAGACGCACAAACGAGAGCAAATGGTCGTCCAGGATATTTCGGTAACGTTGACGAGCGAGTGACGATGTCCCACGTACCAGGGGTCCAATTTCAGTCCACGTAAACAGTCCCCAGACGAGAATGCCACCCCCACCAGCTTGAAGAGCAACCTGCCGGCAAGAAGGATTGATCGCTGCATGTGGTTTGCGCCGTACTCGTATCCTGTCATCCGCATGTACCAACGTGAATCTTGACTCATCAGTCCAGGCAACATTTTTCCACATGTCTAGGGTCCAGTCGCGATGTTCCCGCGCCCATGCCAATCTTTGCACCCTGTGACGTGCGGTCAGCAGCGGTACCCTCGTGGGACGATGGCTTCTGTACCCCATAGCGAGGAGATGGTTCTGGATGGTGTGGCTGCTTACACGTTTTTGTACACCAGCGTTAAATTGCCGAGTGATTTCTTGCACTGTGGCCCGTCTATCCGCTGTTACAATGCGAGCTAGCCGACGATGAGCCCGCTCATCCACTCGCTGTTGTCCACGGCAGTTGGCCCTTGCAGGGATAGTTTTACCGTATACGATGTACTCACGGCGCACCCGTGACACAGTGGCTCGTGAAAATCCCAGTGCCTGCACGACGTCCGAGATGGAGTGACCCATTAGTCGGGCCCCGACAATTCGACAAATGCGCTTAGATCCTTCGTCTTACCCATACTGCGTCCGACTCATACTGATTCCCGTTGCATCACTCCTTATATTGTCGAATCGCTGCATACGCCATGTCGTTTCCGTTTCCAGGGCCGCCCACAGCGCCACATTTGCATAACGCCAGCTGTCTCTAATTCAATTGCTCTTCAGTGTAGTTATCGTCCAACAAAGATATATTGCTTGATATTTTTGGTACTTTTTGAAAAACCGTAAAAAAGTTCTATATGAAAATACTTAGATCGGGCGATCACTTGTGACGATAAACCCCTTCTCTTGTGACAAAAAGTTTTCGACCTCAGCAAAGATACAGTGAAAGTTTGGGATTCCACAAAGGAAGGCGAGGAAAAACTCGTTCCAGCAATATTACAGAAAAAATTAATATGAGGACCAGAGATTGATCTTATACATTTTTGCTGTTGCCAGTAGATGTCAACCAACAGCCGAAGTACTTGAGAATTACGATTGGCCGAATTTATCTTTAACTGATTATACTGTAATTTGCCCCCAACCAAATTCTCAGATTTATTGATTTGCGATTGCCATTCACGTAGCTCTTAAGGGTAAAGGTTCAAGTTGCAGCATGCTGAGGTTTCTTTTCGAGAAACACATTTACATATTGCCATTGGTGATGCTCTTATTGCCCTGACCAGAGCTTTAGTCCACCCTTACTACATCTTTTAAACGTATATTTGAGCATAGGCTTTTCTCACTTCTATTTTTCCGGTGCAATCAGGTTAGGTTTACCCCAGTTATAGTTACCTTTACGTTCTCACTCGCTTGGGGAGACGAGGGAACGATTGTACGCGCCCACATTTTTACGAACGTCGGAAAATATGATTTTATGGTTCTCGTGATTATAACGACGAACGCAGCTCGAACGTTAAGTCACTGTCTGAGAATGAGCATGCAGATTTTACGATTATTGTTATGCAAATTAGGAGTGCGATTAAATTTAATGGTTAGGCAGATATTATGCTGTATAGGTGTAGACAGCACAATTTTAACAATGCAGTCTTGTAAGTAGAGACATCTACGTGCTGTTCTTATTTTCCATAATGGTATTCCCTTTTCCGTCACATAAAGCACGCAGAAGCATCAGAGGGATCAAATAATCAAACAAAACTGAAAGCAGATTTTTTTGGACGAGCGAATTCGAAGGCGGGTATTATAAAAGTTAGCCAGTAGGAATTGGGTGGAGGTAGGCAAGAAAGCGGAAGCCATAGGTTTAATTATTCAGTTTTAAAAGCAAATGAACTAGGAATGATAATTTTATGAATTCGGAAGATATAAAACTCGGTGTGTTTTTTATAGAAACTATTGCGCATTAGTTAACATTAGATAGTACAGGGTATTTTACTAGGTAGTCCCCACAAAGAACCAACTATTGTTTTCTTCCCTCTCTACATAGAAACACAGTGTTTGCTTACAGGTTACCTGGAAGTTACTCACTCTTACGCAACGTTTACAAGTTGCGTGGGAGTGATTTACCTGATAAGGCGATGACTCATTTTGACATCACCCCACCAGATAGACGGGCATGCTCATTCTGTCCGGAGGCAATATGCGTGTCTCACTGTGTCTTTGAGCGTCGTTCAGGATGGCTGTGTATACCGTTGCGGAGCGGGTGTTTATTGTGATAAGCTGTTGGATAACAAAGTCTGTAAAGGTAACCAATTAATCAACATAGATTTGACAACGGGGTACTTTCAACAGTATGGAGCGATATGCCACACGTCCCGTGCGAGCATGAGTAATATTTCCTCTTTCTTCGGTGACCGAGTGATCTCCGAAGAACTCTGGCCAACTCTTTCACGCGATTTGACTTCTCCCGAGTTTTTCTTATGAGTATATTTGAAGTGTCGTGTTTACAGCAATAAACCCTGCACGTCAGAAGACATAGAAAGCAACATCAGTGCGACGCTGCATATTATTGAATGTCCTCCGCAGCATGTCCTCATATTGATGAGGACATGCTGCTGAGGACATTCGATAATATGCAGCGTCGCGTTCAGTAAGTTTGGAGGTCGGTGAAGGGCACTTCTAGCATCTATTGTGAATGGTGCTGCATTCACATGAACTTAAGGTACGTTGTAAACCACATGTCATGTTTCTAAGTAGAATGTGATGCAAAATATGACTGAGTCTTTAGGGGTCTACCTAGTGAAACACTCTGTACTAAATAGCATTAGATAGTAGTGACAGCAAGGATGGTATTGGCAATGAGAGAAAATATATCAGCCAGAAATTAGGAGGTTGTAGAATTCTCTTCGAAAGATTCGCTTAGATTTTAAAACGGCTTCTGGAGACAGAGAAACGTATGGTTTTCCAAATATTTTGTAAACCGCTGTTTTCAGTTCCTCTTTGAAATGTAGTGTCTTTCTGGAAAATTTAAGCGGGTAATCATGGCTAGGATTAGGCAATTCGCTATACAGGTAATGATTCCCGTTAAGGTTAAACTAGCTTATTGATAGAGTATATACAGGGTGATTCAAGAGTTCTGTGCGAAATAAAAATGCGATTAAAAAAGATCTATAGGCTTGATGGACATGCGGTTTGCAGATTAATGTTTACCAAGGTACGGGATTTTTGTATGGCATCAAGAAAAAAATAGTTCAAAATCTCGACAATAGAGGGCGCTGCTGCAGAGAATGGCCACCTAAGTGTCGTTTACATATTGCTCGCACAAAGCAACGTTAGAGTAAGACATAAAAACCATCACGCAGAAATGCAGTCACACTTTCAATGTGCGAAAATAACAAAGGTTCGTGCTGTCATTCTGATTGCACAACCACACGGTTTTATTTAGCTAATAATTTGCGTATAACATGAAATCAGGCGTGCACGTTTAGCTCCGATCGTCTATTGAGCACTCATAGTGCACACGAATGGCCTCCTAAATCTCCAGATCTCACACCCGCTGATTTCTGGTTGTGGGGCTACTTGAAATCCAGTGCCTGTTGAGGTAATCCCCAGACCTTAGTATCGCTGACAGACGCCATACGGTAGGAGGTATCAGCCATTCCCATTGACATGTTGTTCAATGCTGTATCAGGCGTAATACCACAACTTCACGCAATATTGGAAAGTGGTGGTGGTCATATTGAGCACTTGCATCTGTAGATCATGCTGAAATAAAGTAAGTTTCACTCATTTAACGTAGATCTCATTTCACAATTCTCACCTCTCGTTGCTTTCTCTTCAGCAGGACACTCTACTGTCGAGAGCTTGAACTATTTTTTTTTTCTTGACGCCATACAAATCCCGTACTTCGTCGACCCATAGATCTTTTTTTAATCGAATTTTACTTTTGCACCAAACTTTTAAATCACACTGTATATATATATATATATTTATTTCGCTTCTGTGCATTAATAAATCAGGCATACTGCTAGGTACCAGATATTTGCAGGTGACAGCATTTTTTCTATAAAGTTGGCATAGTTAAAAAATTGGACCCTTCATAAATAATGTAAATAGATTAAGGAATTTTTCGGAACAAACCTTAACCTTATTCTGTTTCGCATTTCTAGAGTAACGTTTTCTTTCTAGTGCCAGCGATTAATTTGTGATAAGGCAGGTGTTTTACGAGGAAGTATTAATACGTTTTCAAGTTTAATACAGAAACACTTGTGCTGTTTATGAAAAGTCACTATATCTTTATTTATCAGAATCTTCCTTTAACTGTACATATTCTACTTGCTTCAAACCAATCTGATAAAACTCTTTGCAATGTCCTGGAATCCATGTATTCTCAGCTCACTTAACAACCTGTTACTCTGAAAATGTCGTCACTACAAATAGTTTTTACAGGTGAGAATAGATATTTATCAGAGAGTGCTAAATCTGGAAAATCCGTTGCAGAGACAAAAATCTGAAGTGAAGATCTCGAAGGAGATGCATTATTTTATGGGTCTCGTGTCGTGAAGCAGTGCCCTACGAAAAGATGAATCCTATGGAGAGTTCTCCTTGGTATTCTTCGAGTCTGTGGTCTGACGTAGTAGATCACAATGGCATTCGCATTTGCTGGTTTTCGTGGATTTCACGTTCTCAACGAAAATCACACCTTCACAATCCCAAAAGATCAATGCTAACATCTTCCTAGCAGATGACTTTCGTCGAACGTCTTTGGTCAGGGGTAATACAGATTGCCTTAAGGAATTGTTCATTGATTTCTGAATTGCAGGGGTAAATCCAGGTTTCATCCATGATCACAAGTAGGCTTACAAGACGGCAGAATCCTGTGGAAACTAATGAAGAACAGATTCTGCGCAATCAAAAATCTCATCCGTTTCTGTTGTAGTGTAGAAAAAGTTTAGTATCAATCTTGATGATAGTTTTCTCAACTGCAATGCATTATGAATGATACGACCCACACACCCACAGAACACTTCTAAAGCTTCAATGATGATGTAGATGCCTGTTAGTCTCTTAAATTAATTACCGATAGTAAAGTTAATTAAATATCAGTTTGTCAGGCTGGAGAAGTAAATATTTCTCAAATAGGACTTATGAATTGAGTTTTTTTACAAAATGATTGCAATCAGGGAGAGTGCTACTTCGTAAGAGATTATTTCTGCGACACTCCGGATTGTGCCCAAATAACAGTACTTGGGGTTCGTGGATCATCAGATTAAAAGAATAGCGTAGACTCTATAACGAAGTACATTTCTCCCCCATTTTTAGTCCACGCCGGGGCTCGAACCCGCGTCCCCTCATTCCGGAATAAGTCGCTCTACCAATTGAGCTACGCGGACGTTCGTTAGCACTGCTATCTGCCTTTATATCACATCTCTTAAAGTTGGAAGAATGAACAAACCTAACACACTAAAGTTAGAGTTTAGAATTCCGTTACAGGAAAATGGGAGAAGGGGCCAGATCAGTAAAGAAAGAATTAGAGCTAGGGCTGGAGAAGCAGCTGAAAGAAAAAAAGCTTCTGTTTTCTGCGCCGGTGTTCCCTTTATTGTAAGTTGCATCAATGTTTTCTCGAGTTGACTATTACACTGGTCTTTCACTACAGCGTGCACCTTATGTTGACACAAAACCCCTTCAGATTCAGCGACCCAGTTCTTGATCATGCTGGAGAAAGGACTGCCATTAGGCATTGTAATCCTCATGGATATTCTTTGGACTCAATCTTGCAAAAAATAAGATGCTTCACGCTGGCACGCTTCCTTTCGCTGTTGAAATTCAGGTTTCCACACACTTTAGCTTCTTCAGAACTGAAAAAATATTTTGCCATTAATGATACCTACCTCATATTTGGTCGTTTAAGAATCCAAAAAATAGGCTTTGATAAGACTGGGCTACTTTCATTCTACAACGACGGCTACTACATTGAGAGGACAGAATCCATGGGATTCCTGGTTCTTGAGCAACGCAACGCGGTCACTCACATCCCCTTTTCTTACTAGATATATAGGTAAGGGGGGGGGGGTATTTCATTCTCGTAGACGGTAATTCGATGTCCATAAGGGTAATATGGTCGTGAGTGAACAGAGTTTAAAAGAGGGATGATAGTGGGTGACAAAAACAAAATTTCTTTGCCGTGCCATTCGTTTTATGACATACGTGAGTGTTTACACTCAGCGTTTGTGGCGCAGTTGGTAAAGGCACAAGTTTCCTGTCCGGCGAGCTATATATGATGTCGGGTGTTCGATCCTAAGTGCTGTGCCGGTTCGTTGATTTTGCGGAATTTCAATTTAAGTGCCGAAAAACCAGAAATGGAGTTTTCTGAAATAAACGGAATTTCTGTCTACGGAAATATCTGAAAAACAGGTATACAAACCGGCAACTTTGCTGCACGTTATTTTTAGAAATTTTACGTGAAATCACACCACTTATTTTTTACAGTGTGGGTCACTCTATTGCGGAAGTAGTACAGGAATTGCGGTATCCCGTTCGACAGTATCAAGAGTTCATTGAGAATACTCCATTTTTAGAATCACATTGCATCGTGAACAGCGCTATGAGTGAAGATAGGTGGTGATGAACGTGGTCGTCGACGTGTGTCTCGATTAGATGTAACCAACTGGAGAGCGACTGTGGTGCAAGTTACAGCCAACTTATTAGAGAGGTACCAGAAAACTTTCCACCAAGACCATTAGGCTATCGTTAGCCACAATAAGGAACCAATCATTGCTAACGCCACATTATCAGACTGTATGTCTCAACTGGGCGAAAGAACATAGGCACTAGACCTTGTTTGACCAGTGCCATTTCCAGTTATTTTATGCATCCCGGAGGTTGCGGATCTGAAGGAAACTTCACGATGTGAAGGACCCGGCATGTCAACAAGGAACTGTTCAGTTGTATGTTCAGGAACTGTTCAGTTGAATGTTGTTACTGTTCAGTTGTATGTTCAGGAACTGTTCAGTTGAATGTTGTTACTGTTCAGTTGTATGTTCAGGAACTGTTCAGTTGCATGTTGTTACTGTTCAGTTGTATGTTCAGGAACTGTTCAGGAAATGTCAACAAGGAACTGTTCAGTTGTATGTCAACAAGGAACTCTTCAGGAACTGTTCAGTTGTATGTTAAGTTTGTAACGTACCTGCCAGAAGGACGCACACGAGGGAGATGATGTAACGTACCAGGAGATGTGACGTACCTGCCAGAAGGACGCACACGAGGGAGATGATGTAACGTACCAGGAGATGTGACGTACCTGCCAGAAGGACGCACACGACATAAAGGCAGATAGGAATCAGAATAAAATGTCCGCGTAGCTCAATTGGTAGAGCAACTTATTCCGGAATGAGTGGACCCGGGTTCGAATCCTGGCGCGGATAAAAATGACGGAGAAATTCACTTCGTTATAATGGCGCCCGAACTATCCGGATGACCCGACCGTTCACAATCTCGCAATGGTGTGATGTTATTTCCACACCGCGAGATAGGAAAAATAAGAGAATCCCTTCTCCAGCATTTCGAAAAAAAAAATAAGGGAGAGATGATGTAACGTACCTGCCAGAAGGACGCACACGAGGGAGATGATGTAACGTACCAGGAGATGTGACGTACCTGCCAGAAGGACGCACACGACATAAAGGCAGATAGGAATCAGAATAAAATGTCCGCGTAGCTCAACTGGTAGAGTGACTTATTCCGGAATGAGGGGATCCGGGTTCGAATCCCGGCGTAGACCAAAAATGACGGAGAAATTTACTTCGTTATAAGTTGTATGTCAACAAGGAACTGTTCAGTTGTATGTTCAACTTTTAAGGAAATGTCAACAAGGAACTGTTCAGTTGTATGTTCAGGAAATGTCAACAAGAAACTGTTCAGGAACTGTTGAGTTGTATGTTCAGTTGTATGTCAACAAGTAACTGTTCAGTTGTATGTTCAACTGTTCAGGAACTGTTAGGTTGTATGTTCAACTGTTCAGGAACTGTTAGGTTGTATGTTCAGGAACTGTTCAGTTGTATGCTCAAGGAACTGTTCAGTTTTTTTTTTTTTTTTTTTTGATTGGAGGTTTAACGACCACCGTGAGCAACTCAATGGGCTATAAGCAGTCGCCCGTCCCTAATTTAGGGTCACTGGTTCCAGGGAAGGGAAAGAGCCAGTGCCGTAAGACAAACACAACATCCATGCCTGACCGGGATTCGAACCCGGACCCCGTACGGACGAATGATCAGAGGCCAACGCCTTAGACCACTGCGCCACCGGGGCGGCACTGTTCAGTTGTATGTTCAGGAACTGTTCAGTTGTATGCTCAAGGAACTGTTCAGTTGTATGTGTCGGTTATGATCTGGGTTGTGATCAACTTGCACACGTTGGGAATCTATTACGTCTTGATGCATCTCTAAACGGTCCACGCTATGTATCCATTGTATTCATCCTTGCACACCATCTCCATCCGTTTATGGTCATCAGGCACCTACAAGGCATTGAACTTTTCCAGCGGACAATGAGCTTTCCCACGCAGCCGTGATGATCAGGACATGGTTAGAAGAGCGTTCCTCAGGAATTCCCACCGATGAAAGGCCTCCCCGTTCATCGTATATGAACCTTGTTGAACATCTTTGAGATGTTGGGGGAAAGGTCTGTTCGTGAACCTTGTGGAAAATCTTTGAGGTGCTGGAGAAAGGTCCGAAAGAATCAATAAGGGCCTCCCCGTTCACCGGACATGAACCTTGCGGGAAAATCTTTCGGGATGCAGGGACATGAACCTTGTGGAAAATGTTTGGGATCCTGGAAAAAGGTCCAAAACAATCAATATAACATTGGATCCTCCATCCAGAAATGCGCCAGAATTTAGGACAGCGGTACAACAAGCATGGATGAAGATTCCGTAACCTAGTAGACTCAAAATCTCTATCCATGTCCAGGTGAAAAGTGGGTCTGCCCGTTACTAGGTAGGATACCTACCTAGTAACTGGAGGATACCTACAAAAGATAAAGGTATTAAAGAACTGAGGAGTAATGGGAGGATACCTTACCTATTACTAGGTAGGTATCCTACGTAGTAACAGGTAAGTAAACCTCAATAGTATTTAGACCCACTAGTAAAGGTGGGCATGCCTTCTTTTTCACAGAAAGAGTAAGACCACCTTTACTAGTGGACATACCCTTTCTGTTTTCTTATTGTGCTGTATATCAGGCCAGAAACGTATTAATACTCTCTTGGTGGGTAATCAGAAGTCTAACAGTTGATATTTTCTTTAAATTGAATATTAAAAGACTGCGTGGCATGTGAAAATTTGTGATACTTTTAGGAGCTTATTTGAAACATAACTTTGCTTTGTCTTAACAATTCATTTGCGTCGCCCTAAATTAGGAAAAACAGTTCCGCTATACGTAAAACGTATGTCACCCCTCAAGCTTTTTCCGATGTTGGTGTGCTGGCACTTTGATCGTTTCTGAATTTTTTGACTGTCTTCAAAACGCGTGGGAAAATGTAACAAGTTAGTGAAATCACGCAACGCATTGATTATGATACGCTTTCCAACATACCAGAAACAATTACTGAAGTTATTACTCAAGTTATGAGGATGATGGCTTTGGAATAAATATCGCTCATGTGTCCTGATCTTTGACCCCGTTTCGATCATATTAAACAGAATTGGTTCAGTATACCTCCGGAACAACATACTAAAGTTTTGTCACAATAGAAGCATTCTTAGTCAAGTTATGAGGATAATGGCTGTTGAATAAATCTCGCTCCTGTGTCCTGACTTTTTCCTCATTTCGATGATATTCAACAGAACCGGTTCACTATACTTACGGAACAATATGAAACAGTACTGTCGCAATCGAAGTATTTTTACGTAAGTAATAACACATAAGGACAATGGAATGGATCCCGCTGCTATGTCCTGACCTTTGATCTCATATAACCCAGTTCAAATAAGGTTCGTCCCCAGATGGTCCTCTACCACATATTAAAATTTCATCGAAATCGAAACATTTTTACGCGAGTTATGGTGTGGACGGACAGACAGACAAAGCTGAAGCATATACGCTTCTTCAAATTACGGTTAGAAAACGTAAAAAATCCATCTTTCAGGCTGACAGGCAATATTTTTGAAACACTGTGTCAATAAATGTTATCGCATTTGAGTCATTTTTATTTTATTCATTATTTATATCAAAATTTCTGTGTTTCGAAGTCATGATGTTGAGTTTCATCTAGTGTACTATAAAGTTTTTTCTTTTGCTGTCTTTGTTCTACACTGAGTGGCCACTTTATTATGACCACCTGACAGTTTTAAGAAAATGAGCTATGGCTGCACGCTGTTGCCGCCAGAGGGCGAGGCTAGTATAAAAAGGGAAAGCTTAGTGCTTGCGACATTAGTAGAACTGATTTTTTGGGTGACGAGATGGGTAAAAAATGCGAACTGACGGACTTACAACGTGGAATGATTGTAGGAGCTCGAAGCCATGGAGCGAGTATAACCGAAACCGCCGCATTCGTGAAATGTTCCAGAGCAGCTGTTGTTAAAGTGTTTAAAGACTGGACTGTCAGCCAAAAAACTGCGTCTCTACGTGCAACGTGTGGTCGTCATCGATTAGTGACTGCTCGGGCGGAACGGAGAGTATCCAGACTGGTAACAGACAACACAAGGGCAACAGTGCAGCAAATTACAGACCATCTTAATCAAGAATCCCCTCAAATGATCTCTGCACGCACTGTTAGCCGTACACTGCATCGGATGGGATAAGGCAGCCGAAGGCCTGTTCGAACACCTTTGCTGTCTGCAGTTAACAAGAGAAAACGTCTCCAGTTCGCACAGGAGTACAAAGAGTGGACAGTCGATAATTGGAAACAAATTATGTATTCCGATGAATCACGTTTTCAGTTGCACCATGCCGATGGCCAAGTGGGAATTTGGTGGAAACAGAACGAAAGCATGAACCCCAAATGCATTGCTACATTCCTTCAAGCTGGTGGAGGCAACGTTATGGTTTGGGGAATGTCTTCCTGGCATGCTTTGGGCCCTTTAATTCGTGTTGATCAACGTCTGACAGGCACATCATATCTAAACATCGTTGCGGACCAAGTGCATCCTGTCATGTGGATGGTTTATCCCAATGGCGATGGCTACTTTCAGCAAGATAACGCGTCCTACCATAGTGCTCGTATTGTACAGGATTGGTTTCAGGAACATGCCGGTGAGTTTACTTTGCTTAGGTGGCCCCCACAATCTTCAGATTTCAACCCCATTGAGAGTTTGTGGGATGAAGTTGAACGAGCCATCAGATAGCTGGATCCACAACCCTGCGATGCCACACTCCTGGAAAGTGCTATACATCAAGCATGGTCTCAGATTCCACAAACCACCTATCAACATCTCGTGGAGTCCATGCCACGAATAATCGACGCAGTATTAAAGGCAAAAGGTGGCCCAACGAAGTACTGAGTGTGTGGTGATAATAAAGTGGCCACTCAGTGTATATTTGCAACAGACGGTTGAGAAAAAATATGTTGTGTAATAAGCACAAAAAAAAAACAAAAAAAAAACGGAGTTAATTATTTTTACACATGTTTCAAATGAAAATACTTAATGGCAAAACTGCGCTGCGTTGAAAAGTGTCTTTCTCGTGCTGCTGAAATTTCCTTTCCATGTTATTCGATTCAAAGAAATTTCCTTTCAGAATGGCAGCGATATTTGATACACTTGAAAGCTTCAATGCCTTTCAGCTGACCCATTCCAGAAAGAATCAATAAGGACATTGAGCTCAAATGGGATGTTTAAGAGAAGCAAAAGCTATCGAAGCAGAAAATTTTTCATTCTTCTTCGTTAAACTGCTTTCTTCTATGCCAATGCCAAAATTGCCATCCGTAAAACGGAAAGGGAAAACTTAAATTTTATTTTCTCGCCCTTAAGGTTACATGTTGTAGATATTCTAAATATATGTTTTTTTCGCACGTATGAATGTAGTTCTGACATACTTTATATCTTTCATTGCTCGCACAGATGAACAAATTCAGGCGCGAGCAAAATTTTGAAAAGAAAAAATACGTATTGCCTGTCCATTCTCTTTCATAATGTATGGTAGATTCTTTGCTAAAACGAATTCGCAAATAATTTCGTTTGGATCAAATTATAATGAAACTAATACTATAAGTTGCAGATTAATAGTTATTTTAAATAATATGTTTATCATTTGCAGCAAGAGCTATTTTAATGTTAAGTTGGTTTCTGTGTAAGATTCTTAACTTTGAGCTTCTCAGACTTACGTTCGCTTTAATTTTACGGTAATCACCGTTGAACCCCAATAGTTCGAAATGCTAGATGCAGCTGAAAAGCTCTTAACTTTTCATGAAATAGATAGCTATTAACTTCTAGATAAGGGCCATGTTGAGTGAAACGTCGTACTACAACAGAACCTCTTTTATTTATATCCAGAAGTCGCGTCAACATGCACAGTCGTTACACAGAATAACTTCTGTAAAATCCAGCACAGTCGAAACAAGGTTGCATGTTATCGTAGACAATAATGCACTTCGGGACAAAAAATGCATTTTAGGAACAGAAATAATGCTAGCTATAGTAAAAGAGACTGAAGTTTTCTTATTCTTCGGATGCCGCTCCGGCTGCGCAGTGATCTAAGCGCTGGCTTAGAATCGCACATCCAAGTGGGTCCGGTGGGGCATGGTTGTTCTGTTTGCATTTCGGCATTGGTTCTCTCCCTTCCCTGGAAGCAGTGGTCCTAAATTAGGGACGGGGGACTGCTTACGGTCAACTGAGTTGCTCACGGTGGTCGTTAAACCCTCAACCAAAAAAAAAAAAACCTTGGCAAAATTAGAACCTCAGATAACTTAAGTAATAACCTCATCTCGTAATATTACCTCTCCTAAAACGATAACATTTCCTCTCGAAGACTGAACACGTTAATTCTTATCTCTAGCTTGCCCTTACTTCACTGCACTTTTACCTGTTGTCATGGCTACCATACTTAATTTTATTGGACAGGAAGTAGTAGAGTTCTGTTTAGAAAACGTTTAAGGAGAATGAACCAAAATGTACTCAAGAAGACAGGAACTCATAACGGCCTTCTATGTGACCATTGGTCTAAGCGTTGATTCCTGATCACTCGTCCGAGGTAGGCCCTGGTTTGAATCCCGGGGAAGAACGGATGTTGTGTTTGCTTTATGGTACTGACTCTCTCAGTTTCCTGGAGCCAATGATCCTGAATTAGGGACGGGCGATTTGCTCATAGCTTACAGTGGTTAAAACACAAAACAAAACACCCTCAAAAAGACAGTTAATTTAGAGTATTAGGTCACCATGTTAAATAGTAGATTTTTATTAATGGAGGTTCAATGACCGCCGTGAGCAACCCAGCGGAATATATAAAAGCAGCACAGATTGAAAGGGGGAATGGGTCACCGGGTCGGATCAAGATGTTCTTGACCCGACTTCGACACGGTTTTATTTCCGTTTCATTTTTCAAAAGAAAAAAACTATTTTAAAAAACCATGAAGAAGACTTTGAAATAATACTTCAGAGTTGCAGAGTATGGTCCAGGAACTTGCTGAGAAAGGTAAAGAAATGGGATTAAAACTAAACTTTCAGAAAACAAAACTGAAGTACAATGCTTTTACAAGAAGCGAAGATTCATCGATGGATGAGAGATAACCAATTCTACATTTAACTTGAGCAGCAGATATCAAGCGACAGTTACATTGATTAAGAAATTTATTGGCGTAAAAGACTTGGTTCGAGAGCTTTTGGAAGAAACATTGCATTTTTAAAGAGCAATATGCTATTATGTCTTAAAAGAAAAGTGTTTAAGAATGCATCCTTTCAGTGCTTACGTACGGAGCAGAGACGTGGACCTTAACTAAGAAAACATACAGAGACTGCAGACAAGTGAAAGAGCATGGGGAGATGCATGCTTGGTGTAACAAAGAAAAATAACAAGAGGAACTCGTGGAAAAGGAAAATAACAAGAGTGGAAGGCATCGTGGTCAGAGTAATAGAGTAAAATCCCTGAAATGGCAATGGGCTGACATGCTGGCAGGAGAACGGACCACCGATGAACACCCGAAATTTTAGAATGGATACCAAAGGACAGGAAAAGACACAGAAGAAGACCACGTGGAAGATGGGTGGATGGAGGGGACTGGCTCCAGACAGTCCGTTGTTGAATAAACTTCGGAAAAGTAAAAAAAAAAGCCATGTAATGCCGTTTTCACATCGTCGACATCATCGAAGGTGTGGAGAGCGAAGGCGTTCTGTAATGATCGAAAAAGGTGATAGTATGTAGGGGCCAGGTCAGGGAAATATGCCGAGTGAGGTAACACTTCCCAACCAAAGTCCAGTAACTTTTGCCGAGTGTTTAAAGCAGCATGTGGTCTGGCGTTACCAAGATGAAGGATAACGCCTTTGCGATTGACGAGTGTTGGCCGCTTCGATGTCAATTGTTCACGCAGTCTATCCAACCTTTGGCAGTAAAGGTCAGCATTTATCGTTCGGTTAGGTGCCAACACCTCCCAGAGGATTATTCCCTGGACATCTTGCCAAACACTCAACAAAACCTTTTTGGGATGCAGTCCCTCTTCTGAGGTCGATATAGCAGGCTCCGCACCTTGGGACACAATCCGTCGAGGCTTTACATTACGGTACAGTACCAATTTCTGATCACCCATTACAACTTGTCCCTAAAGCGGTTCATTTCTGTGACGAGAAAGCAAAGAAACGCCGGTACGGATTTTTTCCTCTCGTTGCTGTGCAGAAAGCTGGTGCGGAACCCATTTAATGAATTGGTAATGAAACCAAGCTCATGCATCCGTCTCTCGACTGTTGTTCTGTGTACCGACAACGCTTCCGATAATTACTGAACGGTTGAATGTGGGTTAATTGCTATGGCTTGGTCCACATCCTCGTCAGAAACCACGGGTGGACGTTCAGGACGTGGTTGAACTTTACAGCTTCTGTCTCCGTCCCGGAATTTCCGAAACAAAAGACGGCATCTGCTATCATTAACTGCATCCTCCCCATGAACTTGACGGATGTTGCGGCAAGCCGCGCTGCAATACTGCCTTTATCGAACTCGTACAGTAAAAAATGTCTAATGTGCTCCTTATCGTATGCTATGTTACACCGTCCGTGCTTTCCGTTACGAATGACTTACTCGGACAAACCTAGTGTCTCTATGTGCTCTACTGCTCTACGCTTTATTGGCCGAAAATTCGGCAACGCAACGTCATCTGTGACGTAACTACTTTGATTGCTATTTGCGTCTGTTACAAAAACGGGTAGAACTTTTTCATACACCCAATAGTTCAAAGCAGACTTTGGGAATAAACGAGGAGCAAGCCATCGTTGCACGATATACGAAGACAAATGGTCAGAGATGTATAATTTAAAAACATTTATTTACAGTTAAAATAAATGAAATAAAATGACCACATTAGATCTTTCGACTACCACTCTGGCGTCATCATCAGATGTTTGACAAAGAGTGGAACGAAGACCGGCATTAAATAAAGTAAATACGTAACAACTGACCAGTACAATTGCATTGAGTGATTTACATAAAGAGTCATATGTTCATAACATCCAAAACTGAGTTTTGTCCATGAGGGATCAAGTGATCTCCAAGTTTGTGATATATAACTAGGCAAATTATCATTAGAGCAAAAGGTAGTGTTAGCTAAAATATTTAAGCTTTCGCACAACAGTAAGGAATTATTATTAGTTGTTTTTTGCAGTATAGCTGCGTCCTTCCATTGTGAATAATGCTGTCCTTCCTGAACACAACGGGCTAAAGCTGTAGTTAACTTACCATTTTTGAGATCATATTTGTGTTCATTCATTCTAATCTTTAATGTCCTCTTGGTAGAACCGATATATAAGTTTTTTGTTTGCGATGGGTCATGGGGAAATAGGAATGGAATAAATTCCATGCATGTGGAAAACATGCATGAAATTTTGTTTGTTGTGAAATATTTTGTTTTGAGAAGATTAACGATTTTGTTTTGGTAGTATTTATTATAATTTCATTGGAATTTAGCAAATCTGAGATATTATTTAGTTGAGTATTGATGTTCAAAATAGTGTCATTCGTTAAATTAAATGAGGTGATATTGGTTATGTCATCAGCAAAGAGAAGAAGATCAATATTCCTTACGGAAGTAAAAATATCATTAATGTATATACTGAAAAGTAGAGGTCACAAAATTGAACCATGTGAAACACCAGTTGGTATGAATTGAAGTGATGATTGATGCTGGTTAATTTAAGTATATTGTTGCCTACCTGATAAATTACTCTCACGAAGAGGATGTTCATTGTTCCTTATTCCTATAGTGTGTAATTTGTGTGGTAAGTTATTATAATTTATGGTATCAAAAGCTTTGGATAGGTCTAACACTAAAGCTATGGTATATAAGTAGAGTTCAAAATTCTGTTGGGCTATTTATTGTAGATATAATAAGGCTGATTCTGTGGACTTACCAGATTGAAAACCATGTTGATTTGGATGTATAACATTAAGATTTTAAATGAACAAGATTAATCTATTATAAATAAATCTCTCCAAAATTTTAGCAAAAATTGATAAATTAATTGGCTATAGGGTGGTAGTTGTTTGCATCATTTATTGACCGAGATTTGTATTTTGGGATTATGTTTGTTATTTTAAGTAGATCAGGAAATTCATCTGATTGGAACATGTCATTAAATAGAAACAATAGAGGACCAAGAATGAGATTAGCAACATTTTTTATAAGTGGTTGAAGATCATCATAGCCAGGGCCAGAGCTAGAATTTATGTGGTTAAGTTCTTCTAAAAGTTCCGTTCCAGTAATTTCAATAAGATGAAAATTATTTGATCTGTGTGTGCTCCCTAAGTAATTAGTGAATGGAATTTTTGGGGTAATTAAATTATTTTTTAGTGTTTGTGGAAATAAGGTAAAATGTTAATTTAATGAATCTGTAATATCTTGTTCGTCAGTAAGCTTATAGGTATTAAAATCTATTAAGTACTGAGGAACAGTTAGACCTATATTTTTACCCATTAGCAAGTTTAAATGTTTCCATGTTATTTTTGGAGAGTTCTGTGAAAATATGCCGAGATAGTAGTTACGCTTAGTGAACCGAATATCACTATTAAGTTTATTACGAAAACATTTAAAATTTTGGAAGTCCTGTGGTAGTTTACTTTTTATGAATTTCGAAAAGAGTTTATTTTGTTTTTGTTTATTCTTTTTAATAGAGCATTGATAATTCATGGCTTACAAAATTTCTTTTTCAGTTTATGTTTAAGAATTTTTTGAAAAGATTGATTGTAAAGTTGCGTAATAGTTGTGAGGAACGACTCGTAATTTTTATTTACATAGCCGTGAACTAAAATAGTGCTCCAGGTAATGTTAGAACCATATAGTGCTCCGAAAGTTAACACTAAAATGCACAAGCACTATCAACAAAGCGTAATATAATGCAGATGGAGGCCCAGCAGAAGAAAAAAAAATAATAATCCAAAAGATAATTCAATCACATAGCAATCCCAGAAATATGTGATGTGATTATTAAAGTATTTTAAAGAAATACTCATCAAATGATGATATAACATCCCGGCACGTCACAACCAGTTCGCGATGTGCCACCAACAGTAGACCAACCCTCATGAAGACCATAGTTGTAATCCTGAGCTGTTGAGGGGCCCAAACTATTTTGTTGCTCTCTTCTTTCTCTATTCATTTGTTCCAAAATGTCTTTTTTGCAACTATGCTAAATTTTCCGAATCCAGTGTACACAGACACACAAGCGCGCGCGCCCGCATGCCCTAATAAATTCACGCGCACCTCACTTGTTTGTGTGTGCTTTAATGAAAGTCTTTTTGCACGCATACAAGTCAGCTATGGAATTACCAGATGAAACTGCTTGCTATATTCCGATTTGTTCTCCATTTCATGCTTTTAATATACTTTGTTCGAAATAAAATAGCTTTTTCAAATTCTAATATTTCTTCTTTTCTCCTATGGCATTTCCCCCTCCCCCTTTTTTTTTTGTCTTTTTTTAACGGCGTATCTAGTTTCTTTCCCCTCAGTGGTATGTGGATGCGTACAGGCATTATAAAAAAAAAAGCCCATTGATTCACGGAAATAATTTCAGCACTGATAATTGGTAGACCATCCCTGAAAAGAAATGTCCAGCTGAGTTACCGTGACTTTTGAAGTATTACATTCGTAGACTCAGTTTAGGTGCAGAAATTGCAGGAGTTAACTCAGATCTGGTTTATGAAAAATAATCATCATGACAAATATATTTAGACAATAAATCAATATTTGTGCTTTCATTTATTATTGAATTATTGATTTACATTAATTTTTATATCAAAACATTGTATGGATGTCCCGTTTTGAAACCACGCATTCTTTTCCCTCACAGCGATTACCGTCACAAAGCATTCGATTTACATTCCTCAACTTGCACTTCAGACGACAGTCTGTATGGATCAGTATTATTGGATCGTTAGAGTTACTGTATATTGGACGTAATACGGTATCGATCTCCTTTATATTTTTGTGAAAATGGTTAAGTATCCTTCGATTCCCATTCATTGTTACCAAAATTATACACATCAATGAAACATGTCCCATTTTCGACCTTAAAATGTGCAGCGTAAAGCTTACATCTATGAGAAAGTAAAGACGTAACGTTCTTCTGTGTGCTAGGCAAAGGTGCTATGAAACTCCACTGGTCAGTAAGAGGATCACAAACCTCAGCTACCGATAGTAGATGTTCTTTACTAAAGCGACCTCCACACACGTAGATTTTTCCATTGAGTGCAGCGCTTTCGTGATTTTGTATCTCATTTGAAGCATCGGTGAAAATGCTGTGCACTGTTCCGTTAAAGAGTTATACCTTTCAGTTGACGCAAGGTTAATTATGTCGTTTTTCTTCATCATCATCAAGAACATATCCACCAGTCACGTAAATGTTGTCCCCTGAAGGAGACACGCCAGGCCCTATCCGCTCTAGAGTCATTTTCCCTATATCGATACACGTAGCCAGCTCAGGGTGGAAGCATTTCACCAAACTTGAACAGTCACCTGCAACTCCGAAAAAGTAAACTTTCCGATAATGAAGGATTACGCCGGCCTTTGTAGCAATGGGACAGTCACCGTTGAGAACACTGAATAATTCAAACTTCTTAAGACAAAGCAAGGAGATCTATGACGTATTGATGAAACAAATCTTTTCTGGCATGCAAATAATGTAATAAGTTCTTGAAATACGATATTTTGGAAGACAGCATAAAGTCTTCCATTCGTCATGCACACCGTCTAAGTATTTCAGGACGTATAACCCTTTGGACTGACAAAAACAGTATAGAGAGTTAGGGTTGCTGTAAAAGTTCAAGCGATGTTTCTCTTTGCTGCATCTCTTTGCTACGGTGTTGGTAAAGTTGGAAGCCTTCTGCAACATATCTCTGCAAGTGGAAGAAGCCAAGATCAGTTTCTCAGTAGAGATGCTTTTTTCTATGTATTCCTTGCTAAACAGTGGTACTCGGACATATTGCATCATTCCAGGAAAATGAAACACACGATCGATCTTGTCTGCTTTTACCCATCTCATGACGGCTTCAAATACAAATTCCTCACTCATAACGAATAAATCGTCCCTACAAATGAATTCTTTCAGCACAGCAAAAGATAGGACTAAGAAGTTCTCTGTCATATATACCTCTTGAAAATTTGCACGGATGTAACGATCAACTCCTTCTATTACATGCACATTATTACCACTTTCTGCATGCGCACGAATACATTCAATAAATCTCTCACACGAGCGACATCCAACACATGCTGAACTTGTTACAGAAATACTTAAAGCTGTTTTTTTTCGTTTCAATTTTTTAATTTGAAACATCTCTGATGCTGCAAACTGATTCACTGTGCGTAATTAACATAAATTTGATGTATGTACATAATTTAATACGCACTAAGCTATTTTTAGCTTAGTGTTGCCCTTTTTCCTTTTCTTCATTGTTTTCGTTTGATGGGCAAGTGTGAAATAATTCTTCCAACTTAAACATATTCGCTTTGCAGTTGTGACACGTTACCTTGCGATACTCATAAATTCGCGTGGTGTGCTCGTAGTTTGCATATGTACCTGACGTCGCAAGGGTAATTTATGCATGTTTCTACGTTGAAAGAGCAAGCTTCCATGTGCTTCCTGATATTTATTAGGACAGCTTCAAATATTTTCTTTGCAGCCCCGGTTTTGGTTTTGGCACTTCACCAAGAGTTTTGCCATTTTTTATTTAAATGCGGCAGGTGGTTTTCTCAGTGGTTTTGTTTTGATGTTCTTTCTGCAAAGAGGACATTGGGCGTTTCCTTTTAGCCATTCTCTGATGCAAGCTTTGCAGAAAATATGACCACAAACCGTCGCCCTAGGCTTAGTCAAAAGGCTCATGCATATAATACATGACACCTCCTTGGAGGGTTCCTCACAGAAAATGTACCTGGGGGATCACCCATTTCCTGAAATGATAAATAATAAGACAATGTAATATGAAATAACTGAGAATGCAGTTCCTCTCCAATTCTAAGTTTAATTATGTTATGCGAAAACTCACGAGCACCTTCGCATGTAAAGAAATAACTATGCACAGATACAGATATTTCTCTAAAGGATAAAAAATGATGATACGTATTACGATTATGATCCCATGAGCATGTGACCTTTAAACTTCCAATCGGCGATTGTTGGAGCTGAGACAGAAGCGTGACTATCCGTTGAATACGATGTGTTTTGATTCATCCCGCCATGGGTGTTTGGTACACTGCAAGCTTGCTCGACGATGTGCTGCCGTGACTGGACGTCGTCGCAATGGCAAGCGAGAAAGCAAAACTGTCTCAATCTATACATAGTATAAAATAAAGTCCCCGGTAGGCGTCTATCTGTTTGTTCGGGTTAATCTCGAGAACGCTGGATGGATTTTGATGCGGTTTTCACCATTCCATATCGGGT
Organism: Macrothele yani; assembly: GCA_039090855.1. NCBI lineage: Eukaryota > Metazoa > Arthropoda > Arachnida > Araneae > Macrothelidae > Macrothele > Macrothele yani. The sequence continues at coordinate 34,025,924 of CM077026.1, read as the reverse complement.
AAGGTTTAGGTGTATGAAACATTAATCTATGACAAAAGCGAGCCGAGCAGTAGCGATTTTAGTGACAAGTCAAAGAAAAAACCGCCGTTCGCATTCTTTCGTGGCTTCCACTGCTTATGAGGATGTAGCAGGCACGTGACTTTTATCATGGCAACGAGCCTTCGTAACGTAAGTGAAGGACAACCAGTCCCCGTTGAAATGATGGTGCCTTACTTTGAAAATTTAACTTTCGAGTACAAAATGCGGTATTTGGAAAAAAAAATAACGAGATTGAAGGAAGAGATCCCTATGTGCTGAACGTAAGTATCTTCAAAGGTGACGCGAAAAGTTTTCCAGAAGTGCAAATAGTAAATATTTTCTATTACTTCGTCTTTGGTCGAAGCGCCATTACCATACAGCAGTTAGAGGCATTAGAATCAGATAAAATTCTCGAAGCATATAACATTTTCTCATCGCGGATATTCTTTTACAAGGTAATTTAGTGAGATCACGAATTTGTGAGGTAATTTAGTGAGATCTCTTCAATAAAAAGTGTTTTTACATGCTCTGGGAAGCGAATTTCAATACTTAGAAAAATTGAGAGAAAAATCTAGTAATCTATATACATTATATAAAAGTGAAACTTTGTATATTTGTTTGTTTGTTTGTCCTCTATACAAATCTACAGTTTTCAACTTAGAACCACCAAATTTGGTATACTATCTCATGGTACTCTAACCTAGACCGTAGAAGTGTTTTGGAAATGATCGGAGTCGGGTGAGGGGGGAGTCAATGGGGCCCCATATAGAATTTTCGTTATTTTAGTTAAAATTTCCACAGTTTTCAATTTAGAACCACCAAATTTGGTATACTATCTCATGGTACTCTGACTTTTTTTTTGATTGAACGTTTAACGACCACCGTGAGCAACTCAGTGGGCTATAAGCAGTCCCCCGTCCCTAATTTAGGGTCACTGATTCCAGGGAAGGGAGAGAACCAGAGCCGTCAGACAAACACAACATCCATTCCTCACCGGGATTCGAACCCGGACCCCTCCCGGACGAATGGTCAGACGCCATCGCTTAGACCACTGCGCCACCGGGGCGGCGTACTCTGACTTAGATCGTACACGGCTTTGGGAAGGGATCGGAGCCCGGGGGTCAAAGGGCCCCCTATATAAAATTTTCGTAAAAAGTTCTACAGTTTTCAATTTAGAACAACCAAATTTGGTATTTATCTCATGGTACTCTAACTTAGACCGTACACGGTTTTTGGAAGGGGTCTAAGGGCTCCCATACAAAATTTTCGTAAAAAGTTCTACAGTTTTCAATTTACAATCATCAAATTTGGAGTAGTATCTCATAATACTCTGACTTAGACCATACAGAGTTTTGGGAAGGGGTCGGAGCCGGAGGTCAAGGGGTTCCCCATTCACAATTTTCGAAAAAAGTTCTACAGTTTTCAATTTAGAACCACCAAATTTGGTGTAAAAAAGTTCTATACAGTTTTCAATTTAGAATCACCGAATTTGGTATTAACGGGAAAATTACAGGAAAATATTTTTCATTCAAAAATTTCACCCGCTGGACTTGGTGATTCCACAAATATTTACCCGGGAAATACCGGGTACCCCTACTAGTCGATCTATAATTTCCAGTCCATGTCTAAACAGGGACGTCCATACACCTCGTCGAATGTTGTCTCTATGGATTGTGGGGCTGCGACGACTTGCCTTCGAATACGGAGATCTAGGCATTCGAACGTCTGCACACGTGCAGCAGACCCACTAAGGCGACGTCCATTACCTTTCTCCAAAAATTATCGCCACGGCTGATAGACAATTGTTACATTCTCATGTGTTTCTGCTGTTTTGTGACGTAGTGATTGACCAGCCGTACGTAGCTTTATGATGAATCCTCTGGTAAAAGTGTTCGTGGGTTGTAGGACTCCCGATTAAGTCTTCCAGTCATTCCTATACCTTATACGAGCTTTTTCTACTGAGATTACTCTGATGTGGTGGTCCACATGTCTAGGTGAATACGAACAATCTTAGCTATACCAAGCGGTTTTTTCCGTTTTGTCTTCCCCACCTATCACGTGATAGCATCATTGCAACCTGGAAGTCCGCTGTTGCGGTGTCAAAGGTAACCTGAGGAGGAGCCGACGAGCCTGCAGTCCGAACTGTAATGACCGGCGACGTACTGTTACAGCTGACATGGGAGAATGCGTCACAGATCGCCACTGCTGCGCCAACGCCGTTGATGATGCAGGACAGTCACTCAAAGACATCCATATGAGATGACTGTTGTCCCTCGGCGCTGTATGTGTCCGATGTCCAAAACGTTCTCTTTGTGTCATACGCCCTTCTTCGAACCATTCGCTGCACACTTTTCCTACGACGGAAACACGTCCGTCAATCTCTCGTAGGGAAGCATTACAGTTTCTTATGCTGATAATTCGACCTCTGTCGAACTCGCTGATGTAACTATACGGACGACTGTCTTTCACAAAGATGAAGCATCGTAGCCACCGTTGACCAAGCACTGACATGCTGACCGAGTCACGAAGCCCTTATAACAGAAAACCTACCGGGTTCTGACCTGTGACGTTGCGCTCTCTGAATTGCCTCGACGCCGTGCGCATGCATCTATGACCCCGAAATGCTAATCATTTTGTGCGATATTGCCTGATTAGCATGCTCTGTAAATATCGAAGTGGTAACTAGTCTCCTATGAGGTGTCCTGTTCTTTATGAACTTGAGTGTACACACTGGTTGCAAAAAGTTAGAGATATTGTGGTTTCGAAGGAAGAGCTTGGTGATATGCAAATTTACGTAGCAACTACTGTAGATCGGTTACACTGAACAACAATAGTTTTGTTACAAAGATAACTTTAACTGTTTTGCATGTATTTACGGTTGCTGAAACCAAATATGAAGTCAAAATTGCTCCACTGGGATCCAATTTCGTGTAATGGAACTCTCTATTCGGGTGAATGTTGTGTTACTTAAAAAGGAATTTCCCTGTTTCCCAACGGAGACATCTGTCTGCAGTCGAGACAGAGGCTCCAGTATGTCTACTCAACGGAGACTGTGTCTCTGAGAGTAGACATACTGGAGCCATCACTTCCTGTTGCGCAACTCCTTTTGGGAAAAGGGAACAAAGCAGAATTTTTGTCATTCGAATGCATTTAACTGGTATTGAAAGATGTGCATTTTCTCGTGGTTTTAAAAAAGTAGTGTGGAATGTGTGAAGTGTACGTTAAATAGTGCCGTGTACTTGTCTGAACCATCAAAACAGTTTCTGCTACATTTGTGGAAAATTTATTTTAAAGTCTCAAAGACGTTATTTCACACCGTTCATTAGAAAATCGTAGAAACTTTATTTCCAGTGCAACATAAATGGGTGAAGAAGATAAATTTTGGGCGCCTCACATTTGTTGTAATTCATGTGTAACTTTGTTGACTGGCTGGTTGAAGGGATAACGTCAAATGTCATTTGCGGTACCAATGGTTTGGAGAGAACCGAAAGACCACTCAACAGACTTACTTCTGCATCATTAAGATATTTAGAATTACAGATAAAACGAAAGACACGATTCAGTATCCCAGTATTCCTTCGGCCAAGACCTGTTCCTCTTGGTCCAGATCTTCCTGTGCCTGTACCTCCACAGTCACGGAGTTTAGATGATAATGATACTGATGAAATAAATCCTCACAGCGAAGAACATATTGAAGTACAACACCCTGATTTCTCGGATGATTCTGTGCCTCACCTTATTAATCAGGAAGAATTAAATGATCTGATTAGTGAGCTTCATTTAGCAAATAGTCAGGTCGAAATGTTGGCTTCAAGATTGAAGGGATGGAATCTTTTACAACCAAGCACAAAGAAAGTATTTACCTTTCGTCGACAACAGTAAGAGTTTGAACACTTATTTTCGAAGGGTGGTGATCTTGTGTGTACTGCAATGATAGATATGTGGTGATCTTGTGTACTGCAATGATATAGACTTATTGTTTGAAGCCTTAGCACAGAAACACAAACCTAAAGAATGGAGACTTTTTATAGGTTCCTCAAAAATAAGCTTAAAAACTGAACTTCTTAATAACGGAAACATGTATCCGTCAGTATCTGATGCATATGTTGCGTACATGAAAGAAATATATGTAAATATGAAACTGTTGCTTCAAAGTATAGTATACAAAATACACTCGTAGAATATTTGTGGCATCTTAAAGTGATGGCTTTACTCTTTGGTCTACAACTTGGAAACACAAAATACTGCTGCTTCCTATGTGAATGGAACAGTAGGGACAGAAATTCTCATTACATTAAAAAAGACCTGATCTGAAAGAGAGTTCTTAATTCCAGGCAATAAAAATGTTGTTGCTGAGCCTTTAATAAGTTCTCAGAACGTATATTTAACACCGCTTCTCATTAAACTGGGTTTGATAAAAAAAAATTGTAAAGGCATTAAATGAAGATCGTAAAACCTTTCGTTTTCTAAAGAACAAGTTACCCAAAATATCTGAAGCCAAAATTAAACAAGGCAATTTTTATTGATCCACAAATAAGGGAACTTATGCGTGATCTTGCATTTGAAAGCATTTTGAATGAGACTGAAGCTGCAGCATGGAAGACTTTTAGAGATGTGGCACTGAACGTTTTAGGTAACCGGAAGGTAGAAAATTATAAATAACTTGTTACTGATCTTCTAGAAAACTATAAGGCCATGGGATGCAACATGTTCCTTAATATACATTTACTTCACTCGTATCGGAACTTTTCCCCACAGAACTTAGGAGCTGTAAGCAATGAGCACAAGGAACGTTTTCATCAGGACATATGACCATAGAAAACCGCTATAAAGGAAAATAGAGCCCTAATATGCTAGCTGACTACTGCTGTACTTTAAAAAGGGACGTAGCACAACCAAGTATAGAAGAAAATCTAAAATAACTGCTTTTTAAGATAAGTGCAATTAATTGCTTGTAGCGAAATATACATGCCAAAATGAAGGCTTATTGTAAACTGAAACAACAGGTTACTCGAACACTATGCCCGATAGCGCAATTTAGCAAGCAAATTTGTGATCAGCATAACAAATACTGTATGATTCGGCATATGCAGTCTTTGTAACAAACAAAAAGTTTATATTTGTTATTCAGGGTATCAGCGTGGGCAGTACGTCATATGTAAATCAACATCATGACAACATAGCGCGTCGCGTGAGAGCTTGGATGAAAGTATCCTGCAAGAAGTGGTGAAAGGGTCGTTTCACCGCTTGGTTTAGATATAGTGCGTCGCATAAATATAGACACAGAACAAATTCTCGAATAAAAAAGAAACAACAACGAGCTGAAATGTACACCTCATATTTATAGCAAAAATAGCATAGGACACGCAGCTGCACAATAGTTTGACGGAAACATAACAATTCCAACGCCAAGTGCAAGAACAAAACAGAAATACGCTGTCATTGGAAGGAAGGCTACAGAGCGTATACTTCCACTGCATAAAATAGTTCCGGTCTAAAAGCTCGTACTCCAGCTTCAACTGGCACTTAAAAAGGGCACATGTTCAATACTTTGTGTGTGTGTGCATTTAAAAAAATTCAGATCTCAGTTTCAGCGGCATTTCTAAAAAATACAGATATTTGTGTTTTGGTGACGTCACTGATGGTTCTCTGTCACAACATTCTTGTTTGGGTCAGAGTTAAGCTGTCAACCCAGGGGATATTTATTGCTGGGGGGGGGGGGGGGTCATTAGCGGAAGGATGATGGCGAGAAAAATGTTTCCGAGGGCATTTCGCGCCCCCCCTAGTTTCTCCTTCTTGATTGTTGTTTTAAAATACCCTTCTGTCTTTTCGGTTTTGTCCAATGGCATCTGCCGGTCACTCGAGTGTATTTCAGCCGCATAAAGCTGGGAAATCATTACGAAGCTCAGGTAAGGTGATCGTTATGAATGTTTTCACTAAACTGATGGAAAAACTTTCGCCGAATAAATTGGAAAATGAAATAACAGTTCTTACAGCAGAAGGTTGAATTTAGACAAATTTATGAAAGAATGCCCACGGAAAAAACGTCCACGGAAAGAATGCCCACGGAAAAAACTCCCACAGGAAAAACGCCCAGGGAAAAATGCCAACTTTTCGAAAATAGGAAAAAATGCCCACGAGAAAAATGTCAACTGTCGACTGATAAGCTTTTATGTCTGTTATAAACGGAGTTTGGACAACTGGTCACAGACAACTGGCCACAAAAGCGTTAGGGGGCGTATAAATATTGCGGTTTCTTGGCCACTTCACCTACATAACGAAAATGGGTGTAGGAGAAGTGGTGGTCACCGGAGAACTGGCCACCCGGAGAACCAGCCACGAAAATTTTAAGGAGGCCGTATAGAAATTGCGTTTTTGACCGCTTCGTGGCCACGTCTACAGTGGTTGGTTATCTGAGTCACATAAATTTGCCGTAATTTCGCATTTTCTTAATTGTGATATTTAACGTAATATTTTATAAAAAATGTTTATAATCTACAACTCAACAAAAAAATTTCAGGGTTTATAAACTACAGGTCAACAAATTCTTTGCGGGCATCTGCTACCGCAGAAAACCTTCTGTGGAAGGACGGGGGGGGGGGGGGTTAATGCTAGAAATATTAAATATGAAAAATTTGTAGCCCAACCAGGAGCAGATTTTCAGTGTTTTCGAGGTACACCTCAACAAATTCTGTGAGGGCACGTGCAAACGCAGGAAACCTGTAGGGGAGGGAGGCTTAATACCGAAAATATAAAATACAGAGGATTTGTAGAGTTGTAGTTTGTAAACGGTATATTTTATATTTTTGGTTTTAAGCCGCCCCCCCCCCCCCCCGACAGGTTTTCTCAGTTTGCACATGCCTGGAGATAATTTGTTGAGCTGTATTTATAAACCCTGAAATTATTTTGTTGAGTTGCAGATTATGAATTTTTTAAAAAAAGAATTGCATTAAATATCGCAATTAAAGAAATACGAAATTACGGATTCTTTACGTGACTCATATAACCAACCTCTGACAACGTCGCTACGAAGCTGTCAAAAACGAAATTTTTTATGCGGCCATTTAAAATTTTTGTGGCCAGTTCTTCTACACCCTTCTGGTGCACCCTGTCACCAGTACTTAGCCTATGCGATGCCTCGTTTGTGAGTTCATTTTATTTTATCGTGTGTTTGAGTCTCATTCAGTCCAAGGACTTCGTCAAAGTTGTTTTCCCTGTTATGCGCCACTCCCTAATCCCGCGAGAAAAGAATGCTGGAGATTCTTTGTCTTATGCGTAGTTACTCTTCTTGAAACAGCCAAGCACACACCACACTCACAACTGTTCATTTGAACAAAGGACGCTTTCCGCCATTTTGAAAAAAACCTACGATGGCCTTATAATGTTAGATAACGTTATATAGTTGAGCGGAGGAAGCATTACGATTACCTTTCTCTATTGTATAATTGAAATTAAGAAAGGCCTCACTTTTTCTGTGGATATTTTTTCCTATTTTCGAGAAGTGGGCAATTTTTCCGTGGGCATTTTTTCCGTGGACCTTTTTTCCGTGGGCATTATTTCCTCATATCATTTAGACGTAACGGTGCGTTTTCTACTCCAAGGAAAAAACGTCCGTTAAGGGCTAAAACCCAAACACGGCTGGAACGGTACGAGGAATTTACTTTAACCGCAGTTCGTCAGAAAGTACACAGTTTCTTCTTCCGGAATGAAATTCCAACAGAAATCAAAGTTATGTCGGCTGTTAATGAAGACGAGGAGCTGCCTACAGTTTGTGTTAGAACAGTGAGGAACATTATGAAAGACTTGGGATTCAAGTACAGCAAGCGGGAACGGATATCAATATTGATCGAGCGTGACGATATCCAGGAATGGCGTCGGAGATATATAAGAGAAATTCGGTATCATCGTTCTCAGGGTAGGTCCATATGTTACACCGATGAAACATGGGTAAATTTTGGGCACACGAAAAACACAGTTTGTCAAGACACAACTGTTAAATCCAGCGAAGAGGCATTTCTCCGCGGCCTTTCACCTTGTTTAAAAGCTCCTTCTGGAAAAGGCCAGAGGCTAATAATTATTCATGCTGGTAATGAAAAAGGATTTGTGGGCAATGCATGTGAAATTTTCCTTGCTGAAAAAACCACAGGAGACTACCACGGTGAAATGAATGGCGAACATTATTAAAACTGGTTCTTCAACAAACAAGTTATTACCAAAATCGAACCAAACAGCATTATTGTTTTGGATAATGCACCTTATCACAGCGTCCACGTTGAAAGTATACCGACAAAATCAACGAAGAAATCCGATATCCAGGAGTGGTTGACTGCAAAACAGATTCCGTGGGATTCGGACATGTTAAAATCTGAGCTCATGAAGCTTGTTTCGAGTGTCCGTAGTCGCTACGAAGGATATCGCATCGACAGCGTTGCTCAAATACATGGACATAAAATTCTTAGCTTGCCTCCATATCACTGCGAGTTGAATCCAATCGAGCATGTATGGAGTCTGGTCAAAGGATTTGTGGCAACTGAAAATCGCACATTCAAAGCTGCAGAAGTTGAAAAACTGACTTATGAAGGTTTTAATCGAGTGACGGCTTTAAATTGGAGTATTTATGTCAATCACGTAATCAAAGAGGAGGATAAGATGTGGACTTTAGAGGAGATGGTAGACAGCCGTGTTGAACGCTTTGAATTTACTGTTGGATAATCCGACACTACAGTTTCTTCAGATAATTACGTCGATGGGATTGAACCTTTGCCTTCTTTCGAGAAACCGGCGGGGAAGGTGTGAGTAAGGTTAGCGTGAGCGAATTAGGCTTCAAGAATTCAATATCAAGAAGAGGAAACATGTACATGAAAATGTAAGTCTTTTTAATATTATGCTCATTTTTCAAACTGTAATTATCAGCAATACAACGAATAGTTTAAAAAAATTACTCAGACTACACTTAATATGTACTTAAATAATATTCGTACAGTGGATTTCATTTATTCACAAAAATGATTTAAACCAAGACAATAGCTAAAATATGGTTGCCGGTAAATTGCCACACAAAATTCAGCAACTCAGAAAATTGCCACACAGGAAAATTGTCATATGTTTTTCATTAAGGGGCCGGGCGCAAATTTCTGTTCCTCCAAGGAACACATTGAATGCGTGGCAGTTTTCCAAGGTGCCTAACGACGGGAAGGAGCTCTTTTTTGTTTGTCGGATTTTCATGCCGGTTCATACAAGTTTAGGGCAACTGGCCACAAAAGTTCAAGGGTGAGCGGGGGCTATAAAGATTGCCGTTTCTTGGCCTATATTGAGAACTCCAAACAGATTTCGAGAAGACGTTCTATGTAAGCCAAGCAAGAATTGGTCGAGGGATCCGATGTGCTTTGGTTGGGGGACTCTACCCCCAACTTCCGTAATTTTATATTCTGGACCGCTAGAGTCGGTCAGTGTATCCAGTACGTATGTTCCCCGCCTTGAAGGGTCCGCGAGCTTAGGGCAGACTTCCCCTCAAAATATAAAAATGGACGTAGAGCTGTAAACATTGGTCCCATGCTTTATATAATGATTTTGTACACGACCACGAATTTTCAGGAGGATGGGGTGAATTCACCCCCCACCCAATGTTTCTAAGAGCGCTTCATTGTGAAAATCCCGGATACACTGACCGACTCTAGCGGTCCAGAATATAAAATTACGGAAGTTAGGGGTAGAGCCTCCCAACGCAAACACCTCGGATCTCTTTTTACAGACTTCACAAAATTTCTGGGGGAAGAGCGTACCCACAAGTAGAGCCCATCACTCAACGAAACATGAAGAATGGAAACTGCGAGGAAATAACTTACATTGAACACCGTGTCTCCGCTGTTAGAAAGGAGGGGGTAGGGTTGAATTCAACTAACCTTCTGAAAATTTGTGGTCGTGCACAGAATCATTATACACTGCTGGCCACCCGAAATGCAACACCAAGAAGGAAGCATCCGATTGGCCTAAAATTCGCAGCATGCGTCGCCCGCGAGATGACATGCAAACAATTAGCATTGCAGGGCATATGCAGATCATATGCGCCCGGCACGCCACCGAGAAGCACTATAAAAAGGGTGCACAGAAGGCGGGGTGTAAGTAGTGGAAGTGTGTTGTACTGCCGGACCTGTGCGTGGGAAGCTTCCTGATGACTCGTCGCAGACTACGGCAGTCATTCTAGCACTATTCGGAGTTCGACAGAGGACGAATATTGGCTTATCGCGACAACGGTTTATCGTACCGAGATCTCGGCGCCGGTGTGGGACGACATTCAGCCACGTGAGGCGAGTATGGATTCGGTGGGTGTAGGAGGGACGGACGGACCGACGTTAGCGATTGCCGCAGCCGCGGTACACCACCGCACGAGAGGACCGGCATCTTGTGCGGCGGGCATTGACGGCTCGCACCGCCATATCACGAAGGTTAGCGTAGGAATTAGCGTGTGTTTCGCAACAACCTGTGTCAGCACGTACCGTTCGACGTAGTCTGAAGGAGCGGTGACTTGTCGCACGGCGCCCATTGCTCCGATTACCATTGACGTTACACCACCGGCGAGTGCGGCGGCAGTGGACCGTTGAACGCCGCATTTGGACTACGAAATGGCACGGCATTGTCTTCTCCGACGAATCTGGCTTCTGCCTGTACACCATGATGGTCGGATCCGCGTGTGGCGGCACCGCGGCGAGAGATTGTATGACGCCTGCATTATGTGTCGCCATATCGGTCTGTTGCCTGGCGTTATGGTTTGGGGCGAAATTGTATATGACACCCGCACCCCTCTGGTACGAATCGCCGGCACACTCAACAGCCACCGCTGCATCTCCGACGTTTTGGTACCTGTAGTCCTCCCTTACATGCAGGACCTCCCAGAGGCCACGTTTCAACAGGACAATGTGCGCCCACACGTGACACACATCGTGCAACAATACTTCACGGCCCCCCAGGTGTCACTGCTGCCGTGGCCAGCCTGTTCTCCTGATAAGTCGCCCATCGAACACGTATGGTCGCTGATCGGCAACCGAGTGGCCCGGCATGCACCACCCGCGGCTACGCCTGATGAACTGTGGCAACGTGTGGAAGCAGCCTGGACCAACATACCCCAAGCCCACATCCAAAGCCTCTTTGGTTCGATGCCGCGGCGTGTAGCGGTCGTTATTGCCAACCATGGGGGCCACACGAACTATTGATGTCTGCGTGTTACGCAAGTCGCACGGTCCTGTAAGCTCAATCGTTTCATCTTTGTATCTGTTGTTATGTGTCCAGTAAATATGGCTTTGCTATCTCGTGTCCTTCTTGGTGTTGCATTTTGGGTGGCCAGCACTGTATAAAGAATGGTACAAATGTTTACAGCTCTACGTCCATTTTTACATTTTTGTGGGCAAGCCCACCCTCAAAGCTTACGGACATCGCGGAAGCTACAAGGGGAACATCCTGGATACACTGACAGACTCCAGCGGTGCAGAATATAAAATTACGTAAGTCGGGGGTAGAGCCCCTTCCTAAACCTAAGTACCTCAGATCCCTCGGCAATTTATTTCTTCAAATTAAAATATAATTCTCGCATGGCTTACATAGAACGTTTTCTCGAAATTAGTTTGGAGTTCCCAATTCAGTTCTCAATATAGGCCAAGAAACGGCTATCTTTTCCTTTTGAACTTTTGTGGGCAGTTGCCTTAAACGCGTATGAACCGGCATGAAAATTCAGACATATGAAAGAGTTCCTTCCCGTCGTTAGGCACTTTGAAAAACTGCCACACATAATTTGGAAACTTGGAAAACTGCTACACCTTCAAAGTGTTCCTCGGAGGAACAGCAATTTCTGCCCGGGCCGTCAATGAAAAACATGTGGCGATTTTCCAATATGTGGCAATTTTCCAATGTGTGGCAATTTTCCAATGTGTGGCAATTTTCCAATGTGTGGCAATTTTCCAAGTTTCTGAAAGATGGGTGGCAGTTTACAGTGAACCCTAAAACATCATTAATCACAGAAACCGGCTCTTGTCCAGTATTTACGGCAACACAGGGTAGTTAACAATGCATACACATTTAACGCCTATCTGTTATTAAAAAAATCTAATCTATGCAAAATTTTGGGTAGAACGAAATTTTGCGCATAACTGATGACGTGGTAAAATACTTTTAATTAAATCCCACAGTTGGTATTCTTCAAGCAGTAAGTATAAATAAATGAAATATATAAAAAAAGAATAGAAAAATTATATGAAAACAAAATTAGGCCGCTTAAGACTTCTTCCCGTGATTAGCAAAAATAATTTCATTTTAAAAGAAAAAAAAGTGACACGTTCTGTAACATTTCAAAAAAAAAAATATAAATATATATATAGAGAGAAATAAACTACTTGTCTACCGGTCTGCAACCCGCGGGGGGTGGGCGGGGGGACTGCTGGGAATATGGTGTTCAAATGGTGAACACCCGTTCCCCTAATCCGTTTCCCCTAAATCCCGTTTCCCCTAATTCCCGTTCCCTCTAATCACGTTTACTCCAATGGCGGTTCCCCGAAATCGCTTTTACCCGAATTCCCATTTCCCCTAATTTCGTTCCCCCTAAATCACGTTTCCCCCAATGGCGTTTCCCCGAAATCGCTTTTACTCGAATTCGCATTTCCCCTAATTTCGTTTGCCCTAATCTCGTTTCCCCTAAATCTCGTTTCCCCTAATTCGCATTTGCCCTAAACACATTTACCCCAATGGTGTTTCCCAGAAATCGCTTTTACCCGAATTCCCATTTCCCCTAATTTCATTTCCCCTAATCTCGGTTCCCCTAAATCTCGTTTCCCCTAATTCGCATTTGCCCTAAACACGTTTGTTCGTATCAAAGTTTCCCCTAATTCGCATTTGCCCTAAACACGTTTGTTCGTATCAAAGTTTCCCCTAAAAACGTTTACTGTATCAAGTTTGTTCTAATTCTCCTTTGCCTTGATTCGCGTTTTCCCCAATTCATGTTTGTCCTGATTTTCGTTGTGTGAAATAAAACGTTTCTTTTATCGCCAAAATTCAGGGGAAAAAATCGGATTTATCGTGAAATTCAGGGGAAAAAATCGGATTTATCGTGAAATTCAGGAAACAAATCGTTGTATGTAATTTTTTATCGTCAAATTCAGGAAAATATATGTATATTTAATCATCATCATCAACCATTTTCAATCTACTGCTAGATGAATAAAGATCTCACCAAGTTTCTTCCACTACGGTCTGTTTTGCCCCAGTCTCCACCATCTCACTCCCGCATGCTTTCGAATTTCATCCATCCATCTCACTCCCGCATGCTTTTGAATTTCATCCACCCATCTAACTCCCGCATGCTTTCGAATTTCATCCACTCATCTCCAATGTGGTCTTCCTCTGGGTCTTTTCCTGTCCCTTGGAGTCCAATCTAAAATTTCGGCTGTCCATCGATGGTCCGTTCTTTTGGCAACATGTCCAGCCGATTGCCGTTTCAGAGATTTTACTCTGCTCGTGATGTCTTCCACTCTTGTCATTTTTCTGATCCACGAGTTCCTCTTCTTATCTCTCCTGGTTACACCAAGCATGCATCTCTCCATGCTGCTTTGAGTTGTCTGCAGCCTTTGTATGTCTCTTTTAGTTAAGCTCCACGTCTCTGCACCATACGTAAGCACTGGGAGGATGCATTAATCAAACACTCTTCTTTTAAGACATAAGGGCATATTGCTCTTGAAAGTTATACTACTAATTGCAAAAGATCTCAAGGCAAGTTTTGTACGCCGATTAATTTCTTCATCAATGTGACCCTCACTTGATATCTGCTGTCCAAGATAAATGTAGGTATCTCCAGCTCTTCCCCATCAATCGATAAATTTTCATTTTTTGTAAAACAATTGTACATCACTTTTGTCTTCTGAAAGTTCATTTTTAATCTCACTTCTTTACTCTTGTCAGCAAGTTCCTGGGTCATACTCTGCAGCTATATATATATATATATATATATATCCTCTGCAGCTATATATGCAGAGTTTTTGCTGGTCCTTGATAAAGCCAAGGCTCAGTATTCTGGACACTTTCTACATTCAGTTGTTCTATTTTTTTCTCTTATTACTCACACTGGTCAATACATAACCTTTTCCATGTTGTACTTGGTATGAGTCAAAAAGTTTTTTTGCTTCAGTCACTTCTTAATAGAATATATATATATATATATATATATATCATCATCATCATCATCATCATTGTCAACCATTATCAATCCACTGCTGGACAAAGGTCTCCCCAAGTTTCCTCCACAACGGTCTGTCTTGTGCCAGTCTCCTCCATGTCACCCCTGCATACTTTCGAATTTCATCCACCCATCTTCCATGTGGTCTTCTTCTGGGTCTTTTCCTGTCCCTTGGAATCCAATCTAAAATTTCGGCTGTCCATCGATGGTCTGTTCTTTTGGCAGTATGTCCAGCCCATTGCCATTTCAGGGATTTAACTCTGATCATGATGTCTTCCACTCTTGTCATTTTTCGGATCCACGAGTTCCACTTCTTATCTCTCCTGGTTACACCAAGTATGCACCTCTCCATGCTGCTTTGAGTTGTCTGCAGCCTTTGTATGTCTCTTTTAGTTAAGGTCCACGTCTCTGCACCATACGTAAGCACTGGAAGGATGCATTGATCAAACACTTTTCTTTTAAGACATAATGGCATATTGCTCTTGAAAATTATGCTGTTTCTTCCAAAAGCTCTCCAGGCAAGTTTTGTACGCCGATTAATTTCTTCATCAATGTGACCCTCACTTGATATCTGCTGTCCAAGATAAACGTACGTGTCTGTTATCTCCAGCTTTTCTCCATCAATCGATAAATCTTCATTTCTTGTAAAAGCATTGAACATCACTTTTGTCTTCTGAAAGTTCATTTTTAATCCCACTTCTTTACTCTTGTCAGCATGTTCCTGGATCATACTCTGCAGCTCTGATGGGCTAGTTGCAAAAATGACTACGTCATCAGCAAAACGAAGGTGGGTTAGATAATCTCCATTAATCTTTATCCCCTTGTTTTCCCAGCTCAGTGACTGAAAAACACCCTCCAATGTGGCATTAAAGAGCTTCGGAGATATGGTGTCACCTTGTCTCACTCCCTTTCCAATTTTTACGTGTGTTGTATTTTCAAACAGCCTAATCTTTGCACTTGCATTTTCATAGATGTTATTAATAATATTAATGTATGCATCTTCAATACCGCAGGTTTTCAGAGCCATTGTAACTGCTGATGGTTTCACCGAATCAAAGGCTTTTTTATAATCGATAAAAGCCATGCACAATGGAAGTTCATATTCCCTCGCTCTCTCAATTAGTTCTCTCAGCACATGGATATGATCTATTGTGCTGTAGCCACTCCTGAATCCTCAGCACATGGATATGATCTATTGTGCTGTAGCCACTCCTGAATCCAGCTTGTTCTCTCGGTTGAGCCATGTCCAGTGTTACCTTCAAGCGGTGTGAAAGAACTTTAGTGAAGATTTAATAAACTACTGATAGGAGGCTGATAGGTCTGTAGTTCCTGAGATCCCCAATGTCACCTTTCGTATGTAGCAGGATCAATGTAGCGGTGTTCCAATCCTCAGGAATCTTTCCTTCATTAAGGCATCGAGCGAAAATTTGGGCGAGTACTGTTTCGATTTCTCCACTTGCTTCTTGTATGATGTCTACAGTAATTCCATCTTCTCCTGGAGCTTTTCCCCGCTTCAAGTTCTTGATTGCATGTGCAACTTCTGCTGGAAGGACTGGAGGAACTCTGGTACTGGTATCTTTCATGATGTCTGGAGTGCATGTATCATCCCTTTCATATAATTTGGAGTAGAAATCTTTCACTCTTGTCAAACTTTCGCCTCTATTTCTTGTTACAGAACCATCTTCTTTTCTCAGTGCCAAAATCTGTTTTCTTCCCTTACTGAGATGTCCCTTTGCTATCTTTAGGCTTTGGTTGTTTTCAATTGCTTTCCTCACTAGTTCACAGTTGAATTTTCTTACGTCTTCAGTGATACTTTTTCGTACTGTCTTGCATAGCTCTATATATTCCACTTTGGAAGTCACATCTTCTTTAGTTGTCCTCATCTCTCTTCTTTTTTGCATCAACATTTTCGTTTTTCCGGATAATTTATTTACATGCAACTTGTTCTTAGACCCAGCTAATTTTGTTGCTGTTTCCATAAGAGCTTTGGTTACTTTTTCTGTTAACTTCAGAGATGTCCACTTCTTCCGATGTTAGGCCTTCTAAAGCAGAGAACCTGTTCTTCAGTTCCAACTTGAAGGTATTATGGTGTTTTTTAAGGTTTGTTATGTCAATAGATTTTGTTTGTCTTATGAGCTTGCCACGTTCAAGTTTAGTGTTCAGGTGCATCTTACATCTCACCAATCTATGGTCACTAACTGTGTTGAACATGTTTAGCACACTGCAGTCTTCTATGACGAATTTTTTGTTACACATAATAAAATCAATTTCACTTGTCGTCCCATTTGGATGTCTCCATGTCCATTTCCTGTGTGGCCTTTTCTTGAAGAAGGAGTTCAAGATGAAAAACCCTTCTGCCTCTGCAAACTCAACGAGAGTATTTCCACGCTGGTTTCTGTTGCCGTGACCGAATTTACCTACTGAAGTTTCATTCTGTTGCCGTTGCCCTATTTTTGCATTGAAATCTCCCATAATTATTTTCAAGTGCTGCTTACCTTTATTACTTAGATGACAATTTCCTCATAAAATTCTTCAATTTCTTCTTCAGGATGACTTGTGGTGGGTGCATAAGTTTGAATAATCTGAGCCTGGTATCTTTTCGAGAGTTGGATAACAAGCCGTGCAGCTCTGTCAGAGGAACTTTCAACTTCTACAACTTTATCCTTCAGTTTCTTGTTTATTATAAATACAACACCACTAGTTCTGCCAGTATCTGTCCCACGATAGTAGAAGAGATGTCCACTTTTCAGTTCAATGAGATCTTTTCTTTTCTCCTTACCTCACTTAGCCCGACGATGTCCCACTTGATCCTTAGTAGTTCCTCTTCCAATTCAAGAAGCCTTGAATCAGAAGATAGGGAGCGTCCATTGTACGTTGCCAAGGTCAGCATCAGATGGTAGCCTAGTCCGGTCCTCCGGGGATTCTTAGCACCCTCTGCCTTCATGTCGCACTGGCCGCTGCCTTGGCCAGGTACATTCCAGCTGCCGGAGACTGAGGGCCAAGATTTAAGTTGTGGAGTCATTTTGGAGGGGTTTGGCCATAACTCACCACGCTGGCCAAGCGGGTTGGTGAGTGTGGGATAGAATTTCCTCTAATCCCGATGGTATAGTTATACCGCTATTGGCGGTCGTCAGAGCCCCTTTAGTAGGAACAGGATGCACCACGAGAAGGCGGGGTTGACATTTGTCAAGGAGAGGCTGTGATGTTACGCATCACCTGACCTTACATCCCTATATATCATCATCATCATCATCATCATTGTCAACCATTATTAATCCACTGCTGGACGAAGGTCTCCCCAAGTTTCCTCCACAACGGTCTGTCTTGTGCCAGTCTCCTCCATGTCACCCCTGCATACTTTCGAATTTGATCCACCCATCTCCCATGTGGTCTTCTTCTGGGTCTTTTCCTGTCCCTTGGAATCCAATCTAAAATTTCGGCTGTCCATCGATGATCTGTTCTTCTGGCAGTATGTCCAGCCCATTGCCATTTCAGGGATTTAACTCTGATCATGATGTCTTCCACTCTTGTCATTTTTCGGATCCACGAGTTCCTCTTCTTATCTCTCCTGGTTACACCAAGTATGCACCTCTCCATGCTGCTTTGAGTTGTCTGCAGCCTTTGTATGTCTCTTTTAGTTAAGGTCCACGTCTCTGCACCATACGTAAGCACTGGAAGGATGCATTGATCAAACACTTTTCTTTTAAGACATAATGGCATATTGCTCTTGAAAATTATGCTGTTTCTTCCAAAAGCTCTCCAGGCAAGTTTTGTACGCCGATTAATTTCTTCATCAATGTGACCCTCACTTGATATCTGCTGTCCAAGATAAACATACGTGGCTGTTATCTCCAGCTTTTCTCCACCAATCGATAAATCTTCATTTCTTGTAAAAGCATTGAGCATCACTTTTGTCTTCTGAAAGTTCATTTTTAATCCCACTTCTTTACTCTTGTCAGCAAGTTCCTGGATCATACTCTGCAGCTCTGATGGGGTAGTTGCAAAAATGACTACGTCATCAGCAAAACGAAGGTGGGTTAGATAATCTCCATTAATCTTTATCCCCTTGTTTTCCCAGCTCAGTGACTGAAAAACACCCTCCAATGTGGCATTAAAGAGCTTCGGAGATATGGTGTCACCTTGTCTCACTCCCTTTCCAATTTTTACGTGTGTTGTATTTTCAAACAGCCTAATCTTTGCACTTGCATTTTCATAGATGTTATTAATAATATTAATGTATGCATCTTCAATACCGCAGGTTTTCAGAGCCATTGTAACTGCTGATGGTTTCACCGAATCAAAGGCTTTTTCATAATCGATAAAAGCCATGCACAATGGAAGCTCATATTCCCTCGCTCTTTCAATTAGTTCTCTCAGCACGTGGATATAATCTATTGAGCTGTAGCCACTCCTGAATCCAGCTTGTTCTCTCGGTTGAGCCATGTCCAGTGTTACCTTCAAGGGGTGTGAAAGAACTTTAGTGAAGATTTTATAAACTACTGATAGGAGGCTGATAATTCTGTAGTTTCCGAGATCCTCAATGTCACCTTTCTTATGTAGCAGGATCATTGTAGCGGTGTTCCAATCCTCAGGAATCTTTCCTTCATTAAGGCATCGAGTGAAAATTTGGGCGAGTACTGTTTCGATTTCTCCACTTACTTCTTGTATGATGTCTACAGTAATTACATCTTGTCCTGGAGCTTTTCCTCACTTCATGTTCTTGATTGCATGTGCAACTTCTGCTGGAAGGACTGGAGGAACTCTGGTACTGGTATCTTTCATGATGTCTGGAGTGCATATATCATCCCTTTCATATAATTTGGAGTAGAAATCTTTCACTCTTGTCAAAAGTTCGCCTCTATTTCTTGTTACAGAACCATCTTCTTTTCTCAGTGCCATAATCTGTTTTCTTCCCTTACTGAGATGTCCCTTTGCTATCTTTAGGCTTTGGTTGTTTTCAATTGCTTTCCTCACTAGTTCACAGTTGAATTTTCTTACGTCTTCAGTGATACTTTTTCTTACTGTCTTGCATAGCTCTATATATTCCACTTTGGAAGTCACATCTTCTTTAGTTGTCCTCATCTCTCTTCTTTTTTGCATCAACATTTTGGTTTTTCCTGATAATTTGTTCACATGCAACTTGTTCTTAGACCCAGCTAATTTTGTTGCTGTTTCCATAAGAGCTTTGGTTACTTTTCTGTTAACTTCAGAGATGTCCAGTTCTTCCGATGTTAGGCCTTCTAAAGCAGAGAACCTGTTCTTCAGTTCTAACTTGAAGGTATTATGGTGTTTTTTAAGGTTGGTTATGTCAATAGATTTTGTTTGTCTTATGAGCTTGCCACGTTCAAGTTTAGTGTTGAGGTGCATCTTACATCTCACCAATCTATGGTCACTACCTATGTTGGACTTGTTCAGCACACTGCAGTCTTCTATGACGAATTTTTTGTTACACATAATAAAATCAATTTCACTTGTCGTCCCATTTGGATGTCTCCATGTCCATTTCCTGTGTGGCTTTTTCTTGAAGAAGGAGTTCTAGATAAAAAACCCTTCTGCCTCTGCAAACTCAACGAGAGTATTTCCATGCTGGTTTCTGTTGCCGTGACCGAATTTACCTACTGAAGTTTCATTCTGTTGCCGTTGCCCTATTTTTGCATTGAAATCTCCCATAATTATTTTCAAGTGCTGCTTACCTTTATTATTTAGATGACAAATTTCCTCATAAAATTCTTCAATTTCTTCTTCAGGATGACTTGTGGTGGGTGCATAAGTTTGAATAATCTGAGCCTGGTATCTTTTCGAGAGTTGGATAACAAGTCGTGCAGCTCTGTCAGAGGAACTTTCAACTTCTACAACTTTATCCTTCAGTTTCTTGTTTATTATAAATCCAACACCACTAGTTCTGCCAGTATCTGTCCCACGATAGTAGAAGAGATGTCCACTTTTCAGTTCGATGAGATCTTCTCCTTTTCTCCTTACCTCACTTAGCCCCACGATGTCCCACTTGATCCTTTGTAGTTCCTCTTCCAATTCAAGAAGCCTTGAATCAGAAGATAGGGAGCGTCCATTGTAAGTAGCCAAGGTCAGCATCAGATGGCAGCCTAGTCCGATTCTCCGGGGATTCTTAGCACCCTCTGCCTTCATGTCGCACTGGCCTCTGCCTTGGCCAGGTACATTCCAGCTGCCGGAGACTGAGGGCCAAGATTTAAGTTGTGGAATCATTTTGGAGGGGTTTGGCCATAACTCACCACGCTGGCCAAGCGGGTTGGTGAGTGTGGGATAGAATTTCCTCTAATCCCGATGGTATAGTTATACCGCTATTGGCGGTCGTCAGAGCCCCTTTAGTGGGAACAGGATGCACCACGAGAAGGCGGGGTTGACATTTGTCAAGGAGAGGCTGTGATGTTACGCATCACCTGACCTTACATCCCCCTATATGTATATATACATATATATATATATATACATATATATATATATATATATATATATATATATATATATATAGCTGCAGAGTATGACCCAGGGTATATATATATATATATATATACTCAGAAGCAGAGTTGAGGACACAATTTAAAAGCGAATTTTAAAACAAAAATTTTTAACACACATTCTGAAGATCATGACGCGCAACGCAGCAGTGATGAATATCCAGAAATTAAGTTTGTATATATATAACATTGAACATAACGGGCGTCTCTTGAACTATTCTAACCAAAAATTATCTTCTATTGGTACATATTCAAATAAATTATATAAAACTAAAAGTAGAATTCGAAATAATTGGTTTTCGTATTAAATGAAATTATAAATGAAATTTTTTTTCCTATAAATTAAAAACTAAAGCTTTAAGAAAGCACACAAACAAACGTAGTTTCAGGTAAAATTAACTTTTGTAGCTTTTGTTTTTCTTTTTGTTACAAACTTTATAAGGATGTCCAAATTGTCTAAGTCTGTAGCAATTTTGTTTTAATTGCTAACGAAAAAAAAAAGTCGTTGCTGTTTCACATTTAATCAGAAGTAACTTTTCATATTTCTAAGTTTGGAAAACGATCTATCGGCGTAAACCACTGCTACAGACAGTAAAAATTTGAAAAGAGGATTTTGTGCACCTTATTGCCGCTATCAATTCTCAGGAACGAAAAAGGGGGCATTGTAATTTTTTTTTTAATTACAAAAATTTTTCTTTATCCTTTTTGGATTTCAAGTTCAACAGAAAGAAAAGGAAAGATGTTTATTTTCAGGCAGTGTAGAAATCCATAAAATCTAAAACAAATTTCGTTTAACTTGACATTTTACACGTGTAGCACTCCCCCCCCGACAGTTTACTTGAAGCAGCACATGCCCTTAGATAATTTGTTGACTTGTAGGTTGTAAATGCTGAAAATCTCCCGATCAGACCAGAAATTCGTTATATTTTATACTTTTGGTGTCCCCCCCCCCCCCCGAAAGGTTTCGTGAGGCAGCACATGCCCTCAGATAATTGATTGCAGACTTGCAGTTTGTAAATCCTGGAATCTTTTGTCTTTTGTTCAGTTGTAGATCATAAACATTTTTTTAAAGAATTACATTAATAATCGCAATTAAGAAAAGACGAAATTACGGAAACTTGATGTGATTCAGATAACCAACTTCCAAGAACGTGGCCACGAAGCGGTCGAAAACGCAATTTTTATACGGCCTGTTAAAATTTTTGTGGCCAGTTCACCGATGGCCAGTTCTCCTGCACCCAATCAGTGATGGTGCTAACTGAGAAAACATTCAAACAGGACAAACTGACGTCTACTGTTAAGAGGGAACTCAATTAGCAAAAGGCATTTCCACGGCTCATGCTTAGAGTCTCGTACGGTGGGGAGAAGGAAGGCGTCTAGTACGCTAAGAACTCTTAAAAAGTGGGCCTCCTGCGTTCACAATTCTAGCGAATGCTTTTCAATAGTATCTCTTGCTTTAATAAAAGTTTAATGCGATGTAGTACTTTATCTGTGAGGAAGGGTAGTGGAGGAGGGGGAGGGGTCCGTGACAGATACAATGGCTGCGTTAAGGACTAATCGTATAATGGTCCTCACCCTGTGCACTTCTTTACACTTTTGTTGGCATGGTTATCGACATCATCAACAAGAAAGGAAAGAATAATTCTGTTGAGATATCAAGACCCACCGTTTTATTTCGGTTCATAAAAACCAAACATGAATTAGGGCAAACGCGAAATAAGGAAAACGCGAATTAGGAAAAACTTGATACGGACAAACGTGAAATAGGGGAAACGAGATTAGGGGAAACGAGACTAGGGCAAACAAAATTAGGGGAAATGGGGATTCGGGTAAAAGCGATTTCGGGGAAACGCCATTGGGGTAAACGTGTTTAGGGCAAATGCGAATTAGGGGAAACGAGATTTAGGGGAACCGAGATCAGGGGAAACGAAATTAGGGAAATCAGAATTCGGGTAAAAGCGATTTCGGGAAACCCCATTGGGGTAAACGAGTTTAGGGCAAACGGGAATTAGGGGAAACGAGGTTTAGGGGAAACGAGATTAGGGGAAACGAAATTAGGGGAAATGAGAATTGGGGTAAAAGCGATTTCGGGGAAACCCCATTGGGGTAAACGAGTTCAGGGCAAACTGGAATTAGGGGAAACGAGGTTTAGGGGAAACGAGATTAGGGAAACGAAATTAGGGGAAATGGGAATTCGGGTAAAAGCGATTTCGGGGAAATGCCATTGGGGTAAACGTGATTAGGGCAAACGGGAATTAGGGGAAGTGAGGCTACGCGGTTCAAATAGAGGGGTTCGGTATCCGATCACGGTGACAGACAGCCAGCCCCGAGGCCTTGTGGGAGAAGTTTTCCGAGTGAAGGTTAATTATACACCATTAGTGCGGAGTAATACTGGGAGTGAAAAGGTCACCGTAGTTTCGGCCTCATTTCCAGGATAGCTTTGCCCCGAGTATAGTTATGAGCACCTCCGGTACGAATAGTGGAGCCGTTGTTCCGAATAAAACTGAAAACCCGATTGGGCATGCTGTCCACCAAGCGATGTAAGTGTTCTGGACGGAGTGCGTACCAGCTTCGTTCAATCTGCTCTTTCAATGCCACCACACTTGAGAACTGCCGTCCATTCGCATACACATTACGAGCTAGGATACCCCAGAGATTCTCGATAGGGTTCAGGTCTGGACTGAGTGCTGGCCAATCCATTACGGTCACATGATGTGTGTTAAACCAGCTTTTCGTTGATGCAGACCGATGGATAGAGGCATTGTCTTGCTGGAACAGATAATCAACACCCGCTAGAATTTCGGCAAACGGTAGAAGGTGGCTGCTGAGTATGTACTGATACGTTTCGGAGTTTTGCCTGCCTTGCAGGAAAGCGATATCAGTTGTCCCATTGAACGCAAAAGCTCACCAAACCATCGCAGATCCCCTTCCTTTCTGTCTGCTGAAGAAGTTGCGTAGCTCGCGTCGTAAATCATGCCAATAGCAGTTCCAACCGTCAGGGCCGTCCACGTTGAATTTTGCTCATCGGAGAAAATAGTTGTGATCCACTCGTCCTTCCAGTGCGTGTGGCTGCTTGCCCATAACCATCTAGCTTCCTTGAGCCACCGTGTGAGGTGTGGCAGACGGCGCATTTTACGGAGCACAATGTTGCGACTTTCCTTGATTCGTCGATGAACTGTGCCCTCTGAGACGGTGACACAAACAGTCCGAGAAACTTGACGTAGTGATAACCTTTGGGATGAAACTAAGCGCATGATGGCACGATCATCTCGCTTGGTTGTTATTCGAAGCCGTTTTCTGGCAGTTAACGCACCGCATTTCGATGAAGTCTTATAAATGACTGCCCTACTCCTTCCCATGGCATTACAAATTTTCGCTACAGGTAATCCATTTTCTCTCAGTCTCCAAATCTTCTGCACCTCCTCACCAGAAAGTTGACTGTTTTTTGTAGGCTGGACCGAATTAAGGCCCATGCGCGTGCGTACCACATGCTAATTTGTACATCTCATTTGCATGTGGCTACTTTACATCATCATCATCATTGTCAACCATTATCAATCCACTGCTGGACGAAGGTCTCCCCAAGTTTCCTCCACAACGGTCTGTCTTGTGCCAGTCTCCTCCATGTCACTCCCGCATATTTACGAATTTCATCCACCCATCTCCCATGTGGTCTTTTTCTGGGTCTTTTCCTGTCCCTTGGAATCCAATCTAAAATTTCGGCTGTCCATCTATGGTCTGTCCTTCTGGCAGTATGTCCAGCCCATTGCCATTTCAGGAATTTAACTCTGATCATGATGTCTTCCACTCTCGTCATTTTTCGGATCCACGAGTTCCTCTTCTTATCTCTCCTGGTTATACCAAGCATGCACCTCTCCATGCTGCTTTGAGTTGTCTGCAGCCTTTGTATGTCTCTTTTAGTTAAGGTCCACGTCTCTGCACCATACGTAAGCACTGGAAGGATGCATTGATCAAACACTTTTCTTTTAAGACATAATGGCATATTGCTCTTGAAAATTATGCTGTTTCTTCCAAAAGCTCTCCAGGCAAGTTTTGTACGCCGATTAATTTCTTCATCAATGTGACCCTCACTTGATATCTGCTGTCCAAGATAAACGTACGTGTCTGTTATCTCCAGCTTTTCTCCATCAATCGATAAATCTTCATTTCTTGTAAAAGCATTGAACATCACTTTTGTCTTCTGAAAGTTCATTTTTAACCCCACTTCTTTACTCTTGTCAGCAAGTTCCTGGATCATACTCTGCAGCTCTGATGGGGTAGTTGCAAAAATGACTACGTCATCAGCAAAACGAAGGTGGGTTAGATAATCTCCATTAATCTTTATCCCTTTGTTTTCCCAGTTCAGTGATTGAAAAACATTTTCCAATGTGGCATTAAAGAGCTTCGGAGATATGGTGTCACCTTGTCTCACTCCCTTTCCAATTTTTATGTGTGTTGTATTTTCAAACAGCCGAATCTTTGCACTTGCATTTTCATAGATGTTATTAATAATATTAATGTATGCATCTTCAATACCGCAGGATTTCAGAGCCGTGGTAACTGCTGATGGTTTCACCGAATCAAAGGCTTTTTCATAATCGATAAAAGCCATGCACAATGGAAGTTCATATTCCCTCGCTCTTTCAATTAGTTCTCTCAGCACATGGATATGATCTATTGTGCTGTAGCCACTCCTGAATCCAGCTTGTTCTCTCGGTTGAGCCATGTCCAGTGTTACCTTCAAGCGGTGTGAAAGAACTTTAGTGAGGATTTTATAAACCACTGATAGGAGGCTGATAGGTCTGTAGTTCCTGAGATCCTCAATGTCACCTTTTTTATGTAGCAGGATCATTGTAGCATTGTAGCATTGCTACTTTACATAGTTGTCTTTATATTTATGAGACACTTAAAATTACACTATTTCACTTTGTGGTGTTTCTTTTCACACAATCCGGTCATCTCAACGGATCGAAACGTTTGTTGTAGGGTTGTATCTAATTAGGTACCACTTCAGCTTCCTACCTATATTCGCATTGCGTTCAGGGCGCAAAGTCGACTGTCTCTATATTTATGCGACGCACCTTATTTGCTCATTATATCACCTTTGGTGCCGGATTAACCTGAAACGATGTCCAGAAGACATTTAATCATTGACAACACAAACAGGTCTGCTGGCATGTTACCGGCGGGTACACGGCAGATCGACGTGGCTTCGGCTTTAGGAAAGTTTAAGCAGCAAGTCCGCTACCCACAAGATTTCTACGGCATGAAAATGTTGCAGATCGACACAGGAGTGGTAGACCAAGGATAAGCACCAGGAGGCACCATCACTACGCCAGAATAAGTTCTTCGAAAAGGCCTAGTATCACATGTAGCCAAGTCGGGGAACTATTTCAAACTGCTCCTGTTGTCACAGTATGTAAGCAAACGGTACGAAACCGTTTTCGTGAGTATGGTGGACTCAGAGCAAAGAGGTCCCTGAGATATATAGCATTGACATCAGCTCAAAGTTGTCAAAGATGCACCCCGGTCCAATAGCACATATCATGGAATACAGAGTGGCTACATGTGCTTTTCACAGATGAATCCCGTTTCGCTCTCTATTCTGATATACGACGAGCACATGTATCGAGGAGAATCGGAACACGAATGCAAATTGCACAATGTGCGGTCCGTCCACCCTTACCAGCGACAGTCAGTTCTGGTTTAGGTAGAATTATGTTTTAATTGCTATACACCCTTGTATGTTTCTCAAGGCAAAATGGATGGTTTAGTGTAGTTCTAGTACAAAAAACCGACGATCGAAACACCGACAGTTCAAAACGCCGACAGTTTAAAACACCGACGATCATAACACCGACTGGTCAAAACGCCGACAGGTCGAAACACCGACGATCATAACACCTACAAATCATAACACCGATAATCAAAACACCGACAAATCATAACACCGACAATCATAACACCGACAATTATATGGACTAATATAATTCGTACAGCGAGTAGAGGAACTTTACTCAGAGCGATGGCAACTTCAGAGTCGGTGGGAAGAGGGATGAGAACACCCAATCAATGGATGTGCTTCCCCCTAGCGGTGAACGGTGAAACTTCATAAATTTTTATTTCGACCGATGGCATCATATTTTTATTCTGAGTGATAGCAATATCGGAGCACAAATGGGTAGCTGATAGAGGATGATGACAACACCAAAAATATACTTATGTGCTGCCCCCTAAGATGACAATGGAAGTTAATTAATTTTTATTCCGAGGATGGCAACATCGTAGTGGATGCACAAATAGGTGGGGGATAGAAAGGGATAACAACAATCAAAGGATGCTTATGAGCTACCCCTAGCGGTGAACGACGGAACTTTTTAATTTTTATTCCGAGCGATGGCAACATACTTTTATTCCGAGTGAAGACAACATCTGACTGGATGGGTGGGAAGGAGGATTCATAGGTGTAGGATATGTCGATGCTTATGTTGTTACTCCTAGCGGTAAGCGATGGAACTTTATTATTTTTATTCCGAGAGATGTCAACATCGGAGTGGATGCACAAATGGGTGCGTGATACAAGTAGATGACAACAACTAAACGATGCTTATGTGCTGCCCCTAGAGGTGAACGACGGGACTCTATTAATTTTTATTCCGAGCAGTGGCAACATCTGAGTAGATAGGTGGGAAGGAGAATGCATAGATGTTGGATATTTTGATGCCTATGTTCTGCCCCTAGCGGTGAACGATTGAACTTTGTTATTTTTATTCCGAGAGATGGCAACATCGGAGGGGATGCACAAATGGGTGGGTGATATAAGAGGATGACAACCACCATACGATGCTTATGTGCTGCCCCAAGCGGTTAACGGCAGAACTTTATTAATTTTTATTCCAAATGATGGCAACATCTGAGTGGATTGGTGGGAAGGGGGATGCATACGTGTTGGATATGTCGATGTCCCCTAGCGGTGAACGATGGAACTTTATTATTTTTATTCAGAGAGATGGCAACATCAGAGTGGATGGACAAATAGGTGGGTGATAGAAGGGGATGACAACAACCAAACGATGCCTATGTGCTGCCCCTAGCGGTAAACGGCGGAACTTTATTAATTTTTATTTTGAGCGATGGCAACATAATTTTATTCCGAACGATGGCAACATAATTTTATTCCGAACGATGGTAACATCTGAGTGGATGGGTGGGAAGCGGGATGCATAGGCGTTGGATATGTCGATGCTTATGTGCTGCCCCTAGCGGTGAATGATGGAAATTTTTATTCTGAGAGACGGGAAAATCAGAGCGGATGCACAAATGGGTGAGTGATACAAAGGGGATGGCAACAACCAAACGATGCTTATGTGCTGCCCCTAGCGGTGAACGATGGAACTGCATTAATTTTTATTCAGAGCGATGGCAACATCTGAGTGGATGGGTAGGAAGGTGGATGCATAGGTGTTGGATATGTGGATGCTTATGTGCTGCCCCTCGCGGTGAACGATTGAATTGCATTAATTTTTACTCCGATCGATGGCAAATGTATTTTAATTCCGAGCGATGGGGACATCTTAGTGGATGGGTGGGAAGGGAAATGCATAGGTGTTAGATATGTCAATGACTATGTGCTGCTCCTAGCGGTCAAAAATGGAACTTTATTATTTTGATTCCGAGAGATGGCAACATCGGAGTGGGTGCAGGAATGGGTTGGTGATAAAAGGGGATGACAAAACCAAGCGATGCTTATAGAAGAAACTGTAAAATTTTCAAGAGCATTGCGTCTCAAATATTTAAAAATTTTAGGAACCAGCTATTTCTTTTTATTTGACAAAGATCGTGTTTCCATGGGCAGTACCACTGCATAGCATGTACTGATAAAGAAGTCAATTTATTGTCACTTAATTTGCAGAAGTAATAGTGGCAATTGGTAATAAAAATTTATTTTTGCTGTCATCTGACAATAAACAATCCAGTATTCTATCCCAAAGTACAGGATCAGCCCTAGTTATGTTAGATGTAGTCTATGCATTTGCCCCTGATTACCTGCAGTTCATTTTTACATAAGTGTTTTTTTCTCAGAAGTGTTTACTCTTCTGCCTTATTTGTTGACTGTTGATCGAGGATGGTTGCAATTTAAGGCGTTGTCGGTTACACGGTATCATTCTTGTTGATGTCAATATGGTGACAAGGTTCAGGTCTGAATAGCAAGTGCACGCAGCCAGGCATTGTTTCGAATTCAAATTTTCACTAATTCATGCTTTTTGTTTCACTCTGAGAGAATTTTATTTCAATTGTTTGCAGAGTGACATGACGCTGGCCGAAAGTCGTTCGAGATATTGCAAAAATTGCATTAGTGATCTTGATTTGACATTGAAGTTCGCGATAAGAGCTAAAAGTACACACACACACACACACACACACGCATTTATATATATATATATATATATATGGGATGTCAGGTGATGTAAGGTCAGGTGATGCGTAACATCACAGCCTCTCCTTGACAAATGTCAACCCCGCCTTCTTGTGGTGCATCCTGTTCCCACTAAAGCGGCTCTGACGACCGCCAATAGAGGTATAACTATACCATCGGGATTAGAGGAAATGCTATCCAACTCTCACTAACCCGCTTGGCCAGCGTGGTGAGTTACGGCCAAACCCCTCCAAAATGACTCCAACAACTTAAATTTTGGCCCTCAGTCTCCGGCAGCTGGAATGTACCTGGCCAAGGCAGCGGCCAGTGCGACATGAAGGCAGAGGGTGCTAAGAATCCCCGGAGGACCGGACTAGGCTGCCACCTGATGCTGACCTTGGCTACGTATAATGGACGCTCCCTATCTTCTGATTCAAGTCTTCTTGAATTGGAAGAAGAACTACAAAGGATCAAGTGGGACATCGTCGGGCTAAGTGAGGTAAGGAGAAAAGGAGAAGATCTCATTGAACTGAAAAGTGGACATCTCTTCTACTATCGTGGGACAGATAATGGCAGAACTAGTGGTGTTGGATTTATAATAAACAAGAAACTGAAGGATAAAGCTGTAGAAGTTGAAAGTTCCTCTGACAGAGCTGCACGACTCGTTATCCAACTCTCGAGAAAATACAAGGCTAAGATTATTCAAACTTATGCACCAACCACAAGTCATCTTGAAGAAGAAATTGAAGAATTTTATGAAGAAATTCGTCATCTAAATAATAAAGGTAAGCAGCACTTGAAGATAATTATGGGAGATTGCAATGCAAAAATAGGGCAACGGCAACAGAATGAAACTTCAGTAGGTAAATTCGGTCACGGCATAAGAAACCAGCGTGGAAATACTCTCGTTGAGTTTGCAGAGGCAGAAGGGTTTTTCATCTTGAACTCCTTCTTCAAGAAAAAGCCACACAGGAAAGGGGTATGGAGATATACAAACGGGATAACAAGTGAAATCGATTTTATTATGTGTAACAAAAAATTCGTCATAGAAGACTGCAGTGTGCTAAACAAGTTCAACACAGGTAGTGACCATAGATTGGTGAGATGTAAGATGCACCTCAACACTAAACTCGAACTTGGCAAGCTCATAAGACAAACAAAATGTGTTGACATAACCAACCTTAAAAAACACAATAATACCTTCAAGTTGGAACTCAAGAAGAAATTCTCTGCTTTAGAAGGCCTAATATCGGAAGAAGTGAATATTTCTGAAGTTAACAGAAAAGTAACTAAAGCTCTTATGGAAAAAGCAACAAAATTAGTTGGGTCTAAGAACAAGTTGCATGTGAACAAATTATCAGGAAAAACCAAAAAATGTTGATGCAAAAAAGAAGAGAGATGAGAACAACTAAAGAAGATGTGACTTCCAAAGTGGAATATATAGAGCTATGCAAGACAGTACGAAAAAGTATCACTGAAGACGTAAGGAAATGCAACTGTGAACTAGTGAGGAAAGCAATTGAAAACAACCAAAGCCTAAAGATAGCAAAGGACATCTCAGTAAGGGAAGAAAATAGATTATGGCACTGAAAAAAGTAGATGGTTCCGTAACAAGAAATAGAGGCGAAATTTTGACAAGAGTGAAATATTTCTACTCCAAATTATATGAAAGGGATGATAAATGTACTCCAGACCTCATGAAAAGTACCAGAGTTCTTCCAGTCCTCCCCGTAGAAGTTGCACAGGCGATCAAGAACATGAAGCGGGGAAAAGCTCCAGGAGAAGATGGAATTACTTTAGACATCATACAAGAAGCAAGTGGAGAAATCGAAACAGTACTCGCCCAAATTTTCACTCCATGCCTTAATGAAGGGAAGATTCCTGAGAATTGGAACAACGCCACAATGATCCTGCTACATAAAAAAGGTGACATTGAGGATCTCAGGGACTACAGACATATCAGCCTCCTATCAGTGGTTTATAAAACCTTCACTAAAGTTCTTTCACATCGCTTGAAGGTAACACTGGACATGACTCAACCGAGAGAACAAGCTGGATTAAGGTGTGGCTACAGCACAATAGATCATATACACGTACTGAGAGAACTAATTGAAAGAGCGAGGGAATATGAACTTCCACTGTGTATGGCTTTTATTGATTATGCAAAATGTTTTTTTTTTTTTTTTGGTGAAACCATCTGCTGTTACAATGCCTCTGAAATCCTGCGGTATTAAAAATGCATACATTAATATAATTAATAACATCCATGAAAATGCAAGTGCAAAGATTCGGCTGTTTGGAAATACAATACACATAAAAATGGGAAAGGGAGTGAGACAAGGTGACACCATATCTCCGAAGCTCTTTAATGTCACATTGGAAAATGTCTTTCAATCACTGAACTGGGAAAACAAAGGGATAAAGATTAATGGAGATTATCTAACCCACCATCGTTTTACTGATGACGTAGTCATTTTTGCAACTACCCCATCAGAGCTGCAGAGTATTATCCAGGAACTCGCTGACAAGAGTAAAGAAGTGGGATTATTAATGAACTTTCAGAAGACAAAAGTGATGTTCAATGCTTTTACAAGAAATGAAGATTTATCGATTGATGGCGAAAAGCCGGAGATAACAGACACGTACGTTTATCTTGGACAGCAGTTATCAAGTGAGGGTCACATTGATGAAGAAATTAATAGGCGTACAAAACTTGCCTGGAGAGCTTTTGGAAGAAACAGCATAATTTTCAAGAGCAATATGCCATTATGCCTTAAAAGAAAAGTGTTTGATCAATGCATCCTTCCAATGCTTACGTATGGTGCTGAGACGTGGACCTTAACTAAAAGAGACATACAAAGGCTGCAAGCTACTCAAAGAAGCAGGGTGAGGTGCATACTTGGTGTAACCAGGAGAGATTAGAAGAGGAACTCGTGGATCCGAAAAATGACAAGAGTGGAAGACATCATGATCAGAGTTAAATCCCTGAAATGGCAATGGGCTGGACATACTGCCAGAAGGACAGATCATTGATGGACAGCCGAAATTTTAGATTGGATTCCAAGGGACAGGAAAAGACCCAGAAGAAGACCACATGGGAGATGGGTGGATGAAATTGGAAAGTATGCGGGAGTAACATGGAGGAGACGGGCACAAGACAGACCGTTGTGGAGGAAACTTGGGGAGACCTTCGTCCAGCAGTGGATTGATAATGGTTGGCAATGATGATGCTGATGATGATATGGGATGTCAGGTGATGCGCAACATACTACAGCCTGTCTTTGACATGTAACCCGCCTTCTCGTGCTGCATCCTGTTCCCACTAAAGGCACTCTGGCGAGCGACAACAGCGGTATAACTATACCATCGGGATTAGAGGAAATGCTATCCCACACTCACCAACCCGCTTGGCCAGCGTGGTGAGTTATGGCCAAACCCCTCCAAAACGATTCCGCAACTTAAATCGTGGCCCTCAGTCTCCGGCAGCTGGAATGTACCTGGCCAAGGCAGCGACTAGTGCGACATGAAGGCAGAGGATGCTAAGAATCACCGGAGGTTTGAACTAGGCTGCTATCTGATGCTGACCTAGGCTACGTACAATAGACACTCCCTATCTTCTGATTCAAGACTATTTGAATTGGATGAAGAACTACAAAGGATCAAGCGGAACTTCATCGGGCTACGTGAGGTGAGGAGAAAAAGAGAAGATCTTATTGAACTGAACAGTGGACATCTCCTCTATTATCGTCGGGCAGATACTGGCAGAACTAGTGGTGTTGGATTTATAGTAAACAAGAAACTTAAGGATAAAGTGGTAGAAGTTGAAAGTTCCTCTGACAAAGCTGCACGACTCGTTATCCAACTCTCGAGAAGATACAAGTCTCAGATTACTCAAGCTTATGCACCCACTACAAGTTATTCTGAAGAAGAGATTGAAGAATTTTAGGAGGAAATTCGATATCTAAATAATAAAGGCAAGCAGCACTTGAAGATCATTATGGGAGATTTCAATGCAAAAATAGGGTAACGGCAACAGAATGAAACTTCAGTAGCTAAATTCGGCCACGGCAACAGAAACCAGCGTGGAAATACTCTCGTAGAGTTTGCAGAAGCAGATGGGTTTTTCATCATGAACTCCCGTTTCAAGAAAAAGCCGCAAAAGAAATGGACATGGTGGCATCCCAATTAATGGACAAGTGAAACTGATTTTATTATGTGTAACAAGAAATGTGTTATGGAAAACGGCAGTGTGCTGAACAAGTTCAACACAGGTAGTGACCATAAAATGGTAAGATGTTAGAATGCACCTCAATGCTAAACTCGAGCGTGGCAAGCTCATAAAACAAACAAAGTTTATTGACGTGACCAGCCTTAAAAAGCATCATAATACCTTCATATTAGAACTGAGGAACAGATTTTCTGTTCTAGAAGGTCTAACATCAGAAGAAGTGGACATCTCTGAAATTAAGAGAAAAGTAACCAAGGCTCCTATGGAAACAGCAACAAAATTAGCTTGGTCTAAGAACAAGTTGCATGTGAAAAAATTATCAGGAAAAACCAAAACGTTGATGCAAAAAAGAAGAGAGATGAGGACAACTAAAGGAGATGTGACTTCCAAAGTGGAATATATAAAGCTATGCAAGACAGTACGAAAAGGAATTACTGAAGACGTAAGGAAAGTCAACTGTGAACTAGTGAGGAAAGCAACTGAAAACAACCAAAGCCTAAAGATAGCAAAGGGACATCTCAGTGAGGAAGAAAACTGATTATGGCACTGAGAAAAGAAGATGGTTCTGTAACAAGAAATAGAGGCGAAATTTTGACAAGAGTGAAAGATTTCTACTCCAAATTATATGAAAGGGATGATACATGTACTCTAGACATCATGAAAGGTACCAGTACCAGAGTTCTTCCAGTCCTTCCAGCAGAAGTTGCACATGCAATCAAGAACATGAAGCGGGGAAAAGCTCCAGGAGAAGATGGAATTACTGTAGACATCATACAAGAAGCAAGTGGAGAAATTGAAACAGTACTCGCCCAAGTTTTCACTCGATGCCATAATGAAGGGAAGATTCCTGAGGATTGTAACACCGCTACAATGATCCTGCTACATAAAAAAGGTGAAATTGAGGATCTCAGGAACTACAGACCTATCAGCCTCTTATCAGTGGTTTATAAAATCTTCACTAAAGTTCTTTCGCACCGCTTGAAGGTTACACTGGGCATGGCTCAACCGAGAGAACAAGCTGGATTCAGGAGTGGCTACAGCACTATAGATCATATTCACGTACTGAGAGAACTAATTGAAAGAGCGAGGGAATGTGAACTTCCATTGTGCATGGCTTTTATCGATTATGAATTGGCCTTTGATTCGGTGAAACCATCAGCAGTTACAATGGCTCTGAAATCATGCGGTATTGAAGATGCGTACATTAATATTATTCATAACATCTATTAAAGTGCAAGTGCAAAGATTCGGCTGTTTGAAAATACAACACACATAAAATTTGGAAAGAGAGTGAGGCAAGCCGACAATATATCTTCCAAGCTGTTTAATGCCACATTGTAAAATGTCTTTCAATCACTGAACTGGGAAAACAAAGGGATAAAGATTAATGGAGATGATCTATCTTTTTGGATGGTGGTGTGTTTGTGGATTATAAGAAGATATTCTTACTGCCAGTAGAACAGACCATTGATGGACAGTCGAAATATAGGGACAGAAGAAGACCACATGGGAGATGGGTGGATAAAATTCGAAAGTATGCGGGAGTAATATGGAGGAGACTGGCACAAGGCAGACCGTTGTGGAAGAGGCTTGAAGAGACCTTCGTCCAGCAGTGGATTGATAATTGTTGATGATGAT
Organism: Macrothele yani; assembly: GCA_039090855.1. Lineage (NCBI taxonomy): Eukaryota > Metazoa > Arthropoda > Arachnida > Araneae > Macrothelidae > Macrothele > Macrothele yani. The sequence continues at coordinate 33,990,915 of CM077026.1, read as the reverse complement.
GACGATGATATTAGCTGGGTCTAAGAACAAGTTGCATGTGAACAAATTATCAGGAAAAACCAAAATGTTGATGCAAAAAAGAAGAGAGATGAGGACAACTAAAGAAGATGTGACTTGCAAAGTGGAATATATAGAGCTATGCAAGACAGTAAGAAAAAGTATCACTGAAGACGTAAGGAAATTCAACTGTGAACTAGTGAGGAAAGCAATTGAAAACAACCAAAGCCTAAAGATAGCAAAGGGACATCTCAGTAAGGGAAGAAAACAGATTATGGCACTGAGAAAAGAAGATGGTTCTGTAACAAGAAATAGAGGCGAAATTTTGACAAGAGTGAAAGATTTCTACTCCAAATTATATGAAAGGGATGATACATGCACTCCAGACATCATGAAAGATACCAGTACCAGAGTTCCTCCAGTCCTTCCAGCAGAAGTTGCACATGCAATCAAGAACATGAAGCGAGGAAAAGCTCCAGGAGAAGATGGAATTACTGTAGACATCATACAAGAAGCAAGTGGAGAAATCGAAACAGTACTCGCCCAAATTTTCACTCGATGCCTTAATGAAGGAAAGATTCCTGAGGATTGGAACACCGCTACAATGATCCTGCTACATAAGAAAGGTGACATTGAGGATCTCGGAAACTACAGACCTATCAGCCTCCTATCAGTAGTTTATAAAATCTTCACTAAAGTTCTTTCACACCGCTTGAAGGTAACACTGGACATGGCTCAACCGAGAGAACAAGCTGGATTCAGGAGTGGCTACAGCACAATAGATCATATCCACGTGCTGAGAGAACTAATTGAAAGAGCGAGGGAATATGAACTTCCATTGTGCATGGCTTTTATCGATTATGAAAAAGCCTTTGATTCGGTGAAACCATCAGCAGTTACAATGGCTCTGAAAACCTGCGGTATTGAAGATGCATACATTAATATTATTAATAACATCTATGAAAATGCAAGTGCAAAGATTAGGCTGTTTGAAAATACAACACACGTAAAAATTGGAAAGGGAGTGAGACAAGGTGACACCATATCTCCGAAGCTCTTTAATGCCACATTGGAGGGTGTTTTTCAGTCACTGAGCTGGGAAAACAAGGGGATAAAGATTAATGGAGATTATCTAACCCCCTTCGTTTTGCTGATGACGTAGTCATTTTTGCAACTACCCCATCAGAGCTGCAGAGTATGATCCAGGAACTTGCTGACAAGAGTAAAGAAGTGGGATTAAAAATGAACTTTCAGAAGACAAAAGTGATGTTCAATGCTTTTACAAGAAATGAAGATTTATCGATTGATGGAGAAAAGCTGGAGATAACAGACACGTACGTTTATCTTGGACAGCAGATATCAAGTGAGGGTCACATTGATGAAGAAATTAATCGGCGTACAAAACTTGCCTGGAGAGCTTTTGGAAGAAACAGCATAATTTTCAAGAGCAATATGCCATTATGTCTTAAAAGAAAAGTGTTTGATCAATGCATCCTTCCAGTGCTTACGTATGGTGCGGAGACGTGGACCTTAACTAAAAGAGACATACAAAGGCTGCAGACAACTCAAAGAAGCATGGAGAGGTGCATGCTTGGTGTAACCAGGAGAGATAAGAAGAGGAACTCGTGGATCCGAAAAATGACAAGAGTGGAAGACATCATGATCAGAGTTAAATCCCTGAAATGGCAATGGGCTGGACATACTGCCAGAAGGACAGATCATCGATGGACAGCTGAAATTTTAGATTGGATTCGAAGGGACAGGAAAAGACCCAGAAGAAGACCACATGGGAGATGGGTGGATGAAATTCGAAAGTATGCAGGGGTGACATGGAGGAGACTGGCACAAGACAGACCGTTGTGGAGGAAACTTGGGGAGACCTTCATCCAGCAGTGGATTGATAATGGTTGACAATGATGATGATGATGATATATACAGGGGGATCAGAATCGACCACACAATAAACCTACCGGACGATTCCTCGTGGAGAATGAAGCCGAAAATCGTTGTCCATTGTACGATGGAAGTCGCATTCCGGAGATATGTTCGTGACGTCACATCCGGTAAGAATACAGACATTAGAAATAACTTACCCAATCACTTTGACAGAAAGCAAGTAATTTGTTGATGTGTACCACTAGAACACAGCTGGTAAAACACGTGGAGACATCTGCACGCGTTGCAGCATAGCAGGAGTTACATTTGTGGAGGCCGCGTGGAAGGTGGCCACTACGTCGTTCAGGCTGTTGACAGGCCGTCGATATACCAGTTGCTTTAGATGGCCCTAGAGGAAAAAGTCCAATGGATTAAGATCCGTCGATCTAGCTGGCTAAGCGACAGGACAACCACGGCCAAGTCATCGACAGGGATATTCCGTATCCAGCCACTGGCGAACATTTGCAGCGTAATGCGCAGGTGTTCCATCATGCTGGAACCATAGATTTGCTGAGAACAGCCAATGGTACGTTTTTCAATAAGTGTAGTTGGCAGCAGCTGTGACACGTTCGGGAAGGAGATATGGTCCTACTAGGATATCGCCCACAATACCACACCAGATATTAACAACCCACCGGACCTGGCGACTGTGTTCACGTGTTGCGTGCGGATTGTCCAATGCCCAAACATGACTATTATGGGTGTTGCAGATACCCTGCCTTGTAAACCTTGCTTCATCAGTCCACAAGATCCGGCGGTTGAAACTATTAACGGCAGCATGTTGCTGTAGCAGCCACTCACAGTATGCCTGTCTTCGAGGATAATCCTGTGGTAATAGGCCTTGCACCCGTATGATCTGATATGGATGCAGGTGTTCGTCATGTAGAACGGCAAGTACGGTACTTTGTTGCAAACCGAACTGTCGCGTGATCGCACGGCTGCTGGTCGTTGGCTCCTCCTCAATGAACCCAAGTATGGCGTTCTCGAGGGATGGTGTTCTCATAGAGGGTCCAGCGCCACGGTTTATACTTGGACGTGGTGCGACATTGCCTGTTTCTCGCATTCGAGCGTCAAGCCGCCGTATGACCTGGGCGTCTGGGTGCCGTCGTGCTGGGTATCGCTCGCTGTAGGCCCTTGCTGCGCGCAATGCTGAACCATGGCATTCCCCCAATGGGAGATAGATGTCACAATACTCTCTCAACCCTGTACGACATATCGCTACCCACACTGCTGTTAAATGTACCAACGCAGTATGAGCTTACCTGCTACTTTCTCCAATCCTTTTTACCCCTACCTGCCGTATCGCGCAGGCGTATGACTGATGGTTTCATGCCACCACGTCCTTCGAATTGCATACCCACCCCGTGCCACATTTTAAAATGTTGATTACCGTTTTTTTTTCTTTTTTAATTGGAGGTTAAATGACCCGGCCACCGTGAGTAACTCAGGGAGTTATAAGTAGTTGCCCGTCCTGAATTTAGGACCACTGGTTCCAGGGAAGGGGGAGAGTCAGTGCCGTAGGACAAACACAACATCCATGCTTCACTGGGATTCGAACCCGGACCCCTTTCGGACAAATGATCAGAAGCCATCGTCTTAGACCACTGCGCCACCGAGGCGGCTTGATTGCCTTGTGATACGTGCGTCTGTATAACCATCCACGCCGCTCTTCAACGAGCATGTGCGTTACCGGATGTGACGTAACGAAACTTAAGGCGCGTACATTTCCGGAATGCGACGTCCGATCGGACAACGGTTTTTGGCTTCTTTCTCCACGAGGAATCGTTCGGTAGGTTTATTGTGCGGTTGATTCCGATCACCCTGTATAAAGTGACTCTGAACGTTGTATGGTATTTAGTAAGAGATGTGCCATTTCGAGCAGCTCTCAAATGGTTGTTCTCCGGGGATTTTCACGCACAACCGTAGTAAGGGATTGCTATGAATAGTACGAAACTGTAAAAACTTCCAGCAATTGACAATCCTGTGAACGAAAATAGCTGGTGGATCAGAGAAATCAAAGACCATGCGCAAAAATCGCGTAATCAGACAAAGGAGTCGACCCAGAAAATCTGTGTAGATTTCAATATTGCAGTGCTAACAGTCATTTCCAACCGCACCACGTGTCTGACCATGTCTCGAATGAGCCACAGTAGCCATCTACCGTGCGGAGTGTCGATGTTATCAACACTGAATAGTATACACTGGCGTGCAAATATTAAGAACGAGACGGTTGTTCGAATGTAACGTGGTGCAGAAGTGCTCCACATCGACTCAAATCATACCATAAGATCCCCAAGATGTAAGAATATGGGACAAATGAGCAAAACCGTCCAAACAAGGAATCCAAAGTACACAAAGGCACTTTATTGAAAAGGTAGCTTCGAGCACAACTGGACAGAAGACAGAAACGTCCACGTGACAGGCGGCTGCCAAGAAAAATCCAGTCTTTAGTAGGGGATATGATCACCCCTGACTGCGTTGTAGGATTTACACCGTCTGTCCATGCTGAGGACGAGGTTGTCAAGGAGCTGTTGAGGCATCGCGACCCATCCCTCTTGTAGCGCCAATCGCAGCTGCGGAATTGTTGCTGGCGGCTGGTGACGTGCTTCCAAGCGTCTCCCGAGAAGGTGCCACACAGTTCGATTGGATTTAGGTCCGGGGACTTTGCGGTCCAATCCATGCGTTGAATTTTATCACTCTCCAACAGCTCTGCGACAGACACTGTACGATGAGGGGAAGCGTTGTTGTCCATGAAGAGGAACTCGGGACCCACAGCACCTCTAAACAGACGCACGTGAGGCAGGAAAACCTCGGTACAATAGCGGACACCAGTGACTGAAACTCCTTGGAAGATGTGGAGATCAGTAAGGCTACCAAGCATGATGCCGCCCCAAACGAGAACTACGCCACCTCCAAACCGGTCCCTTTCGATGATGTTGGAGGTGTGAATGCGTGTTCCCTGCTCTCTCCAGATGTGTATACGTCCAGAATCGCTCGTCAGACTAAATCGGCTCTCATCCGTAAAGCGAACTCGACCCCATTGCTGATGTGTCCAGTTCTTGTGTTCTTGGCACCACAGAAACCGCCTTCTCCGATGAGCAGACGTTAATAGCACACACCGTACTGGTCGTCGTGCAAATAGACTATCGTTGTGCAGCCTCCTGGCCACGTTAAAACGCGATAACGGACGTCGAGTTCTCTGTTGCATGTGCCTTGAGATTTCTCCCGCTGTCTGCCATCTGCCGTCTGTCTCTTCTCGCCTGTAGGACAATATACTGGTCGTCCGCCGGCGTGTTTGCTCGTGGACGACCACTGCTAAACTTTCGGACAGCTGTTCCTGCCATTTGAAATGCTCTCCAAGCTCGTGAAACGATGCTGTGAGCGATCCCGAACTCCTCGGCCACACTAGTCACACTTCAACTTTCTTCCAACTTCCCAATGACGCGACCTCGGGTAAAGTAATCGAGATGTCGTCTGCGGGATTGTTTGTTGACCATATCACACGGTGGCAGCTACTCGACGTCGTTCAAACCTATGTACATCGTGCAATTGCTTCACCGCCCGTGTGTTTTATACCCTTCCGACCCTCCCACCCCCCTATGTCATGCTGCATATATGCGCATACCCTACCGTACCGGACCCTAGTCTATCTCCTGTCCGTTCTACCTGCTCGTTCCGCTGTTATGCTAATTTCTTCTCTTCGTCCTTAATTTTTGTACACCAGTGTATTATAGGTCTCCAGTGTGTGTGTAAATATTGATACTGGACCACTGATAGCTGGAAAAAGGCAGTGAAGACAGAATAATATGAATTCCTTCTTCATGATCTGGATGGCAGGATCCGAATTTGTCGCAAGCAACATGAGGCCATGCAGCCCCTCTGCCCCCTGTTACTCCGGTAGCACAGTAATATCGAATCGAAATCGGTTTTGGTTACGGGGTCGATATTACGTCGAGAGACCTGGTAACTAAAAAACAATGTTGCATTTTGATTACCAAGAACAATTATTACATTGAATTTCAGTATACATGTAGACGGTTTTACGTAGTTTACCCCCTTTAGTTCCATTAGGTCGCATAATCGATGTTTTTTATGCCACGTCTAAGCATCGCGCGCATGCGCCTTTGCAACCATTACGCCATATAAACTTTTTGGATGCAGGTGTGTTGGTCGATTGTATCATTTCTGTTGTAAGAAGATATTATTATTTAACTGTCTCCTTTTTCGTCGGTAAGTTGAAAATTGTTTTCTTTGCTTAAGTATGCTTATAAGAAGTAGAGTCTCGTTCCTTTAAGTAGAATAACTTTCTAAGATATATAATTTGTACGTACGCATACACCAATTATGGACAGGCCTAGCGCGATGCTGACAGATCATCAAAAATCCTGTGAAATTTTTTGAGAGTTATGTGTCTTTTCGAATGCTTCCGAAAATACTTGGATGTTGAAACAATAATATATATATATATGATCTATTAATCGCAGATAGCGTCGTAGAATCGTACTACAAAGAGGAATACATCTTACGTTTTATGTCACGATTAAAAGTTTAGAATTTAATGTTTCAACATCTAAATTGTAGAACAAACGTAGATTCGACATTATGATATTACTAGAATCGATGACTAAACTGCGTAATATCAACGTAGAATCGACGTCTAGACTACGTAGCAATGATGCATGCGTTTCTCTCGAAAGGTCGAATCTTCGTCTACTGTTGACTTGATATCAACTTGATCGGTTTAATATTCGACGTCGAAAAGACGCAACAAAAGTGGACATGTCGAATATCATATCGATCAAAAATCAATCATTTCATATCGACCAAAAACGTACAAAAATTCAACGTCGAATCGATATAATGTGCTACCGTGGTTAGGTGTCAATAGTGCAGGCCCCTGTGCTGTGTGGGAGATGTTCTTCTGGAACTCATTAATCACAGACATCCAGTGCAGACACCTGAACGCCACGACGTTTCCAAACATCATTGTCGACAAAATTCATCCATTCATAGCTGCGGTTTGTATCCAAACAAATTGACTCATCCAGCACGATGAAGCATCTGCTCACAAGGCTCATTTCCTCAATGAATGGCACCAAGAACATGCTAACGAGCCGTCACTGCTTCAGTCAGCTGCACAGCCTTCGGATTTAAACTCCATCGAGCGTCTCTGGGATAAAGTTGACCTGGTTGTTTGCTGTGAGACAGTGCCCCAACCAATTTGCACCGACTGCAACATTTGGTATATTCTATGCCCTAAAAAATTTGGTGTGCTCCCAGTTCTTCGAAGCTACCGAAGAAATTACATGCCCCGAAGAATTTGGGTGTTCTCAGTTTGGCAGAACAAGGCGGCACAACGTGCTACTAGTACGTGCACCTAATAAACGACACCAACTTTGTGTGTGTGTGTGGAAGAACGGGGGTGGGGTGTAGATTCTTTTATGTGCATACCTACAGATACACGCACAAAAAAAAAAAAAAAAAAAAAAAAAAAACTACACACCACGGCAAAACCGTCCGCGAATCCCGAAGGCCGTTACGCAAATGTCATTTTGGCAGACATGTAAATGACTTAAGTTTCACTGCCAATGAATGCCCAGGCCGTTCCCAAAGTGCATTTCAATCTCACATCCACTGGCTCAGAAAAGGGTTCGCAATCGTTCGCCGTTGTGCACAATTTGGTTGCGTTATCGGATGTATTCAATTCATTTGCGTCAAACATTGTCTCGACAGCACCTTAAAATATCCTACATAATAACTATGAACATTTGACGGTGACCGCATCGTAGTACTTCCCGAAGTAGGCTGGTCGTGTCGATGAATCCCCACAAGTGAGCAGTAGTGACAAAGCAGTTAGTACGCGATGGTACGCATACACGACGACAAGAAAATGTCAGTACTCCACTGGTGTCGCATAGCAACGACGAGCCGCACTTCTACCTTGAATAGAAGACCATCGTATTTGCATATAGAGGAGGTCTATAGATTAAGTCGTGGAGTGGTACACCAACTTCTGTGGCATGGTGTTACGAGGTGAGAAGTCGTTTCCTATGACAGTCGGTCGCCCGTAGTCGTGGTAACAAAGAAATTAACAAGATGGAGAGGTACATTGAGAGATCCTGCAACCCATCCCTCTGTATTTCATGTCATGCCTAGCAGGGGCCATTTACCAGAAGAATAAAGCCATGCCGCACACAGCTCGCGTCTTACGAGAGCTCCTACATTGCTTTGCAATTCTTCCTTGACCATTCCAGTCCTCAAATCTTTCTCTTATCTACAGTGTATGTAACCTTCAGGGACGTCTGCTTCTGCAATCACGGAGTATCGGGGATCTTGGATATCAGTTACATCGCTCTTGGCACAGTCCCCACTAAAAGTTTGTTTGACTCCATGTCACGCCGTACAAGAGAGTGCATCGCCGCCAGAGGTGGTACTATGAAGTACTAATGTTTAAAAGTTTAGCTGTAAATATTCTGAAATAAATAGTCATACTGCTGTGATGCTTTTATCATTTTCTTTATCTATTTCTCCGCAATGTACGTGCTAAGTAGGTTTCATTACGATGGGACGTTTGCTTTCAGATCCGCCGATTTTCTATGTTTTTCTAAGAGAGTATATAGATAAATTTCGATAAAGCTGGGGATTTCCAACAGTTAAAAGGCAAGTAGTACAGATGACAGAATGCGAACAACGTGGTGCATAAGCTTCGTGGATGATGTTTTAGCCAGTAAAATAAAGAAAGTGAAAGAGATTAGTTATATGGTTTCAGAAATAAAACAAGACTTCACAGTTCCAAAATCTTCAGTAAGACCATTCTAGGAACTTTAAATATCAGAATACAGCACAGAAACATCTAGTATTTTTCCATTTTGGTACAACACATTCTCGAATAAACATTTCTTAATATCCTTCCAAAATTCAATAAGAAAGATATATTGTAAATGTTAACAGTATATCTTTCATATGTAAATGTGGCGCAGTGGTCCAAGCAATGGCTTCTGATAATTCGTCCGAAAGTGTTCTGGGTTCGAATCCCGGTGAGGCATGGATGTTGTATTCGTCTTACAGCACTGGCTCTCTCCCTTCCCTGGAACCAGTGACCCTAAATTAGGGACGGGCGACTGCTTATAGCTCATTGAGTTGCTCATGGTAGTCGTTAAACCTCAAATCAAAGAAAAATGTTAACAGGTAGCTTGACTTTTCTTAACTTCCACCTCCGAAACAATATAGCAATCTAGCAGACTTCAAACTAGAACGAATCCATTAACGAGAGACTCAACAGTGTGTTAGTAAATCAAACGAGTGACGGTTCACATCTAACCTGAAACAACCGAAGACATAACCGCAGAGTACATCGTAAACCTCATTATTTATCTATCTCGTGATCTTTATGTCATTCAGCTTTTGACTTCAAGTCAGTGTACCAAAAATACATTCAACGAGAAAAAAAATGTAGCGTTAATTAAGTTAGGGAAAAGCTTAAAAAGAATGCGCTAAAATTTACATAAAATAACAGAAAACGAAAAGGAAAGTTAAATTATAGTACACGTCACATGACCAAAAAATTTACATACATTTTTCTTCGGATCATCTCAACGGTAAGATTTGCAATTCCGTTTTCTGTATTTTGATGTTCGCCCGAAAGAACGAGTTCTGAACCGATATGGTAAAACGTTTTGGGAAGAGATTAAGATGACCCCAAAAGTGAAGTAAGGGAAAAGATTTATGCAAGGAAAATGTGTTAAAGAATACACTGAGTGGCCACTTTATTATGACCACCCTCTCAGTACTTCGTTGCGCCACCTTTTTCCTTTCATACTGCGTTGATTCTTCGTGGCATGGACTCCACGAGTTGTTGATAGGTGGTTTATGGAATCTGAGACCATCCTTGATGAATAGCACTTTCCAGGAGAGTGAGATTGCAGAGTTGTGGATCCAGCTCTCTGATGACTCAGTCAACTTCATCCCACAAGTTCTCAATGGGGTTGAGATCTGGAGATTCTGGGGGCCACCTAAGCAAAGTAAACTCACCGGCATGTTCCTGAAACCAATCCTGTACAATACGAGCACTATGGCAGGACGCATTATCTTGTTGAAAGTAGCTATCGCCATTGGGATTGACCATCCACATGACAGGATGCACTTGGTTTGCAACGATGTTTAGATATAATGTGCCAGTCAGACTTTGATCAACACGAATTAAAAGGCCCAAAGCATGCCAGGAAAACATTCCCCAATCCCTAACGTTGCCTCCACCAGCTTGAAGGGTTGTAGCAATGCATTTGGGGTCCCGGCTTTCGTGCTGTTTCCGCCAAATTCTCACTTGAACATCGGCATGGTGCAACTGAAAACGTGATTTATCGGACCACATAATTTGTTTCGAATTATCGACTGTGCAATTGTTGTGCTCCTGTGCGAACTGGCGACGTTTTCTCTTGTTAACTGCAGACAGCAAAGGTGTTCGAACAGGCCTTCGGCTCCCATATCCCATCCGATGCAGTGTACGACGAACAGTGCGTGCAGAGATCATTTGAGGGGATCCTTGATTAAGATGGTCTGTAATTTGTTGCACTGTTGCCTTTCTGTCGTCTGTTACCAGTCTGGAAACTCTCCATTTCGCCCGAGCAGTCACTAGTCGATGACGACCACACGTTGCCCGTAGAGACCCAGTTTTTTGGCTGACAGTCCAGTCTTTAAACATTTTAACAACAGCTACTCTGGAACATTTCACGAATGCGGCGGTTTCGGTGATACTCGCTCCATGGCTCCGAGCTCCTACAATCATCCCACGTTGAAAGTCCGTCAAATCGTATTTTTTACCCATCTCGTCATCCAAAAATCATTCTACTACTGTCTCAAGCACTAAGCTTTCCCTTTTTATACTAGCCTCACCCTCTGGCGGCAACGGCATGAAGCCATAGCTCATTTGTTTAAAACTGTCAGGTGGTCATAATAAAGTGGCCACTCAGTGTATGAGACTATTATATGGAAAGAAGAGTGCAAGATATTGTTGAAAGAAAGCCAGATTGCAAAACTCTGGTATACGAATAGAAAAAAATGCAGGCTTGAAATTTTACTCTAAAAGCGCTAAAGAACAAATGATTCCGTTTCTTAAAGCGGAGGGTATTATATTTAGCAATTATGCTTATCCGTCATAGGATCATCAGTCAAAAATAATTCTTTCTTTATTAATTTCTTTGGTCTCATTTGATATTATATCTGAAAGTTGAGCTCGCTATAAAAGTTGCTCTCAAAAACCTCAAAGCAATCATGAAACTTTCAGAAACTTCAAAGCAATCATGAAACTTCCAGAAAACTGAGAGCAACCACTATAACGTCCAATGACTGGTTATGTTCCTCCATATTTTTACACGTATTCCCTTAGACTTTGACAGTATTTTTTTTTTTCAGCGCAGATGGTTGTAATCTGGGAAGTTGCATATAGATATCACACCACCAGTGTAACTGTTCAAGTAACCTAAGCACAGCAATTTTAAAAATGAAACATTAAACGGCTAAAACGAATTAACTCGGGGTTAGAAAAACAGGTTGAAATCAGCTCCAACGAATATATCATTTGTCTAATAAGCGAACCTAACAGGACTGGGGCATCATCAGAAAGCCTTGCTTTACCCTTAGCTTTGTTATTTGAAATAGTCATTTAGGGGGATGATTCACACTAAATACTTTCTGACTGATTGCCTGCTGAAAGGGACGTGACGACGAACCTAAGAAAGAAAGAAGAGAGAAGATGCTATCGTTACTTCTTTCTATCCAGTTGCGTGATGACCTTGTGAAGGGGACTGGTCCTACCGCATCATGCCTTGGGTCATGGAGTGGAGAATAAAGAACTAGAAGACAGCGTGATCAACAGTGACGTCAGGCTTTATAGTTGGTTCTACTTGGAAGAGAGGGGGAGAAAGGAATTATTTTGTCATAGATACCGTAAAACCCGTGAACATTTCTGTTTGAGGAGGGCAGAAAATGTTAGGCACCTTGTGATTCAGGTGCATCGGCTGTTTAAAGTGTTAAAACCACAGTGACGCAAAATTGTATAAATGCTTAACTCACATACGACAGTCACAGAGATCGTGGAGGAATGTTCTGTTTCGAACCTCTATAATCACGACATCGCGAATACTATGTATCGAATTAGGAGAAGCAGCCATTACGCATTTATCTTCAGTTACAAAAATTTTACGTCACAACTAATTGCAGCTCTTTCATGTTAATATTTGCTCAGTAAATCAGGAAGTAAACCGTGTTTAATTCAACGCACAATATTGGCTTGTTTAATTTTCCATTTTTTAAATCCGCCATTTTGGAAGTCTTGAAAATTCCAAAAAAAAAAAAAAAAACAAGAAAGAAAAAGAAAAAAAAAATCTTCTGTTTTTCCAAACTACCGCAGTTTTACTTCGCATAAGCAAGGGAATGCGCTACTGGGAACTCTAAAAGAAAGGGACACGTGCGCAAAGATTTTGCTATAGTCTTTTAGAATCTGTAGTAGTGGGAAATCCAAGACTGCGTTCGTACATGTAAAACTGGATAAACGATTTCTTAGGAATACAGTTTTTTTATGAATAAACCCATCGCTCTTTCCACGTTAAGCAACGCACAGCAACCGAAAAATTATTTTTCAGCCGCCGTCGGGGAATCGAATCCCGAATCTCCCGATATCTAGCCGAGCGCGTTAGCCTTACACCACAGCTGCCAACAATTCACGGCGCTACGTGTTTTCTTTTTCAGTCAGCATCTGACATCATAAATCCGTAAGGTGGGCTCAGCTACTGAGACGTCTCCATCTGGTGGGCATTAACGGCACTGGCTATGTATAATTACAGCAATAATCCAAAGGGCGAGATCCAAGGTGAAAATCATCTAAATACGTGGCGTCAGTTGAATAAATAAATCCATCGCTAACTCGCTCGGCTAGATATCGAGAGATTCGGGATTCGATTCCCCGACGGCGGCTGAGCGTTGCTTAACGTGGAAAGAGCGATGGATTTATTTATTCAACTGATGCCACGTATTTAGATGATTTTCACAGTTTTTTATGTTAGGTAATTCGAAGACAATGTATAAATATGTTTTACTCAATGTTTTGCAAATAGAGTAAACCATATTTATACATGTTTTACTCTATTCCTTGATCTTAAAGACTATACAGTCTTGTGACGATTATACGTATTAAGAGAATACAACGTGGTTTGTTACAAATATTTATTTCTTCAAGTCGACTTTGGTTTCGCTGGGTATTGACCTAGTTTCATCAGTGAAACCGTGGTCGACTTAAAAATAAATATTTGTGACAAACGACGTTGTATTCTCTTAATACGTATACTATATATACATCATCATTTGAGTTCTCGAACGACTTTATTTCTACTTTCCCAGATAAAAAAAGTTGTCTGTTTAAAGAATTCCCAACGTCGGTAAAGTATCCTAGCATCTGATTCTAAAATGAGTTAAAAGTTGAATATTCCAAACAATTTGGGAAAAAGTTTTTTTTATGTAAGATCATTTTTGACGATTGGTAATCGCTATGATAACAGAACATCCCAACCGCTAATTTGTTACTCAACAATGTTCAGTACATTTCCCTCCAAAATAAAAGTTCTTATACACTGCTGGACAATTGCTAAGGACGAATCATAAACGGCTATATAGCGCATAAAAAAGTAAGTGTGGTTGGATGCCAAGTGAAATAAAATAATGTCAGAATGCCACAAGAAAGACAGTTTATTGTGCTCTGAAATCCAGAAGGCTTTGGAACGTGTTCAAGGGACAAACAGGCCATTTAGTGCAGATCACGTAAACGTGAAAAAAATGCAATTACCGTCCGCAGGCGTTCCGGCGTAAGATGTCAATACGGGATATGGCCACCATGGAGGGCGATGCAAGATTCCACACGTCGTGTCATGCTTTGCACAACATTATCAAGCAGCTGTTGGGGTAATTTATCCCATTCCTCTGTCAGTGCACGGATGAGGGTGTCCTTGTTTATTGGAGGGCATTGGCGACCAGCAAGACTCCTCCCCAAAGCATCCCACACATTTTCAATGGGATTCAGATCTGGAGAACGTGCTGGCCATACGAGGCGTTGAATATTCTCGCTCTCAAGACACTCCTGGACAGCGACTGTTCGATGACATGTTGCGTTGTCGTCCATCAAAATGAATCTATCACCGACAGCACCACGGAACATGCGAACATGAGGTAGCAGAACATCATTAATGAATCGTTGGCCAGTCATAGTCCGAGTTGGAAGCACATAGAGGGACGTACGGCCATTGATCATGATGCCAGCCCATACCATGACACTACATGTCGGATATCGGTCCCTTTCCTGTATGTTTGCTGGACAATATGCAGTATCACTATCACGCCAGATCAGTTGTTGTCGACAATCAGACGATAGACTGTATCTACTCTTATCTGAGAATAGGACAGCAGACCAGTCGTTATCAGTGCAATTGCGATGTTGATGGCACCATTGCAAACGGGCGGTACGGTGACGTCTGGACAATGGGATGCACACAACAGGACGGCGGGCGTATAGTCATCCTTCATGCAAATGTCTGGCGACAGTTTTTCGGGAGATCCGCTTGCCAGTAGCAGCCATAAACTGATTTGCTATCTCACTAGCTGTGCTGAGCCGGTGTCTTTTTGTTGATAGCACTATGTACCGATCTTCTGCAGGTGTCGTACTGCGAACACGACCTCCCCCGTGACGTTTGCTACACTCTCCATTTGTTTGAAATGATTTCCAAAGCCTTGAAACAACACTGTGGCTGACGTCGAACTCCCTGGCAACATCTGTTATTTTTCGCCCTTCTTCAATCTTGCCAATAATACGGCCACGCGTAAAATCATCTAGGTGATGTCGGGAAGACATACTGAAAATTGCAAGTTCGTCAATTGATTCTTTCCCTTTCAACTTTGCGTTTGAACAAAACGGTCAATACGCGTCAAATCCTTTATATCTCTTATCAGCGCTATTACGTCATGAACAAGTTCGGCAATCGAAAATTTGCATACGCACAACACGTCTTACTGTATCCCGTGCTTATGCTAATTTCCACATTTTCCTGCCTTCCATTTTATGGTTGCTGTCGTTGCTATTGTCATCCGTCCTTGGCAATTGTCCGGCAGTGTAGTATTGCGTTCAAATCCTAATTTAATAGCTGACACAGAACACGTTGTTATAGAGAAAATACGTTATGAAGGAGATAAAAAATCTTATTTCGGAAGGACCTTGCAAATAACTTATGATCTTTTATGTGTAAACAAATAAATAAAAACAAAAAAGTGATTCAAGTACCCATACTTTTAGCCACAACACGAAATAATAGCCTTAATACTTCTTATACCCGCTGTGCGCGTTTTTGTGCTCTCTCCCCAAAATACATAAATTAGGCTTTCCTTTCCGTTCCGTTACGTTCAGCAGTGTACAATATCGACACAGCAACTATGTTGTCCAAGCCGTCTCTAATGTTTTAATTTATGTACCTGAGCTATCTCAAACAAAATAATGGGAAAAATTTTCATCTAGCCATGGGTGGCATGCTGTCTTCTATATTATATGCAATCTATTGTGTCATTTCGAAAGAAATCTTTTCAAGCACGTGGAATTTGAGCAATAGATACGATATGCAGATACGTTCTTTTCGGGAATAGTAAAATGTGGGATATTCTTAATTTAGTCGAACTTACGAAATCCACTAATCTCTCATGTAATTTAGCTATGAGATTGGAAACAATAGTCGCCAACGATTTCTTGACATCTTAGTGTTATGCTCAGAAAGATTTCTCGTAACAACAATGTATCGTAAACCTTTTATTTATTTTTTTTTTATATACGTATGCCAAATCCATCATCCCCGGCAAATAAAATTTAGGGACCCTTTACTCCTGCATACATCATGCATTACATATACATGCTCAGATGAAAACTGTTTGAAGATAGAACTTTATTTTCTTAAAGTATTGCAGCGCAAATAGAATAAAATTACGGAAAAGAAATTGAACACTCGAGCTTGGCATACGGTACAGAAGAAATTTTCCACTGCTAAAATTTCTCGTGTGGCACTGCCCTCAAAACTTAAAACTTTTAATTTCACCGTGATTTTTACAGAGATGAAAAAACTGAACTATTATGAATTGAATGATCATGTTTGTGATATAAATTCTTAGGGATTTTTAAAATTCCGTATAAATGTGGCTTTTCTTTTATAGAAAAGACTCGTTATCGATTGAAAACCTTATTCGGCGTACATTCTGTGCACTGGTACCTGTTTTCTTACACTTCACCCAAATGGAGGTGCTTAAGTTAGTACCCTTTAAGCGCGAGGGTGGGCATTTGATAAACAGGAAGCAAAAAAAATTGTGTCTGCAAAACTTCAATTTAAATAAAAATAAGCTACCGTCAAAAACGCTTACAATTTTCTCCAGTGGGGAATCCAAAGGCGTCTGTATTTCTTTAAATAAACCGTAAAAAATACTATTTACTTATCCGTTCAGGTGGAAGATTGTGATAATCTGTGTACAACTGAATTTCTCCGCCTTTTATAGAAGCGTGAAGTGTTGTTGCTAATTAATTACAATCGAGTTTGCGGAGGTGAAAGGCTTCCTTGTTTTGGTTAAAGAAAATTAAAAGACCATTATTGCTCTCTGCCTAGGCTTTATCATAGAGTAGCTGAGACGGAACTTTCAAGGGCAGTCGCGTAGATACAATATGTGGAAATCACACAATCGCTGCATACCATCGCATCAAAAAAAAAAAAAAAAAACTCAAGGAAGGAGAGAAAAGGTCTTAAATCTCTCATTAAACGATGTCTATATCTTTTAAACTCATTTAATAAAGATATATCAAGTGTAACAAGTTGATTAAATCACTTTGAATTAGTTTTGCGTAACTGCATCTCTTTAAAAATGCAACAAGACCTGCGATTTTGAAGTGAGATTGATAGGGTATATTACTTATGATATAAGTAAAGATCTGTTAGTGATGTGCGGCACACAATACCCGGTACTTTGTGTACCGAGCACGAGCGGTGATAACTAATACCCGCCGTATGGCATCGACTGAAAGAGGTTCTGGATGTCGCACTGCGGAAGGTTATTCCATGCTGTCGCGATTCGTACCTAAAATTCATTTTGGGTAACTGGCGGGGAGGGCCTGACTGCCCACGCGTCGAGTGATCCAAGTCCGAACCTGCTCAATATGTTACAAATCAGGCAAACAAACTGGACAAGGAAGAGGTGGCACATGTTGGGAGTCCAGGAATTGTAAAACATTCCGCGTCACATGTGGTCTGGCATTGTCCTGTCAAAAGATGGCACCAGGGAGCGTATGAAGATATGGCAGCACTTCAGTGTTCACAACTTTCGTGATGTACCACTGGCTACTCAGGAACCAGTATGCGTAGGAGAATGGAACCCAACAACACCCACACGACAATGTTCGCTGTCGGACCCGCATGACGCTGCATAATGTATGCTTCGAGCAGCCGGTTACCACGGTTTCTGCTTACAAGGATACGGCTCTCATGGGTCATTATGTTGAACCACGACTCGTCTGAAAACAGTATGAACTGCCATTCATAACGCCACTGTCTGCCTTCTTGGCCCTATTGCATTCGCTGACTTCTATAGTTTAAGGTCAAGAAAAGTCAAGCAACGGACGGGGAGCGACGAGGCTCTCTGAAGCAAACAGCGTTGGACAGGGCTTTCAGACAGCTCTTGACGTGATACAGACCTCCACTGTTGGGTGAACTCTCAGGATGCGGCTGTTCGGTCCGCGAATACCATACGGTGGACATGACGGTCTTCCCGTGTGTTCTTCTGCCTCTGGGCTCCATACCACTCACATCTGTGCATCAAACTTTCACCTTTCCATTGACGCCATATTCTCATCATTGCTCGCTTTTATTCAAACATGAGAGGCGATGTCTCAGAAGGAATGTTCACTATATCTCAGTCCGACACATTGGTCTCGTTCAAAGTCTGTCACCTGTACGTACGGTTCTCCTCTGCTGCGCCGGGCCACACTCAGTCACTACCACTAACTTGCTGACAAAATTCAAGCTAATTGATTAAGGGAAACTGATCAGATCAGATCATTTGTAGATTATTTTAGGGAGGGAGTGTCCGATCCCAGGTCTTGAACAACCCTTAGAAATAGGAAGCTAGGAGATTTGGACTAGAGTGCCCGATAGGAATGTGACACGAAAGCGAGGTAGTACGGGGGAGGAAGACCCCTTACTTATTACTGAGGGGGGCAGTACCCGACTGCTTAATGTGTCCATTCGACGCATGGCAGGTATTTGGCGGCTCGAGCGTTCATACCTGCCCGTGATCGAACCTGAGATTCTTCCGTGGCAATAACGAACGTTGACCACTAAGCCATCCGCTGCCCAACTGTGTTAAAAATTCTTGTGCGTTCACCTTTTGTACTTCCTGTGGGACAGCGACGGGGGCGTGGCTGTCACAAATCACTTCTATGAGTGCTTAGGTTGTAATAATTTGCACATCCTCGCGTGACCTACCCATCCTACGCGTTTCAGAGATCAGATCATATGCAGAGGATTTTAGGAAGGGAGTGTCTGACCCCAGGTTTTAAACAACCCTTAGAAATAGGAAGCTAGGAGATTTGGGCTGGAGTGTCATATACGAAAGTGACACGGAAGCGAGGTAGAAAGGGGGAGGAAGACGCTCTTATTTATTTCCGGGGAAGGGGCATTACCCGGGGTCCAACGGCTTAACGTATCCATCAGACTCACGGCGGATATTTAGTGGTTCGAGCGTTCTTACCTGCCCGGGGTCGAATCTGATGTTCCTCCGTGGAAGTCATGAATGTTTATTACTAGGCCATCCTCGGCCCATTAAGGGAAATTGTCCTGTGCGTCCTGTATTTATAGCTAATGTATGAGAGCCACGAAGGCGTGGCTGTCACAAATCATTTGCATGTGCTGTGCGGTTGCAATCATTTTCCCCTCCTCACGCGTTCTACCCATCTTGTGAGTTTTAGTCCGATCGCACGCGGTTTTCCTGGTGTTGCATTTTCAACAAACAGCAGGAGAGCTTCTGAATTTATTTTTTGCGATGCCCACATAAACCTTTAACGTTAAGCAGTTATTTCATCTTTGTAAGAACCTATTCTCTTCATTGTTTTCTAGAATTTATTAGTGCTACTCATAAGGCAAATTAGCAGGCAGGAAAACAAAGCAAATGCATGGATGAAGTTCAGCTTGAAGTAAGCGATGGTAGATTTATTAAGAAATGTAATTTTGTTTTATTTATTTCCTACGACAATGTAGCTGCCTTTACATTTCAAATAATTCAATTATTCTGTAGGAACTTATGTCGTGCAGAAAGTGATGTTTCTTTTCATGCCATATAGGTAAGTCGATCTAATTGAAACAAATAGAAAGAATGCTAATGAAAACAGTGGGATTATGCCTTCTAGGTGTCAAGATGTTCTTAGACACAGAGAGGGTGTTACCGGGTACTGAAATCCACAGGTATGGACATTCTAGGAATATACATTTTTATCTATATTGCAGTTCTGCTTTGTGGTGTGCAAAAACAGTTCAATAAATTGTTTTTGTAAACACAATCTTTATCGTTTGTGTTACGTAACCTCACTGATGTTATTTCATTGCGAGCTACTTGTACCAGATACATACATTCTTCAAAGCCAGCGGTTATGTGGAGCGGCCATTTGTTTTTTTCAAATGATACCATTTTCTCGCTGGAATGCTTAAACGCACACTGTATTTTCCCGGACTTCTTTGCTCGCAAAAGTCTGATTTGAATTTATTTTTCGGACTATGTTCGTGTTGACCTATACGTATTTCATATATAATTTATATTTAGCAGTTTTTCTAATGCACAATATGACCACAAGACCATAAGTGTTGTACGTTTATTCAATTTCCGATTCATTTAAAAAGCTACCTTCTCATCGAAATACTCGACAGAGAAAAATTTGTTTTTCGGCAAGCCCGTTATAAGGAACACTTTGTTTCGTGTTCCTTGCTTCAAATAAGGCACATTTTTTTCCCTTTAAGAGACGAAAAGCTACATCTTATTTTCTCCTATATTTCTGCATTTAACAGCTCAGTTTCGCAAAAAAAAAAATGTGTCCAACACCGTTCCTGTAGATACCCCATTTTTGCTCTTCCAGGGTTCTCTTTCGATTCTTTCGAATGATGGTTAGCATATTGCGAAATTTGTGCCGAAATCCAAGGAGAAACGGTGACAGATGTTTCTGAGGGTTTCGTGAGAGCTGGAATATAATCTACTGAACCCACGTATCTTTTAGAGTGATCATGTGATTCCTCAGGTAGAAAATGTAATTTGTACCCTACCTGAACAAGAAAGGGACTTTACACGCCAAAAAATCTCTAGAATACTTGACAGGAGACTAATAAAATCCAATGCTGACCCGTTCTGAGAGGAAAAAAGACAGCTTGCAACTTTACGGGCGGAGCCTACTATAGCAGTGATTACAGCCCACAAAACATCGTAAATTATTGTTGTAAATAAATCTGACTACATCGAAAAAATGCATGATGCAATCTCAGAAATCCCACACGTCGTTGTATCTAAAAACCCAACACAAGGAATTATTTCTTCGTTGAGGCAACTAAAGAAATTTAATTCTTTCCCTTCATGCTTTGATAACTCACTTCGACTTCCACCGGGACCTCGAACTCGCAGCATGTTTGAGAAGTTAAAGCTGCATAAATCGGGGCTTCCACTTCGCCCACTTGTCTCGGGTAATTCCAGCCCGACCACGCCATTGGAAACTGCACTCTCTAAATACTTGGCCCCTTTAACTCAAGGATCCACGTTCTCTGTTAGGAATTCTATTCAAGTAATTTAAAAGCTAAACTCAATTCAACACCATGGAGGCTCTTTCATTCTTGCCTCACTTGACGTCGTGGCATTATATCCAAATGTGCCCATTGAGCTAACTCATCAAGTTAACGAATCACGTCTTCTAGAATCCTGTCTCCCACCAGCCGAGATCTCTGCTATTATGAGTGCTCTTTTTCTTATTAAAAAGCGTTCATATTTCCAGTTTCAGAATATGTTTTACCAGCGGACAGATGAAACTGCGATGTTCTCCCTGCTTTCGGTCACCCTAGCGGAAATCTTCATGCAGCATCTCGATGAAAAATTTCTGAATGATAATCCCTTAAAACCCCTATTATACTCTAGTTATGTGGATGATATTCTGCTTATTTGGCCATACTCAGTCGAAGAATTAAATATATTTGCCCATGAATTATCTTCACAGACCTCATCCATAAACTTCACTATTGAAATTGAACAAAATTATAAACTACCTTTTTTGGATATACTTATATCACGCTCACCACTTAAAAATAACTTCATAACATTTTTTCGTCTACAGGAAACCAACAGCTATACCAACTATGATTTCTTATGACTCAGTCCACCCGCTTAATCAAAAACTTGTCTCTTTACGATTTCTTCTGAGAAGAGCCTATACTCACTCCTCCGACCGTCCAATTCGTATTGAGGAGATCCACTGGATAACTGGGCTTGCTAAAGCATCTAGATACCCTACGAACTTGATCAACAGAACTCATTCATGTGTCAGGACCACCTTGGGCTCTTCGCTACAACGTTTGATGATCACTCTAAAAGATACGTTGGTTCAATAGATTCTATTCCAGTTCTCATTAAACCCCTCAGAAACATTTGTCACCGTTACTCCTTAGATTTCGGCACCAAATCTCGCATTATGCTAACCATGATCCGAAAGGATCGAGAAAGAACACAGGAAGAGCGAAATTGGGGTATCTACAGCATTCCCTTACTTGATGGAACGGGCCAGCTTTCTTCTTGTTATATCGGATCTACAGCTCGCAGTCTTGCTTGCAGATTCCGGGAACACGAATACAACATCAAGAAGGCAGGGCTTCAAAATATTGCCTTGGCGTGAACTGTCAACGATGAAACTTTCTACCCGGATTGCTACCATGCAAGAATCCTAGTAACGCCAAGATCCCGTTCAATGCTGTTATTGACTGAAAGTCTATTTATTTGTAAAGCCCGTAACAAATGTTGTAATGACTATTATCATGATCATCATTGTCAATCATTATCAATCCACTGCTGGACGAAGCTCTCCCCAAATTTTTTCCACAACGGTCTGTCTTGTGCCAGTCTCCTCCATGTTACTCTCGCATACTTTCGAATTTCATCCACCCATCTAACATGTGGTCTACTTCTAGGTCTTTTCCTGTCCCTTGGAATCCAATCTAAAATTTCGCCTGTCCATCAATGGTCTGTTCTTCTGGCAGTATGTCCAGCCCATTGCCATTTCAGGGATTTTACTCTGATCATGATGTCTTCCACTCTTGTCATTTTTCTGATCCGCGAGTCCCTCTTCTTATTTCTCCTGGTTAGACCAAGCATGCATCTCTCCATGCTTTTTTCAGTTGTCTGTAGTCTTTGTATATCTCTTTTAGTTAAGGTCCACGTCTGTGTACCATACGTAAGCACTGGAAGGATACATTGATTAAACACTTTTCTTTTAAGACATAATGGCATATTGCTCTTGAAAATTACACTGTTTCTTCCAAAAGCTCTCCAGGCAGATTTTATACGCCGATTAATTTCTTCATCAATGTGATCCTCACTTGATACCTGCTGTCCAAGATAAATGTAGGCATTAGTTATCTCTAGCTTTTCCCCATCAAACGATAAATCTTCATTTTTTGTAAAAGCATTGTACATCACGTTTGCCTTTTGAAAGTTCATTTTTAATCCCACTTCTTTACTCTTGTCAGCAAGTTCCTGGGTGATACTCTGTATCTCTGATGGCGTAGTTGCAAAAATGACTACGTCATCAGCAAAACGAAGGTGAATTAGATAATATTCATTAATCTTCATCCCTTTGTTTTCCCAGTTCAGTGATTGAAAGACATTTTCCAATGTGGCATTAAAGAGTTTGGGAGATATAGTGTCACCTTGTCTCACTCCCTTTCCAATTTTTATATGTGTTGTATTTTCTAACAGCCGAATCTTTGCACTTGCATTTTCATGGATGTTATTAATAATATTCATGTATGCATCTTCAATACCGCATGATTTCAGAGCCGTTGTAACTGCTGATGGTTTCACCGAATCAAAGGCGTTTTCATAATCGATAAAAGCCATGCACAATAGAAGTTCATATTCCCTCGCTTTTTTAATTAGTTCTCTCAGTACGTGGATATGATCTATTGTGCTGCAGCCACTCCTGAATCCAGCTTGTTCTCTCGGTTGAGCCATGTCCAGTGTCACCTTCAAGCGGTGTGATTATAAATCCAACACCACTAGTTCTGCCAGTATCTTTCCCACGATGATAGAAGAGATATCCACTTTTCAGTTCAAACTATATACCATGTGATTTACTACCTGTATGGAAAAATATTATATAATCACCGAGAAGAGACTGGACAAAACGGGGTGGGGGGTGGGGGAGGGGAGCTACACTTTAAACATCGCTGACGTAACACACACACACATATTATGTTTCCCACACTGCCGTGGTTTCTTTAAATTGCATCATTGTTCAAATGTTCACCTCACATCTGAAGATGGGACCGAAATGGCCCGAAAGTACTAATGTGTATCTTTAGACTAAACTAATGAATTGAAAGTTTTACGGCTTTTAATTTTATTGGTTCCTTGATTTTCTTATTCATTTGTTCGTACAGAGATGGTGTCCTTTTCACTTATTCATCAATAATGTACGAGTGAGTGGTCTTAAATTGTGAAGGGTATGTTGTTTACTTTCTGTTTGGATGGAAAAGTGGTTTCGAATCTCATCATTCACACACAGACGCACTATTTAAAAATTGATAAATCTCCGGGACATGACTTTGTGGCTCCACTATTTCGTGGAATAGCAGAATAGGATCCTAAATGTATCCTCAATAATAAACGTTTTGGTTTTAAATGGATGCCCTCAGGATCCTCAGAAGAAAAAAAACTGTTGTTAGTTCTTGAATTCCATACGAGACGCTGGTCTCAAATTCTTAGTTGTGAGGATTTCACTTTATCTATTTAAATCAGG
Source organism: Macrothele yani (assembly GCA_039090855.1). Taxonomy (NCBI): domain Eukaryota; kingdom Metazoa; phylum Arthropoda; class Arachnida; order Araneae; family Macrothelidae; genus Macrothele; species Macrothele yani. The sequence continues at coordinate 33,966,884 of CM077026.1, read as the reverse complement.
ATTTTTACAAACAGAGTAGTGTGACGTACCTGCCCCGCAGGACTCACACGACATAAAGGCAGATAGCGGCGAGAACGAACATCTGCGTAGCTCAGTTGGTAGAGCGACATCTTCCGGAATAAGTGGACTCGGGTTCGATTCCCGGCGTGGACCAAAAATGACGGAGGAATTTATTTCGTTATAATGGTGCCAGAACTTCCCGGATGACCCGGCCGTTCAAGATCTCGCAATGGTGTGATGTTCTTTCCACACCGCGAGTCAAGAAAAATAAGAGAATCCCTTCTTCAGCGCTTCGAAAAATAAATGTGTGTGACGTTGCATTCCACACACTAGATTGACTGGGATTTCTCAAGAGTACGTTATTCAGTTGATGCTGCCTACGACGATTCATGGTCACGGCTGACCCGTGAGCCACACCCCCGGCCCTCTTTCAGGGGGAAGGGGAATATGTGACGTACCTGCCCCGCAGGACGCACACGACATAAAGGCAGACAGCAGCGAGAACGAACGTCTGCGTATCTCAGTTGGTAGAGCGACTTCTTCCAGGATAAGTGGGCTCGGGTTCGATTCTCGGCGTGGACCAAAAATGACGGAAAAATTTACTTCGTTATAGTAGTTAAAAGAGAAGTTTGATTTTCATATTTACAATGCGATGAAATATATTATAATTTGTAAAGCTCTTTTTCTTCTTTCACCGTCGATTCGATTTTAAATATTATAAGTCATTATTGAGGAACGTCTTATACGCCAGCATAGGTTTTACAATAGTATTTAATATTTTTAAATTTCATTTATACAGGTTTCAAGGCCATTTCCTGGAAAAAAGTACGACCGAGGTTTCACTGTATTCATTTTAAAAGCTTTGCAAAACTTTTAACGGAATTTAGATATCATCAAGTGCATTTTGTAATACGTTGGTACCACATTGTGGCTTTCAAAAAATGAAATACAGTAGAGCGTCGGGAATCCGAAACGTCAAGCATCCGAAACGGCAAATATCTGAAACGTCACAAATCCAAACCGTCAGCTATCCGAAGCGCCAAAAATCGGAACAAGCTCCGCTCCACAATTTTTTTTTTTTGTTTTGGTGGAAAGTTATGTCAGTTCATTTTAACTAGGCACTTAATGACAATGGAATCGTTTAATTATGGGGGTGACGTGTCGAAGGTGGAGGTGACTTCTGATACTCAGAGACAAAAGGCGAAAACTTGCCCAATCACTTGTTTCCTGCGGAGCTAAGATTTTAAGATCCATTACCACGGCAGTACCGCTCCTTGTTTTATTCCTCAGCTCCATTGTTCACTGTGAGCCCGGAGGAAAGTTATTTCCCCTGCATTCAGTATAAAGTACACCCCTTTGCACAATCCGAACCAGTTTGTAATGATTGGTAAATTTTGGAATTTGTACTTTATGTTTAAAAAATTTGCAGCAGTAGTTAAAATGGCAAATTTGTTTCGTATTGCATAATAACAAAAAAAAAAGTTTTTACCTTTTGTAATTGTTTTTTGTATACAGTTGCTTATTTTTGGTACACGTGTTTGGATAATATAATTTAGAAATGTTAGCGTATTTCCATTTTTTTACATGCTCGATAATCCGAACACATCGACAATCCGAACTACTAGTTGTCCCAATTAGCTCGGATTTTCGACGCTCTACTGTAATTGAATTCTTATTTTGATCCCAGAAAAGACGGCCGCTTATTTATTCAAAAATTGGATTTATGTAATTTCATGTATCCCGATAAGAATTGCATTCTGTAAGAAACATTCATAACGTAGGACGCGTTGTGTTCAAACTTCATAAGGAAGAGGAAACTGCGTAGTAATTCAAAGGCATGCTTAATGATGATTCAGCAACACATTTTAAAGGAAACTGCACGCTTTGTTCAAGACATAGTGATCTAATTCAACACGGCAGCTTCCGTTACCAGATCTCATTCTCATTATCTGCAAGAAGGAATTCCGCTGTTCTGAATTACCGGAATGGAACATCCTTTCGTCAATTTTCTTCATTACCTCGTGCACCTGAAGATTAGCTCAGATAAGTAAATCCGTCCTCATTTTGATAACTAGGCACATGCAAAATAGAGACAATAGTACGAAATATTCAAGTGAGATTTACTTGGTTAAATGATTTTGGAAGTCGCGCTTCACGGAAATAATGACAGCACTTAAAACGTCACATCCCTTTAGACATTTAAAATGACGGAGATTAAAAATCCCTTCCTTTTATGAAAACTGCGTTTGAAATTCATTCTGAAATGAAATAAAATGGCACTTTCATGTAGAGAAGCACATTTAAAAAAAAAAAAGAAACACAACGGCAGAAAGGTTTCAAACAAATTCTCGGAAAATCTTTAGAAAGAACAAAGGCAGATTACATGAAATAAGACAGATGTCGGACGAGCATGAATTACCAATCTTTCAGAAAGGTGTTATTTTTAGTTTATTAGTGCCCAGGCCAGTAATGCGAGAGTTATGGAACTTCCCGAATGAGAACGTTGCGACAGAGATACACTGAGTGGACATTTTAATAGAACCAGTGGCTCATTTTATGCAAAGCGGCAGATACGTCATTCAGCGTCAGTACTTTACTTGAGCTGAATAACCAAGTAAAAGGGGAGCATTCTCACTAGTATTAATAAACTACTTTTTGTGAAAATTGCAACATCATGAAAGAATGATGGTAATGACGTGAAACTTGCACTATATGCAGAGCAGGGTCCGACATGGAAATGATAGAAGTGTAGAATCTTTGCGTTTGTCTGGGCTTAGCAGCGCCCTCTGGACAGTCGAGTCAGAGTTATAAAGAGAAGGCTGCTTAGGATACACACCAGGAGCCGCGGATGGCTTAGTGGTTAGTGTTTCAGACTATCGATGCTGGGTCCCCAGGTTCAAGCCTGGGCTGATCTTTCAGAGATGGTGTGATTTACTAACAATCGCTGAATATCCGCCGTGCATCGGACGAGCACGTTAAGTGACGGCCCCCAGGCTGGACCCACTGGTTAAATGGGTATCCTTTCCTATACCCCACCTGAAATTCTCTCACCCCTCTATGTGCAATATCGTACTTGTACGGTGGCGCCATCTACTGTACTCTAATCTCACTACAAACTGTTCTGTCAAAGTCGCTAGACTTGTTCTCATTCCTTCCGTTTCTGTGTCCTGCCCAAAAGTCGATCTCGCTGTAGGCGGCTGGGACCTAAACTCTACTATCTGTGGACGGAAGTCCTACAAGAAAATGACGCTGAGAGAGAGGATACACACCAGTAGTGCATCGCAGACAGGGAGTTGTAAAAGGGTCTTCAGGATTCAATAATGCCTCGGCGATGACGAAGGGAATGAATGATTGGTCTGGGTGAAGGTGCATTTTCGTACCTCGGCACATTGTGGCTCGGAAGGGACATAACGAAACGGCAATAATGTGCGTGTAGCGGCAGTGGACCGAGGAGAACCAGGTGCATCGACAATCCGACAGTGGACCGAGAAGTGTGACAACACCGCGGGATGACCGACACCTCATCCGCATGGCCGTGACGAACCGTTCCGCATCTTTGCAAGTGTTAGCCCTGCGACAGGTGTGGCATTCTCTGCCTCCACAGTTCGGTGCCGTCTGCTAGACAGAGGACTAGTTGCATGCAACCGTAGATGAACCTCAGGATAGAATGAGGTTTTCAATACAGAAAATGGCGTACTGATTGGCAACATGTTGTGTTTTCGGACGAGTAGCGATTCAACTTGGACTACCACAATGGCCGCCTACGCATTAGACGGTACTATGGTGAGCGCCTTCTTCCAGCATTCATTGTCGAGCGTCCGGGAAGCGGGGTGGTTGTACAGCCATAATGCGTGCCATACTGTCCCTGCGGATATCACCATAGCGCGCTGTTGCAGGCAGTGGATAGAACAAAGCACGCGACAGCGACAGGAAGGGTCTGGGAGAACTAGACGAACCACGGAAAGAGAGAGGACAGACGGGTTGTCCGATATGCGCGGAGTGACAAAAAGGGTACCATTCGCGATCTCGGCTGCTACGACTTGAGGGCAATCTCAACAGCGACCGCTACGTCAGGGAAGTTGTACAGGCAGAAGTCATACCCTTCCTTCAGAGCACTCCTAGCCCTATATTCCAGAAGAACAATGTCCGACCACGTGTTGCCAGGAAAGTTCAAGTCCTCTCCGCAGCACAGCAGATAAGGCTTCTTATCTGCTGCGCGTTCGCCAGACATGCGGCCTATTGAACATGTCTGGGATATGATCACTCGGCCACTGGCCCATCAAAGTCCTCCATCGGTCAGTACCAATGATCTGTGGACTCGCATACATGCCGCCTGGAAAGCAATTACCCAGGATACCATCCAACGACTTTTAGATTCAATGCCATGCCATCTAGAAGCTCTTATTGCAGCTCGAGGAGGCTTCACAAGATACTGATTTTTGCAGGTAAAAATTGTTCTATTGTTCTGAAAATTAAATCACTTATGTTCAGTCATATCGGTAATGTGTGGTACAAATTTCATTCGAATCGCATTGTTTCTTCTTGGTGTTGCAATTTTCACAAACAGTAGTGTAGTTTATATAAATAAACGGTGTCATCGCTCTGTCCACGTGATCTGGGGTTCGATCCCAGCTGTGTCGGAACAACAACTTTTCAGTTGCTATGCGTTGTTTATAAAATAACGTGGTCAGAGCGATGACATCGTCCATTTAAATCTTTTCCACGTGTTTGATATACATTCACCATTTCTATCGCCCTTTGAATTTATCAGCTGTTATTAAAATAGCTTGCTCTGTTGAATGCCACCAGATGGCGACACATCAGTTGCTGAGCTTATCAATAAGGATTTGTGTAGTCAGATCTCACTGATAAAATACACATAGCGCTGAGAATTGTTGGCACCGTAGCGTAAAGCGAACGAACTCTGCTAGTTATCGAGGGATCTGGGATTCAATCCCAGCGGTGTCGGAACAACAATTTTTCAGTTGCTATGCGTTGTTTGTAAAATTACATGGACAGAGCGATGACATCGTCTGCTTACATTATCTCCACATATTTGAAATATATTCACCAGTAGTGTAGTTAGTGTGTAAGGTCTATTGAAAGACATACGTGGTTTAAATTGAATTTAAACGTGAAATAATAGGTGGGTCTTCCCAGAAATGATGCGAATAGCTGCAAAACTACTGAACTTGTAGAACGTTGGAAAAAAACTGAAGTAAGTGTACAAACAAAATGGTTAAAGTAGAAAATGGCCGTGCAGAGCGCGTGATCTGAAATGGTGAATCGACGCCTGATGCAGGTTGACAGCTTTGTATGTACCAATAGACATGCAACAGTGAATCATGTATCACAAGCTTTGAATCAGTGGCAATGCCCAACGGCATTCCATTTTACGGTGCAACAATGTGCCAAATAACAAAGGACTTGAATCAACGATAAAATCAAGCGGCATTCCAATGCACGGCAAAATAATGATTCATATAGCTGACGACCTGAATTAGGGACAATGACCAACGGTATATAAGTGCACCGTGCAACAACGAATGAGTCAAATAAAGAACAAACGTGAACCAAGGGCATGCCACACCGCATTACAGTGAGTGGTGTAGCAGTGAGTCAATTAACAGGGAAACTGAATTAGAGGCATTGCCAAAAGGTATTATAGTGCGCGATGCAACAACGAGTCAAATAACAGAAGACTTGAATATGGAACAATGTCAAACAGTATTTCAGTCCGCGGTGCAACAGCCATTGAGTCAAAACAAGTGAATCCCAATAGCACAATAATTGACAGCTGTAAGGTATCTGGACATCGTTGCTGTCGAAGTGCATCCATTCATGGTAACTGTGCTCCCTGCTGGTGATGGCCATTACCAACAGGATAATGCGCCATGCCACACTGCCAGAATCGTCAAGGAGTGGTTCGAGGAATATGCTGGTAACTTTCTTTTAATGTACTATCGTCCAAATTCACCTGAACCACCACACAAAACTTCGGATCTCTAGACTTAATGTGCAGTGGCCTTCAGACGCTTCCAGGGGGCATGCACTGCATTCGTGCATGAAGAATAGATGAGATGTCCTGAGAGTCGTGACGTACTACAGAAGTGACCTACATCTCAAGACGGCAAGTAGTAGTGCTAAGCTCACCCAGGCGCAGCTTAAATGGGAAAGCACTCGGCTCTAGAGCAGAAGGATGTACGTTCGATTATCGACACCGGTAGAAATGGAGTGTGTTTTCACATTGGCGCTCGAAGGTAAGATTGAATCTCGAAAAATGTGTGATGTTCTTCACACATCATCTGCAATTAAGTGATAATTCCTTTTCCTACAGTGAGCTCCTTCATGCACGGTTTCTCGGCCTAACATTTCCGTCCCAGTCCTTTCTCTAGGGTAAGGGGGCATATATATGAGACGTAGCACAGAGGTGACGTACATGTTAAAATGGCAAGCGGTAGTGATAAGCAATCCTCGGTGTAGCTTAATTGGGAAAGCATTCGGCTCCGGAGCAGAAGGATGCGGTTCAAACGCGCCACAGGCAAAAAGTTGTGTTTTGGCAGAGTGAATGGTAATCCCCAGGAAAAACCAACTTCTAGTTCATTTCTTTGCTTAATGACAACAATGGTGACTCACGGTGACTTCTGCTAATCCCACATAGGCAGTGCAAATTCAAAGAACATTTGCGGGTAGAAAATCCTAATTACTCTAGACGGCCGATTTGGGTTGTGATGATCGACTGCATGAACGAGTACCTCCTACTCATTATTAAAATTCCCTTTAACTCTTGTGGAGACCCGACGCTCTTCACACAGCTTCCTGTCCGAGACTTTAGTTATTTGAGTGAGAAGTATCCTTCGCAAGTGCAGTGACAAACATGGGTATTAGTGTAGCACGTATCCACCTCCTCCGAGAAATTGTTTCCCGTTCAGTGTAGCACGTATTCACCTATAAAAAACTTTTTCCGGTCATAAAAGCACGTATCTACCTGTGAAAACAAATGACATACTGTACTTTATAGCCTGGAAAACGGGTGTTTTGAACCCGTAGACCTAATGTTTCATTTTTTTTTGTTACATCTGAACTTTGAGCTGCAAGAGCCTGTGCCTGGTTTCTAGGCTATTAGAGCAATAGTCTGGTTCCGAGAATATTACAGCAGTCTGTGCAACAGTGTTTTTTCTGACTGAAATAATGGCTGCGCAGGATCCAGATATGTTCCAAATGGGACTCAAGAACTTCGAATGTTCTATGTTCTTCGACGAAATGAAGCCACCGTGCGTCCCATCGTACAACGTCATGTGGCTCCTGGCACAACAATCTGGTCCGACGAATGGGCGGCTTATCATAACATTCATAACTGGCCGGGTTTCAACTTCCAACACCAAACGTTCAACCACCAGCAAAATTTTATTGACCCCATAACTGGTGTCCACACTCAAAACATTGAAACCAAATGGGGTCACGTAAAGAAAATTTTTTTGAGAAACATGCGTGGCACCCGTGGTGTCTTGCTTCCTGGACATTTGGCCGAATACTGGTGGAAAACTGAGCATGAGCAAGCACTATTTAATAGTATTGTAGCTGAAATAGTTCGAGAGTTTCCTTTAGTGTGAAAGTTAATGTACGTATGAGTATTTTATTTTCATTGTATTAAAAAACCAAAAAAAATTTTAAAAATTAAAATTGAAAAAATAAAAAAATAAAAAAAAAATAAAAATAAAATGAAAACAATTTCACCAAAATACAAAAAATGCTATATAAGAAATTCAAAAGTAGTTCTTTTCGCAGATGGATATGTTCTACACTGACGGGAATAGTTTTTTTTACAGGTGGATACGTGCTACACTAAAGGTGAAACAATTTCTCGGAGGTGGATACGTGCTACACTAATACCACAAACATGTTTGTACATAAATCAGAAAGGGAGTAATACATAGTTCGAAAGCACTGAAGGACAATGGAACTGTGAAGATTTCTGGTGCTTTTTCTCTTTAAATAGCATTTTACAAAGGAACTAAAGTGACCGAAATAATTCTGCATTTATTGCTAAGTTTTGGAGAGATAGAATGATAAATACCCTTCCATAGTTCTTGTCATGCTCTCTGAGGCTGCGCTTCACAGGAACACAGAATCCACACAAATCGTTTGTTAGTGGTCAATGCACTGCAGTTGAATCTCAATAACAAGAACACGCTTGACTCAAATTACTTTTACCATGAACTGTGTCTAAATTTGCGAACCATTTTCATATGTGTTAAGAGTTTTTTTATTCTTTTAACATGAACACACTTAACATGAAATACCGGTTTAGACTAACGTCTGCATGGAAAAATGTATTATCAGAGCGCGACCTAGCATTTTTTTACTTGTTAATTTGGTCTCTTTCGTTTTGAAGCCCATGAGGGAACCTGCCTTATCATCTTATCAAATCGGACAGTGGAAAGAATTTCGGTGGAGGAAGGGGTAGGGCGGCTTTATAGGCTCTTTAACACAAAATAAGGAACTTTGGGAGAGGTGAGGCTTTTGTCAGAGGGTGAATTGAATCTCTTTACATCTCAATTCGTCTAATCTGTTTTTGCTAAATTCCCTTCTCATTAAGGAAATGGAAGTACTGGGCTCACTCTTATTGTTATTTTTCCGTTTGTAAGCGCTTGATTTTCTCTCCATTATAGGTACATACATGCTGTTCATGTTAACATGAGTAGTAAAGTTCAGCAATCTTTAAGCTTAGAGAAAAAGCAGCAATTTTTTAACAAAGTAGAAAACTTCCTTTTAAGTAAATAACTGCAGTTGTGACAAAATTCAACATTGTAATGTACTACTTTACCGACAATTCTTAATAAGGAAGATGACACTGAATTTTCGGGTGTAATGAGCACGTACTTTGAATCCGTTCTGACGTTAATTAAATTTATCAAAGCTGTTCAAAGTCAATGGAAACGGCATTGAAAACAGTGGCATCTGACAGAAAAAAGTTTTTTCAATCGGGTTTTAAATCCGGCAGATATTGCTGTAAACGGAATCGTGAACTTACGCCCTCTGGTGGCGGCAGATTTATGCGTTAAGAAACATTTGAATTTATATGAGAAACATTTCGCAGCGGGAACGCTCTCCAACAAAGAAATAATTTTTGAAATCGGATTCTTAGAAGCAGAGATATCGACAAATGTAAGATATGCATCTACACCCCCTGGCGGGAAAAACATGCATTATTTTAAGAAGAAAATATTCTCAAAACATTTATCAATGTGAGCGGCATCGGTCTAGGAAATAATTTTGTCAGTCGAGTTTCCAGGAGCCCAGAGTTTGCTGCAAATACATCAGAAGCAGAAATTAACACTTATGCCCCCTGGTGGCCAAACTATTATTTACCAAATATTAGAAATTATATACAAAAATTTCAAAAGATTTCCCATCAGGAGCTGTATCCGGTGCAGGAAGAATTTTTCAAAACGGAGTTTTAGGAGGAGAGATATCGGGGAAAACGGAATTTACCTTTTAGCCTCCTAGTGGAAAGTTTATGAATTACTAGAAAATTTTGAAATTACAGGGAAAACATGTCGCACCAGAAACTCTATCCCATAAAGTAGGAGTTTTTCAAATCGGGCTATTAAAAGCAGAGATATTGACGCAAATAAGATATGCTTTTTGGGTGAGAAATCATGCAATCTTTTAGGAAACTATTCCGTAAAGATTTATCGACGTGAGTAGCATCGGTCCAGGAACGAATATTTTCAGTCGAGATTTTAGGAGCTCAGATTTTGTGGCAAATACATTAGAAGCAGAAATTAACACTTACGCCACCTGGTGGCCAAACCATTCTTTACCAAAAATTAGAAATCATATGAAAAACCTTTCCCATCCAAAGATGTATCCACTTAAGAAAAAATTTTTGAAATTGGAGTTTCATAAGTAGAGATATTGGGGAGAGCGCAATTTACTTTTACGTTCTCATCTATGCGTAATTAGAAAAAAAAATGATTATACCTAAAATACTCTTCGACATAAATGGAATCAAAAGGTAAAATAATTTTTTCAATCAGATGTTTAGAAACAAATACACGGCATAAAATGTATTTTGGATTCGACATAATCTACTTTGACGCCCTCTAGCGGCAAAATTGTGCTTCGTATGAAAAAGTGAAATGGAGAATCATCGTTCGCACGTTTCAGGCTTCCCAATGCTAAAAGAATGTTTGAAATGGGACTAATTGTTGCAGAAATATGGTGTCCGCAGACGGACGGACAAACTGATAACATAAAACGTTTTTTTTTTTTTTTTTTTTGCAAAAGACGTGCTAAAACTTGTGAGAAAATTTAATCTGCTGGTGCTTTCAGCTACTTTCAAACTGTTCGGAAACGTACGCGAATATCAAAAAATGAATTCAAAAGTGCGCAAGTGAGATGTATTACAGTGAACAGAGGGAGACGTATTTATGCATATATAGTGCTGTAGCACTGCATACTGTATTATAGTGCAACAACACTGTGTATAATTTCGTTTTCGTTGCGTGAAATTTTGCAAGAAATAATGTAATTAATATTTTAGAAGACAAAATGGTATGTATCCCTTTTTTCTCTAATTGTACATATTTCAGTGAGTGTTTCGCTGTTCAATTAATTACATACCAGTAACACGAGCTACTTTTAACGTGAACAAAGTTTTGAGCCCCGCGTTTTTCGTGTTGACGGGGTGCGAATGTACCAGTAACCTGTTCCCGTAGGAAGAGATTCGTGGTGTTGTAAAGTTGTACGAAGTTATCGCAACGGCATGTAGTTTAACGAATAGTAATGCACTTGGTCCATGAATTTTTATTACGTTCATCGCTTTCACCTTGGTCCCCACGACGATTTATGTCAGACAGGATGCACGTACTTCAAAGCGCTTTTCTTAAGAACAAGTTGCTGTTTTGTAACAAGCAAACAGCAAAGAAAGCAAAATTGCAAACTTATTTATGGAGGAAAGTAACTTATTATTTGACTCCGTTAGACAAAATTCGAATGACACCGTCAGCCTTCTACTAGTGTTCCAACCCTCAAGAATTACATTTTGCGTGGAGAACTTCGATATAATTTTGTACTACCACATACTTTTCTAGAAGCAGAAATTCCCTTGTCCGTGTTAATTAATTATGTTGAGACGAAGAATAAATGTAATGATGCGATGTCTTCGTTTAGATTAATGATTTCCGGAATTTAAGAGAAGAACAAAAGTCTGAAGTGTCATCTCCAGAGATTGTGTTGTGGTTTAACATTTCGTGCTTAAAGGAGAATTGTGTGGGTGACGATTTCAGCAGAACATTATCCTTACTTTGTTTAAAGACGAGGCATGATTCTGAACATGTGCTGAAGATCGATGTAGAAATTAACTTCGAAAGCTCTGCTGGTGTTACTCTCTTAAGTAATTACTAACGTGCTGCTTAGGAATTAATTCCAAGAAATGAGAGTGAATCGCGAGAAGCATGCGATGCTTGCTCTCTTTAGGAAGGAATGAATGCAAATAGAATGGAAAATTTGCATTAGTGAAATATCTGTGAATACCTCAAAGATTAAACGCATGAATAAACGCTCTTTCTACAGTGAGATGTGCAGGTTTCATAGCTACAGCTTGGTGCGAAAGTTCTGCAACACCTGATTTAAACATATATTTCACGCATTTGACCGCGTTTTGAAAAGTAACGCCAATTCCAAAAACACAATGTACTCATCGTCAGAAAAAAAAAAAAAATAGTTGCACCCACAAGGACGTGTGAGATTGCAATGCTATTCGGGAGGAAGGTAAAGGTTACCAGGAACAATAAGTGATTAAATATTGAGACTGATATCGGCAATATTTATTGAGCTGCACGCCAGTAAGTAAGGTCTCTCAATATGGCGTTGGGGCGCCATGTTTGCTCACACAACATGCGAAACGTCTCGGCATGGAGTTGTACAGGTTCCTAATGGTGTCCTGCGATAAGCCATCACATGCAGTTTGAATCTTCTCACGCAGTTCCTACAGATTATGCGGTAGGAGTGGAGTGTGGATAGCGCGTCCAATAGTATCCCACACATTTCCAATGCACGATAAGTCTGGCGATGCGGCTGGCCATGGCAGAGAGTCAGTGCCTTGAAGGCAAGCTCTAGAGACCGCAACAGTATGCGGACAAGCGTTGTCCTGGTGGAAAATGGCACCCGAGTGAGCGTTCAGAAAAGGCAGCGCCACTGGTTGCAGGACCTCATTAACGTAACGTTGGGCTGTCAGAGCTCCTGTAATGAACACCAAAGGTGATCTGGCATCGTAGGCAATTGCACCCCACACCAGGACACCAGGCCTTCTGGACGTGTGACGCTCGACAACAAACCGTTCATCTTGCCGCTGACCAATGTGCCTCCACACATGGATTCGGTGGTCGTCTCCTCCGAGTCAAAAGCGGGACTCGTCACTGAAGGTCACCAGCTGCCATTCTGGGTGGCTTCATAACAGTCTAGCAGGACAACATTGCAGTCTTTGGCGAACTCGTGCAGCAGTCTGCCAGTAGTGATGGCACTATTCGGACGATGCATTGAGGGCACCACTGTTCGCTGAATATCCGCAATCGTGGCTTTTTTGTCACTCCGCGCATATCGTACAACCCGTCTGTCCTCTCTCTTTCCGTGGTTCGTCTAGTTCTCCCAGACCCTTCCTGTCGCTGTCGCGTGCTTTGTTCTATCCACTGCCTGCAACAGCGCGCTATGGTGATATCCGCAGGGCCAGTATGGCGCGCATTATGGCTGTACAACCACCCCCGCTTCCCGGAGCTCGACGATGCCGCCCCTCTCGAACTCCTGCAACTGTTCGAATTGCTTACAAACTTTTCCCCGAGGCATACTTCACTTGCAAAGGATGTAACCAACACAGCAGCATGAGTCAGAATGGCAAGCACGCGCAACAGGACGACCTTACATAGCCGGCTAGGCACAGCGCTACAACCCCTCCTTGCTTCCGCCACGTGCGCGGCCGAGCGTGATTCTTGAATCATTTTCATGTCTCAAGATGTCAAACCTACCCACCAAGCTTCATTCCTGTCGGTTGCTTTTTTTGACGATGAGTGTAAATAGTACATCATTTTAAAGATAATTTCGTAACGAATTCAAAACGTTTTGCAGATTTACCATATCTGCATCGTTATACATGTTGTGGATGAGAAAAAACTCTAAAGCTAAAATAAATTTCTGGTAAACTGTAAAGCTAACTTTTTATTTCTGGAAAACTAAAAGAAACTGTTTAAGACGCAAAAGAAAGAAAAAAATGAAACTTATTAATGCTTTTTCATTCAGCCAATGAATGTTAAATATGTTTAGACAATTAATACTTAATTGGGAAGATTTTGGTTTTAAGTATAAGGTACATCTCCTAGGCATACGTCTCACAAAGTGTTCAGATTCATCCGTCTATGTTAGATGACACCAGCATGAAATTATAGAATCAATTAACTGTGTTATATTTTTGGATTCTTTGTACTCATCTTCTATTTCAATTTCATCCTAAAGTTTCGATCGGATTGAGATGCGGCGATTGTGGAGATCCATTGCAGTCTCCGGACCTATTTAAAAACCAACCATCTGTCTACTAGTTGTGCCCGATGAAAAGGCCGTTGTCGTACTAGAAGATGAAATCACTATTTGGGAACATGTTAACAGATGAAGGAAGCATTTCCCCTCCAGTACATGGATATAACGGGCAGCATTCGTGTTACCTTCACCGATATGCGGTCTACTCACTCCATGAGCTGAAATGCAATCCTAGATCATAACGTCAGTAGGATGCTTTATTGTTTGAATACTACAGTAGGGTTTGAATCTTTCATTTTCTGAGCGTCGTACAAATGTCCTTCCTTTGTTGGGTGTCAAACAAATTGTTGTTTTGTCACTCCAGATGATCTTATACCACTGATCCACAGTCCGTCTTTCATGATCGGGTGTCAACTGTAAACGCCTTGTCCTCAGCTTGTTATTAATGAAAAGCTTCTTCTAAAGCCTGTGCGCTTTTAAGGCTGTCTTTAAATGGGTGTTAGGGTTCATCTTCTGCGATTGATGGCGCAAAATATCACTCCTTGGGCGTGACTTTTACGTCTTGAGGGACTGTCCTAGAAGTTGTCGTCAGAGAATCACTGCAGACCTTGCCATATTCAGAATGCAAGCGGTCGTTCGTTGGCTCCACAATGAAAAGACAAAATACGCGCTGTTACGTTTTAACCAATGACGTTATTTGGAGGTGGACTTTAGTAGATAGGCGTAGTTTCTGTCTTGAATTCATTCAAAGGTTCTGTGTTAATGTACACATTTTCTCTTCAAAAAGTGAACGTACAGTAAGATTTAAGATGATTTATGGCAGCCAAGTTTCCATTTTAACTTTTGGGGCCATTTAATAATTTTTATTTGGCTTAGATAATTAAAAAAAATCAGACAGAAATGAAAGATTTCGTTTCTTCCAGACGGGAATACTACTAAGCTAACTTATCGCGCCATCTAGCGCCCAAATTAGAATACTTTCGAGTCAGATAAATTGAATTTTAAAAAAATGTTCTACCAAGTTTTTCGGAATATAAAACCACTATATAAAACCACTCACTCGTACATTCTTGATAAATAAGTACAAAGGACACCGTCTCTGTACGAACAAATGAATAAGAAAATCAAGGAACCAATAAAAATTAAAAGTCGTAAAACTTTCAATTCATTAGTTTAGTCTAAAGATACACATGAGTACTTTCGGGCCACTTTGGTTCCATCTTCAGATGTGAGGTGAACACTTGAACAGTGCTGCAATTTATAGAAACCAGGGCAGTATGGGTAAACATAGTATGTGTGTGTGTTACGTCTGCGATGTTTAAGGTGGAGCTCCCCCGTTTTCTCCAGTCTCCTTTGGGTGATTATATAATCATTGTTTTCCATACAGGTAGTAAATCATATGGTATATAGTCATTACAACATTTGTTACGGGCTTTACAAATAAATAGACTTTCAGTTAATAACAGCATTGAACGGGATCTTGGCGTTACTAGGATTCTTGTATGGTCCCAATCCGGGTAGACAGTTCCATCGTTGACAGTTCGCGCTAAGACAGTATTTTGAAGCCCTGCCTTGATGTTGTAGTATTTGTTATACAGTATATATATATATATATATATATATATATTTTTTTTTTTTTAAGTTTTTCGGAATTTTTTTGGGTATATAAATAAGTTTTAAGGGATTCGAGGTGAACAAAACACGTTGTTGGAGAACAGAAACAATATCTTAATATTAATCGAAGTATGCTCCCTCTGAAGCTACAACTTTACCCCATCTTTCGGGCAGTGAACGTATGCCCCGAAGGAAGAATTTCGATTCCTTGGAAGAGATCCAGTTGTCCAGCCAATTTTTGATGTCTTCGTAAGAACTAAACCGTTCTCCAGAAAGTGCTGACTGCATCGACTGGAACAAATGGCAGTTCGATGGCGCAATATCTGGCGAATATGGCGGGTGGGGTAGAACTTCCCAGTCGGATCCTTCTAAGTACTTTTTCACAGGTCGAGAAGCATGTGGTCTTGCGTTGTCATGCTGTAAGATGACTTTGATGTGTCTAATCTCCCATCCCGGCCGTTTTTGCGTGAGAGCTCGTTTTAAACGCATTAATTGGGTTCGATACCGATCACCAGTAATAGTTTCTGACGGTTTCAGCAGTTCATAGGGGATCACACCCTTCTGGTCCCACCAGATACACAGCATTACCTTTGAACAATGGATATTGCGTTTTGACGTTGAAGGACCTGGTTCACCTGGCTTCACCCATGCTTTCTGCCCTTTAGTGTTATCGCACCATATCTATTTCTCGTCGGCAGTAATAATACGATGCAAAAAGCCCTTTCTTTTTGCCTTTGAAGCAGCAATTCGCAAATGGTTTTTCGACGTTCAAGGTCTCTTTCCCGCAAAGCATGTGGAACCCAATTCCCTTCTTTTTGCACCATTCCCATGGCAGCTGAACGTTGTGAAATGCATGGTTGACTAACATTTAATGCTGCTGCTGGTTCGTTTTGGGTCTGGCACGGATCCTCGTCGAGTAAAGCTTCCAATTCGGCATCAGCAATTTTTTTGGGTGGTCCAGAACGTTTTTGCCACTGACATCGAAACCGTTCCTTTTGAATCGTCTAAACCAATTCTCACATGTTTTTATCGATGGGGAATGTTTACCATAAATTTCTGGCATTAAGCGATAGCTGTCGGTAGCACCTTTCTTGACAATAAAGTAATGCACTAACACTTCCCGCAAATGCTGTTTAGTCGGGACGAAAGTTGCCATTTTCCATCGAGTAAAACAAATACGTCTTCGCACCTCAATCGAACGTCGCATACTGACTCTTGTCCGTCCGTCCGTCCATCTGTCTGCACGATAACTCGCTTAAAAATGGTTCTATTTCGATGAAAATGTAGTATGTTGTAGGGGACCACCTGGGGACGAACCCTATTGGAAATGCATGAAGTGGTCAGGACATAACAGCGCGATGCATTCCATTGCCCTTATGCGTCATAACTTGCGTAAATATTGTTCGATTTCGATGAATTTTTAATATGTCGTAGGGGACCACCTGTGGACAAAATCTATTGAAATGGGTGAAATAGGGTCAAAGGTCAGGGCATAGAAGCAGGATCCATTCCATCGCCCTTATGCGTAATAACTTACGTAAAAATACTTCGTTTCCGACAAAACCTTAGTATGTTGTTCCGATGGTATACTGAACCGTTTCTGTTAAATATCATCGAAATGAGGTCAAAGGTCGGGACACAGGAGCGAGATTTATTCCACAGCCATTACCTTCATAACTTGAGTAATGATTTCTGGTGTGTTGGAAAGCGTATTATAATCAATGCATTGCATGATTTTACTAACTTGTTTGGTCTTCAAGTTCAGTGTCGATCTTCCAAACTGTTAGTCATATTGAAATGAGTAATTTACCTGCTAACCGTCGAGTAGTGACAGCCAGAGTTTATGACAATTTGGCGATAGGATATCCCTTCATTATGCAGAACAATAATCTTAGCATGTGTAATGACTTTGTCTCCAGGCTAAACTAATAAATAAGCCCTTCAGAAGCATTCCACAACCTACGTAGAGGGCTCTCAACTACGAAATGCCAATACTACTCGTAAGGCACCCTCTATACACGCGGAAATCGGATTTTACAGACAGGTGAAGCGGATTGATTTCATTATTTCTTGGTCATTGGTGTTCCTCAAAGTCATTCTTTTTTGTCATAACTGTAAAATTAATGCAGATATGTTAAATCTTCATACACATTTTATATAAATCGTAAGGAACTCAAAACCTTTTATACAAGATTTTGAATTCCTTACGAAATTATCTTTAGAGTGATGTATCGATGCCATGGCATTTATCGATGCCTTGCCGAATGGCCGGTATTTTGCGGGCTAAAGTCTGGTCCTATTTATGAAATGTGATTCATCGACAACGATGGCAAACAATCCAGTGTACTCCATTATTTCAGTTTGAAAGCCCAGAACTTTTATAGTATTTTTTTATACTCTTAAAGACGCGTATCATCTTCCTATATTCTGTTGCTCACGTTTAAGTTACAGCCCACAGTGGTGCATAAAATGTGGGAACAACTATATACAATTCAATTTTAATGTTCAACAAATATACTACTTACATACAGTGGCGTGCAAAATTTAAGGACGAGATGATTTTTCGAATGTAACGTCGTGTAGAAGTGCTCCACATCGACTCAAATCATACCCTAAGATCCCCAAGATGTAAGAATATGGGACAACTGAGCAAAACTGTCCAAACAAGGAATCCAAAGGATACAAAAACACTTTATTGAAAAGGTAGCTTCGAGCACAACTGGACAGAAGACAGAAACGTCCATGTGACAGGCGGCTGCCAAGAAAAATCCAGTCTTTAGTAGGGGATATGATCACCTCTGACTGCGTTGCAGGATTTACAACGTCTGTCCATGCTGAGGACGAGGTTGTCAAGGAGCTGTTGAGGCATCGTGGCCCATTCTTCTTGTTGCGCCAATTGCAGCTGCGGAATTGTTGCTGGCGGCTGGTGACGTGCTGCCAAGCGTCTCCCGAGAAGGTGCCACACAGTTCGATTGGATTTAGGTTCGGGGACCTTGAGGGCTATTCCATGAGTTGAATATCTTCACTCTCCAACAGCTCTGCGACAGCTACTGTACGATGAGGTGTAGCGTTGTCGTCCATGAAGAGGAACTCAGGACCCACAGCACCTCTAAACAGACGCAAGTGATGCAGGAGAACCTCGGTACAATAGCGAACACCAGTGACTGAAACTCCTTGGAAGATGTGGAGGTCAATACGGCTACCAAACATGATACCGCCCCAAACGAGAACTCCGCCATCTCCAAACCGGTCACTTACGAGGATGTTGGAGGTGTGATTGCGTGTTTCCTGCTCTCTCCAGATGTGTATTCGCCCAGAATCACTCGTCAGAGTAAATCGGCTCTCATCCGTAAAGCGAACTCGAGCCCATTGCTGATGTGTCCAGTTCTTGTGTTCCTGGTACCACAGAAACTGCCGTCTCCAATGAGCAGGCGTTAATGGCACACACCGTACTGGTTGTCGTGCAAATAGACCACCTTTGTGGAGCCTCCTTGTAACGGTCAAACGCGATAACGGAAGTCCAGTGATCTGTTGCATGTGCCAAGCGATTTCTCCCGCTGTCTGCCGTCTCTATCTTCTCGCCTGTCGGACAATATACCGGTCGTCCGCCGCAGTGGTTCCTCGTGGACGACCACTGCCAAACTCTCCGACAGCTATTCCTGTCGTTTGAAATGCTCTCCAAGTTCGTGAAACGATTCTGTGAGCGATCCCCAACTCCTCGGCCACACTAGTCACACTTCGACCTTCTTCCAAATTCCCTATGACGTGACCTCGGGTAAAGTCATCCAGATGTCGTCTACTGGATTGCCTGTTGGCCATATCACACGTGGCAGCAACTCAACGTCGTTCAAACCGATGTACACCGTGCAATAGCTTTCACCGAATTGCTGAGCGTACACCGCACGCGTGATTTATACCCTTCCGACACTACCCCCCCCCCCTACGTCATGCTGCATATTTGTGCATGGCCGACCGTATTGGACATTAGTCTATCTGCTGAGTGGTCTTTTCGCCGGTCTGCCTGCCCGTTCCGCTGTTATGCTAATTTCTCCTCTTCGTCCTTAATTTTTGCACACCAGTGTACAATGCTTCTTCACTACCATCCACCAAACACCCCGAGTTCCGTTGTAAGAATTGCATGTGCTTAGTAGTAACCCAACGATAATTCATTTCTAGGCCTATCTTTTCCAGTCTTGTGTCGAGGCCAGTTGTAACTTGTAAGCACTGTGAAGCAGAGTTCCTTACTATGAATTGTTGTTCCATTCTGTTGTAACAAATTTCATTCTTGAGGATTAGGACCAGTATCATCAAGTCAGCAGCGGTATTAGTCCTTAATGTCGATTCAGTGGGGACGTGGGGTTAAAGTTGTCAACCGACCCAGCACAAGTATCCTTGGTGCGAAATATAGACTGAACAAGAAAGTATATTACATAAGTTGATTATAAAGTCTCTATGTTCACCATAATACATCCACCAAGCGTTGCTATTCATTATATACCCATTTGTCGTGATGTGTGTGGTTTAGCTGTGATCCAAAGTAAGTTAATTTATAGGCCTATCACTTCCAGTCTTGTGTTGAAGTCAACTGCAACCTGTAGGGCACTGTGAAGTAAAATTCCTCACTATGAGTTCTATTGTAACAAATATTCAAGAGCGCCGGACTAAACTTGTGTCGCCGACCCGGTGGCGCAGTGGTCTAAGGCGCTGGCCTATGATCATTCGTCCGTAAGGGGTCCGGGTTCGAATCCCGGTCAGGCATGGATGTTGTGTTTGTCTTACGGCACTGGCTCTCTCCCTTCCCTGGAGCCAGTGACCCTAAATTAGGGACGGGCGACTGCTTATAGCCCATTGAGTTGCTCACGGTGGTCGTTAAACCTCCAATCAAAAAAAAAAAAAAAAAAAAAAAAAAAACTTGTGTCATTAAATCAGCAGTTTACAGACTCAGTTCCGGAGGGGGGGGACTGAGCAAGATCACATGATACGAAGGTTAAAATAAAGTTCCTATGTACCCTATATACTTCCACCACGAACTACCAACCACCATATGTCCATATCTCATGGTGTTTCCGGATTCACGTTTCACCAGTTTTGTCCCTGGCGTTTTCAACGGGAATGTTCATCTCACGTCAAAGTCCGATTCACTGAAAATCATGTGCCTTAGTGCGCATGGGCCTCTGCCTCTATATTACGTAGTCTTCAATACCATCTAGTGTTGAACCAAGTTGTTCTGATGTTCGTCTGTGCTTATTGCTTATTTTTTTTTTTTTTTTCATTTTCAGGTTCAATAAGGTGCTTCCATGCGTATGATAATTCACATGGACTATTTTATTCAGTTATAATGGATAGCCTCACGTGGTGGATGTATTATGGTGTACATTGAGACTTTATAATCAACTTATGTATTATACTTTCTTGTTCAGTCTATATTTCGCATCAAGGATACTTGTGTTGGGTCAGTTAACAGCTTTAACTCCACGTTCCCACTGAACCGAAATTATAGACTGGTAACGCTGCTGACCTAATCCTCAAGAATGAAATTTGTTAAAACAGAAGGAAACAACAATTCATAGTAAGGAGCTTTGCTTCACAGTGCTTACAAGTTACAACTGGCCTCGACACAAGACCGGAAGTGATAGGCCTAAAAACAAATTTTCGTTGGGTTACTACTAAGCGCATGCAATTCTATCAACGGAACTCGGGGTGTTTGGTGGATAGTAGTAAAGAAGCATTTTATGTAAGTAGTATATTTGTTGAACATTAAAATTGAATTGTATATAATAGTCCTCACATTTCATGCACTACCATGGGGTGTAATTAACTTAAACGTGAGCAACAGAATATAGAAAAATGATACACGTCTTTCAGAGTATTCATCTCCACAACTTAAATCTTGGCCCTCAGTCTCCGGCAGCTGGAATGTACCTGGCCAAGGCAGCGAGCAGCCAGTGCGACATGAAGACAGAGGGTGCGAAGAATCCCCGGAGGACCGGACTAGGCTGCCATTTGATGCTGACCTTGGCTACGTATAATGGACGCTCTTTATCTTCTAATTCAAGACTTCTTGAATTGAAAGAGGAACTGCAAAGGATCAAGTGGGACATCGTCGGGCTAAGTGAGGTAAGGAGTGTGGGACAGATACTGGCAGAACTAGTGGTGTTGGATTTATAATAAACAAGAAACTGAAGGAAAAAGTTGTAGAAATTGAAAGTTCCTCTGACAGAGCTGCACGACTCGTTATCCAACTCTCGAGAAGATACCAGGCTCAGATTATTCAAACTTATGCACCCACCACAAGTCATCCTGAAGAAGAAATTGAAGAATTTTATGAGGAAATTCGTCATCTAAATAATAAAGGTAAGCAGCACTTGAAGATAATTATGGGAGATTTCAATGCAAAAATAGGGCAACAGCAACAGAACGAAACTTCAGTAGGTAAATTCCGTCACGGCAACAGAAACCAGCGTGGAAATACTGTCGTTCAGATTACAGAGGCAGAATGGTTTTTCATCTTGAACACCTTTTTCAAGAAAAAGCCAAACAGGAAATGGATATGGAGACGTCCAAATGGGACAAGTGAAATTGATTTTATTATGTGTAACAAAAAATTCGTCATAGAAGACTGCAGTGTGCTAAACCAGTTCAACATAGGTAGTGACCATAGATTGGTGAGATGTAAGATGCACCTCAACACTAAACTCGAACGTGGCAAGCTCATAAGACAAACAAAATGTATCGACATAATCAACCTTAAAAAACACCATAATACCTTCAAGTTGGAACTGAAGAACAGATTCTCTGTTTTAGATGGCCTAACATCGGAGGAAGTGGATATTTCTGAAGTTAACAGAAAAGTAACTAACGTTCTTATGGAAACAGCAACAAAGTTAGCTGGGTCTAAGAACAAGTTGCATGTGAACAAATTATCAGGAAAAACCAAAATGTTGATGCAAAAAAGAAGAGAGATGAGGATAACTAAAGAAGATGTCACTTCCAAAGTGAAATATATAGAGCTATGCAAGACAGTTCGAAAAAGTATCACTGAAGACGTAAGGAAGTTCAACTGTGAACTAGTGAGGAAAGCAATTGAAAACAACCAAAGCCTAAAGACAGGAAAGGGTCATCTCAATAAGGGAAGAAAACAGATTATGGCACTGAGAAAAGATGATGGTTCTGTAACAAGAAATAGAGGCGAAATTTTGACAAGAGTGAAAGATTTCTACCCCAAATTATGTGAAAGGGACGATACATGTACTCCAGACATCATGAAAGGTATCAGAGTTCTTCCAGTCCTCCCAGCAGAAGTTGCACATGCAATCAAGAACATGAAGCGGGGAAAAGCTCCAGGAGAAGATGAAATTACTGTAGACATCATAGAAGAAGCAAGTGGAGAAATCGAAACAGTACTTGCCCAAATTTTCACTCCATGCCTTAATGAAGGGAAGATTCATGAGAATTGGAACAACGCTACAATGATCCTGCTACATAAAAAATGGGACATTGAGGATCTCAGGAACTACAGACCTATCAGTCTCTTATCAGTGATTTATAAAATCTTCACTAAAGTTCTTTCACACCGCTTGAAGGTAACACTGGACATGGCTCAACCGAGAGAACAAGATGGATTCAGGAGTGGCTACAGAACAATAGATCATATCCACGTACCGAGAGAACTAATTGAAAGAGAGAGGGAATATGAACTTTCATTATGCATGGCTTTTATCGATTATGAAAGAGCTTTTGATTCGGTGAAACCATCAGCAGTTACAATGACTTTGAAATCCTACGGAATTGAAGATGCATACATTAATATTATTACCAACATCTATGAAAATGCAAGTGCAAAGATTCTGCTGTTTGAAAATACAACGCATATAAAAATTAGAAAGGGAGTGAGACAAGGTGACACCATATCTCCGAAGCTCTTTAATGTCACATTGGAAAATGTCTTTCAATCACTGAACTGGGAAAACAAAGGGATAAAGATTAATGGATATTTTCTAACCCACCTTCGTTTTGCTGATGGCATAGTCATTTTTGCAACTACCCCATCAGAGCTGCAGAATATGATCCAGGAACTTGCTGACAAGAGTAAAGAAGTGGGATTAAAAATGAACTTTCAGAAGACAAAAGCGATGTACAATGCTTTTACAAGAAATGAAGATTTATCGATTGATGGAGAAAAGCTGGAGATAGCAGACACATACGTTTATCTTGGACAGCAGATATCAAATGAGGGTCACATTGGTGAAGAAATAAATCGGCGTACAAAACTTGCCTGGAGAGCGTTTGGAAAACACAGCATAATTTTCAAGATCAATATGCAATTATGTCTTAAAAGAAAAAGGAAAGTGTTTGATCAATGCATTCTTCTAGTGCTTACGTATGGTGAAGGGACGTGGACCTTAACTAAAAGAGACATACAAAGGCTGAAGACAACTCAAAGCAGCATGGAGAGGTGCATACTTGGTGTAACCAGGAGAGATAAGAAGAGGAACTCGTGGATCCGAAAAATGACAAGAGTGGAAGACATCATGATCAGAGTTAAGTCCTTGAAATGGCAACGGGCTGGACATACTGCCAGAAGGACAGACCAATGATGGACAGCTGAAATTTTAGATTGGATTCCAAGGGACAGGAAAAGACCCAGAAAAAGACCACGTGAGAGATGGGTGGATGAAATTCAAAAGTATGCTGGAGTGACATGGAGGAGACTGGCACAAGAGAGACCGTTGTGGAGGAAACTTGGGGAGACCTTCGTCCAGCACTGGATTGATAATGCTTGACAATGATGATGATGATATGGATTGATAATGGTTGACGATGATATATATATATATATATATATATATATATATATTGGAGGGTGTTTTTCAGTCGCTGAGCTGGGAAAACAAGGGGATAAAGATTAATGGAGATTATCTAACCCACCTTCGTTTTGCTGATGACGTAGTAATTTTTGCAACTACCCCATCAGAGCTGCAGAGTATGATCCAGGAACTTGCTGACAAGAGTAAAGAAATGGGATTAAAAATGAACTTTCAGAAGACAAAAGTGATGTTCAATGCTTTTACAAGAAATGAAGATTTATCGATTGATGGAGAAAAGCTGGAGATAACAGACACGTACGTTTATCTTGGACAGCAGATATCAAGTGAGGGTCACATTGATGAAGAAATTAATCGGCGTACAAAACTTGCCTGGAGAGCTTTTGGAAGAAACAGCATAATTTTCAAGAGCAATATGCCATTATGTCTTAAAAGAAAAGTGTTTGATCAATGCATCCTTCCAGTGCTTACGTATGGTGCAGAGACCTGGACCTTAACTAAAAGAGACATACAAAGGCTGCAGACAACTCAAAGCTGCATGGAGAGGTGCATGCTTGGTGTAACCAGGAGAGATAAGAAGAGGAACTCGTGGATCCGAAAAATGACAAGAGTGGAAGACATCATGATCAGATTTAAATCTCTGAAATGGCAATGGGCTGGACATACTGCCAGAAGGACAGATCATCGATGGACAGCCGAAATTTTAGATTGGATTCCAAGGGACAGGAAAAGACCAAGAAGAAGACCACATGGGAGATGGGTGGATGAAATTCGAAAGTATGCAGGGGTGACATGGAGGAGACTGGCACAAGACAGACCGTTGTGGAGGAAACTTGGGGAGACCTTCGTCCAGCAGTGGATTGATAATGGTTGATAATGATGATGATGATATATATATATATATATTTTTTTTTAAGGCACCTGAGGTGAGTGTTGATAAATGGTAAAAATGTACGGTACCTAATATCAAAAAATAGCAGATTACATGTAAAAAAAAGCTTGATTAAGTGAAGAAGTCTCAATAACTTACGCTGAAGAAAGTTTATGTATTTTATGTTTAGAAGAAACCTTTCGCACTGTAGTGTGCAACGTGAATATGGTTTGTTATTAACATCGTACGAGTAGAAATTATTTAGAAAAAGTTGGGCTGTTAAAAGATATAAACGGATCATTGAACTTACCTCCGTTTTAGAAATCTCTATAACGCTTCATATTCTATGCAGCAGTACCTGTTCAAGAAGTTTGTACTTAATGAATACTTGGTATCGTACAAGTGGAGTTGTTGCTCTTTTTCTTTTCAGTTTTGTGCTGCATCATTCCAGATTTACTTCTGTCGTTGTTCAAACAGTTTCACCATCCCTTCTTAAATCTTATTCATATCTTTTTTCTAGTTAGTTGTATGTTTATAACTCTAAGCCCACCGTGCCATTCCTTCATCTCCAGTGCATATCCTAATTAGCGCCTAATTTATGGCTTTCCTTGAAATTTCTGTCATTTAACCATTGCTCACATTCATTAGCTTTAGATCTAATCGTAACTTTAGATCCCTTTTTTTACGCTTCAAAAATGTGTGATGCTTCTTCCACACATCGTCTGGAATTCATGAGAATCTCTTTTCATACGCTTCAAAAATGTGTGATGCTTCTTCCACACATCGTCTGGAATTAATGAGAATCTCTTTTCATACGCTTCAAAAATGTGTGATGCTTCTTCCACACATCGTCTGGAATTAATGATAATCTCTTTTCCTACGCTTCAAAAATCTGTGATGCTTCTTCCACACATCGTCTGGAATTAATGAGAATTCCTTCTTCCACAGTCAGCTAGCTCCTTCAAGCATGGCTTGCCGGATGACTCAGAAAACTACAATTCCGTCACAGCCCTTTCTCAAGTGGGTATATATGTGATGAATCTATCTCAAAGCTGACGCACATGTCATAAAGGCAAAGTTGTAGTGATAAGCTTCGTCGGTGCAATTTATTTGGGAAAACAACTTGCCGAGGAGGCGTGGATTTGAATCTATACACCGGTAAAATGGCTTTCTTTCACAATAGTTTAGCCCTCTTTGCGATTGGTAGAGTAAGATCCAGGAACATCCCCACAATAGTCAAGAACTGAGAATAAAGAGGACTTCATGGAATGAAAATCTGATACACAATACTTTTGCAAGAAACGAATTCAGAGGTTGATGGAGTAAATTTAGAAGTAGCTGATGCCTGCATCTTTGTTGGACAATAGATAAATAGCGAGGGTCACATCGGAGAAGAAATCAGGCGGCCTGTAAAATTTGACTGAAGTGTATTTGGAAGATACTGTGCACATTTTAAAGGAAATTTACCATTATGTCTTAGAAGACAGTCAATCATCAGCATAATACTAATCTGATTATGAATCAAAGACAGACCTTAAGAACGGGGGTAAAAGCTTAAAAAAGGCATGCAGAGAGATTCAGATGCGTAACTAGCCATCAGACTCAGATGGCCGCCCCGGTGGCGCAGTGGTCTAAGGCGTTGGCCTCTGATCATTCGTCCGTAAGGGGTCCGGGTTCGAATCCCGGTCAGGCATGGATGTTGTGTTTGTCTTACGGCACTGGCTCTCTCCCTTCCCTGGAACCAGTGACCCTAAATTAGGGACGGGCGACTGCTTATAGCCCATTGAGTTGCTCACGGTGGTCGTTAAACCTCCAATCAAAAAAAAAAAAAAAAAAAAAAGACTCAGGTGCGTAACTAGCCAATTCTATGTCCGGGGCAAACCACAAAATGTTGCGCCCCTCGTAAGTTTTTTTGTCTGTTTTGCTTTAGTTTCCGGGTTTAACGACCACCATGAGCAACTTTAAGGGACATAAGCTGTCTCCCATCCCTAAATTAGGGACGCTTACCTATAATAATGCATCTGGGTTAGAATCCTGGAGAAAATGTAGATGGTGTATCTGTCCTACGACACTGGCTCTCTACCTTCACTTGTGCAAGTGGGCCTGAAATCAAGAACAAGCGACTGCTTATAGCCCATTGAGTGACTTGGCTCACGGTTGTCGTTAAACTCCTCAACATAAAAAAGTTCGACTCTTTGTGCAGCTTTCTTCAACTAGTTCGTACCATCGGTACCACACCAAAACAGACCGAATGCAGCTTGTGTCTCGCGCCATAATAATGATAGAAGCCCCGAATAAGCTTCAACAACGTGAACGATATCCTTATCTTGCGATGAATGTACAAGTGCGCCTTCATTTCTGAATGTGAGCAATTAACAACCGTGAACCTTTTGAGAGCCGCCCCGGTGGTGCAGTGGTCTAAGGCGCTGGCCTCTGATCATTCGCCCGTAAGGGGTCCGGGTTCGAATCCCGGTGAGGCATGGATGTTGTGTTTGTCTTACGGCACTGGCTCTCTCCCTTCCCTGGAAACTGTGACCCTAAATTAGGGACGGGCGACTGCTTATAGCCCATTGAGTTGCTCACAACTGTACCAAAAACTTGCGCGAAGATTTCGTTTCTAACTCCAATAAAATTATGAGCTGAGATTTTTACACCATCTCTTGAGCCAACCGCCTCCACCTGTCCCGCCCTAGTTACGCCTCTGCAGAGACTACCGGCAAGTCAAACAAGAAAGATGACACCGAGTTGTCAGTTGCAATGAGAACCAGAGCTGAGACGGGCTGAGTCCGAGCCCGAAAAACCAAACAGAGCCCGCGCGTGAGTCGGGTTCGGTCTGTAGAATATTTAATGCTGTTCGGGCTCGGGCTCTTAGAAAGAGGGAGAGCTAGAGAAGTGTTTTATTTATGAAAGTGACTTTCTAATGATTTAGCAAATGAAAAGCTTTGTAGTTGGTAAAAGGAATTTTCCGGGAAATGGTTCTGGTTGGGGAGCGGGCATTCGAGATGGCTATTTATTCCGGGTTTGGGTAAAAAATGCCATAGGCCACGCATTAGTGTGATTCTGCAGAGAAGAAAAAAAAAATATATTTTTTTTTGATTGGAGGTTTAACGACCACCGTGAGCAACTCAATGGGCTATAAGCAGTCGCCCGTCCCTAATTTAGGGTCACTGGTTCCAGGGAAGGGAGAGAGCCAGTGCCGTAAGACAAACACAACATCCATGCCTCACCGGGATCCGAACCCGGACCCCGTTCGGACGAATGATCAGAGGCCATCGCTAAGACCACTGCGCCACTGGGGTGGCAAAAGCTTTTTGAAGAACTATAAATATTGTATACTTGATAGCATGCCAATGATAATTTAGCCTCCGCCTCCACGCAGTAGCTCCATGCTAATTCTATTTAGCAACGTATACATATTGCAGCGCACTATGGCGCGATAATATTAGCATTATTTGAGCAACATACAATTGCAGCACCGCCAGATCATTTTGGATGGCCGACCGCCCGGAGCACTTAAGGTGGAAACGAACGGTCAAATAAAATCGTACAGTTACACTATAAAAAAGGATAGAGGTTCCTTTCCCACTCCCCATTTGAGAAATACATTGGCTAATTTCAGGAGGAGGAGAGAGTGGAAGTGTCGAAAATTAGATGTTTTTTATTAATGCTTGAACAAGTTAACCAATTCTCGGGCTTGTTTGGGCCAGAGCTCTATCTCGCAATATAAAATTCGGGCTCCGAAAATTGAGCCCGAACACAGCTCTGATGAGAAATTCTTTTGAATCATGTCCGACGCGAACAAAACATTTCAATGTTACCCATAATCAATGGAACCCATTACAGGCAATACAAAAAAAAAAAAATGACTGCATTTCTACAATCGATAAAATATCTTGAAACAGAAATAATTACTTTCCACAACTAGCTGGTTGAAAAGTCTGTTATAAAAATTAACAAATTGTGCTCAAAAAATTTGTCATAGCTAAAGGAACATATTCACTGATAGCCACCCAAAATGCAGCACCAAGAAGGACACGAGATAGCAAAGCCAGATTTACTGGACACATAACAACAGATACAAAGATAAAACGATTGAGCATACAGGTCCGTTCGACTTGCGGAACACGCACACATCAATAGTTCGTGTGGGCCCCATGGCTGGCAATACCGGCCGCTACACGCCGCGGCATCAAACGAAAGAGACTTTGGATGTGGGCTTGGGGTATGCCGGTCCAGGCTGCTTCCACACGTTGCCACAGTTCATCAGACGTAGCCGCGGGTGGTGCTTGCCGGGCCGCTCGGTTGCCGATCAGCCACCAGACGTGTTCGATGGGCGAAATATCGGGAGAACAGGCAGGCCACGGTAGCAGTGACACCTGGTGGGCCATAAAGAATTGTTGCATGATGCGTGCCACGTGAGGGCGCGCATTGTCCTGTTGAAACGTGGCAGCTGGCAGGTCCTGCAGGTAAGGGAGGACTACAGGCTCCAAAACGTCGGAGATGGTGCGGTGGATGTTGAGTGTACCGGCGATGCGCACCAGAGGGGTGCGGGTGTCATATCCAATTGCGCCCCAAACCGTAACGCCAGGCGACGGACCGCTATGGCGATGCGTAATGCAGGCGTCATACAGGCTCTCGCCGTGGTGACGCCACACGCGGATCCGACCATCGCGGTGTTGCAGGCAGAAACGGGATTCGTCGGAGAAGACAATGTCGTGCCATTCCGTAGTCCAGGTGCGGCGTTCAACGGCCCACTGCCTACGCACTCGCCGGTGGTGTAACGTCAATGGTAATTGGAGCAATGGGCGCCGTGCGACAAGTCCCCGCACCTGCAGATGACGTCGAACGGTACGTGCTGACACAGGTTGGTGGCCAAACGCACCCTAATTCCTGTGCTAACGTTCGTGATGTGGTGATGAGAGCCGTCAATATCAATGTCAATGCACAACATGCCGGCCCTCTCGTTCGGTGGTGTGCCGCAGGCGCGGCAATCGCTCACGTCTCTTCGTCCGTCCTTCCTGCACCCACCAAATCCATACTCGCCTCACTGTGGCTGGATGTCGTCCGACACGGGCGCCGATGTCTCGGTACGATAAACCGCTGTCGCGATAAGCCACTATTCGTCCTCTGCGGAACTCCGAAACGTGCTGGAATGACTCCCGTATTCTGCAACGCGGCATCAGGAAGCTTCCCACGCACATGTCCGGCAGCACAACACACTTCTACTACTTACACTCCGCCTTCTGTGTACCCTTCTCATAGTGCTTCTCGGTGGCGTTCCGGGCTCACATGATTTGCATATGCCCTGCAATGCTAATCGTTTGCATGTTCTCTCGCGGGCGACGCATGCTGCGAATTTCAGGCCAATCGCACGCTTCCTTCTTGGTGTTGCATTTTAGGTGGCCAGCAGTGTAAAATACAACGCAATTTTTATATCAAACAGTTACAAGAACAGATGTAGAGGAAAACATGATCTGACTGAACGCCACCTAGCGGAATAATTTTTAATAACGGAAAAGTAAAAAAAAGCTGTGGCAGGTATTCTTCATAGCAAAAGCTATAGTAAGAAAAAAAAGTTTTCAAATACATTTCTTCGCGAAGCAAAGATAACGATAAAAAATGGTTTGACATTTCTGCCCCTTAGCGGGCAAACTATGTACTATTTTAAAGAGATAATATGCCGCCCCGGTGGCGCAGTGGTCTAAGTGATGGCTTCTGACGATTCATCCGGAAGTGGTCCGGGTTCGAATCTCGATGAGGCATGGATGCTGTGTTTGTCTTACGGCACTGGCTCTCTCCCTTTCCTGAGTGACCCTAATTTAGGGACAGGCGACTGCTTGTAGCCCGTTGAGTTGTTCACGATGGTCGTTAAACCTTCAATAAAAAAAAAAAAAGAAAAAGAGATGATATTCCCAATCTTAACTGTAACGAACGGCATACATAGAAAAAGAAATTTTTCAAAAGGACTTTTGAAACTGGGGATACAACATCAAACCGAAGTACACACTAACACCACGTAGTGACAGAACTGTTAACTACAAAACTTCACGAGTAGAGGCAAAGTGTTCCACAAAATATATAGCACACGGCGTTCATTTTTTTTTAAATCGGAGTTTTAAAAGCAGAGATATTAACAAAAACCGATAAGACATTTGCGCTCCTAACGGCAAAATTGTGCACTATTTTTGGCAATAAATGTACACAAAATGTTTGGGCAGTTAGTAGTATGTGACCGAAAGATATTTTTTCAATTGTCTTTTCAGATGCGCAGATGCTGCTGCTAATATGCTGCAAACATAAACGTTAACTTATGACCTCTTAGTGGCACACGTGTTTATTCAGAAAAATTGGAAATCATATGCAAAACATTTTGCACTCGAAACGCTCCCCGACAATTTTTTTTAATCGGACTTTTAGAAGCAGAGATATCAACCAAAATAAGGTTTGCATCTACGTCCCCCCCCCCCCGACGTAAAGTTATGATCTATTTTAAGCACAAGGCATTCTCAAAAAAATGCTTGTCGTGGTGAGAGGTATCTGACCACGAAAGAAAGAAACTTTTAAATAGAACTTTCAGAAGCGCAGATATTGCCGCAATTATATCAGAAACAGAAATATACACCTACATCCCCTAGTGGACAAACCATTCTTTACAAGAACATGAAATTATATGCAGAATATTTCCCACCAGAATCTCTGTCGGAATCAGAATTTTTCAAACCTGATTTTCAGAAGCAGAGATATCGGGGAAATCGCAGTATAACTTAACACCCCCTAGCGGAAAAACTGTGCATTACTTGAAAAAGAAAATGTACCCAAAATAGTCTTCGTTATAAATGGTATAGAATTGAAGAAAGAGTGTTTTTAAATCGGACGTTTAGAAGTAATTATATTGAGTAAATTGTATTTTGAAGTCGATAGCGTCTACCTTTTCGCCCTCTGGTGGCAAAGTTGTGCATTGCAGAAAACCGGAAGGCAAAGATCATCGCTCTCACACTTCAAGCTTGCCGCACTGGTGGCGGTGTGGTCAAAGAGCTGGCTTATGACCATTCGGGAAAAGGAACTTAAGGATCGAGAAAATGACAAGAGTGGATTGCATTATGATCAAAGTTAAAACACTGAAATTACAATGTGCTGTACATATTGCTAAAAGAATTGACCACCGTTGGAGAACTGAGATATTAGATTGGATACCAAGGGACAGGAAAATACCCAGAAGAATACCATTAGGGATATAGTCGGATGATATTGAAAAGCATACAGGAGTGACATTCAAGAGAATTGCTCAACACAGGGAGTTGTGGAAGAAACGTCGGAAGACTTTCATCTAGCAGTGAGTCGAAAATGATTGATGATGGTAAAAGAGCAAAAACGTCTTTAACGCAAATATAATCTTTTCATTTTTCAACAAGAGCTTTAAACTTTTTGAACCCTACTTCATTCAGTTTATGCGTTGCAAGTTGTTTTTGTCCATAAATTAATGTCTGCCCTGCCGCCTCGGCAGCGCAGTGATCTAAACGCTGGTTTCTGATCATTCGTCTGAGATGGGTCCGGGTTCGAATCCCAGTGAGACATAGGCGTTGCGTTTGGCTTACGGCACAAGCTCTATTCCTTCCCTTGAACCAGTCCTCCTAAATTAGGAACGGACGACTGCATATAACCCACTAAGTTGCGCAGTGGTTCGTTAGAACCTGCCGGCCCCCAAAAACATGTTTACTTCCAACCTTCCCCCGAACATGACACATATCAAATAGTGGAGAAGTAGTTTTTTTGTGTTGAAATAACTAGGAGAAGTAGGGAAAGTAATGCGATATTAACTCATATTTTTGTTTAATTTCTCCAGAACAAAGGTTTTTATCATTACTGAACGGTATATCTTTCTAACAATTAATTTTCTGGGGATTTTCTTTTGTCCTTTCCCAACTGAAAATGGCCGCGCCGGTGGCGCAGTGGTCTAAGCTCTAGCTTCTGACCATTCGTCCTAGATGGGTCCAGGGTCGAATCCCACTGAGGCATGGCTGTTGTATTTGTCTTACGGCACTAGATCTCTCCCGTCCCAGGAACCAGTGACCCTAAATTAGGGACGGACGAGTGGTTATATCCTATTGAGTTAGTTGCTCAGGGTGATCGTTAAATCTTCAAGCAAAAAATGAATAAATAAACAGAAAATAAAATTGATTCCTGTCTTACCTTGGATATGTGGCGCATACGTCTTGTCACATTATCACGCAATTCTGTCTGTTACAACCAAGGAATTTGGAACAGGACTTCTGGAGATGCTCTGGGCGTGTTAAGGTGGACGTCTAGCGATTTTGCTTCATATACTTCCATGGGCAAACGTTTGTACACATTTTCTTCACCATTAAAGCGTTTCCAAGAATGAAAATTTGAACATCGATTAAAATAACTTCATATTATAACTTGGAATACTTAATATTTTCTAAAACATAACCATTATTATATTAAAAATCAATTACTTTTCCTTTGGTGGTGTTGAGACCAGAAAAAAGATGGCGCGACCTGTACCTTGATGATGTCAGTAGACAAGCAAATGTTGGATTGCTTAATTATGGTTATGTTTTAGAAAATATTAAGTATTCCAAGTTATAATATGAAGTTATTTTAATCGATGCTCAAATTTTCATCCTTGGGAACGCATTAACTGTGAAGAAAATGTGTACAGAAGTTTGCCCATTGGAAGTATAGGAAGCAAAATCACTAGATTTAACAGTGAAACCACAAAGTGTGGGAATATGATGTTGTTTACCTGATACCCATAGTGTGTCATGCAGTTTCAGCTGTGTGTATTTTTGCGTTGAGTGATTTTGGGTTGCAGAAATCATGTAAATATCAAGTCGGAATGAATTATGCTTCACAGACGAGTTGTTTTCAATTTTAACGTTATGTTTTGTTTTTAATTCGCACTACACTAACGTTTCATAAATTTGAATTTAAAATAGAAATGAGAGGGTGCCTCAAAAAATTAAAAAATTAATTAATCCAGCATTTTTTCATACATTGGCAGCAAGCTACGATGCAAAGTTAGAATCATTTACGACGAAAGAATGCGATTCACCCAACTCAAAATGCATTCCAATAGCCTTGAAAACCATCAGCTTTCCCACACTTTAATAGTCGCCGCTTGCGGTTAATTGTCATAGGCAGTACGAACGCTCGAACCACTAGATATCTGCCGTGCGTCGGATGGGTATGTTAAGCCTTTGGGCCCAGGGTACTGGGCCCCCGTTTATAAACAAAGGCGTTTTCCTTCCCCGTTCTGCTTCGCTTCCGCGTAAGTTTCCTATCGGGTACTGTAGCCCAAATCTCCTAGCTTCCTATTTCTAAGGGTTGTTGAAGACCAGGGGTCCGACACTCCCTTCCTAAAATCCCCTTCATATGATCTGATATAAACTAATTGACAAAGGCATCTTCACATATCTGCTCCATTGACTAGGACAACTCGAGATATTTTTTTCTAACTACCTTGGTTGCAGCGCGTGCAGTGAAATCTCTGCGGGGCACGTAGGAAAGGGAGGGGCTCAATCCCCCTACCCCCCATTGGATATCAAGGCACATTTTTCTCTCGAACTCCGAATCACACGATTTCTTT
Source organism: Macrothele yani (assembly GCA_039090855.1). Lineage (NCBI taxonomy): Eukaryota > Metazoa > Arthropoda > Arachnida > Araneae > Macrothelidae > Macrothele > Macrothele yani. Next base: position 33,932,431 of record CM077026.1, on the reverse strand, counting down.
TTATCTTTTAAAGCCGAATTTTAAATCTTGTTCATTAAAAATATCAAGATGTAACTGAAAAGCCGATAAAAAAAAACCTGACCCAAATCGCATTTTTTTTTTCCAACGAAGTCGCGGTTTTTTTCGAATCCCTTTGGATTAGTTTCATTGGTGCATTATTCCACGAACAAGAAACACACCAAAAGGTTTCACTCGCTGTGGCTCACACTCCTGGAAGATGCCTTTATTAACTATAAGACATGAGGAAAGACCAATCACTGCGATAGAATCCTTATCAAGTTGTGAAGCTGCTGTTTTTATCAAGAAATTACTAAAGATTCTATCAACGTTTCCTGCACCAACAGCCACTCCGGAAAGTACATTTTCTACTCTCAGGAGCCAAAAAATGCATCTTCGAAACACAATGTCGAATTTTCGACTTTCTGGACTTGCAATGCTGAACATTCATCCAGAAGTAGAAGAATATACAGGATCAACATTTTGAAGACAATGGCGGCGAAGCGCAGAAATTGTATCCTTTTTGCTCTACATTGTACAATGATACAAAGATATGTAAGTACAGTTTTATCGAAACTACTAGCAAAACTTTACATTATAAACATTCTACAGTATTATTTATTTCATAAAATACCTAATTTTAAAATTGCGCCTTTATAAATAATTCCGAGAAATTGAATACTGAGAGAGAAGTATTTTACATTAACCACATTTAATAAATCTATAGCTTTCTACATTACCTAAGGCTTTGTATCAAAATTTTGTAAATCAATATTTTATTTACACTGGGGGACAAACAAAAATATTGTTTTTCGTGGTGCCTGGAATTTACGAACTGATTATGGGTATTTTTGTGTCGCTGATTCCGGAAATGGTATCCTTTTCGCTCTAGCAGCTCTAGTTTTCGAGATATTGTTGGCGTTATTACCTAAAATTACTTTTTTCCGCCAGCATTTGTTCCCTGTTCGTATACATACCTTTGAATTTTCTGTTGGTGTCCGTGTTTGCGTGTGCACGTGGCATGTTTAGACGCGTTTTATTTCTGTTTCAGGCGTTGACATGGATTCATCACGAAGAAAATATGTTAATCATCCGGATATTTTTTGTTACTTTTGCGGAGAGTACATGTTCGCTCAACAGAGTTAAGCTATAACTGACTTTGTGAAAAGAGCACATTTTGCCTACTTCAAAGTGAAACTAGGGAACCAAGATAAGCCTTGGGCACCGCATATCTTGTGCAAAACGTGTACAGAGCACCTGCGACAGTGGACGAATGGACAAAGGAAGTACATGACATTTGGAATACCAATGGTATGGCGCGAACAGAGCAACCACAGTGATGACTGTTACTTTTGTATGCTGAATATAAAGGGCATTAATGGGAAGAACCGGAACAAGTGGATGTATCCTGATCTAGCCTCCGCTGGACTCCCTGTTCCACATTCAAAAGATATACCTGTCCCAACATGTAGCAGATTTCCAGAGCTCTCCGAAGAGTCGGATGAATCGGCTGGTGAGAAAAAAGCTATGCTGAGTAACATGATAATGATTTCCAAGGACCTTCACCAGCTGCATCAGGTTTCAGTCAAACGGAATTGAACGACATCATAAAGGACCTAAGTCTTCCGAAGGAGGCAGATGAATTGTTAGCTTTCAGTCTGGCAGAAAAAAATGTACTGTTACCGGGAACAAAAATCACAGTGTATCGCAACAGAAAAGAAGAGTTTCAGTCATTCTTCACAAAAGAAAACGAATTCGTCTTCTGCAGCAACGTGACAGGATTGCTGATGAAATTGGGCGTAATACACACTCAGTGAATAGCGGTTATTCATAGACAGCTCCAAATGCAGCCTCAAATGTGTACTTCTACATAACGGGAAAAGATGCAGATCAATCCCAATCAATCCCTCAGTTGGTATGCGGGCAGATCGGGCGACAATAGCCATAGTCCTAGAGAAGATAGCATACCGCGTTCACCACTGGGTCATGTGAGTGCATTTGAAGATGGTGAATTTTCTTCTAGGGTAGCAGGCCGGGTACACCAAATACCCGTGCTTTGTATTAAAATAGAGGAAAGTTCGTGCTTAGTTAGTCATGCAATAAAATATTGCCGTCCTATGCACGATTAAAATAACTAAAAGGTAAAAAAACTGATGCTCCTGTATACACCAAATGCGGTGAAAATGATCTAAATGACAGATTAAAACAACGTGCGTTATAACAACATGCACCAATTAGTGAGCACATCTGAGGATCATCCTCAGATGTGCTCACTAATTGGTGATTCCGACCTTTAAATAACAGAAGCGCAGGTAACAGGATTCAATCTGTGCGTTCACTGCGCATGCCTGGGTTATTCACGGGAGGATCCGGGTCGCCGAGTGGGTGGCTATATCATCTGGTGTTAAGGTATTCAAGGTGTTGTCATTCTGAGTATTATTTGATTCCTTTGGCAGGGTATTTTTCCAAGGATTGGGGATGTTCATTGGTAAATAGTCGTTGAAACATTGATTACCCTTGATGAATATCTGCATGACGGGATCCCTGTTGATTTTATCGCGGTCGTTGCGAATAATGGAGTAGATATTTGATGTTCTGAGCCCAAAATCGATTTTATGACGGTGACACAAGTTTTTCATAGTGCGAGTAACGTGTGGGTCATAGCACATGGACCCAACAAATTTCTTATTCCTAGTTTCTCTCTCGAGGGTAGACATGGTTGAGTTTCTGAGTCTTTTATTAACCGAATCCACCAAATGATCTTCATAACCGTGGTTTCGGGCGATTTCTTTAATTTTTGCAATCTCTTGTTTTTTCAGTTGGTTACTGGAGGAGTGTGTAATGGCTCGTTGTATCATGAATCGAATGGCTGCAAGTCTATGACTTAGAGGCTGCATAGAGTTGTAAACGATGATGCTAATGACAGACATAGGCTTCCTGAAAACTGTGGTTTGAATAGTATGATTTGTACTGTTTCTGGTTAGTGATATGCCCAAAAATGGCAAGTCTCCTTCAGATTTCAGTTCCAACGTAAAATTCACTGATGGATTTAGTGAAGACATGAAATCCTTAAAGTTCAGTAATTTTTCTTCAGTAACCAACCAAAAAAAAAAAAAATGTCATCGACATACCTCAAATATAGGCCCAAATCTTCAGGTAAAGGGTTCAGTGACAAGTGCTCTAGATGTTGCATAAATATATCTGCTAAAATTGGTGATAAAGGAGAACCCACTGGGACCCCCTCTCTTTGCCTGTAAATGATGTTGTTGATGCAGAAGTATGATCGATTTGAATAAGTCTTAGGGCACCAAGGATTGCGATGATCTCAGACACAGGCATGTCTAATTCTTTCATCTAGAGCACTTGATACTGAACCCTTTACCTGAAGATCTGGGCCTATGTTTGAGGTATGTCGATGACATTTTTTTTTGGTTGGGTACTGAAGAAAAATTACTGAACTTTAAGCATTTCATGTCTTCACTAAATCCATCAGTGAATTTTACGTTGGAACTGGAATCTGAAGGAGGCTTGACATTTTTGGACATCTCCCTAACCAGAAACAGTACAAATCATACTATTCAAACCTCAGTTTTCAGGAAGCCTATGTCTGTCTCTGGCATCATCGTTTACAACTCTATGCACCCTCTAAGTCATAGACTTGCTGCCATTCGATTCATGATACAACGAGCCATTACACACTCCTCCAGTAACCAACTGAAAAAAAAAAGAGATTGCAAAAATTAAAGAAATCGCCCGAAACCACGGCTATGAAGATCATTTGGTGGATTCGGTTAATAAAAGACTCAGAAACTCAACCATATCTACCCTCGAGAGAGAAACTACGAATTAGAAATTTGTTGGATCCATGTGCTATGACCCACACGTTACTCGCACTATGAAAAACTTGTGTCACCGTCATAAAATCGATTTTGGGCTCAGAACATCAAATATCTACTCCATTATTCGCAACGACAGCGATAAAATAAACAGGGATCCCGTCATAGAGTATATAGCATACCTCTTTACAGTATTGAGCCAGATGACCCACCTCTCACTTACATGGGATCTACCCAGAGGACGTTAGATATTAGAGTGAAAGAACATATTTATGACACCAAGACTCGAAACAATAAAACTGAATTATCACGCCTTACCAACAAAGGTTCTTATTATCCAGCTTGGCAGGAAGCTTCCATCGTTACAACATCATGGAACAAAACCTCGTCGCTTTTTGCTGAGAGTTTGATGGTGTTCATCAAGGGTAATCAATGTTGCAACGACTATCTACCGATGAACATCCCCGATCCTTGGAAAATTATCCTGCCAAAGGAATCAAATAATACTCAGAATGACAACACCTTGAATACCTTAGCACCAGATGACATAGCCACTCACTCGGCGACCCGGATCCTTCCGTGAATAACCCAGGCATGCGCAGTGAACGCACATATTGAATCCTGATACCTGCCCTTCTGTTATTTAAAGGTCGGAATCACCAATTAGTGAGCACATCTGAGGATGATCCCAAGAGGGATCGAAAGATCTCATGGTGTTTTAATCTGTCATTTAGATCATCTTCACCACATTTGATGTGTACAGGAACATCAGTTCTTTTAACTTTTAGTTATTTTAATCGTGCATAGGACGGGAATCTTTTATTCCGTGCTTTGTATATCTGTGGGACAGTAAAAATAAAAATCAACTCTGGGTGAGAAGACAGTGGCCTCTGACAGAAAACATGGTAGCTTAAGAGAAAAATATCATCACAGAACCTTTGCTGGACAAAGAAAAGATCATATTACCACCAATGCACATCAAACTTGGTTTAATGAAGCAATTTGTTTAGGCACTTAAGAGAGATGGAATAAGTTTGGCTACATATGTAGAAAATTTTCAGCGTTGAGCATAAGAAAATAAAATCAGGTATATTCGATGGACCACAAATAGGGGAACGGTTGAAAGACCAGCGTTTCCAAGACTCAATGGACAATATTGAGGCATGTGCGTGGCCTTCATTTTGTATGGTTGTACAGAATGTTCTTGGGAACCTTGTGGCCGCTTTCTACCGTGAACTCGTGGAGAATATTTTCACTGCGTTTTGTGTACTTGGTTGTAACATGAGCATCAAATTGCATTACGTACACAGTCATTTGAATCGATTTCCACATTGTCTAGGTGATATCAGCGATGAACAAGGGGAGCGATTTCACCAGGAAATAAGGGTCATGGAAGTACGGTACCGTGGACGATGGGATACGCATATGGTGGCTGACTATTGTTGGAGCATACACCGCGAATGTCCAGGAACATCGCATCGCAGGAAATCAAAGAAACGCGGGTTCAGCCGAATGTCACAATGACGAAACTTGTGTGCTGATGTTCAATGAATAGAATACGGGATTACACCATACAATACACATTTTGAAGATGACAATCCGTTTTTCGGTGTAAATATGACAAGGATGGTAAGTCAGATAATATCTGAAAACTTGAAAATTTCGTCGTCCTGGAGCACGAATCGAACCCGTGTCTTCCAGATAGCGCCCGGGGCTTCCCAAAACGACCAAGTCTCAAATTTCACGGGATAGGGATTCTTAACTTCCAGATTCGCTAAGCATGAATACCGGTTCCTTCGATTAGCGAATCTGGAAGTTAAGAATCCCTATCCCGTGAAATTTGAGACTTGGTAGTTCTGGATGGTGCAGTGGTTAGCATACCCGGGCGCTATCTGGGAGACGCGGGCTCGATTCCCGCTCCAGGACGATGAAATTTTCAAGTTTTCGGATATTATCTGACATACCATCCTTGTTATATTTGCACCAAAAAATGGATTGTAATCTTCATAATTTATCTTGTGGGCTTTTGTTCGTGTTCTAGGCTTCTTGCAATTTCTCTGCATATGTCATATCTAATGCCAGTTTCGGAATCTGTGATTTCAAAATACCCCAAAAAGGATCTAAACTCTTGGGCCCCAAAAGTTGTGTTTCCCAGTGTTATCAATAAAACTGTTAATTTAATAATGAATTTATATAATTATTCTAAATAACGAATTATTGATAATTAACGCTTAATCATTGGCACCAAAAGTTGTGTTTACCAGTGTTATCAATGAAACTGTTAATTTATTAATGAATTTATATAATTATTCTAATTATATAAATTCATTAATAAATAATGAATTTATATAATTAGAATAATTAAATAAATTCATTAATAAATTAAATATATAATTAGAATAATTATGATAATTAACGCTTAATTATTAATTGATTATTCTAGATTAGCAATTATTTTCGGTGTTTCGGTATGAAACTACTTGAGCCTTCTCATAATTTTTTGAATAGCTACTCCCCTGCAGTGTGAGGTGTAGGATGCTATTTTCTTTACTGCACCTCTGTAATATGACGATCTGATATACAATCATTGTCAAAAAGATCTGCACACCAAGAACGAGGCATCGTATTGAAATGAGATTTTGGTATTGAGATGTTACATACCAAGGACAGAAGTAATTACAATATCACAGCAGCAGGACGATTTCCCGCGGACATGCAGTACACATTCCGGTCAGCGTTAGTACCGCGTCAGACCGCCTAACGCTCGGATACATGCGGTGATACGGTCCGGCATGAAGTCAAAGAGACGCCGTATGTTATCCTAAGACAGACTTACCTACACTTCTTGCAACTGACGCCTCAAATCACGAACATTGGGACATGGAGAATGTTGGCGTCCAATCTGGTCCCACACGTGCTCGATGGGAGAGAGATCAAGCGATCTGACAGGCCACGGAGGCGTCGAAGCATGACGCAGATAGTTCTGGGAAACCCGGGCCGTGTGCGGACGGGCGTTATCTTGTTGGAAAATGGCTATGGGCCGCCCCGCCAGGAAAGGCAGCACATAGGGCCGCAGGATCACATGTACGTAGCACTGTGCTGTCAACGTCCCTCGGATCACTGCGAGGGAATCCCGGTTGTCATATGCGATGGCTTCCTAGACCATCAAGCCAGTAGGTCGGGGCGTGTGCCGCAGTACAGTGAATTTGGAATTGTAGCGCTCACCTTCGGTTTTCCGCACTCTGACACGGTGGCCGTCCGTTCCCATACAGAAGCGGGATTCCTTGCTGAGCACTGTACGTCGCCATTTCGTAGCATTCCACGTTGCTCGGTGCTGACACCATTGCAATCGACTCCGACGATGGTCAGGTGTTAATGGCAGAAAACGTAAAGGCCGTTGAGAGTGCAGATTCGCCTCTGCCAGGCGTCCGGAAATGGTTCTGGCTGACACAGGAGTCCCTTGTACAGCCGCCACATGTTTCTTGATATTGGACAAGGACGTCGTTGCATCTGTGCGACCCGCTCTCACGATCCCACTGTCCTCTCTGCTGCTGGTGTTGTGTCTCGGTCATTCAGAGCCAGTCCGCCGTGTTTGGGTGGCTTCCCGTGTCCATTGCTCCCAACACGATAGCACCGTACTGTCCGACAGGCTCAAATGGCATTCGATTCGGCACGCCGGCCACCCTGCCTCTCTCATCCCGACGATACGGCCTCGATACGGCCCAGGAGCCGCCGTAAATGTGCTTACGTCAGTTGTTCGTACGCACATCTACGGCAGCTCCTCAGCATGTCTATCGCTCAGGGATCTCACCTGACTCTTACCGTGCACTTCGGCACGAATGTGGAGTCCCCTGCGCGACGCCTTATAAGCCCCAAGGATTGCGATTGCAGAGCCGATCTTGGACGCGCGGGCATGCGGAATCGGACGAAACTTTAATTATTGGCATGTCTGTCCTCCCCGTAGCTATTCGCAGAGTTTCGCGTTAATCGCATGGTTTTTCTTTTTGTTTTTTTTGGTGCGCGGATTTTTATGACATAGAGTGTATGTATAATTTATTTATGACTACAAGCTTGTGGTGCTGAGATAAAATAAAAATACCAACGTTTACCACAATCAAAGGTTTATTATAAATCGACTATAGTTTCGCAGAGCGCTGGGCTCGATTTCATCAGGACTAATGGAACGTAAACATTCAAATCATTGTGACATCATCAGAGTTCTGACGGTCACGGCTTTTGGTGAGTTGTTTCCACGCGCTTGAAAGAAATGGAGTCGATGTCATATCGTTGACAAGCCGTGAAGAGTTCCGGTATATGTGAAAAGCTTCTAATACATTAAACTTGATAGTTGAATCAGGTTGGAATGGCATGAATTCGGAAATACCTAAAATAGTTGAACATATCAATTCAATTGATACATACAGTTCACTTTTGAGGCTTAAGATAATGTCTGCTTACCATTTCTTGACGTCCTTGTGTCACGCTCTGAAGGATCCTTTAGCACAACAGCTTATCGAAAACCATTTGCAGTTTCCTTGACCCCACATGCAAAATCAAATCACCCATGGGAACAAAAAATCTCTGCCTTTAACACATACGTATATCATGCAATACATACATGCTCAACTGAGGATTCCTTGCAGAAAGAGCTTGATTTTCTTAAACGAATTGCAGTACACAGAGGTTATACCCATTCCGTTATAGGCAAAGCTGTCCAAACGTTTAGGCCGGTAGACCACCTAATACAACAGAATTGGGTGATCTACCTCATCTCATTGGGTGGTCTACCTCACTCATGCTAGTAGAACACCCAATAAAACAGAATTGGGCGGTTATCCCATTTGCTCCACAGATTTGCTTCGTAATTTCAAAAATCCTTAAGAGTTTTAATTTCAGAGGTGTTTTTAAACGCATAAACAAGACAAATTTTTCCAGATAAAAAGATTACGTCGAAGACATAAATTCCTAGGGAATTTATCAGATACCTTGTGAATGTGGACTTTCATATGTAGGACAGACCAGCAGGGCGTTAAATTTCCGTGTGAAGGAACACAGTACGGAACTGTAAGTCTCCTATAGCCCAGCATTGTCACGAAAACAACCATAAAGTTTTGTTTGGAAACGCTACGCTCATTGATAACCCTGATTCAACAATCAAGCTTAATGTATTAGAAGCTTTTCACATATATCGCAACTCTTCATGGCTTGTCAACGACATGACGTCCACTTCATTTCTTTCAAGCGCGTGGAAACAACTAATCAAAATTCGTGACCGTCAGAACTTTGATGATGTCACAATGATTTGAATGTTTACGCTCCATTCGTCCTAATGAAGACAAGCCAAACGCTCTGCGAAACTATAGTCGATTTATAATAAAACTTTGATTGTGGTAAACGTTGGTATTTTTATTTTAATGTGTATGTACTATACCGTGCAAATTAATTGGGACAAGCTATTTTATTCGCAGAATTGTAATGTGATCGCCAGTTGATGTCGGAAACCCACGTAAACCGGTTGTATCAGCTGTAAGGTGGTGGGACAGTTAGAACTTGATAGTAAGAATGTGGTTTGACCGGTTTTAAACAGGAAATAGGCACTTCAGCTTCAGTTGTTAGCTTTCGTGTGTGCCAGGTGAATGCTAGTTTTTGCTCTCTGTGAGTACGTGTTGCTTTCGTGTATTGAAAAATGGATATTTCCCGAAGGAAGCGTGCAAAAAGAATTGCTCTGAAGGATCACACTTACTTCTATGATAGGGAGAGATATCGCTTCTTCAGTTGGTGTCGGCAAATCAAGTGTATCAAGACTGCTTACGCGATACAATGCATCTGGATCACCGTCACCAAAAAGAAGAGGGATAAAAACGAAAAAAAAACTCCACAAACCGATGAATATCTAATCAGAAATAGTAAAATGAATAAAAGAAAAAGAAAAAAACAAGCACCGACCTTCAAAGAGATTTATTGGCTAGTGGTTGAGATGTTAGTGATTCAACTGTACGCCGTAGGCTTTCTGGAAGTTGGCCGGAAGGCAAGAAGTCCAAAGAAAAAACAATATTTGAATGCAAAAATGAAGATAAAACGTTTAGCATGGGCCAAAAAATATAACTCATGGACTGCCGACGACTGGAAAAAGGTAATTTTCAGTGATGAAACTCATTTATTTGTGCAGGGTTACCAAGCAAATGTCGTTAGACAAAGCAACTGTGAACCCTTAAGACCTGAGCATGTCAAACAAACTGTAAAACACCCTCTGAAACAGATGTTTCGGGGTTTTTTCACATCAAATGGCACTGGAAGCTTAGTTCCTGTTCAAGGTATGATGAATTCAGCCAAGTACGTAGAAATATTACAACGTAGGGTTGTTCCATTCTTGTAAACTTTTGACGGGACATTTCAACATGACTTGGCCCCATGTCACAATTCGAAATTGGTCAAGAATTTCATGCTAGAAAGTCAAATTCATTTGCTTGATTGGCCTGGGAATTCACCAGACTTAAATCTCATACAAAACTTGTGGAATATTTTGAAGAGACGTTTAGGTAAAATGGACTGTACAACCAAAGAATGCATGATAACGAATGCTATTAAAAGTATGGTTCCACGATTATGAAGTCAAAAATATGTGCACTCAATTAGTGGAGTCAATGTCAGAACGAATTCAAGAGGTCATTTCTACTAAAGGAGGACATACTTCATACTAATACAGGTATTTATCAGTGTATATGAAGGCATAGAATGATATAAAGGCATAGTTTTGGGAAAAAAAGAGTGCTTTTTTACTTTGTCCCAATTAATTTGCACAGTATAGTAATATGACGATCGATCTTATATATAAAATTGACATCCCTCGAAATAATGCTAAATTACTTCACGAGATGTCAGTTCGCGTGATTGTGAACGAGAGGTATCGAGATGTGAAAATTCTAGCACAAGACTGGTCAGTTACTTTTTGAATCATTCGCTCAAAATTCTCATCAGAGAGGGTTGTATTTTCGCTTTCCGGAATGTATTCAGTTAAACCAGTGAAAGATGGCGACAATCACCCTGGTCGGGGTAAAGCGAGGATTAAGGCCGAACCAAGAGACGGGCAGTCCATTACCCAAGGGGGAGGAGGAGATCAAGCCAGCACAATCACCATAAAGACCCTACCAGGCCGACTTTCCCAGTTGGAGAAATCCACGACCTGATGAGGAAGGGAGAACTGAGGAAAGTCGTGGACTCCTCTGCGCCCGTCTACATAGGTGCCATTGTGGAGTACATAGCCCACGAACTACACGAACTCGCTGGAAATGTCGCCCGCAAGCAACATGCCGAGAAGATAACCGCTGAGCACATCATCGAAGCCATCGAAGAGGACGATGAGCTGTACAGTCTTCTCGGCCACAATATTGCAGAAAACTAGTCAGCGTGTCGCTCGACTTTGGAGCAGTGCCTGAAGTTAACCAGAATTAGAACACCTCCGAAGAACTAGACTCATCTCAAAATTCCAACCGGAAAGCGTAATGTAATTGCCATAATTTGTTTATTATCTGCATCGTAAACTGATTGTGTATTAGATGATTAAAAGGCCTGTTCCATTATCTTTTTATTCGAAAATATTCTTGAAATTAGAAGATAATACGTAAGTATTCTTAAAATTAGAAGAAAAAGAATATGGCACACTGTGTTTTTTCAAGATTTGTTTGCTAGGAAAACTGCATTGCTTAAATAAGATCGAAAGTTTTAAACTCCAATGATAACTTTTCCACAATTTTGATTTTTAATTTATTTTTATGGCTGAATTTCGGAATCATAAGTAGTTCCAGATTTTGAGTGTATCATTCCGCTTTGTTTGCATAGAACCTGATCACACCCAACGTGAAAGAAAGTAGTTCATGATACGGAATAGGAATTTATTAATATTTTCGTCGAAATGAATCTTATCGTAATGAAAATAATGACAGACATTTATTTTATTACGGAAAATAATGATACATTTATTTCACATCACAGATTTATACATCATAAATCCATTAAGAATTTCCAATTCAACGCACTTTTCATGTGGTGTAAGAGCACCACATGAAATGAGTCTAACATCGAAACATGTGAATGTGTCGAACATTGGTTTCTTCCACTGAGTAGAACAAAGTACTTGAATGAACAGTTCAAATGGATCTAAATTTTGTTTTTTTATGAAATACACTGCTGGACAATTGCTAAGGACGGATCATAAACGGCTATATAGCGCATAAAAAAGTAAGTGTGGTTGGATGCCAAGTGAAATAAAATAATGTCAGAATGCCAGGACATTACAAGAAAGACAATTTATTGTGCTCTGAAATCCAGAAGGCTTTGAAACGTGTTCAAGGGACAAACAGGCCATTTTGTGCAGAATACGTAAACGTGAAAAAAAATGCAATTACCGTCCGCAGGCGTTCCGGCGTAAGATGTCAATACGGGATATGGCCACCATGGAGGGCGATGAAAGATTCCACACGTCGTGTCATGCTTTGCACAACATTATCAAGCAGCTGTTGGGGTAATTTATCCCATTCCTCTGTCAGTGCACGGATGAGGGTGTCCTTGCTTATTGGAGGGCATTAGCGACCAGCAAGACTCCTCCCCAAAGCATCCCACACATTTTCAATGGGATTCAGATCTGGAGAACGTGCTGGCCATACGAGGCGTTGAATATCCTCGCTCTCAAGACACTCCTGGACAGCGACTGTTCGATGACATGTTGCGTTGTCGTCCATGAAAATGAATCGATCACTGACAGCACCACGGAACATGCGAACATGAGGTAGCAGAACATCATTAATGTATCGTTGGCCAGTCATAGTCCCAGTTGGAAGCACATAGAGGGACGTACAGCCATTGATCATGATGCCAGCCCATACCATGACACTACATGTCGGATATCGGTCCCTTTCCTGTATGTTTGCTGGACAATATGCAGTACCACTATCACGCCAGATCAGTTGTCGTCGACAATCAGACGATAGACTATATCTACTCTCGTCTGAGAAGAGGACAGCAGACCAGTCGTTATCAGTCCAATTGCGATGTTGCACCATTGCAAATGGGCGGTACGGTGACGTCTGGACAATGGGATGCACACAACAGGACGGGGGGCGTATAGTCCTCCTTCATGCAAACGTCTGGCGACAGTTTTTCGGGAGATCCGCTTGCCAGATGCAGCCATAAACTGATTTGCTACCTCACTAGCTGTGCTGCGCCTGTGTCTTTTTGTTGATAGCACTATGTACCGATCTTCTGCAGGTGTCGTACTGCGAACCCGACCTCCCCCGTGACGTTTGCTACACTCTCCATTTGTTTGAAATGATTTCCAAAGCCTTGAAACAACACTGTGGCTGACGTCGAACTCCCTGGCAACATCTGTTATTTTTCGCCCTTCTTCAATCTTGCCAATAATACGGCCACGCGTAAAATAATCTAGGTAATGTCGGGAAGACATACTGAAAATTGCAAGTTCGTCAATTGATTCTTTCCCTTTCAACTTTGCGTTTGAACAACAACGGTCAATACGCGTCAAATCCTTTATATCTCTTATCAGCGCTATGACGTCATGAACAAGTTCGGCAATCCAACATTTGCATACGCACAACACGTCTTACTGTATCCGGCACTTATGCTAATTTCCACATTTTCCTGCCTTCCATTTTATGGTTGCTATCGTTGCTATTGTCATCCGTCCTTAGCAATTGTCCGGCAGTGTAATTGCGACATATATTCCATTAGGCTGTCGGCCAATAGTTCTTCCGATTTGGAAGTGTCTTCTTAGATGTTGCTTGAGAACTCTCTAATAATAATAGAACGGACTTTTCCGTGTATGCAAAAAGCGCTAATCGTCTGTGAAGTTCTGATTTTTGCAAAATTAGTACTGGACGCCCTTTCTTATACGCAGGACTTTCACCTACCGGAAGCTGAAGGTTAATTGAAACCAGCTGCTGATCGGAACGAATGAACTCCTGAGCTTAACTGAAGAACATGCTGGTTTTATTAATATTCTGTACTTATTAAGTGTAAAACTAGCGAAATTTTTGTGTATGTAAGAAATTCGTATTAAATCTGAGTGCTAAATTTTTCTTTGGTTTGTAAAAATTGGCTGAATGCAATTTATTCGTTTCTACTTTCTTTGTTCGTTAGTGGTTGGTGTGAGCTGGCTGTATGTAAACATGGCGCAACGGTACACGCGAACATGGTTACTTCGTGAAAAGTTTGAAATCGGATGACGAGTCATTAACCTCCATTAGGCATATTTACAATTTTGACATTTTAATGAAGAATTATTATAGGTAAAAACTCAGTTTTTCAGCGGCATACTGTTTGTGGGATTCACTTACTTTGATGATAATTGTACTTTTATTGTGTTAAAATAATAGAATTATACTTAAACAGATATATCAATGAAGGAAGAAATATTCTTCATAATGGAAATTTCACAGAATATTCAAATAAAGCAAACTGAACTTGTTTGTACAAATTACTGATCATCCATGTAACATTTCTCAGAAAACTGTGTTACATGGATGACCAGCAATTGGTACAAGCGAGTTCAGTTTGCTTTGAATACTCTGTGAAATTTCCATTATGAAGAGTATTTCTTTATTCATTTATTTATCTGTAATACTGGTGACCTCCGACCTACATCCGTCTGGATAGGGATTGAGTCAAAGCGCTATGAAGAAGCACATATGCTTTGACTAGCGAAAATCTGAGGACTTTCAGATTCTCATATCTCAGTTGCTGGAACTTCACTGTCCTAGGTGGTGTAATGGTTAGCATACTCGACCGGTAATTGGAAGATGCGGGGTTCGATTCCCGCTCCAGGACGATGAGATTTTCCAGTTTTCTGAGAAGTGTTACATGGATGGCCAGTAAGTGGTACAAGCAAGTTTGATTTGCTTGAATATTCTACTTAAACAGCTGACGGAATTTTATTGTTTCTGAAGAATTCTTGATTTCCAACAGCCCAAAGACCTGTTGTCAGAAACAGGTAAACTGGCTGTTCCGTCTTTCGTTGTTGCCAGCTCCTCTGGCTTGAATATATATCCCGAAAACCAACTGAAATTAAGTTTTGAAGTTGACAATCCGATTTTTGGCGAAATGTGGCAAGCATGGTAAGTCAGATAATATCCGAAAACTTGAAAATTTTCATCGTCCTGGAGCAAGTTTTCGGATATTATCTGACTTACCATCCTTGTCACATTTACGCCAAAAAAATCGGATTGTCATCTTCAATATTTGTATTATACGGCGTAATCCCGTTTTTCTTTCATGAAATTAAGTTACTGGGTTCTTTAGTTTTTTAAGCGACTTTGACGTCCATGATATCGTTACTTTTTGCCTTTATAAATAGAAAAGAATTTAAAAAAATGGATGGACTTCCGATTCAGAACGCTTTTCAAGTAGTTCCTGGCTTCGCATATATCTTTAGAGAATCTTCGGTCTCTTCGATATGGCGTAACAGTTGTAATACATAGATTTACAAACGCTTGCTGTAATGAAGCACCCCCTATTATTCTACCCCATAATTGGAGACACCTTATTGACGAAGAGACTACTTTTCGTGAACTGACGAAGAAATCTTAACAAAAACTATAACACGATGCTATGTTAAATTTCTGATCTTCATCAAAAACCGCAACTGCTCTTTATAGCTAACTTCCACAACAATTTAATAATTAAATCAAACACGCGCCTCACTGTTCCTGATAATAACCATCACGTAAATAAATTACTTGCCGTTGTAACCTCAAGAAGTATTTTGAATAGTGTGTAGTTGAAAGGATCTGTATCTTATTTTGTACACCTCGTGATGAAACGATATAGTTTCGAAAGTGCTAGTGTCTTTTAGCGAAAAATAAAATATTAATAACGTGCCTAGACGGTATGAACTTTATTCTATAAACATAAACCGGTACGTAATCAATCTCACGGAGTGCCTGACTTCGTAAAATCATCATATCTTACAGAGTGCATCACTTGGGTATATTCAATACTTCGCATGTATCGTTCGGCTTTGTTTACTTAGAACCTGCTCACACCCGACATGAAACGGCAAAGGAAGTAGCTCACGACTCTGACAATTCTTGCTTTTGTCGCTACTCTGACACTAATAAGTCAAAACGGAAAATAATAATACGTATTTATTTCATATTCGAGATTTATACATCATGATTCGATACGGAACCTAAATGAAACGTACTTTCCATTGGGGGAAATATTTTCCATGCATCCTTTTCTTCTGATCAGCTATATAGTAAGTACTTTGCAAACAGCAGAAGGCTAAAAACTTTGGCAACCATTTTTTCCGAAGAAATAAAAAAAATCTGTAGCATTAATTAGCAATTTTAATTTCACGGAGAAAAGATGGAATTTGCTTCGCAGAAAAAATGTAGCTCTGGAGAGAAGAAAAGAAATCCGAGGAACTATAATTCGATAAATTTCCTTCATAAAATACTTTACAAAATGAATAGCCATTAAAGGAAACTCTACAGTGAAATTCTTTGGCCTTAATACATGCGCCCTGACTTTTCGAGATATGCTTTCGACAAGGTTTTGGAACATAGCGATAGGTATGTGCTTCCATTCAGTACATAATGCTGCCGCTATTATGTACTGAATGGAAGCCCAAACTTCTAGGGCCTTAGTCCCAAACTTCTTATGCGCCGCTGTAATTCATCCCATAGGTGCTCTATGGTATTAAGATTAGGGCTCTGTGCTGGCCAGTCCACACATGATACGGTATTATCATCAAACTACGCCGCAACAATCCTCGCTTTATGGCTGGGTGCATTATCCTTCTGGTACCAACAAGGCTCAGTTCCACAGTATTGCCACAGAGTTGATAGGATATAATTGTCCAGAATATCGACGTAGACGTGCTGGTTAACAGGCTTGCCCACGATAACCAATGGGCCGGGACCATACCACGAAAAACACCCTCACACGAGTACACTGCCAGCTCCAAACTCGACCGTAGGAACAGTACACTGTGGTAAATAGCATTCCCCCAGCTGCCGCCATACCCACACACGGCCATCAGACTGATGATTCGTGTATCTGGATTCATCAGTCCATAGGAGCCGTTTCCACCAATCTACGGTCCACGATAAATGTTCTTTACATCATGCTAAACGACGAGTAGCACTCCTTGTGGAGATGAAAGGGTTATGAGCAGCCGCACGACCACGGGAAGCCATTGAATGAAGTTATCTGCAAATGGCACGTGTACATACCGAGGTTCCAACATATTTACTCACCTGTACACTGAGGTCTTGTGCAGTACTACATCGATTAGCTAGCTGTAACGACTTTCCTGAGGCTTCGACGTCCTCTATCACTGATTTTCTTTGGTCTGCCGGTAGGGTTTTTCTGCTTCAGCCACGTTATGTGTTTTCCACATATGCAGTACATCCGAAACAGTTGATTTGGGTATGTTTAAACGCCTCCCGGCTTCTCTTATGGGCAACCTACTAATATAACACCCAACAATCTTTTTTTTTTTTTTTAATTGGAGGTTTAACGACCACCGTGAGCACTCAATGGGCTATAAGCAGTCGCCCGTCCCTAATTTAGGGTCACTGGTTCCAGGGAAGGGAGAGAGCCAGTGCCATAAGACAAACACAACATCCATGCCTGACCGGGATTCGAACCCGGACCCCTTACGGACGAATGATCAGAGGCCAACGCCTTAGACCACTGCGCCACCGGGGCGGCCCAACAATCTTTCCTTTCTCAAAGTCAGTTCTCTCTTGCCGCTATCTTTTCACTCGATCTCACAGTGTGATATGATCGCAGTCAGCTGCAGGCTCGTTTTTATATTGTTTGCAGCTGTACCGCGCATCTTAAATACGAAGCGGATCCGTTAATTTGCTTTTGAAAGGGGGTTAGGTGACTTTTGTCAATATAGTGCATGATCAGTTTGTATTATACCTACTTTACAGTTTGTACTATTTCAAACAGACCCTTTGTCTGCCGCCCCTTCCCCGTCCCGAGCGTTGATACTTATTGTTGTGGTGCCTTCTCCAGGGGCAGATTTACTACATGTGAGGCCCAGGGCACAAAACGTTTCCTCTCCCTCTTATACTCTGTCGACGACATAATACTATGCGGGACAACTGGCTCATTAGTTGTTTGTGGTGTTAACGACTCCCACAGATTTTAACAATAACAATATATCTATAACAAAATGGATAGACAATAGTGAATACTGTGGTCTCGCAATGTACTGATTCTCGCATCTAGAACATGAGGACAATGCATCGTACAAAAAAATGTGAAATTATCTGATATCTCTGTTTATAGAAAGTCCAATTGTGGCCTCCACTGGACTTTCTCATAAACAGAGATTTGAAGCTGCATACAAAATTAAAAAAACATTTTTTTTATTGGTACTCCCACTTCTGGATTCCCAATTTCTACCAAGATCGAATCGGCACGTCAATATATCAGAAAACTGCAAAATATGAAATTTTGTTTCGATAGGGACTCAAGAGTAATCAAATTAGAGGAATGAGTAGAAATTTTGGGACCAAGTGCAATGTCTAATTTTTAAATGGCAAAATCACCATGCTGGATGTTATCATCCTACAATTTCTTTTTTTTTTTTTTTTTTGATTGGAGGTTTAACGACTACCGTGAGTAAGTTAATGGGCTATAAGCAGTCGCCCGTCCCTAATTTAGGGTAACTGGTTCCAGGGAAGGGAGAGAGCCAGTGCCGTAAGAAAAACACAACATCCATGCCTCACTGGGATTCGAACCCGGACCCCTTTCGGACAAATGATCAGAAGCTATCGCCTTAGACCACCGTGACACCGGGGCGGGTCCTACAATTTCAGTTGTTTGGCTTTCCGTTTAGCATTGCCGTACAATTTTTTTTTTGACACAATTTAACAGTTAAATTTTCCAGTTTAAATATATTATTATAATTAACTAAATTTGATTATATATTAAATAAACATACCTAACATTCCTCTAAGGACCACACTATGAAACTCACTGCAAAATACAACCGAACTTCGCGGTCGTGATTACAGTTATGACCAGCCGTGTGGAAGAAGTTCAAAGAGCCGCCCTGGTGGCCCAGTGGTCTGAGGGATATTTTCCGGGCATTCGTCCGAGATGGGTCAGGGTTCGAATCCCGGTGAGGCATGGATGTTGTGTTTGTCTTACGGCCCTGGCTCTCTCCCTTCGCTGGAACCAGTTACCCTAAATTAGGGACGGGCGACTGCTTATAGCCCATTGAGTTGCTCACGGTGGTCGTTAAACCTCCAATAAAAAAAAAAAAAACCAAGGCCGCCCCGGTGGCGCAGTGGTCTAAGGCGTTGGCCTTTGATCATTCGTCCGTAAGGGGTCCGGGTTCGAATCCCAGTCAGGCATGGATGTTGTGTTTGTCTTACGGCACTGGCTCTCTCCCTTCCCTGGAACCAGTGACCCTAAATTAGGGACGGGCGACTGCTTATAGCCCATTGAGTTGCTCACGGTGGTCGTAAAACCTCCAATCAAAAAAAAAAAAAAAAAAAAAAACCAAGAAAAAACCGACCAGTTTGGTTTAGGTGCGTTCGGAGGAGCAGTGAGAGGTCATGTGAACCAATGGAAGCAATCGTCCTCAGTGGCCACTTGTAGGTTATTCAACCAATGAAACGGCTGCATAACTTACAGGTGGCCATTACAATAGCCACTTGTAGGTTATTTAACCAATGTTGGTTATTCAACCAATGGGCGGTGGGCACGTGCTTCGTGTGCCTTCCCGTAAATAATGGCCTGTCCTTCACGCAGTTGTTTTACGTAGGAAAGGTAAAAAGGAAAAATTAAAATAAAGCTGTAAAATCTAGCGGTTTTTCAATGAAGTATAAGTGAATGCCTCCCCATTCGCAGGATAAGTTGATAAGCTCCTACAGGGCCGCCCCGGTGGCGCAGTGGTCTAAGCGATGGCCTCTGATCATTCGTCCGAAAGGGGTCCAGGTTCGAATCCCGGTGAGGCATGGATGTTGTGTTTGTCTTACGGCGCTGGCTGCCCCTCTCCGGGAGCCAGTGACCCTAAATTAGGGACGGGCGACTGCTTATAGCCCATTGAGTTGCTCATAGTGGTCGTTAAATCTTCAATCAAGATAAAAAAAAAAAAAAAGAAAAGCTCCTACAGGATTCAATTAGGGCTGAAAACATTAGTTGTCGTTTGTGGGCTTTTTCAGTTTACGTAGGATGTAACGCCTTCGGGATAAAACAAGATTAAATGCAACTCCCGGCACAAACATTAAATAAGATAAATATGCACTAAACTATAATTTATATTCTTCTTGAAACTTATTAATCACTTGGAGGAAAGAATAGCCTATTCTTTCCTCCAAGATTGATCATAACTCAAAACTAACCTCTCCGTTACACCACGCCAGAGCACACAATTCGTTCGCTCTCACGAATTACCGCAGCTGTGACGCCAGCTCAGCAGGTCCACTTCACTAAATAGGTATGCAGGTAGTTCGGCATCTTAGTAATGCGCACAAACAAAAGTTGTTTTCGACGCACAGTACGTGAAAGGGAACGGCACATGGTAGATAAACAGCACATGCTAGATCCTCATTTTAATGTTTTACCATCATCATGCTGTATGAGTATGTGCACCGACAAGTCAAAAAGCATATGGCAACGTCATGATAAGTAACACAGCAATCAGACATCTCTGAATTGAGCCGCCCCGGAGGCGCAGTGGTCTAAGTGATGGCTTCTAATCTTTTACCCGAGATGGGTCCGGGTTCGAATTCCGGTGAGGCCTGGAGTCAGTGGCCCTAAATTAGGGATAGGCGACTGCTTATAGCCCATTGAGTTCCTCCCGGTGGTCGTTAAGCCCCTAATAAAAAATATATTTAAAAAATGGGTCCGGGTTCGAATCGTGGTGAGGCATGAATGTTGTCTCAACGTCAATCTCTTGTTATACGGGTTGATACTTCGGGTTCTATGTACGTCATACACGACAGCGTTGGAAACCAATCGGAAGCCTTTGTTTCCGCGTGATGTCACTATAATAGGGAACTCATCTCCCTAATGTCATGGACTTGTGTTTTCTAGACGACCTTGCTCAAATTCGGCTCTATACTTTTGGCATGAGCCCGGGTGTCGGGATCCTTGAAATTCCTAAAATGGCTGACTGTTTCGTGGATAAGATATCCGTCCTGAGAAAGCGCATTGTAAGCTTTCCATCTACTGACACTTAACGCGCAGAAAAGATTCCCAGGAAGCGAACAAAACAAAGCAAAGCAGTGTAAATATAGGGAGTGCTGCCTCTTCAGTACATTTGATTGCAAAGTGAACAATGAACGATTCTTAATCATTTGTTAGCTCTTCATTTCATTGGAAACTACTTTATTTCCCCCTACGATCATAAACATGCTCTGCTAAATTAGAAACCTTTATTCAATACCGGGTTGGACTTCCTTTAAGAGGTCTGCACGGGCCTAACAATCCGATGCGTTTGAGGCCCGGCCAGTTTGAAATATTAGACACTCGGTCCGGCCCGGGCCGGTGAGTTGTAGCCATTTTGTATTATTTTGCCTTTCTATTGAATTTTATTTGATTGTGAAATTAAATAACGGAATGAGATATTATTGCAAATATTTAGTTGAATGTTAGCGTAAAAGTATTAACTAAATATGACAAAGAGCGTTAAAAATTGCCCTGCACACACACACACACACACACGCTCGGGGTCGAACCTTTTTGTTGTCAACAAGCCCCAAAGTGGTTTTGCCATCTTCATACCTACAGATGGTAAAAACACTGTGAGTGCCTCTCCTCGCCTCGGCGGTTAAGGCCTGGGCTATGTCATGGAAGTAAGTAACGAAAACAAAGCAGTTAAACAGACCAGGAAAGCGAGAAACATGACTTTTTTCTTTCTTTACCGTTGCGATAAAAAGAATGGGTCGATTTGGCCGGTCCCGGCCGTAAGTGTTTGGAAAAAAGCACGGCCCGGCCCAGCCCGTTGCTTTGTTTTCTAAATTAGGAAAAGCCCGACTCTGCCCGTGCAGACTTTTGCGTTCCTTAACCTTAATGACAGCCCGTATGCGGTTTGGCGTACATACCACACATTCTGGAGTGAATATACGTCTATAGCATACTGAGCGTTCATGAGACAGTCCTTTAACTGGCTCAGGTTTGACGGAGGACTACTTTGCTCCCGGATCTGTTTCTCAAACATGCCTCATACAGTCTCAATAAAGTTACGAACTAAGCTTTGTGGTGCCCAGGGAAGATCATAGATGTCGCTGTCATACTCGCTGAACCACTGCTGAACTCATCTTGTCGTCCAGGAAACACATGTCACCTGCTGGATAAAAAGTCAACATTGAAGAATGGGCTCAATGATCGGCAACAATGTTCAGATAAATCTTGGAGAGCACCCGACCTTCATGCAATGTCAGGGGACCGTTTCGTACCCACAGAATGTACACCACACCATGGCACCACCTCCAGACCCTTGAGTTGCGTTTAAAAGGCAAGCTGAGTCCATTGTCTCATGAGGGTTTCGTCCAAACTCTCCAGAACAAGGTGTATCGCACCTCGTCGGACCGCATGACTTTTTTCCAGTGTCGAGTTACTGTGTCTTTGACCCAAATATAGACTAACTTTCCGGTTCTTCACAGAAATTTGTAGAGTTTCCGCAGTGGAATGTGACTCCCGAAACCGGTCCTTATCAATTCCCTGCGCACAGTTCGTTGAGATATGGGTAGGGAACATACTTCGTTGAAAACGTGTGTGTGTGTGTGTGTATGTTTCCGCCAATTGCTGCGAAACGGTAGTCCTGTTTTTCCGTTTAAGACTGCTCAGACAAGGGTAGCCTCTTTCCTGACAGGTTATTGTTCCATCACAGTTACGCCTCTTTCATGACAGGTTATTGTTGCACCACAGTTACGCCTCTTAGACATGCAATGTGGGTTATTTTTCTACTGATCGAAGACTCGGGATATTTCATGTTTTGAGAAACCAGCCTGTCTTCAAAATCATTGTTTCAGCCAGACGGGCACTCACAATAACCCCTTTACCTTCTCTGATTGGATTAAGGTTCAACTTTGGCTGCACCATGAAGAATCATAACAACGCAGTCTCAATCCTCTCAAAATCGTAACTTGCCAGGTTGCGAATAAAAGGGTCAAAGGTCGTGTATTTTTTGATAATCGGAAATTCAAATTTTAACGTATAATTGCGAAAAGTGCGTAAATGAATTTCTCGTAACCGAGATAAAAAGGCGTTAGAAACTACAGTAAAATATCGGACTAACACAGAATTGCGTGTAAAAGTGATACAAAAACTCCATATACCTGAGAAACGTATAACCGAGGTTGCAGCGTATATTTTAAACGCCGTAATGTTTCCCCTATCTTCATCAGAGACAGCATTTCTCCAGTGTAGCCATTGGAAGAGGAGATATCGTTTCTGGGGTTGGAGTGATGAACGAAAGAGCAGAGAGCGACACTGTCGCACCCACGGAAGGAGAAGAGCTTAACCTCTTCAATGCTCCAAAGAGATTAAGAACTACGTAGTCAACTTTTTTATCTATCTAATGTATACACTGAGTGGCCACTGTATTATGACCACCTGACAGTTTTAAGCAAATGAACTATGGCTGCACGCTGTTGCCGCCAGAAGGCGAGGCCAGTATAAAAAGGGAAAGCTTAGTGCTTGCGACAGTAGTAGAAGTGATTTTTGGGTGAAGAGATGGGTAAAAAATGCGATTTGACGGACTTTCAACTTGGGATGATTGTAGGAGCTCGGAGCCATGGAACGAGTATCACTAAAAAGGCCGCATTCGTGAAATGTTCCAGAGCAGCTGTTGCTAAAGTGTTTAAAGACTGGACTGTCAGCCAAAAACTAGGTCTCTACGTGCACCGTGTGGTCGTCATTGACTAGTGACTGTTCGGGCGGAACGGAGACTGTCCAGATTGGTAACAGACAACAGAAGGGCGACACTGCAGCAAATTACAGACCATCTTAATCATGGATCTCCTCAAATGATCTCTGCACGTACTGTTCGCCGTACACTGCATCGGATGTGATATGGCAGCCGAAGGCCTGTTCGAACACCTGTGCTGTCTGCAGTTAACAAGAGAAAACGTCTCCAGTTGGCACAGGAGCACAAGGATTGAACAGTCGGTAATTGGAAACAAATTATGTGGTTTGATGAATCACGTTTTCAGTTGCACCATGCTGATGGCCGAGTGAGTATTTGGCGGAAACAGCACGAAAGCATGGACCCCAAATGCATTGCTACAACCCTTCAAGTTGGTGGAGGCAACGTTATAGTTTGGAGAATGTTTTCCTGGCATGCGTTGGGCCCTTTAATTCGTGTTGATCAACGTCTGACTGGCACATCATATCTAAACATCGTTGCGGACCAAGTGCATCCTGTCATGTGTATGGTTTATCATAATGGCGATGGCTACTTTCAACAAGATAATGCGTCCTGCCATAGTGCTCGTGTTGTTGGTTTCAGGAACATGCCGGTGAGTTTACTTTGCTTAGGTAACCCCCACAATCTCCAGATCTCAACCCCATTGAGAATTTGTGTGATGAAGTTGAACGAGCCGTCAGACAGCTGGATCCACAACCCTGGAATCTCACACTCCTGGAAAGTGCTTTTCATCAAGCATGGTCTCAGATTCCACAAACCAGCTATCAACATCTCGTGGAGTCCATGCCATGAAGAATCGACGCAGTATTAAAGACAAAAGGTGATCCAACGAAATACTGAGGGGTTGGTCATAATAAAGTGGCCACTCAGTGTGTATATATATACACTGCTGGACAATTGCTAAGGACGGATCATAAACGGCTATATAGCGCATAAAAAAGTAAGTGTGGTTGGATGCCAAGTGAAATAAAATAATGTCAGAATGCCAGGACATTACAAGAAAGACAATTTATTGTGCTCTGAAATCCAGAAGGCTTTGGAACGTGTTCAAGGGACAAACAGGCCATTTTGTGCAGAATACGTAAACGTGAAAAAAATGCAATTACCGTCCGCAGGCGTTCCGGCGTAAGATGTCAATACGGGTTATGGCCACCATGGAGGGCGATGCAAGATTCCACACGTCGTGTCATGCTTTGCACAACATTATCAAGCAGCTGTTGGGGTAATTTATCCCATTCCTCTGTCAGTGCGCAGATGAGGGTGTCCTTGTTTATTGGAGGGCATTGGCGACCAGCAAGACTCCTCCCTAAGGCATCTCACACATTTTCAATGGGATCCAGATCTGGAGAACGTGCTGGCCATACGAGGCGTTGAATATCCTCGCTCTCAAGACACTCTTGGACAGCGACTGTTCGATGACATGTTGCGTTGTTGTCCATGAAAATGAATCTATCACCGACTGCACCACGGAAGATGCAAACATGAGGTAGCAGAACATCATTACTGTATCGTTTGCCAGTCATAGTCCCAGTTGGAAGCACATAGAGGGACGTACGGCCATTGATCATGATGCCAGTCCATACCATGACACTACATGTCGGTTATCGGTCCCTTTCCTGTATGTTTGCTGGACAATATGCAGTGCCACTATCACGCCAGATCAGTTGTCGTCGACAATCAGACGATAGACTGTATCTACTCTCATCTGAGAAGTGGACAGCAGACCAGTCGTTATCAGCCCAATTGCGATGTTGATGACACCATTGCAAACGGGCGGTACGGTGATGTCTGGACAATGGGATGCACACAGCAGGACGGCGGGCGTATAGTCCTCCTTCATGCAAACGTCTGGCGACAGTTTTTCGGGAGATCCGCTTGCCAGTAGCAGCCATAAACTGATTTGCTACTTTACTAGCTGTGCTGCGCCGGTGTCTTTTTGTTGATAGCACTATGTACCGATCTTCTGTAGGTGTCGTACTGCGAACACGACCTCCACCGTGACGTTTGCTACACTCTCCATTTGTTTGAAATGATTTCCAAAGCCTTGAAACAACACTGTGGCTGACGTCGAACTCCCTGGCAACATCTGTTATTCTTAGCCCTTCTTCAATCTTGCCAATAATACGGCCACGCGTAAAATCATCTAGATGATGTCGGGAGACATACTGAAAATTTCAAGTTTGTCAATTGATTCTTTCCCTTTCAACTTTGCGTTTGAACAACAACGGTCAATACGCGTCAAATCCTTTATATCTCTTATCAGCGCTATGACGTCACGAACAAGTTCGGCAATCTAAAATTTGCATACGCACAACACGTCTTACTGTATCCCGCACTTATGCTAATTTCCACATTTTCCTGCCTTCCATTTTATGGTTGCTATCGTTGCTATTGTCATCCGTCCTTAGCAATTGTCCGGCAGTGTATATATATATAATCTTATGCAATTTTTTCATTAAATCAACGCTTCGAGGAGGAAGTAGAGTGAGACAGACGGAAAGGCATCCCGAACTGTACGCTTTCTTGTTTACGATTTGTATGTATAATCCGGCCAACTGAAGAAGAACCAGGAGATTTATTGATGTCAGTAAGACTCATTGTTCTCTTTAGTTGAAAAGACTATAACTAAAATCTGGGAACATAAAGAATTTACGTACGTGACGAATTCATGCGACACTGTTATGGACATTATGTTTCTGTTTTTGTAGTTAATATTTTCAGCTGCAGTGAGACCTGTCATCCTGTCGTAAGCTGATCAAAACTGTCCATTCACAGGACAAATAAATCAATCTCCACTTATATCCATCGCCGGGAATGTGGGATGTTCTTCCTGTGAAACAGCAATTGAGAATATGACAGCATTTTGATTCAGCTTTTGTTGATCAAAATGTAAGTTATGTAGAAAATCCTTCAAGACGTATTAAAGATGCTATTTCGTGATCAAGGTTTTTAGAAACCCTAACAACCGCTCTAAAGAGAAACCTTCCACTTTTGCACAATTTATTGGGAAGTTCTAGGAAGTGAAGATGAAAAAAGTAAAGTTTGCATTTTGATTCAGCTATTGGCTCAACTTCTAGTTCAGCCAAAAGCTGAATCAAAATGACCGATAGAATATGTTTTTAACAAAAAAAAAAAAAATACAGTATAGGGCTACCATTGGATCTTATCAAGAATTTATGAAGACGTTTCTTAATTACTTTCATTAAAATAATGAAGACAAGAGAAAAAGGTTATGTCTACCAAAGAAATTTAAAAAGCAGCTCTTTTAAAACTTCTGCTGGCAAAAGCGGATTTAATGCTTCGCAAATGCATTTTAATGCCTTCTTACCGAGTGCGTGCGCGTGTGGGTGTTTGTGTGGGTGGAGGGATTACCGTGCTATTTTCTTTCTTCTTTTCTGTTATCGCATTTCTCAAAACTTCGGAAATTTCCGAGAGATTGAGTTTTACACAATTTTTATACGTTGCAGTGGAAGACGTGCGGCTGAAATGTGGATCACATGCATTTCTCACATTTATGAGGCATTAATTAGTTCACTACTTAATGGAAAAGGAAAATTTTAGGTATGTTGCGAATTATCGTAATGTTTCTTTGGCAGAAGAACAAATTAAGGCAACGTAAGACTACGACTTTCAGATCGGAGAGTTGAAATTAACTAGCCGAGTATGGTTTCAAAGCTTTTATTTAATTTGTTATAGCCAACACAGGTTTATGATAAAAAAAGGAGCTTACATAAGTTTTACAATAATGCTGGATATATATTTCGAACACAAAACAGTTCGATACACGAATTACCCAACATGGTGCTCTGTCTTCTTGGGCTTCTTACATTCCTCATCACTTGCTCTTGCCTCTCGTTTCGTTTTTTTCCACTTTTGCATGAGTTCATTTTGCGAATTCCGCGACATTGTCAAAAATGTTAACCCGTTCACACGAAAACATTTTTTTAATTTTAGTTTAAACCACTGCTATATGTTCTTTACATATCGGAATAGATCTCGTAAAGAGCTTTAAAACGACACCACGCACAGTCGTTTTGCACTCACGGTTGTCCAGGTAAACTGTGATATTTTGAAAAGTGTTCACCGGTTCACAAGAAAACAATTTTAAAAATGTTCAGTTCAAACCACTGCGAAATGTTCTTTATATATTTGAATAGATCTCGTCGAGAGCTTTAAAACGATATCACACACAGTCGTGTTGCGCTCACGGTTGCCGAGATAGACTGAGTCAAACGCGGCGGCACCGCCAGAAATATTGCATCAAATCCCCCGCGCACAAAGAGCGAGGGGAGCGTAGCGCGCATGGTCGATGGCACAGTACGCGAATTGTACTCCATGCTGTTTACGAATATGCTAACACGATTAGTTTGCGGTACGTATTTTTGACGCTAGAGGGCTTTCAACTGGGACATATTTTTGTCACAGGCGGTAGGCCGTTAGTCGCCCCGTATTATCCGCGGAGTTAGAAGTAGTCCTACGTCAAAAAAGCTGTTGTTTAAAGGGTTCCATCTTGAAGCAGTATTCTCACGTAGAAGATAGAGTCAACAAATGAGAAGTTTGATTTTCCCAGGCTGTTTGAATTTTGCAATGCGATAAAATATATTATAATTTGTAACTTTTTATTTCTTTTGCCGCCGATTCTACGTTAAATAAATCATTAAGGAAAATCTTATATTCCTGAAACGCATATAGCTTATTAAATCCGTTTATCTTTGTGTTATAGTCAGCACAAAGATAAACGGATTTAATAAATTATATGCGTTTCATGACCGCCAATAGCGGTATAACTATACCATCGGGATTAGAGGAAATGCTATCCCACACTCACCAACCCGCTTGGCCAGCGTGTAGAGTTATGGCCAAACCCATCTAAAATCACTCCACAACTTAAATCTTGGCCCTCAGTCTCCGGCAGCTGGAATGTACCTGGCCAAGACAGCGGCCAGTGCGACATGAAGGCAGAGGGTGCTAAGAATCCCCAGAGGACCGGACTAGGCTGCCACCTGATGCTGACCTTGGCTACGTATAATGGACGCTCCCTATCTTCAGATTCAAGTCTTCTTGAAATGGAAGACGAACTACAAAGGATCAAGTGGGACATCGTCGGGCTAAGTGAGGTAAGGAGAAAAGGAAAAGATCTCATTGAACTGAAAAGTGGACATCTCTTCTACTATCGTGGGACAGATACTGGCAGAACTAGTGGTGTTGTATTTATAATAAACAAGAAACTGAAGGATAAAGTTGTAGAAGTTGAAAGTTCCTCTAACAGAGCTGCACGACTCGTTATTCAACTCTCGAAAAAATACCAAGCTCAGATTATTCAAACTTATGCACCCACCACAAGTCATCCTGAAGAAGAAATTGAAGAATTTTATGAGGAAATTTGTCATCTAAATAAAAAAGGTGAGCAGCACTTGAAGATAATTATGGGAGATTTCAATGCAAAAATAGGGCAACAGCAACAGAATGAAATTTCAGTAGGTAAATTCAGTCACGGCAACAGAAACCAGCGTGGAAATACTCTCGTTGAGTTTGCAGAGGCAGAAGGGTTTTTCATCTTGAACTCCGTTTTCAAGAAAAAGCCACGCAGGAAATGAACATGGAGACATCCAAATGGGATGACAAGTGAAACTGATTTTATTATGTGTAACAAAAAATTCGTCATAGAAGACTGCAGTGTGGTAAACAAGTTTAACACAGGTAGTGACCATAGATTGGTGAGATGTAAGATGCACCTCAACACTAAACTCGAACGTGGCAAGCTCATAAGACAAACAGAATGTATTGACATAACCAACCTTAAAAAACACCATAATACCTTCAAATTGGAACTGAAGAACAGATTATCTGCTTTAGAAGGCCTAACATCGGAAGAAGTAGATATTTCTGAAGTTAACAGAAAAGTAACCAAAGCTCTTATGGAAACAGCAACAAAATTAGCTGGGTCTAAGAACAAATTGCATGTGAACAAATTATCAGAAAAAACCAAAATGTTGATGCAAAAAAGAAGAGAGATGAGGACAACTAAAGAAGATGTGACTTCCAAAGTGAAATATATAGAGCTATGCAAGACAGTACGAAAAAGTATCACTGAAGACGAAAGGAAATTCAACTGTGAACTGGTGAGGAAAGCAATTGAAAAGAACCAAAGCCTAAAGATAGCAAAGGGACATCTCAGTAAGAGAAGAAAACAGATTATGGCACTGAGAAAAGAAGATGGTTCTGTAACAAGAAATAGAGGCGAAATTTTGACAAGAGTGAAAGATTTCTACTCCAAATTATATGAAAGGGATGATGCATGTACTCCAGACATCATGAAAGGTACCAGTACCAGAGTTCTTCTAGACCTCCCAGCAGAAGTTGCACATGCAATCAAGAACATGAAGCGGGGAAAAGCTGCAGGAGAAGATGGAATTACTGTTGACAGCATACAAGAAGCAAGTAGAGAAACCGAAACAGTACTCGCCCAAATTTTCACTCGATGCCTTAATGAAGGGAAGATTCCTGAGCATTGGAACAACGCTACAATGATCCTGCTACATAAAAACAGTGACTTCGAGGATCTCAGGAACTACAGACCTATTAGCCTCCTATGAGTGGTTTATAAAATCTTCACTAAAGTTCTTTCACACCGTTTGAAGGTAACACTGGGCATGGCTCAACCGAGAGAACAAGCTGGATTCAGGAGTGGCTACAGCACTATAGATCATATCCACGTACTGAGAGAACGAGAGAATATGAACTTCCATTGTGCATGGCTTTTATCGATTATGAAAAAGCCTTTGATTCGGTGAAACCATCAGCAGTTACAATGGCTCTGAAATCCTGCGGTATTGTTTTTTTTTTGGTTGGAGGTTTAACGACCACCGTGAGCAACTCAATGGGCTATAAGCAGTCGCCTGTCCCTAACTTATGGTCACTGGTTCCAGGGAAGGGAGAGAGCCAGTGCCATAAGACAAACACAGCATCCATGCCTCACCGGGATTTGAACCCGTACCCCTTTCGGACGAATGATCAGAGGCCATCGCCTTAGACCACTGCGCCACCGGGGCAGCCTGCGGTATTGAAGATGCACACATTAATATTATTAATAACATCTATGAAAATGCAAGTGCAAAGATTCGGGTGTTGGAAAATACAACATACATAAAAATTGGAAAGGGAGTGAGACAAGGTGACACCATATCTCCGAAGCTCTTTAATGCCACATTGGAAAATGTCTTTCAATCACTGAACTGGGAAAACAAAGGGATAAAGATTAATGGAGTTTATCTAACCCACCTTCGTTTTGCTGATGACGTAGTCATTTTTTGCACCTACCCCATCAGAGCTGCAGAGAATGATCCAGGAACTTGCTGACAAGAATAAAGAAGTGAGATTAAAAATGAACTTGCAGAAGACAAAAGTGGTGTTCAATGCTTTTACAAGAAATAAAGATTTATCGATTGATGGAGAAAAGCTGGAGATAACAGACACGTACGTTTATCTTGGACAGCAAATATCAAGTGAAGGTTACATTGATGAAGAAATTAATCGTCGTACAAAACTTGCCTGGAGAGCTTTTGGAAGAAACAGTATAATTTTCAAGAGCAATATGCCATTATGTCTTAAGAGAAAAGTGTTTGATCAATGCATCCTTCCAGTGCTTACGTATGGTGCAGAGACCTGGACTTTAACTAAAAGAGACTTACAAAGGCTGCAGACAACTCAAAAAAGCATGGAGAGGTGCATGCTTGGTGTAACAAGGAGAGATAAGAAGAGGAACTCGTGGATCTGAAAAATGACAAGAGTGGAAGACATCATGATCAGAGTTAAATCCCTGAAATGGCAATGGGCTGGACATACTGCCAGAAGGATAGACCATCGATGCACGGCCGAAATTTTAGATTGGATTCCAAGGGACAGGAAATGACCCAGAAGAAGACCACATGGGAGATGGGTGGATGAAATTCGAAAGTATGCAGGAGTGACATGGAGGAGACTGGCACAAGACAGACCGTTGTGGAGGAAACTTGGGGAGACCTTCGTCCAGCAGTGGATTGATAATGGTTGACGATGGTGATGATGATGGTGATGCGTTTTATGATTATTCAAGACTGGTGTATTTAAAATAAAGTAATCTTATTCTCCTTTAGAAATCAAATTTTGCAATAGCATTTAACATTTTGAAATTTCGTTTATACGTTTTTAAGGACATTCCGTAGAAAAACATATAATCGAGGTTTCACTGTATATTTGAAGGGGTCCTTTTATCACGAAGCTGAACACCTGGATTTTTCCCAATATCGGGAATCAGTATAACTGCAAAACAGCACTAACCCAGGAGCTAAATTGATTTCAGGTAACAACGCAAGATCGCCCAGAAAATTTCTTCAAAAAGTTGGTTGATGGTTTATGGTACAAGGCCCTCAAAGGGCCAAAGAGCGCCTTAGAACGTAGACAGGGTATTCTTAAGAGTAAAAAACGAAACTTTTTACGATAATTTTGCATGGGGCTCCCTTGACCCGGGCCCCGACCCCTTTCAAAAACCGTCTACCGTCTAAGTTAGATAACCATGAGTAGTATACCAAATCTGGTTGTTCTAAATTGAAAACTGTAGATTTTACGAAATTTTTATGATAAGGGGGAGGGGCTCTCACCCCCGTGTTCCAACCGCTTCCAAGAACCGTCTAGCGTCTAAGTTAGAGTTTCATGATACCAAATTTGGTGGTTCTGAATTGAAAACTGTAGTTTTTAAGAAAATGTTGTATGTCTGAGGGGGGGGGGGCTCTGACCCCTTTGCTTTGACCCGTCCCAAAAACCGTCGACCGTGTTAGTTAAAGTACCATGAGATAGTATACCAAATTTGGTGGTTCTAAATTGAAAAATTGAAAACTAGATTTTGCGATTTTTTTATGAAAGGGGTCCTTACCCCCTTCACGAAAAAATCTGCAACCCCTTCCACAATCGCCTAGCGTCTATGTTAGAGTACCATGAGATAGTATACCAGATCTGGTGGTTCTGAATTGAAAACTGTAGTTTTTCAGAAAATTTTGTATGTGGGGGGCTCTGACCCCCGGGCGTTCTAAAAGAGGTCTACCGTCGAAGTTAGAATACCATGAGATAGTATACCAAATCTGGTAGTTCTAAATTGAAAACTGTAGATTTTACGAAATTTTTATGGGGGTCGGGGGCTCCACCCCTTCCAAAAACCGTCTAGCGTTTAAGTTAGAGTTTCATGATATCATATTTGATGGTTCTGAATTGAAAACAAATTATGGGGGTCTCCGATCCCCTGGCCTTGACCCGATCCAAAAACGGTCTACCGTCTAAGTTAGAGTACCATGAGATAGTATACCAAATTTGGTGGCTCTAAATTGAAAACTGTAGACTTTACGAAATTTTTTATGAGGGGGGCACCGACCCCTACGGCTCCAACCCCTTCCAAAAGCCGTCTAGCGTCTAAGTTAGAGTTTCATGATACCAAATTTGATGGTTCTGAAATAAAAACTAGATTTTACGAACATTTTGTATGTATGTGGCGGGGGAAGGCTCCGACCAACCGGGCCTTGACCCGTTCCAAAGACCGTCGACCGTCTAAGTTAGAGTACCATGAGATAGTATACCAAATCTGGTGGTTCTAAATTGAAAACTATATTTTGCGATTTTTTTTTATGAAGGGGGCCCTTACCCCCGGGCTACAACCCGTTGTAAAAACGGTCTACTGTCTAAGTTAGAGTACCATGAGATAGTATACCAAATTTGGTGATTCTAAATTGGAAACTGTAGATTTTACGAATTTTTTTGGGGGGTGGGGCTCTGACCCCTGGGCTCCAACCCCTTTCAAAAACCATCTAGCGTCTAAGTTAGAGTACCATAAGATAGTATACCAGATTTGGTGGTTCTAAATTTAAAACTGTAGATTTTACAAAATTTTTATGACGGGGGGGGGGCTCTCACCCCCAGCCTCCAACCCCTTCCAAAAACCGTCTAGCGTAAGTTTGAGTTTCATGATACCATACTTAATGGTTCTGAATTGAAAACTGTAGTTTTTAAGAAAATTTTGTATGTGGGGGCTCTGACCCCCGGGCCTTGACCCGTTTCAAAAACGGTCTGCCGTCTAAGTTAGAGTACCATAAGATAGTATACGAAGTTTGGTGGTTCTAAGATGAAAACTGTAGATTTTACGAAATTTTATATGAGGGGGGGGGGCTCCGACCACGCGGGCTCCAACCCTTCCAAAAACCGTCTAGCGTCTAAGTTAGAGTTTCATGATACCAAATTTGATGGTTCTGAAATGAAAACTAGATTTTAAGAAAATTTGTATGTATGTGGGGGTGGGGGTGGCCTGACTCCCGGGCCTTGACCCGTTCCAAAAACCGACAACCGTCTAAGTTAGAGTACCATAAGATAGGATACCTGATTTGGTGGTTCTCAATTGAAAACTGTCGATCTTACGAATATTTTGTGTGTGGGGGCTCTGACCAACCGGGCCTCTGACCCGTTCCAAAAACCGTCTACCGTCTAAGTTAAAGTACCATGAGATAATATACCAAATTTGGTAGTTCTAAATTGAAAACTAGATTTTACCACAATTCTGTAGGGGAAGGGGGCTCTGATCCCCCCCCATCTCCAACCGCTTCCAAAAACCGTCTACAGTCTAAGTTAGAATACCAGGAGATAGTATACCAGATTTGGTGGTTCTGAATTGAAAACTGTACATTTTACGAAAATTTTGTATATGGGGGCTCTGACCAACCGGTCCCTGCCCCGTTCCCAAAACTGTCTACCGTCTAATATTTTTAGTGCCAAAGAAAAAGCGTAATATTCCTATCCTGTCTGTGTCCAAACTTTATAAATTTGATCAGGGAGGAAGACGTTCGAAATCGTACGTTTTCCTGCATTCGTTTTGTATGTAACCAAAATCTGTAAATGCGACGAAGTGACGTAGTCGACGAATTTGTCCGCGACGAATTGACGCTCGACGAATCGTCGTGGTCGACGAATTGACGCGCGGCGAATCGTCGCAGTCGACGAATTGACGCACGCGACAAATTGACGTAGAACCGTCCGTGCCCCCTCATTCCGGAGTAAGTCGGTCTCCCAACTGAGCTGCGCGGACAGAATGTCTCGCTGAAGATCTGCTGTCTCGAAATATGTTCTCACCCCGGCAGCACGCCACAACACCCCTCTCCATTATTTTTTTTTTTTTTGTTGAAGCGGTGTAGGATTTTTTCATTAATTCCAAACAATGTCTGGAACAAATATCACACATTTTTCAAAAAACCCAACGGCCAGTGGATCCATTTTCCACAACGGGCGCCAATGTGAAGACACAAGCTTGTCCGCGAGGCCATAGAATTCGTGTCCCCTCACTCCGGAGTGAGTCGCTCTCCCAACTGAGCTACGCGGACAGAATGTCTCGCTGCAGATCCGCCGTCTGGACACATGTTCTCACCCCCACAACACGCCACAAGTCATGAAAAAGAAATTAATTTTTGGCGCATTTGAATTTCCGTCCTCACTGAAAGCGAAGAAACTACTACAAAGTCTGAATTAGTTATCACAATGAAATTCATAAGAATGGAATCCAGTTTTCAACTGTGTCTCTCACAGAACGTATCTTGTCTGTTGCTGCTCAGCATTGAAAGTGGTTTTATTCTCACATTTAATTGTACTAGAGATCTGCTGTACACAGAAATGGGTGAATTGTCTTACCTATCATTAATAAAATTGCCTCAATAAAAAAAATTGCAGTGATTTCTAAACTTGAGTTGAAAAGATGTTTAAGCAGTAAACGGTGATGGTGGCATGCTGCCGGTTTTTTCAGAGATGGGATACTTTCATAATTTTTTACAAAAGTGGGCCGCACAAAATAGCTTCCAGGGCCGTTTATGGATCGCCAGTCTATGTAGCTCAGACAAGCCCAAACCCTAACGTTTATGGGAAAGTGCCTTTCAGACTGTCAGCAGGTAATCCGGTCTATTTATTTCGGTTCTAATGAACGGGTTCGGTTCCCTTTGAATTTTCATGTCTTCTGTTTCGTTCAAAATCAGCCACCCTTAAAAAAAAAAAAAAAAAGGAAAGAAAGAAAAAAAAAATTGCACTACCACTATCAAAATAACATCTTTTACCAAAATACAGCTCCCGAGATGTCACGGGATGCACTCGACATATACACATGATTTACTTATATTTCCGTCTACTTAACCTTTGCATCAAGTGAGGGAGCTGTTCTATATTTCATTCTATACAGCAAATCTGATTGTGTAATCGAATTAATTTTACTAATGATCGTAGGATTTGCAAGGAGTTTTTAATCAAAGAATGTATAGCAAATTATGAAGCGAAACTGTGGGCAAGAAATGGGACAGCAATTCCAGAGAAAATCATTACTCAAGTAATGAGGATAATGGCTGTGGAATAATTCTCGCTCCTGTGCCTTGATATTTGATCCCATTTCGACGATATTCAGCTGAACCGGTTCAGTATACCGCCGGAACAACATACTAAAGTTTTGTCGCAATAGAAGCATTTTTGAAAATAATTGCTGTGGAATAAATCTGGTTTCTGTGCCCTGACCAATGATCTCATTTCGATGATATTCAACAGAACCGGTTCAGCACACCTCTGGAACAACATACTAAAGTTTTGCCGCAATAGAAACATTTTTAGTCAAGTTATGCGGGGATAATGGCTGTGGAATAAATCTCGCTCCTGTGCCCTGACCTTTGACATCCATGAAAGAAATACGGGATTACGCCATATAATACAAATTTTGAAGATGACAATCCGATTTTTGGCGTAAAAATGTGACAAGGATGGTAAGCATCCTTGTCACATTTACGCCAAAAATCGAATTGTCGTCTTCAAAACTTTGACACCCATTTTACTGATACTCAACAGAACCGGTTCAGTACACCGCCGGAACAACATGATAAAGTTTTGTCGCAATTGAAGCATTTTTAGTCAAGTTATGAGGATAATGGCTGTGAATTAAAACTCGCTCCTGTGCCTTGGTCTTTGACCCCATTTCGATGATATTCAAGAGAACCGGTTTAGTATACCGCCGGAACAACATACTAAAGTTTTGCCGCAATAGAAACATTTGTAGTCAAGTTATGAGGATAATGGCTGTGGATAAATCTCGCTCCTGTGCCTTGGCCTTGGACCCCATTTCGATGATATTAAACAGAATTGCTTCAGTATACCTCTGGAACAATATACTAATGTTTTGTCGCAATCGAAACTTTTTTACGTAAGTTATGACGCATAAGGACGATGGAATGGATCACGCTCCTATGTCCTGATCTTCGACCCCCATTTCGTGCATTTTCAATAGGGTTCGTCCCCAGGTTGTGCCCTACCACATACTAAGATGTCATCGAAATCGAACCATTTTTACGCGAGTTATCGTGTGGGCAGGCAGACTGACGGGAAATGCCGGAGCATATACGCTTCTTCAACCTACGGTTGGAAAGCGTAAAAAATCTGGTAAATGTTAGGAAGGGCCGTGAAGAAGATAAAACAACACCCTACAAATTTGGCGGAATTACGTGATCTTTTGAGCATGGAGGGAAATAAACTAGACACGCATATGATACTAAATCATACTGATAGCACGTCAAACAAAATTAAAGCTGGTGGGGATATAACTCCATATTAAGGAGTTAAGTTTACATTCCTTAACTTTTCGTGCGGTGTGTTTACAGTTCCAGTACCCAGTTTCTTACGTTAACACAATATACGAAAATGCACGACCACCAACTGGGAGAGAGGAGAAACAACTGTTGCCACAATAAGCTTAATATCACACGATATTCTATGCAGAATATCCGCTCATTCTACACTGTCAAAAATACAGTAAGTGGCGTAAATTCACGTAAAATTCCTGAAAACACCGTGCAGCAAAGTTACCGGTAAGTGTCCGTCTTTTAACGAAATTTCTATTTTTTAAAAGTTCCCGTTTCTTATAACTTCAGTATTTTGACGAAATTGCCGTAGTTAGTAATCAAGGTTAGTAATTACATTTATTTAAAAAAAATGTTCTGGGTTTTCTGCATTTGTACAGATTTCACCAGAAATGACGTACTAAATTAATTCTTTCTCTTTGAGTTCGAAACGAGTTCGTCTATACGACAAACGCACGTGCACCATTGTGTCAGAAAGACACATATCGAGCTGTCACGTATGCGGTAGAACTGTAATCGCACGATGATGAATTTATTTATTTATTAGTTGCTATTAAATGCGGTTGAATCAGTCATTTTATTTTCTGTTGGAGCTTATTATTTTTACGAATACGTTTTTAATAATTTCCTTTGTTTTTAATAGGAGGACATACTACAAATTACGTATTATACTAATATGAAAGATAACAAACTGTTGGTAGTATTCTGCAATCCGACCTTGATGTGTTCACCCAGGAGTAATTAATCCTAATCTCCATTAATTTGTATTGAACGAACTTTGAAACTTTTAATACAGCTCTGCAAATAATTTTAGACGCTGCTTTAGTATCATAAATTCAAAGAAGCTCCAGTTCACTTTGTTTTCTTTTATTATTAACTAAGTTAAACCCCGATGTTTTGTTTATATCTGCCAAATCATTTTTAAATTATGGTATTACAGTATTAATTATAGCAATATTTTTGAAGTTTTAGTTCGCTTTGTACTCAAATGCAGGGAGATGGAAATTTATGGTCTTCTGAAACAGGATTGTAATTATTGGTTTACGAGACTTGCGTAATCCGAAAATGTTCGGTGACAATTAATCACCCCCAACGCATATTTGCTAGTTAGGGGCAGTTTTCAGAAGTTATTTATTTATTTTTTAATTTATCTTTCGGTTTATTATTAAAACCAGCTTCGTCTTTCTATCATTTAATTTATGTCAAAATTAACGACATTTTTTTCCTCCAGTCATCGGAATTATGTGGAAGGCATTATTTGCGATCGTTATAAGTAACTATTAAAATATTACTTATGTATGTTAAATGGCTCCTACTAAAATACACAAAAAATATAATATATCAAAAAATGTTGCATATACACTGCTGGACAATTGCTAAGGACGGATGACAATAGCAACGATAGCAACCATAAAATGGAAGGCAGGAAAATGTGGAAATTAGCATAAGTGCGGGATACAGTAAGACGTGTTGTGCGTATGCAAATTTTGGATTGCCGAACTTGTTCGTGACGTCATAGCGCTGATAAGAGATATAAAGGATTTGACGCGTATTGACCGTTGTTGTTCAAACGCAAAGTTGAAAGGGAAAGAATCAATTGACGAACTTGCAATTTTCAGTATGTCTTCCCGACATCACCTAGATGATTTTACGCATGGCCGTATTATTGGCAAGATTGAAGAAGGGCGAAAAATAACAGATGTTGCCAGGGAGTTCGACGTCAGCCACAGTGTTGCTTCAAGGCTTTGGAAATCATTTCAAACAAATGGAGAGTGCAGCAAACGCCACGGGGAGGTCGTGTTCGCAGTACGACACCTGCAGAAGATCGGTACATAGTGCTATCAACAAAAAGACACCGGCGCAGCACAGCTAGTGAGGTAGCAAATCAGTTTATAGCTGCTACTGGCAAGCGGATCTCCCGAAAAACTGTCGCCAGACGTTTGCATGAAGGAGGACTATACGCCCGCCGTCCTGTTGTGTGCATTCCATTGTCCAGACGTCACCGTACCGCCCGTTTCCAATGGTGCCATCAACATCGCAATTGGACTGATAACGACTGGTCTGCCGTCCTCTTCTCAGATGAGAGTAGATACAGTCTATCGTCTGATTGTCGACGACAACTGATCTGGCGTGATAGTGGTACTGCATATTGTCCAGCAAACACACAGGAAAGGGACCGATATCTGACATGTAGTGTCATGGTATGGGCTGGCATCATGATCAATAGCCGTACGTCTCTCTATGTGCTTCCAACTGGGACTATGACTGGCCAACGATAAATTAATGATGTTCTGCTACCCCATGTTCGCATGTTCCGTGGTGCTGTCGGTGATAGATTCATTTTCATGGACGACAACGCAACATGTGATCGAACAGTCGCTGTCCAGGAGTGTCTTGAGAGCGAGGATATTCAACGCCTCGTATGGCCAGCACGTTCTCCAGATCTGAATCCCATTGAAAATGTGTGGGATGCTTTGGGGAGGAGTCTCGCTGGTCGCCAGTGCCCTCCAATAAACAAGGACACCCTCATTCGTGCACTGACAGAGGAATGGGATAAATTACCCCAACAGTTGCTTGATAATGTGGTGCAAAGCATGACACGACGTGTGGAATCTTGCATCGCCCTCCATGGTGGCCATATCCCGTATTGACATCTTACGCCGGAACGCCTGCCGACGGTAATTGCATTTTTTTCACGTTTACGTATTCTGCACAAAATGGCCTGTTTGTCCCTTGAATACATTCCAAAGCCTTCTGGATTTCAGAGCACAATAAATTGTCTTTCTTGTAATGTCCTGGCATTCTGACATTATTTTATTTCACTTGGCATCCAACCACACTTCCTTTTTTATGCGCTATATAGCCGTTTATGATCCGTCCTTAGCAATTGTCCAGCAGTGTATTTCAACGTAAAGGGATACAATAGCGAGATAATATTTTAAATATAAAGAAATAAATTAGGTGTACAAATAAGTTTTAAAGCGGTTCTTGTGTGACGCATACCGCTAATTTACACATCCAACGTTCCCCCGCGTTGTTGTCCTCTGACCATAACTGGTCCAGAGTATAAAATGTGACACAGAAGTTTGCCTAACAGTCAAAGGCACTTGCACATCGGTAATTGAAAGATGGCAAGCGATACTGCATTTATTCGACACTGCACTCGTTACGAACTTAATCAAGGAAAAAGTGATGCACAAGCATGTGCATAAATCTGCTCCGTTCTGGGAGAGAATATTGTATCGATAAGCACGTGTGAGATTTGGTTTAGACGGTTTAAAGCAGGTGATTTTGGTGTTAGCGATCGAGAACGTAGAGGCGCCCCGCAGAAGGTTGCACATGAGGAACTGCAAGCATTGCTTGATGAAGATTCGTTTCAAACGCAAAAAGAACTATCTGAACAACTGGGGGTAACTCAACAAACCATTTCCAATTGTTTACGCGCAATGGGAAAGTTTCAAAAGGAAGGAAAATGGGTGCCACATGACCAGAGCCAGAGGAACAAGGATGAGCGTGTCATGAAGTGTTTGAGTCTGTTGAATAAACAACACAGAAAGTCTTTCTTGTGGAAAATTGTTACGGGTGATAAAAAGTGGATATGGTACGACAATCCCAAATGCAGAAAACACTAGGTAGACCCCAGTGAAGCAACGACTTCGACACCGAAACACAATAGTCACTCCAAGAAAGTTCTGCTGTGCATCTGGTGGGATATAAAGGGTGTGCTCTATCATGAACTATTAGAAAAGGATCAAACTATTTCTGCTGATCGCTACAAGCAATAATTGCTGCGATTGAACTAGGAAATCTGTCGGAAACGTCCATTCACAGGCAAACGATTGCGTCCTGTGAAATTACTGCATGACAAAGCTAAATCGCATGTCGCGAAATCGGTTATGGAAACGTTATTGACACTTAGCTGGGAAGTTTTGGATCACCCGGCGTATAGTCCTGACATAGCCCCTTCAGACTATCATTTGTTCCGATCGATGCAACATGGTTTGTGTGCTGTACGGTTCCGGACATGTGACGAAGTGCAAAAATGGGTTGACGAATTCATCGACGAAGTATTCTTCATAGCTGGAATCCGTCAGCTTCCCGACCGATGACCGAGGGTAATAGACAATGACGGCGCATATTTTGATTCGTAAAAATACTGTTGTTTTCTTTCGAATTACATGTTACGTTGTCTTAAAACGCTTTAAAACTTATTTGTACACCTAATATAAAACACGTGCGCAAAAGAGCGCCTCATTTGTAGTTGTTTACAATACATGATACAATATTTTCCTGAGCGATATACACCGATGAGCATTTACATTATGACCATCCCCTGCCTAGAGGAATGAGCGCGCCTGGAGACCATACGGTGGCGCAGGGGATGTTCGCAGAGCAGTATATATACAACCTAAAGACCTGCTTTCAATTAGTAGAGTGTTCGGAGTCAGAATGGGAAAAACTGCCGATTTACTGAAGTTTGATAAAGGACAGATTCTGATTGCACGGCGCTTTGGGTATACCATCACGGAAATGGTGGGGCTTGTGAGTTTTTCACGTTCCGCTGTAGTAAGTATGTATCAAAATTGGGGCAGAGAGGACCAAACGACGAACCGTCGTCCAGCTGTGTGTCGTCCGCAGCTCACTGATGCCAAAAGGGAGCGGATACTGTCGCGCATTGTTCACAGCGACCGCAGGGCCACAGTGCGACAAATCCCACGCAGCTACAAGAGTTGTGATCAGGGCAATGTGTCACAGCACACAGTTCATTGCAGTCTTCTGAGCATGGTCCTGCGTCGCCGAAGAACCAACAATGTCCCCATCCTCAGTGCACGTCATCGCCAACAACGCATGAAATGGGCCCAAGATCATCGATATTGGACTGTGGAGAACGACGCGCCATCATTTTCTGTGTGCACGTGGGAGGGTTTGGAAATGGAATCGTGCAGCTCCTCAAGTCGAATCACGGCGTTGGACCAGCGCTCGCACGTGAAAGCAGAAATTGTGTGGGGGAGAAACTACGACACAAATCCACACTGCTTTGCAAGAAGTTTGTGGGGACAAATCAAGATTCCTGCGGAATTTCTTGAAATTAAATTCAAGAAGTTTCTGATCTGACAAATCAAGATTCCTGGTGCATTACATAGAAGGCCGGTCGCGGATATGTCGATTAGCAACGGAGGCTATGGCACCTAGATGCACTGTCGTGCGGAAATAGGCCGACGACGGCGGTGTTATGTTGTGAGCGATGTTTTCTTGAAACACTTTAGGCCCCATTATCCCAATAGCAGCAACCCTGACAGCTATCAGGTATCTGAACATCGTTGCTGACGTAGTTCTGCTATTCCTGACTCCTGCTGGTGATGGCCATTACCAACAGGATAATGCTCCGTGCCACACTGCCAGAATCGTCAAGGAAACGAGTGGGTCGATGAATATGCTGGTGACTTTCTGTTAATGCCCTGGCCTCCAAATTGATTTGACATGAACCCAATCGAAAATTTTTGGTTCGAGTTGGAAAAGCAGGTTCGCGGTAAATCAGCACCTCCCCAAAATGTACGGGAACTGGAGGACTTGCTGTTGACATTATGGTACCAGATACCTTAGGATATCTATTGGCACCTCATCGAATCGATGCCTCGCCGAGTGGCCGCTGTTTTGCGGGATTAAGGGGGTCCTACAGCTTATTAGGTATGTGGTGATCATCTATTGGCTCATCGAGGTACACTCTGTAGACAAATCATTATAGGTAAGGCTGATGGGGAGTTAACACGGGCATCCCCCACGCAGAGAGGAACAGACCCAAACCGAACGCTTGCGATCAATATGTGAACAGCAGGGCTTCTCAACAGTGAATCGCAATCGATGAATATGGGTAAGCGTGGTGATCTGAGCGACTTTGATTGAGGACAGGTTTTCGGTGCGAAACAGATGAGCCATTCTATCGCCCAAGTGGTAAGATCCCTAGGGTTTCTCAGGGCAACCGTATCAAGGGTGTACCGCGAGTATACCATATGAATAAAATGTTACAAACATTGTGACTCAAATAACACCTGAAAATTTGGCTAATTTTTTTTCGCGAGAATAAAATACTGAAATTATTGTGAACCGGTTCCACTGTATCTGTCGTCCCTTTTCCCTTTGAGCGGTGTGATCACTCTAAAAAGAGAGGGGGCCTAAACAATGCCCAACACCTCTCTTGCACGTATGCACACTTTCAGCTCGAAGAGACAGTAAAGTTCTCACTGACACATCTTCTATAAACGTCAAGGGGGGACTAGTGTGAGTTTGCACGTTGGAGTGTTAGTAGGGAGGGAGGGCGTGTAATCCCTCTTCCGGATGGGTCAAAATATTCGATAGCGCTTTCAGTTCCGCACCCAATAGAGCAGACAACAGGAACGTACTACCGGAACAGTCCAAGGAGGTTATATTACTGAAGACACCACTGGCTCTGCCGCCATAGGTCACAGCTAATCTGTTTTGTGACGTCACAAGCAGGCAAAAACGAACTAAATTATACCGTTGATGAAACAGTAAGCTTGTGTATCATTGATAAAGATTATTGAATTACTCATTTTATCTGTTTATATGCTTAGAAGCTTTTGTTCCATTGGTTTCCATGCAGCTTCTCTTCTGCGGCTGCGTCGTGCCTGCTCATGACGTCATTTGCAGCACAGACGGTGACTTATATTGGCCAATGCTGCGTTGATAGGAGTGGTGTCTCCAGTAATATAACCTCCTTGGAACAATCCGAACATAAATGATGAATCATCCAGTTCCCTAAAGGCGGGCGTCTCTGATGCAAGTTGTGTTTTTAAATATGATAGGGTAATTACTAATGTAGGAAAAAATCATGTGTTTTATGATGTT
Organism: Macrothele yani; assembly: GCA_039090855.1. Taxonomy (NCBI): domain Eukaryota; kingdom Metazoa; phylum Arthropoda; class Arachnida; order Araneae; family Macrothelidae; genus Macrothele; species Macrothele yani. The sequence continues at coordinate 33,888,149 of CM077026.1, read as the reverse complement.
TTTTGTAGTCTTTAACGCTACTCGGCTGAAAAAAATTATAACGTGTAACATTTATAATTTCAATACTTTATTTTGCAGTTAAGAAAGGGGTCGTATAGGATGGGGGAAGGAGGGGGCGTTAAAACTCCAAGTGCTTGGGGCTTCACGAAGCCTAAATCCGGCCCTAAAAATACTACGCAGTAAGGCCGTACTATTTTCTCTGGCGGAGGATAGCGTGCTCTGAAAAACTGAGTGTCATACACGTTCATGGTTGCCTCAGGTACAATTACGGAATTGCGCACTACGAAATATAATTACGGAACTGACAGGTCTAACTATGGAACTGCAGTAAAGCTGAAAAATGAACTCGCGATTTTTCTCTTTGTTCATTTGAAAGTAACAGAAAAGCACTTAAGGCTGAAATTTTATCCTATATCTGCAATGTAAATTCTTCTAGAAGACTATTACTTTGGAATGTTCAAAATTTTGAGCATAAATAAAAACGACCTGTAGCGAATATGTACCACAGTTATTATTCCAAAAAACTTGTTAGAATTTTTTTTATTTTTAAAATTGAATTTATCAGACTCGAAAGTATTCTAATTTGGGCGCTTTATGGCGCGATAAGTTAGCTTATTTCCGTCTGGAATAAAGGAAATCTCTCAGTTCTGTCTGATTTGTTTTAATTATCTAGGCCAAATAGAAGTAATTACTAAAGGTCGAGTATAATTTGCTCTCTGAAGCACTATAGTTAGAATCTTTAATGAATAAAATACTTACAAGTTAAAAAATACAAACACGAGATCTTTCACAAGGGCAACCCTTGCGTCATCAGGTGAAGACACCTGTTCAGCTGACGACGCAAGAGTCGCTAATCGATAAGACATCCAGAAATAGAAACAGCTATTTACTTACAACAGCGGCTAAAAAGTATGTTACAAAAATTAACAAATTATGCTCAAAAAATTTCTTATAGCAGAAGGAAGATGTCGGGATGACGAAGCAATAACAAAGAAATAAGGGGAAAAACGATCTCATTGTAAAGAATAATAACTGTCAATTTTAAGGCTGTCTTTGAACGAGTGTTAGGGTTCCTCTTCTGCGATAGATGGCGCAAAATATCACTCCTTGGGCGTGACTTTTACGTCTTGAGGGACTGTCTCAGAATTGGCGTCAGCGAATCACTGCAGACCTTGCCATATTCAGAATGGAAGACGTCTCTCGTTGGCTCCACAATGAAAAGACAAAATACGCGATGTTACGTTTTAACCAATGACGTTATTTGGAGGCGGAGCTTAGTAGGTAGGTGTAGTTTCTGTCTTAAATTCAAGGGTTCTGTGCTAATGTACACATTTTCTCTTCAAAAAGTGAACGTACAGTAAGATTTAAGATGATTTATGGGAGACAAGTTTTCAGTCTCACTTTTGGGTCCATTTAATCATTTGTAGAGTTCTAGGGGATAAATGTCTTCGTGCTGATAATAACTAAAGGTCGAGTATAATTTGCTGTTTGAAGCACGATAGTTAAAATCTTTAATGAATAAAATATTTACAAGTTAAAAAACTACAAACACCAGATCTTTCAGAAGGGCAACCCTTGCATCACCAGGTGAAGACTACATTTGGACATACTTAGTGCGAAGTCACAAAGTGTCAGTGTCTGGGTGTCATGACGTACAATGATGTTCATTAGTTGATGACGATTGGTTCCTCCTATCTAACTTCTCATGCTACATAGTTCCGTCTTTGAAAGGTGGCATTAGTTTAAGTTAACTGATTGCGTAGTGAGGGTTTTAAATCTTGAATTTTTTCTTTAATATAAGCTGTATTAAACAGTTTTTCCAAACATATGGCAAAGTAAAGGGAATGTCATCGTTACAGCACCGTCCAGGATAGTGATGGATGAACAATGCTTCCGCAAACAATGTAGATATTTTTCTTTGGTGTATAGAAGAATATATGTATCATTCCATGAGGCGGTGTGGGTTCCTTCCTGCACTGCGCGGACCAAAGCAGCGTGGACCAGAGGCTCCTGTTCGGGTTGAATATCGGTGTTCAGCTGTACGAATTTCTAGGCTCCTAAGGGTCGAGCCTATAAAGCAGCTATCGTTGAAATCTGAGCTCAGACTCTTTAATGGTATGAAGAATTCAGATTAAGTTTGTCGTCGGTATACCCTACCATACAATTTACCATCGAATTTGAGAATGAAAGATTTCTCCCCTAACTTGACTTTAGCATCAGACGGAACATGATCACCCACTCAATTCAGGTTTCTGTGTATCGTAAGCCAACCAGCTCTACTGTGATCATCCCATATAACTCTTGCCATCCACACAAATATAAAACAGCGACTTTTAGATTTCTTATAAGCCAAGAATTTTCACACACGTCGAATGCCAGATTGAGGAGAACCGAACTATTGTAGAACATAAAATGCAAATCGCGATCCAGAATGGGTACAATAAGAATTTTGTCAATGCTCTGATTGTCCAACACAAGACAAAGGTCTGCACAACCTTAACCAGCAATCATAAGACTATTAAGTACGTTGGTACTATTGAATACCAGCCTCAAATCTCGCACAACATCTGCAAGAAACAAGGCATTTTATTTGGCGAGTCCTCCAATAATCTTTTCCAGCCGATACGCAGAGGTCGGGACGTCAAGACTGAGAATGAAAAATATGGTGTGCATTGCATACCATTAAAGAGTCTGAGCTCAGAGTTCAACGATAGCTGATATATCGGCTCGACCCTACGGAGCCTAGGAATTCGTACAGCCGAACACCGATATCCAACCCGAACAGGTGCCTCTAACACTGCTTTGGCCCGCAAAGTCCAGGAAGGAACCCACACCCCCTCATGGAATGATACATATATTCTTCTATGCACCAAAGAAAAAAGATCTATATTGTTTGCGGAAGTTCATCCATTACTATCGTGGACGGTGCTGTAACGATGACATTCCCACTACTTTGCCATATATCGCCTACCTACTAAGTTCCACCTCCAATTAACGTCATTGGTTAAAACGTAACAGCTCGTATTTTGTCCTTTCATTGTGGAGCGAACGAGAGACCGCTTCCATTCTGAATATGGCGAGGTACGCAGTGCTTCGCTAACGCCAACTTCTGGGACTGTCCCTCAAGGCGTAAAACCCACGCCCAAGGAGTGATATTTTGCGCCATATATCGCAGAAGAGGAACCCTAACACTCCTTCAAAGACAGCCTTAAAAATGACAGTTATTATTCTTTCCAATGAGATCGTTTTTCCCCTTATTTCTTTGTTATTGCTTCGTGATCCCGACATCATAATTCTGCTATAAGAATTTTTTTAATATAATTTGTTAATTTTCGTAATGTATTTTTTAGCCGCTGTTGTAAGTAAATAGCTGTTTCTATTTCTGGATGCTCTATCGATTGTAGAAATCCAGTTGATGTTTATTTTTCTATCCGGTTCCATTGACTATGAATGACTGAAAAAAAATTGAGTCGAAAAAGATTCAAAAGACGCTCTCATTGTACCATAACCCAAAATTCTGTGTCATCTTTCTTTTCTTTTTTTTTCTGTAGACAAAATGCTGTCGACTTTTCTAGTTGTGTTACACTACTCACTAATTCATGGTTGCTGATATCACTGGTCAACGTGAAAACTTTTCTTTTGACGTGAATACGTCTAAAGTGACATTGAGTTCGCGCGACGAGCAAACTTCAGATCAGTATAACTCGGGACTGCAAAGAGCTACGATGTCGAAATTGGTCTCAAACAAAAGCTAGCGTCGGGATTTGTCGATTTAAGACATTAGAAGTGAAATATAATAGTGTTTTTTGTAAAACTTTGGATCGCAGTTGAACAATTTTAAAAGTTTCACAATGTCGGCATATACACTTCGTAATGCCAAGCAGAAATACATCGAACGTAGTCTACGCGGAAGAGCAACTCGTCGGCTTTCGATGAACACCACCATCGCAATGTCTGCGGCAGAACGCATGAGAAATCATCGGGAGCGAAACAAAATTGCTGCGGCTCAGCGCGCGAGCACTTCGGTGGCAGCGACGCACGAGCCTACGGACGTGGAGCATGAAAACGATTCTGCTTATGCTTCGGAACACGGAAACGACGAAATGGAAGAGGATTTCGAGAGATCGGCGCAGTTTGAGAAGTGTTGGAGATCGGCGAGGGAACGTTTCGAGAACACGTTTGTGAGCAATCCGTTCGGTCATTTGTGCGGGGTTTGCGATAACTGCCAAAAACAAAGCTATCGAAAAGCGATGCCGCAGACCGTCCACTTCATCTGCTAAAGACACGATTATCAGTGCTGCCAGTGGAGTTGCCATATACAGAAACTTCAGCAGCTCAAGTAATTGTCGACCTATCGTCACTATCGATGTGAGCCGCAAGATCAGACTCGAACAGCTTTGGGTTGGCAACATGTGTTTATTCGATGTAACGGTAAACAATCAGTCGAAGTTTATTCTCGGAGTTGTCTACATTCATCAGAATGCTTCGTTGTCTGTCATCGGATGCTGCATGTTTCTAACGTTACTTGAATACTCTGAAAGTTTAAAGAAAATCATCCCAGACTTGGAGCCTGATTTGGAAACGCCGTTCATCATCACCGGCGACTTCAATTTGATGTGTCGCTAAATCGAGCTCTCAATGATTTCATGCAACGCGAGTTTTCTCTGAGTTACGTACCGACAGCTCCAACCACACTTGGCAATACTTGTATAGACTTGACATTCACTAGAAACATAGATGTATCTTGTATACTATTTGTATCCTACTTCTCTTACCATATAGAACAATGATTAATAAACTTGTAATTGATTACTGAATTTGTCTTTCTTTCATTTACTAGACCCAAATAAATACCATGCGGTAACGGGACGTATTCACGAAAAACCTTGCGGCCGTGCTCCGATAGAGCCCACCCGATTTTTTTCACTTTTAAAATTGCCGGTTGGCTCTCATTTTTTACGCTTTCCAACTGTAGGTTTAAGAAGCGTATTTGTTCCAGCTTTGTCCGTCTGTCCGCACGATGACTCACGTAAAAATGGTTCAATTTCGATGAAAGTTTAGTATGTAATAGGGGACCACCTGAGGAAGAACCCTATTGAAAATGGGACACATGGGGTCAAAGGTCACGACATAGGAGCGGGATCCATTCCATTGCCCTTATGCATCATAACTTGCTTAAATATGGTTCGATTTCAATGAAATTTTAGTATGTGGTAGGGGATAACCTCGGGACGAACCCAATTAAAAATGGGTGAAGTGGGGTCAAAGTTCAAGGCATAGGAGCGGGATGCATTCCATAGCTCTTATGCGTCATAACTTACGTAAAAACGGTTCGACTTCGATGAAATTTTAGTATGTGGTAGGGGACCACTGGGCACCAACCCTATTGGAAATGGGTGAAATGGGGTCAAAGGTAAGGATATAGGATCGGGATTCATTCCATCGCCCTTATGCGTTATAACTTACGTAAAAATGCTTCAATTGAAACACAAATTTATCATTTTGTTCCGGAACTATACTTTACCGGTTCTGTTGAACATCATCGAAATGGGGTCAAAGGTCAGGTCATAGGAGCGAGATTTGTTCTGCAGCCATTATCCTCATAACTTGAGTAATAATTGGAGTAATGATTTCTGGTATGTTGGAAAGCGTATCATAATCAATGCATTGCATGATTTTACTAACTTGTTAAATTACACCCATGGTATCAAAGTATGAATGTTACACATTATTGGTTACACTTTTCGATTGAAAGTAAAGCAAAACTACAGCTTTAGTAATTCTAAGGTCTTGATATGACGTTCCAGCAGGCTCCCTCTGCACTACCTGCTCAGTCGGTGTGACGCCTAGTGCTGATCACGTAATCCTTTCTATTTGTCGCATTTCTCAGGATCAGATCAGTGGTAGGTGTCGCATGACACATGCTTTCAGTTGGTATGCACTAGTCAGAATTTCAGTTCTTCAGTTGCTTCCCTCTTGAATTAATTTCAGTTAACTTCTTTTTGTTTCGTTTTTGTCGTGAAACGTTAAAAATGTCACGTGAATGTGTGAATAAGCAAGATAACGTCCGTCATGTATGTGGAGAAGTGACGTTTGCGTCAAGAAAGTGTGCGTTAAGTGCAACTATAAACAAGAAAGATGACACCGAAGTTTCGGGTTTAAAGAGCACGTTTTTTGAATCCGTTCTCACATAAATTAAATTTATCAAAGCTATTCAAAGTCAATGGAACCGGTATGAAAAACAATAGTATCTGACGGAAGAAAGAAGTTTTTCAATAGGGTTTTCAATCCCTCAGATATTGCTGTAAACGGAATCGTGAGCTTACGCCCTCTGGTTGCAGACTTGTGTGTTAAGAAAAACATGAATTTATATGAGAAACATTTCTCACCGGAAAGGCTCTCCAACACAGAAATAAATTTTCAAATCGGACTCGTAAAACAGAGATATCGACAAAAAAAAAATGTAACTTTACGTCCCCTGAAAAGAAAACCATGCATTATTTTGGGAAGAAAGTATTCTCAAAAGGTTTTTCCATATTAGCGGTATCGGACGAAGAAAAAAAAATAGTCGAGTTTTCAGGATCCCAGATTTTGCTACAAATACATCAGAAGCAGAAATTAACATTTATGCCTGCTGGTTTGCCAAACCATTCCTTACCAAACATTAGAAATTATGTAAAAAAAATATTTTCCATCAGGTCTTGTATGCGATACAGGAATAATTTTTCAAATCGGTGTTTTAGAATCATAAATAACGCAGAAAACGCAATTTACCTTTGTGCTCCCGAGCGGAAAGTCTATGATATACTTGAAAATTTTGAATTCTTAGGAAAAACACTTCGCATCGGAAACACTGTCCAACAAAGAAGGAATTTTTCAAATCGAACTCCTTGAAGTAGAGATTTTGACAAAAAGAAAAAGATATACATCTACGCCCCCTGGCGTAGAAACCATGCATTATTTCAAGAAGAAAATGCTCCTAAAAGGTTTGTCGACATAAGTAGTATCGGTCAACAAACGACTTTTTTTTCAATCGCGATTTTAGAAGTTCATATTTTGCTGCAAATACATCAGCAGCGGAAATTAAGACTTACGCCACCTGGTGGCCAAACCATTTTTTACAAAAATTTTAAATTATTTGCAAAGGATTTCCCATCAGGAGCTATATCCGGTGCAGAAAGAATTTTTCAAATCGGAGATTTAGAAGCAGAGATAGAGGAGGGAACCAATTTACCTGTGCGCCCCCTAGCGGAAAGTCTATGAATTACTTCAAAATTTTGAAATTATATGAAAAACATGTCACACTGAAAACACTATCCAACAAAGAAGAAATTTTTCAAATCGGACTCCTAGAAGCAGATATATTGACGAAAATAAGAAGGTATACATCTACACCCCCTGGAGGAGAAACTATGGAATATTTCTCCTCCAGGGGTGTAGATGTATATCTTATTTTCGTCAAATACATCAGAAGCAAAAATTAAAACTTACGCCCCATGGTGGCCCAAGTATTCTTTACCAAAAATTTGAAATTTTATGCAAAAGATTTTTCATCAGAAGGTGTATCCGCTGAAGAAAAAATTTTCCAATCGGGGTTTTAAAAGAAGAATTATTGGGAAAAATGTAATTTACTTTTACGACCCCTAGCGGAAAATCTATGCGTAATTTGAAAAGTAACTATATCAAAAATACTCTTCGACATAAATGGAATCGAAAGATAAAAGATTTTCTTCAATCGGATGTTTAGAAGCAAATATGTGGAATAAAACGTATTTTTGAATTCGACATCATATGCATTTACGCCCTCTAGCGGCGAAATTGTACATCGGAAAAAAAAACGAAATGAAGGGTCAACATTCGCATATTTCAAGCTTCCCAATGCAAAAAGAATTTTGAAAATCGGACTAATATTTTGCAGAGATATCGTGCGTACAGACAGACGGACGAACCGGTATTATAAGCACGATCTTTTTTTTACAAAAGACGTGCTAAAAAAGCATACTTCTTATACACTGGCGGAAAGTGAAAAAAGAACACCAAGAAGGAGACGTCTGATACCAACGAAATTTATACAGCATAATAACGGAATACAGAGGATAACGTGATCAAAACATTATGGCAAAATACAGCTGTATTTGCTGGTAAACTGAAAAATAACATTTCCATGCAACATGGTTAGTACGAGGTTGAACAGCCATGAACTGCGTCACACTGTGCAATTCGGGCATGGAGTCTGTCGTACAGATGTTGGATGTAAGTTTGGGGTATTGAGTTTCAAGCATCCTCAACCTGAACGCGTAAATCGGGGATGGTTGTGGCTGGCCGTGGAGACCGGATAAGTCGTTGTCCCATAAATTCCCACACGTGCTCAATGGGGGACAAATCCGGTGAACGTGCAAGCCATGGAAGTTGTCTCACACCCTGAAGTGCATGTTGCGTTGCACGTGCTGTGTGCGGGCGTGCGTTATCTTGCTGGAAAACACCACGATGGACCGACCTTACAAATGGCACAACAACGGGCTGAATGATGTTGTTGATGTAGGAGGTGCTGTTTAACGTACCCGGTACAAACACTAGTTGTGTACGGGAGTGATAGCTGATCACTTCCCACACCAGGAGACCAGGTGTAGGCCCTGTGTGTCGCTGGCGGATGCAGGAAGGGTGGAGACGCTCCCCTGTGCGTCTGCGAACACGCATACGGCCATCCGAGGCTCCCAAGCAGAATCTGCTTTCATCGCTGAACACGACAGTTCGCCATTGCGTTCTCCAGTGCAGACGTTGGCGACACCACTGCAGCCGTTCCTGACGGTGGGCTGGAGTCAGAGGTGCACATGCCAGAGGCACACGTGCACGTAGTCCTGCATCCAGTAGACGTTTGCGGATTGTTCGCACAGTCACCTCAAGTGTAACGGCAGCGCGGATTTGCGTCGCAGTGGATGTTCTGCTTGAGAACGCCGCTCTTCTTATGCGTCGATCGGTCCGCTCATCAGTCCGTCTGTGACTCCCGGTTTCCACGTCTTCTCGTGTGGTAATGTTCCTCTGACCCTCTACGCCACCATCGTACCACCACTGATACTTCCCGTCAAATTCGCTCTGCAATACGACGATACGACCACCCGGCCTAGCGGAGTCTGACTAGACGAACTCGCTCAAAGTCCGATAACTGCTGAAATCCTACACGTCTTCCATGTCCAGGCATTGCAGTTTCTTCAGGGTCTTCGCACGTGTCCGTACGCCGACGACTGATTACATTAACTTCGCCGTACTCCTTAAATACCACCGACGATGATTTGCATATCATGCCGTGCTGTGGTGTAAGCGCTCACCGGTTGGTCCCGAAATTAACATCACACCTACGTCAACTCGACCCCATTAACATATGTAAATTTTATGATCGTCCGCCAGTTCCTTCTTGGTGTTCTTTTTTCACTTTCCGCCAGTGTATTTCGCGTGCAAAATCGATGATCGTGACAAGAGATGCGCCTCGCATGCTGCGATACCTGCGCTTCAAAACTGAGTGCTTAGGTGAACGGCAAGGGACGTTCTATGCCCCTTGCAGTGCCAATAATTTGAAGAGAGCCAACAAACCGCACTACAAATTATTATTTCTGTATGGTGCCTCCTAGCAAAAAAGGTATGACTATGAAGAAAAGAAAGACAATTTCATATTCAAATATACCTTCAGCGATTCGTCCCATGGGTCATGGCGTAGGACCATCTATTCCTGAACCACCTGCATTATTCCCGTAGACTCTTATGAAGAGGACGACATTGATGAACATGGTTTACACAGCGAATCAAAGCAGCCATCAACTTCAAAAGATCCAGTATTTTGTCCAAATCCAGATTCCTTAAAGCCACATATGATCACACAGTTTGAATTTAACAATCTCCTCAGAGATCTGGAACTGCCAAAAAATAAGGCTGAGTTTTGGCATCAAGTTTACAACAATGGAATGCCCTAGACTATTTTGTGAAAGTAACAACATTTCGTAGAAGAAATAAAGATTTAGAAAAATTCTATCAAACAAAAGGTGACTTCACTTTCTGTAATGATATTGATGAACTACTGGCAGCAATTAACATGAGACACGTTCCTGAAGAGTGGAGAGTATTTATATATGCTTGTAAGGTGAGCCTTAAAGCTATACTAGTATACAATAAAAAAATAATATCCTTCAATCCCTATTGCACGTACAGTCCATACAAAAGAAACGTATGCAAATATGAAAAATATTCAGTTAAATGTACACCATCAGAAGTATGAGTGGCAAATATGTACTAATTCAAATCTTATCGCCATTATATTTGCATTACAAAAGGCTTACACTAAGTATTATTGCTTTCTCTGTGAGTGGAATAGCCGTGCAAAAGGTACTCATTTCGAAAAAAAGGAATTAGCCTGAGCGAAAACCATTAACGCCCGGGATTAAGAATGTAGCATCTAAACCCTTGATAGAACCAAGAAAAACGTTTCTATTCCCACTGCACATAAAGCTGGTGCTAATGAAGAAATTCGTTAAGGCTTTAGATATGAATGATCTTCCATCCACATGTCTGCGCGATAAATTTCCAAGACTTAATGCAGAGAAGATCAAAGCAGGTGTTTTCATTGGCAGCGCTATCTTCAGGACATCTCGGCAATGAAGCAGAGGTATAATTGTAAATGGAGATCCGCAATAGTAGCTGATTATTGTTGTATGTTAAAAAGAGGATCCCCAGAAACTGAATACATGTGAAAGTAAAAAAAGAAGCCGTATTCAAAACACGTAAATTTATACATATATATATATATATATATATATATATATATATACAGCATACATACGTACATATATGTGTCTTAATATCATGTAAACAACAGATATCTTATTTAAATATAGGAAAGTGCATTTCTTTTCTAGAAATAAGAGCCCGTATATCAATTTAATCATCATTTTCATGATCAGCGGCCCAAACGAAATAAATGAGTAACAATTTGATAACCATAACAAAAAAAGTCAATTTGTTGACCAGTGTATTCACATATATCCATATAACAACAATTGGACCTTTTTCAAATTCTGAAAGATTTTCTTTTCCTGAGTTAGTGCAGCCGAATAAAACGTAAGCTATTTACACAGGAGAAGGCAAAACGTCATTAACCTATGTGACTGTTATATTTGCATATTTCAGCTTTTATTGTCTGTGATTGTCTTTTCATAAAGGTTCGCAATTCTTGGCCAGTGTATGTATGTATACCTATTTTTGGCACGTTCTTATTTTTTTATCTGTTGAAATATTCTGAAAAACAGCATCTTTAAAACCTAGTGTTCCATTAGATGGCATTAAAACTTTCTTCCTTAAACGGCTAATTCCCTAAACATTCACTTTATTGATGGTTTCCAATCTTTCGGAACATTACACGCCCTTTAAAGAATTCAAGCAATGTCCTTTGGGGAAGTCACCTCCAGCGGATTCTCCGTTTTTCTACTCCGTTTACTTTTATCGATTTGAAATGTTTCTCACTTAAAAACAATTTCTTTTGCTTTACGGCAGTTTTTCAAGAAGCAGTTATTTTTAGATTCTTTTTTAACTAGCCGTGCCAGATGCGTATCGGACAGAAGCAACTGGCGAAAAAAGTGTGAGTGCATTTATCAATGTGTCGTATGCGCCACGGGAAATTAGAAATAAAATAGATCTTGTTGGATGCAGTTTCGCAGAGACATTGTAAACTACAGGACGCGTATTAATAATTCACATGATAAAAAGTTTTTATATATCTTCATATCGTAATAAGAAAAAGATGTCATCATATTCACTAGTTTCCATAAATTGTGAAACAGTATGAAATTGAGTTTTTGAAAAATCCCCAGTAAAAGTGGATTAACGTAACGTAACAGAGATTTTAACCCCTCCCCCATGTCCAATATGGTAAGCACATAGTGGACGATTTAGAGTTATTGTGGCCCTGTACCCAAGATCGTTTTCTGGGACTCTTAGCTTTTGACTGCGATCCTTTAAAGCAAAAAAAAAAAACTTTTTCTATTGCCCCTCCGCCCCAATTTTTAACTTTAAAATTTTTAATGCTATTGTATGACGAAGCATTGTAATCGAAAAAAAAAAACGTTTGTTATTGCCCCTCCGCCCCAATTTTTAACTTTATTATGCTAATGTACGACGAAGCATTGTAATCGAAAAAAAAACGTTTTTTATTGCCCATCGCCCCAATTTGAAACTTTATTATGCTAATGCATGACAAAGCATTTTTCATTGCCCCTCCGCCCGAATTTTAAACTTTATTTTGCTAATGTATGATGAAGCATTGTAATCGAAAAAAAGAAACATTTTTTATTCCCCCTCAGCCCCAATTTTTAACTTTATTATGCTAATGTATGACGAAGTATTGTATTCGAAAAAAAAAACGTTTTCTATTACCCCTACGCCCCAATTTTAAACTTTATTATGCTAATGTATGACAAAGCATTGTAATCGGAAAAAAAAAGTTTAGATTCTGAGATGCCAACAGAAATACGCGTTTTAGGTTTCCCTGAAAATGATTAGACTATTTTTAAGGTAGTGTCTACATGTCAGTTTGCCTGTCTGTTTCACTTTCTCTCTCTCTCTATGTCTGCTTGGTTTCCTGCTGCCATAACTCATTTCAGTTTAGCTATCAAGACGAAATTTAGTATTTAGCGGTTTCGTGATGCAGTGATTGGGAAAACGTAGCGGAAATTACAACTGGAAAAGCCTTTGTTAAGGAACATAAATTGTAACATATATAAGCATGTTCACTGAAGCACTGTACTGGTACTTAACATGTTACGTTCGGTCTGTGCGTGGCATTGCTTTAATTGGCACTTATTGCACACGTGACGTGGGATCTGCTGTGGCATATCATCACATTGCATTTCGCTGCTACACTGTTAAAAAGTTTGTGGTGGGTTGCACCAAAAAGTGGTGCTAACAAAAATAAAAGAAGCGATAAGAAAAGGTGCACCACTGCATGGTGCAAAAAAACCCCTAAAAGCATGGTCTGACTTTGCCCTATAATGTGGTGCAACCGTGTACCATAACGCGGCGCAAAGTTGCACCAAGTTGTTGGGTTCTGTTTTGCACCACGCAGTGGTGTTTCTTTCCTTAGAAAGTGGTGCATCTGGTTTAGCACCACATTTTGGTGCAACCTACCAGAAAAGTTTTAACAGTGTAGTTCTCCTAAAGCAGAGGCGTAACTAGGGCGGGGCCGGCGGGGCGCCAGACTGGGGCGCAGCTCAAGAGAGGGCGCGAAAATCACTTCTTACAATCTGATAAAAAATGAAACGTTTGCACCACTTTCAGGTACACGGTCTCCGCGCCATACGTCGTCACTTGTACACTTACATAATTTGCTTAAAATATAGTTCACTAGTTTCGGCAGCCTTGGTAATAACTTAAAATTTGCATTTCTTCCTCAAAATTTTCAGGGGAAGTCAGTTGCTCACATTCAGAAATGAACACTTTTAAATGTTGGTACTTAGAAATAAGCAAAATGTACTCATTTTTCAGTACATATATTTCAAATATATGTACTCAAAATTTAAAATATATGTACTAAAACAAATCCACTTATTTTAAATATATGTGCTCCTAACTCCATTTAGTTTCTGTGCCCTTTCGGCCAGGGCACAGAAACTGAAGGAAGTTAGCGCGAATCTTGCGATTCTGACAGGATAGTTTGTAAGTGAGAGAGAGTACACTAGATGGCGCCATCGTATAAGCGTACGATTGTGCAGATAGAAGGCAGAGACAAATTAAGGGGGGGGGGGAGTTAGGAACTTTAACCGGGGCATTCCTACCCGGGGTTCGACACTTAACGTACTCGTCCCATGCACAGCAGATATTCAGCGATCGTTATAAATTCACACCACCACGCCTATGAGGCTAGGTTTGAACCTAAGGGTCCACCATTAGCTGTTTGCATATCTAACCACTAAGCCATCCGCGGCGCGATTTCAAATTTCAGATCAGATCAGATCATATGTGGAGGATTTTAGGTAGGGAGTGTCTGACCCCAGGTCTTAAACAACCCTTAGAAATAGGAAGTTAGGAGATTTGGGGTAGAGTGCCCGATAGGAAAGTCACACGGAAGCGAGGTAGAAAGGGGGAGGAAGACGCTCTTATTTATTGCCGGGGGACCAGTACCCGGGATCCGACGGCTTAACGTGCCCATCCGACGCACGGCGGGTATTTAGTGGTTCGAACGTTTGCACCTGCCCAGGATCAAACCTGAGGTTATCTCCAAGACACTTACGAACGCTGACCACTAGGCCACCTGCGGCCCTCGATTTAAAATTTGGAATACCTGTACTCCATACGTACTCATTTTTTCATAGAATCAACTGGAAGTATATTATTCGATGGCACATCTGGGATAATAGATATACTCGTTGTCACATGCTGGGCAAATGGACCGCACAATTTTATGACAAATATAGTGATGCAGCGACAGTATATTATTTATGAGATTGACACAAATATAGTTACTGTAAAATCGTAAAAAAATATACTTTATGCATAATTAAATTACTTGTGATCAGTGAATTTGTTGTACTAATTCTTTATATGTATCACTTTACACATTTATTAAACAATTTCTCTTGAAATCTGTAATATCTAAAATGAAGTATTACGAGATTGTATTTATATTTATTGACGCAGTTATTTGTAAGTACGTACGGTTACTTATATTTGAGCATGTCATGTACTCCTTTACGATACGATTGTACTTAAAAACAAAACCGAGTAGGTTCAGGTTCTCATTTTTAAGTAGATTGTTTTAACAGTGAAGACACGGTTTTACGTACGTTGCAAGAAAAGGAATATAGTTAGAATTGTTGAAGATTCTTTGGGGGCTCTTCGATTATTACTGCGAATGCGAGCAAGGATTTCCACTTGCATTCGGTCCGTTTAATGTGGCACCGAAGGTTTGGACTCCGAAGCAGATGGGAAAAGCCGTACAAACAGTTTGATTGGGCCACCAACATAGATGTAACGCTAATTTTATTTTATTGAGCGAGTTATATTTAAATGGATATTTGTGTATATGCGGGTGTGTAAAATAAAAAGATAGATGGGGAGCGCATTATTTTGAGATTTGTCCCGGGCGTAGAAATACCTAATTACGCCTTTGCCTAAAGATCCCGAATAATAAAGAAATGAAGCATGGTGTCCGTAAAACCAGCTCTTACAATGCCATTTCACTCATGTGGTAACATTCTTGTGATTTCCTTTAAACTAGACTGAATGGCGGAAAAAAAATTCAAGGGGAAGAAAGGCGGTTATACACTGAGTGGTCACTTTATTATGACCACCCCCTCAGTACTTCGTTGGGTCACTTTTGCCTTTAATACTGCGTCGATTCTTCGTGGCATGGACTCCAGGAGATGTTGATAGGTGGTTTGTTGAATCTGAGACCATGCTTGATGAATAGCACTTTCTAGAAGTGTGAGATTGCAGGGTTGTGAATCTAGCAGTCTGATAGCTCATTCAACTTCATACCAAAATTTTTCAATGGGGTTAAGATCTGGAGATTGTGGGGGCCACCTAAGCAAAGTAAACTAACCGGTATGTTCCTGAAACCAATCCTGTACATAACGAGCACTATGGCAGGAAGCATTACCTTGTTAAAAGTAGCCATCGCCATTGGGATAAACCATCCACATGACAGGATGCACTTGGTCCGCAACGATGTTTAGATACACTGGCGTGCAAAACTTAAGGACGAGACGGTTTTTCGAATGTAACGTCGTGCAGAAGTGCTCCACATCGACTCAAATCATACCATTAAATAAGAATATGGGACAAGTGAGCAAAACCGTCCAAACAAGGAGTCCAAAGGATACAAAGGCACTTTATTGAAAAAGTAACTTCGAGCACAACTGTACAGAAGACAGAAAAGCCCATGTGACAGGTGGCTGCTAAGAAAAAATACAGTCATTAGTAGAGGATATGATCACCCCCGACGGCGGTGCAAGATTTAAAACGTCTATATAGGCTGAAGACGAGGTTGTCAAGGAGCTGCTGAGGCATCGTGGCCCATTTTTCTTGTAGCGCCAATCGCAGCTGTGGAATCGTTGCTGGCAGCTGGTGACGTGCTGCCAAGCGTCTCCCGAGAAGGTCCCACATGTGTTCGATTGGATTTAGGTCCGGGGACCTTGCGGACCAATCCACGCGTTGAATATCTTCAATCTCCAACAACTCTGCGACAGCCACTGTACGATGAAGTGTAGAGTTGTCGTCCATGAAGAGGAACTCAGGACCCACAGCACCTCTAAACGGACGCACGTGAGGCAGGAGAACCTCTGCTCAATAGCGGACACCTGTGACTGAACCTCCTTGGAAGATGTGGAGGTCAGTACGGCTACCAAGCATGAAACCGCTCCAAACGAGAACTCCACCACCTCCAAACCGGTCCTTTTCGATGATGTTGGAAGTGTGATTGGGTGTTCCCTGCTCTCTCCAGATGTGTATACGTCCAGAATCGCTCGTCAGACTAAATCGGCTCTCATCCGTAAAGAGACCTCGACCCCATTGCTGATGTGTCCAGTTCTTATGTTCTTGGCACCACAGAAACCACCGTCTCTGATGAGCAGGCGTTAATGGCACACACCGTGCTGGTCGTCGTGCAAATAGATCACCTTTGTGCAGCCTCCTGTCCACGGTAAAACGCGGTAACGGACGTCCAGTTGTCTGTTGAATGTGGCTTGCTATTTCTCCCGCTGTCTGCCGTATGTGTATTTTCGCCTGTAGGACAATATACCGGTCGTCCACCGCCGTGGTTGCTCGTGCACGACCACTGCTAAGCTTTCGGACAGCTGTTCCTGTCGTTTGAAATGCTCTCCAAGCTCGTGAAATGATTCTGTGAGTGATCCCGAGCTCCTCGGCCACACTAATCACACTTCGACCTTCTTACAACTTCCCAATGACGCGACTTCGGGTAAAGTCATCCAGATATTGTCCACTGGATTGCCTGTTGGCCATATCACACGGTGGCAGCAACTCGACGTCGTTCAAACCGATGTACACCGTGTAATAGCTTTCACCGAAAAGCTGAGTGTACACCACCCGTGTGCTTTATACCCTTCCGACACCCCCCCTCTACGTCATGCTGCATATATGCGCATGCCCTACCGTACCGGACCCTAGCCTGTCTCCTGAGTGGTCTTTCGGTCCGTTCTGCCTGCTCGTTCCGCTGTTATGCTAACTTCTGCTCTTCGTCCCTAATTTTTGCACACCAGTGTATGATGTGCCAGTCAGACGTTGATCAACACGAACTAAAGGGCCCAAGGCATTCCAGGAAAACATTCCCCAAACCATAACGTTGCCTCCACCAGCTTGAAGGGTTGTAGCAATGCATCTGGTGACAATACATGCGTGCTGTTTCCGCCGAATTCTCACTCGGCCGTCGGCATGGTGCAACTGAAAGCGTGATTCATCGGACCACATAATTTGTTTCCAATTATCGACTATCCAATCCTTGTGCTCCTGTGCGAACCGGAGACGTGTTCTCTTGTTAACTGCAGACAGCAGAGGTGTTCGAACAGGCCTTCGGCTGCCATATCCCATCCGATGCAATGTACGGCGATCAGTGCGTGCAGAGATCATTTGAGGGAATCTTTGATTAAGATGGTCTGTAATTTTCTGCACTGTTGCCCTTCTATTGTCTGTTAACATCAGGACACTCTCCCTTCCGCCCGAGCAGTCACTAGTCGATGATGACCACTCGTTGCACAATGAGACCCAGTTTTTTGGCTGACAGTCCAGTCTTTAAACAATTTAACAACAGCTGCTCTGGAACATTTCACGAATGCGGCGGTTTCGGTGCTCCTCGCTCCATGACTCCGAGCTCCTACAATCATCCCACTTTGAAAGTACGTCAAATCGCATTTTTTACCCATCTCGTCACCCAAAAATCACCTCTACTACTGTCGCAAGCACTTAGCTTTCCCTTTTTATACTAGCCTCGCCCTCTGGCGGCAACAGCGTGCAGCCATAGCTCATTTGCTTAAAACTGTCAGGTGTTCAAAATAAAGTGGCCACTCAGTGCGTTAAGGTGGTTCCACCTCAAATCTCTGCTTTATTCTTCCAATGGTAAGACTTCTGTTCATATTTTCTTTGCAATTAATGTATTCCCAAGGATGAAAATTTGCACATCGATAAAACTAACTTTAAGTTATAGCATGGAATACTTAATACTTGCAAAACATATCCATTTTTATATTAAATATCAATCATTTTTCTTTGAGTAATGTTCAGACCTGTACATTGATGACGTCAGTAGACAAACAAATGTTAGATTGCTTACTTATGGTTATGTTTTAGCAAGTATTAAGTATTCCATGCTATAACTTAAAATTAGTTTTATCGATGTGCAAATTTTGATCCTTGGGAATACATTAATTGCGAAGAAAATTTGTAAAGAAGTTTTATGATTGGAAACATAAAGCAGAGATTTGAAGTGGAACCACCTTAAGTACCCAGTTAAGGAACAAAACGTTCTTGCATTCTGAGAAAATCGGTTGGAAATACCCTGTTAAAACTTTTGTGGTAGGTTGCACCAAACAGTGGTGCTACACCAGCTGCACCACTTGCTGAGAAAAGATACACGATTGTGTGGTGCAAAGAAAATTCAAAAACATGGTGCAACATTGCATCACGTTATTGTACTAGGTTGCGCCCCATTAAAAAGGTTTAAAAGGTTCGTGTAAGGTTTCACTATGTTCTTTGGTTTTGTTTGTGTCACACAGTGGAATTTTATTTCTAAGAAAGTGGTGTAGCTGGTGTAGCACCACTTTCTAAGGTAACCTATACCACAAAATGTTTAACAGTCCCAATCTCTGAGCTCAGTTGTTGTGTAGTTATAACGAAGAAAATTTCTCCGTCATTTTAGTCTACGCCGGGAATCGAACCCGAGTCCGCTTATTCCGGAACAAGTCGCTCTACCAACTGAGCTACGCAGACGTTCATTCTGACTTCTATCTGCCTTTATGTCGTGTGCGTCCTGCTGGCAGGTACGTCACATCTCCTCCCCCCGAAAGAAGGCCTGAGGCATGGCCCACGGGATCAGCAGTGACCATGAACCGTTGCAGGCAGCCATCCATTGTAGAACGTGCACTTCAGAACTCCCAGTCAGTCTGGTGTGTGGAATGCAGCGACACACACATTTATTCCTCGAAGCGCTGGAGAAGGGATTCTCTGATTTTTCCTATCTCGCGGTGTGGAAATATCATCACACCATTGCGAGATTTTGAACGGTCGGGTCGTCCGGATAGTTCGGGCGCCATTATAACGAAGTAAATTTCTCCGTCATTTTTAGTCTACGCCGGGAATCAAACCCGAGTCCGCTTATTCCGGAACAAGTCGCTCTACCAACTGAGCTACGCAGACGTTCATTCTGACTTCTATCTGCCTTTATGTCGTGTGCGTCCTGCTGGCAGGTACGTCACATAGTGCTATGTAATATTACCCTTAAAATGACCTTTTTTCAGTCTAGCCTGCATTTAAGCTAGTAATTTAATACTTGCAGATAACATACTTTGACTGCGGGCATTATAACGTTTTTAAAGCCATGAAAAGCAAAGTTATCCCCCACTCTATAGCTTGTTATATTTTTTTTATTACGAAAAGAAAAACGAGAAATTTGTTTTTATTTGGAGACCCCCTCTGGCACCACGGGGGCCCCGCGCCTTTACCCCGCAGTCTTCCTTGTAAATCCCCTCTCTAAGGAAATCAGCCGTAGGGTAAAATTTTCATAATTTTAGAGCTAAGCTCCACTCCTGACGAAAATTGCTAAGTAAAAAACGAATTCGTCGTAAGAGCCGCACAGGCATAAGCACAGCAGCCCCAAATTTGGTAATCTCTTAACATCAACCTGAGAGCTTCGACAAATCAATATTGTAATAAGTTTGCATCACCTGTCTGCGCATTTTTAGTCATTTTTCTACAACTAAATAACACCTTTTAAGTTATTTTTCTTAATTCAATGATATAATATAACAAATTAGTAAAATCATGCAATGCATTGGTTTTGATACGCTTTCCAGCATACCAAAAATCATTACTCAAGTTATTACTCAAGTTATGAGGATAATGGCTGTAGAATAAATCTGCCTCCTGTGCCCTGACCCTTGATCCCATTTTGATGATATTCAACAAAACCTGTTAAGTATACTTCTGGAACAACATGATAGAGTCTTGTAATGGATAAGGGCGATGGAATGGATCCCACTCCTATGTCCTGACCTTTGACTCCATTTCGCCCGTTTTCAGCAGGGTTCGTTCTCAGATGGTCTTCTACTACATGCTAAATTCAGCAGGGTTCGTCCTTTGGTGGTCGTCTACCACATACTAAACTTTGATCGAAATCGAACAATTTTTACACAAATTATGACACATAACAGCAATGGAATGGATTCCGCTCCTATGTTATGACCTTTGACCCCATTTCGCCCATTTTCAATAGGGTTTGTACCCAAGTGGTTCTCTACCACATACTAAAATGTCATCGAAATCGAACCATTTTTAGTCAAGTTATGACGCATAAGGGCAATGGAATGGATCATGTTCCTATGTCCTGACCGTAAATCCCATTTCGCCTATTT
Organism: Macrothele yani; assembly: GCA_039090855.1. NCBI lineage: Eukaryota > Metazoa > Arthropoda > Arachnida > Araneae > Macrothelidae > Macrothele > Macrothele yani. The sequence continues at coordinate 33,867,531 of CM077026.1, read as the reverse complement.
TCAATAGGGTTCATTCCCAGTTGTCCCCTACCACATAACAAATTTTTTCATCGAAATCGAACCATTTTTACGCGAGTTATCGTGCTGACGGAGAGACATACAGACGGACAAAGCTGGAGCATATACGCTTCTTCAACTTACGGTTGAAAAGTGTAAAAAAATAGTCTGCTCAGTGAGTGTTGTGGGAAAACCGGGAGTGGTAGGTAAATGACCATTAAAAAGAATGATCACTCGTGAATGACTATTAATTTGAATGATCACTCGTGAATGACTATTAATTTGAATGATCACTCGTGAATGACTATTAATTTGAATGATCACTCGTAAATGATTCTTTCGCGTGAATGATGAATAATTAATATACTACAAGAAGTAATGACTCATGCTATCTCTGGCACAACGGCCGTTCCATAAAAACTGAGAGTAAAAACACACAAAAGGAAGAAATATAAGTACAGCAAAATATATGTCATCCCTTCTCAAAGTATCTTCCCTCTGATGGCATGCAACGGTCCCATCTTTCAGTCTACATTTTTAAAGCATGTGGCGAAGGCATTTTGTGGAAGCTGTTTTAGCGACCCCAGTACAGCTTCAGTACCGTCAGCATCTGTGTTGAATATTGCGCCACGGAACTTCTGCATTGTTGGAAACAACCAGAAATCCTACGGGGCGAGGTCAGGACTGTAGACAGGCTGTGACATGATTCAATACTGCATTTCGTAAGAAACTGTTGAGCAGAAGAAGCCACATTTGGGCGGGCGTTATCATGGTGTAGGTTCCACTGACAGTAATTTGTGCAGGAACGGTGTACTGGTAGACTACACATTTATGATCAAAGAAAATTATCATCACCTTCCTAACTTATTTGGTTTGGCGGACGTTTTTCGGAGCAAGCGAGCCTGTGTGTTTCCAGACACTCGTTGTGCGCTGCATAAGGGGGATCGAAATAGTGGACCCATGTTTCATCGGCAGTTATTACTCTGTTTAGAAAGTTTGGATCCTTTGCAATCATTTGTTTCCACTCATGACACACCTGAACTCTGGCTAACAATTGTTCCCTCGTCAGGTGATGAGGTACCCATCTGAAGCACACACGATGCAGCAATAATTTGTAGCGTAGAATGCGGAATGCTGACGTTTTTGAAATATTAGTTGACGCCTTCACACGTCATTCGTCGATTTTCTTGCATGGATTGCCCAAACGGTGTTAACAATAGTGTACAACACTTTCATGTCGACCAGTCCTAGGAGCGAGTTTTGACGACAAACGCCCTTTATTGAAATCTATAGTGCCGTCCAAAAATCGTTGACTCACCCAAACATTTGTCTTTATAAGCTTTTTCATTAAATCAGCTGTTTCTGGAGCAGCTTTACCCAAACGATAGCAAAATTTTATCGCACAACTCATTTCACTTCTTAACTCTGATTCACTGACCTCCAAAGCTGTATGGCGAAATGCAGACGTACCGTAAACAACTGCGCAATAACAAAACCAGATCGTCTGTCACGGCTAATAGGTGTCGCCATTCTTAATTCCGTTAGTCATCTGCGTAGTTATTTTTCTCCTTCGCACTTCAGCCAACTCAAAAAAAAAAAAAATGCCCTCGGTTCTTATGGAACGGTCTTTGTTTCAAGATCCCCGTGGTATTTAAAAGTTTTCCCAACAGTGTTGCAGTTGTACTTATTGATACTAAACTTTCTGAAGTTTTGCCGCTTTATGGTAACTCTGAGTTTTTGCTTCTGTTTTATTTTTGTTCGTTAACCTGGTCAGATAGAGCAAAAATACTTGGACTAAGCTAAAAATAAAGTAACGTAAAAAGTGAATTTAGTATCGCGTAAAATGCCTCAGATAATGCTTATTTAGTGTATTATACGGTTTGCTAAAAGAGTTTGAGTTCACCGTAATGGTACGTGTGTTGTATTCACGAGAACATTCGCTTTCCGCCATTTTTTTTCGTGATGCTATAAAAAAACAGTTCATCGCTTTGATTGATTCCAACATCAAACATAGTGGGAACTTCAAAGCTGCCATGAGATCATCCATGTAAAAGCATGAAGATTAAATATACTGGGAGCTTGAACGTTCATCGGATCAGCCTTCTAAGAGTACAAACCGCGAAGAAAATCCCGTAGTTCCCACTTTTCTCGCAAGAAGCAGCTTACTACCAGCGCGAGGGAGCAGTTTTCTCGAGAAAAACTCTTCCAGAGAAATTCTATTCCAACAAAAGCAATCGCGTTTCGTCTTATTGATCACCTTTCATTTTAGTAGTGTATTCGTTGGCAAACTCCTGTGATGTGATCTCCACAGATGTGTAAAAAAGAAAATTCCTTTCCTTCATTTTTTTTTATTTATTTATTATATTTTTGGCTGTAAACTAATACACACACCGACAATTAATTTGAAACCTGTATGAAGATGCACATAAAAGTTGTGACGTACTGTCGAGGTAAAGCACGTATCAAGACGACAAATCTGCAGTGACACATTCCGTCCGTGTAGCTTAGTTGGGAGAGCAACTTACTCCGGAGTGAGATGGCGCGGACCTGGAAGTTGGGTTCTTCAAAAAATGAGTGATGTTTGTCCCACATATCGTCTAGAATAAATTAATGAAGGTTCGTTTTTCGCTTACAAAAAGAAAAAAAAATCAAAAGGGAGGTGATGTGAAGTACGACAGAGGTAAAGCACGTGTCAAGACGACAAATCGGCACCGATACATTCCGTCCGTGTAGCTTAGTTGGAAGAGCAACTTACTCCGGAGTGAGAAGTCGCGGTTTTGATCCCCGTCACGGACCTGGCAGTTGGGTTCTTCGAAAAATGTGTGATGTTTGTTCCACACATCGTCCAGAATTAATGAAAGTTCATTATTCGCTTACAAAGAAAAAATAATTAAGAGGGAGATGATGTGACGTACTACAGAGGTAAAGCGCGTATCAAAATGACCAATCTGAAGTGATACTTTACGTCCGTGTAGCTTAGTTGGGAGAGAAACTTACTCCGGAGTGAGGGGGCTCGATCCCGACACAGGCAAACTGTTGTTTTCGCAGTCACTTACGCAGTATATATGCAAAATACGTGGTCACATGCTTCACCACGTGATCTAGGCTAATATTTAACACTGCTGCTCGTCAGTAATCGTCATAAGTGCAGCATCTTTCGGAGTTCGATGAAGGGTTTACTGTGGGTGTTCGTCTGGCTGGAGCGACGATTTTGAAAACTGGATCGTTTCTTAAGAGGTGAGATATCCCCGGTCTTGAATCAGTGGAAAAATAACCCATATTGGGCTTGTCAAAAGGGGGGTGACTAAGGCGCCACAACAATCTGTCAGGAACAAGATCGCAGTCTTCTGAGAAGGCTTGTACGGAGAAACGGGACTTCGTGTGTGCGGCAATTGACCGAAGCATTCAATGCAGGCTGTTTCCGACCCATATCTCAGCAAACTATGTGCAGAGAATTGAAGAGGATAGGTATTGCCATTCACAAGCCCATACGGAAACCACTGATTTCTGTGAAGAACCGAAAAGTTCGTCTACAGTAGTGTGAGGAACAATGTGGCTGGACACTGGAAAAACGTCTTGTGGTCTGACGAGTCGCAATACACAATGTTCTATACCGACAGTAAGTAGAGAGTTTGGATGGAGCCTCATGAACCAGTGGGACCAGCTTGCTTCTAAACGCAACTCAAGGTTCTGGAGGCAGTGTCACGGTGTGGGGCATGTTCTATTGGTACGGAACGAGTCCCTTGATATTACTGGAAGGTTGGGTGTCCGCCAAGGAATAGCTGAACATTGTTGCTGATCAAGTCCAGCTTGCAATGCTGACTTTGTATCCAGCAAGTGACAGCTGCTTCATGGACGACAGTGCAACAGCCCATCGCGCAAGATGTGCTCAGCAACGGTTCCGGGAGTATGACAGAGATTTCCACCATCTTTCCTGGCCATCACAAATCCCGGATCTGAATCCTATAAAAATGTATGTGACATGTTAGAAAAATAGATCCGGAAGCAAAGTGTTCTTCCGTCAAATCTGAACCAGTTAAAGGACCGTCTGGTGAATATTTTTCATGCTATAGAGTAGATGCAGTTCAGCTCCTTGTGGAATCTATGCTAAATGACATACACTGTATTGACAAAAGTCACCGGACACCAAGAAGGGAAACACAACATAGCATTTATTGGCATACATTAGTACGGTGTCGGTCCACCTTTGTCCTTAACGCATGCACTGACCCTTCGAGACAGGTTTTGGAACACATCGATAGGTATGCTCTTCCATTCAGTACATAATGCTGCCGCTAACTGTTGCTTAGTAGTAGGCCTTGGTTCCAAACTTCTTATGCGGCGGTCTAATTCATCCCATACGTGTTGTATGGGGCTATCAGGGCTCTGTGCTGGCCATTCCACACACGATACGGAATTATGGTAAAACCACGTCGCTATATGAAATGGATTGCGCATCTTCATTGCCCTCATTTAGTTTGAACCATACTGTCAGCATGGTAACTTTCTGAGCACTATGAACAACTGCATTTCGATCATTGTTTAAAAGCTCCGGATCAAAGGTAATGTTCTGTTCTTCAGGAAGGTGAACAGGTAATCTAACTATCGTATGAGATTTCTGATGCCTCAGGTCCGCTAATCAACATGACTTTTTACTTCGTCGTATTTGGTGTTGTGCTCTGTTATAAGCACATTTTCACAGTCATGACCTTTGTATACGTGCTTGAAAAGGTATTTCACGCTTTTCACAGTAGCGCACACCTCGACATTAATGCGGCAATTGTACTTTAACAAAAGGTACGGATTATAAGGGACAATCCAGCTGTTATCAATAATTTTGCAACGTACAGTTGTGGCTGCACCATTCTTTCTACGGCGATATAAAGGATACCCGCCTTTGTTAGTTACTGTTTCATTTTGGAAAGACTTGACACATTTGCCATCTTCCATACAGGGTGAATTATGATTATTTCACCACACGGGCCATGAACCATGTGTTTCGCAACAGTTGCATGTAAAACTGGTAAATGCTCTTTATCTGGTAGGTCTGCAGATAAAATTTGGTCAGTTTTCTCAGGCAATGTTGGCTTGTCCTCTTCATTCAAAACCAAGAAAATATGAGCATGGGGAAGCCCTGTTTTTGGACTTCGATTACATGAACTTTGGCCACCGGAACTCCAAAAATGTGCCTTTTGTTTATATCATCCATTAATTCTTTCAACTTTAATTAAAAGACTCTTGCAACTAAATCTGGACGGTTTTTCACAGATTGACCGTTCAAGTTTTCACTAATTTTTTCCCATTTCGGGTTGCAAGTCATACAGTAGTAAGGAAAAGATAAAGCTTGACATAATTTCTGACTATCGCCATTGCATCCTGATAATTTTGTACCATATTTCGTGGACTACCTTGAAATGAAGATGGCAAAATAAGAGCTTTTCCAGAAAGAAACTCATCATCACCAGCATTCTGAATTTGGTCCATCAGACCTTTATACTTTTCGACACTTAACTGAGACTAATTTTGTCGTATGTAATTCAGTGTATTAGCTTCCATTTTTACATAGGCATCAACATTGTATTGCTGCGTAAGCTTTCCTTCGCTTAATAATGGATTAAATTCGTCGCGGATCGAAAGACGATGTTGATAGTATTTCATTTGTGTAACTCTTGCCCGTGGCTTTGTACATTGGTTAACAACACTTAGTAAAGATGTTGGTCTTTGTTGTAATGGAATGCCGATTGACCTTGTAACGTAACGCATCTCTGACGTCACGTGAGAATGATTTGGATCAGATGACGTCACAACAGCAGCTGTGTTCTTTGTTGCTATGACAAAAAAACAAAGTGATATACGCGTGAGCTGTGCGCGTGTAGGTCATGACGTCACCTGCACGAAAACACCAAAAGCTAATCGTGACGTAACAAACATTTGTTTCTTGGTTGTTACTATGACGACTTAAAAAGTGATCCAGGTCATCGGCAACTTAGCCTTTTATATATAAGGATTCCTCTTCCACTGCTTTTCACAGCTCAATCATTGTTTTAAGTGTACGTTTAGAAAGCGCACTTTTTAGCAGTCCGAAGGCACAATAATCCATTGGGGACACCCATCAGGGGACTTTGAAGTTAAACGAGAAAAAAAGTATAGACGTTTTTTTTTTCATTTTTTCAAAAAATAGAGTGGTGGATTTGGATGTATGACTGGTAGCCTCATTCTAATGGAGTTCTGCTCTTTGAAGGCTCTGTGAATAAATTAATGATGTTTCCTCTTTAAATATAGGAGTTAAAACATTATTTTCTGTGCGGGGGATATGCTAATTGATTTTAGCATTCATTTCGACTTTTCTTAACTTTAATTTCCTATAGTGCCACAAACCAGCAATGATCATGAATTATTTACTGAAACTTTCTATGTGTTCTTGGAACCCAGTTTGTAAGTCTTTTTGCGCTCTTTTGCGATAGTAAATCGACCAGGTTTTTGCTACAGTCGTTTATGTAGCCCCATGCTTCATCAATAGTTGCAATAAATTTCCATATATCTCCACCTAAGTGATTTTCATAAAAATGTCTACACAATGTACCGCGCTCAGCTAATTCTGCCTAGGCAACAGGCGGTGGGTTTTGTTAGATTCAAATTTTTGTTTATTACCTTTTTTCAGTTCATTCAGAGATTTTAAACGGCTTAGCGATTGCTTTTTGGGGAGGCGGATTTTCTTTAAGACCAGAGACCTTACTTTTGAAATAATCGTAAAAGAACGTACCTTCTTTGGATATTCGTTTGGTGTCACTTTTCCTTCTAAAAACTATGTTTGACGCCCCCCCTCTATTATTAATAATACTGTTTATTTTGCATTTAGATACTGCGACGTGCCTGCACCGCAGGGCGCACATGAGATAAAGGCAGATAGCAGTGAGGACACATGTCTGCGTAGTTCAGTTGGGAGAGCGACTTACTCCGAAGTGAGGGAGACCTGGGTTCGATACCCGGCGCGGACAAACCTGTACGTTATATTGGCGCCCGAACTTCCAGAATGACCCGGCTGTTAAGTTTCTCGCAATGATGTGATGTTCTTTGCACACGGCGAGATAGGAAAAATGAGAATCCCTTCTTCAGTGCCTCGAAAAAAATAATTGTGTATGACGTTACGTTCCACACACCAAATTGTCTGTCATGAGATAAAGGCAGATAGCAGTGAGAGCACATGCCGTTTAGCTCAGTTGGGAGAGCGACTTACTCCAGAGTGAGCGGACCCGGTTTCGATGCCCGGCGCGGGAAAAAGTTTACGTTATTAAATGCTAATTCCATGTTTTTCACAGCGTATTTTATTTACAGAACACGAATCTTTCTCTTCGTAAAGAGCAAAAATATAGCCTCATATCCATAGCTTATTCACGTGCGCCATTTTCTAAGGAGACGATATTTAATGTAGCAGATGTTTTTTTTTTTGTGTTCATCCAACACGTGGTTGCCAGTTTTAGATCTTTGAACTTCTTCATTTTCTACAATTTCGTATCAAAAACGTTCCAAAAATTTTTGAATATCCTCTGTACAGGAGAAAACTCCATAAGGAGTACCTCTGTACCCGAAATAATGTCGTTGTTCAATGTCAGAACAGCTAACGGGTTTACAGACGGACGGACAGTCTATCATCCAGAAGAAATCATATCACAAGCACCTAACTAGAAGGCGAATGAATAATTAATACACGCAATTCACGGGGATTAGGAACATCAAACAGAAGTCATCGCTCTTTCCACGTTTATAAGTGAGTGACGGAAAATTTATCATCGGCTGCCACCGGGAATCGAACCCAAGGTCTTCCAGTTACGCGCCGGACGTGCTACCACTGTACCACAGCGGCCTCGAATTCTTCAGACTCACAAACGACTAACTGCGAAACCACATAGCAAGTTGCTTCTTGGATCCCCGCACAATGCTGGAGATTCACCAAAGATGGTAAGCAGCAACTGAACAAAAAACTTGAAGGCGAATGAATAATCAATACACAAAATTAACTTGGATTAGGAACATCAAGCAGAAGTCATCGCTGTTTCCGCGTTTATAAGTGCATATATAATTTATATATGTCCGGGGCATAAGTGGAAGACTCTGGGTTCGATTCCGGTGGCGGCTGATGAGAATTTTTCCGTGACTCACTTATAAACATGGAAAGAGAAATGACTCCTGTTTGAAGCACCTAACTTTTAAACATATACATGCATCTCGAAGCTCGTTACAAAACAACGCAAAATGTAAGCAAAATCTAATTCCAAGGAAATAAATTCTGTTACAACGGTTCCTGAGCTTTTTACAAACGATCAGGTTTGGACCCTTTTGATTTAAACATTTTAGTCTTTCATCTATTTTATTTATTATATTAAAATGTTAATTCATTTGTGACAAGTCAGTGTACACGCATCAAGGAGAAAAGTTCACAGAACGTCAATTTTCAAGAATGCTGTTTTTTTCTGTGTTCAATAAAGATCTCTTACAGCGACTGCATCCTTTAGAAGAAAAAGGACATTTATTTTCTAAAACCTTTTCCCTTCCAGCTCTGAATCAAGATCTGTTACGTTGATTAGGAAAAATATGGGCCTCTGTTTCTTTGTTGGCATGTACTCTCCTAGTGTTTGGTTAAAACTTTCGAAATGGAATAAAAAGCAGACTTAAATCTGCTCAAGAAAAATGCATGAATTTCCATGTTGACAGGGTTAAGTTTTTCTTTATGGGATCAATGAATCAGAAGACATCAGCTATAGCACTGAACTAAGCTCCTTCATTTCATTTCTCGATTCCTTCGAAAAGCGAGAAATGCAAGACTTTAAATCTACTTGTCTCTTTCTCAGCGGGTCACGCATAGTGGTCACCCATGCGCACACGTGATCCCTTGTGTAAAATGGTTTTCACCTCAAAATTCCAGGGCGTCTCAGACATTTCCGTCTGCTTCTGTGGCTTCCATTTTTCACTCTTGAAACTCAATGTCTCTGAAGACACTTTTCTAATACGTCACAGCCAATGACGCAGTAAGAAAAGAAAAAGAGATCGGACGCACAAAGGGTGAAGATTTTCAAGCTGCAGGAAATAGCACACTCTATTTCTTGTAATTTTAATCAATTAACTGGGAGATAAAGACTTTCGGTAAAACGGCTTTCGGGTGGGAAGAAACATTTCTTAAGTCACGTGGTTCGAGAGATGCCCGAGTCTACATCACATAAGTAAGAACTGGAATTTAAAACTTCACCGTGATCGCAATTTTTCAGCATAGGCGTTTTGCGAGAAAGAGTATTAGATGAAGATATGAAGACCAAATATACAGTAAATCATAAATAATAACGCAGTGTAACAAAATTTTATATTTTAGTTCTTCCTAGGTAGTAGCTGTTACTTCTTAATTACTTATACCTCAAAAATATCGAAAATAGTTATTATTCCCCACAAACTTGTGGCTAGGACAGTGATATTTTGAAATTTACTTATTTCTAATGAGGAAACGGGCAAACTTACGTCTTTTCGTTCACATAAAGTAAGACTGATTACCATAACTCGCGCCACCAAGAAGGCATAGCAGGGATTCATGGAACTTACTAGGCGCGTCTGAAAGGATGCTACAACAATAAACAACCCCATCCACAGGAATCACAGGCAAGGACACCTGGACAGATGGAGTGAAGCTGGAAGAATTTTGAACACCAACTGGGAGTTTGTTCCCCGTGCAAAAGAAATCTCTTTATAATGAATTCAATTCTTCTTCTAATGGTTGTTGTTTTGTTAATTATAACATGAATAAACTTTCCTGCTAGTAGTGTAGTAATAATAATGAACAAGCTTTTAACTGCTAGTAATGTTGTAGTAGTAATTAAGATGAATAAAGTCTTATGCTGGTTGTTAATAATAACAACTAATGAAATAAACCTAACAGCCAGACAGACGTCTGACAAAACTATAAACTGAGAAAAAAACGTACTTACTAAAGAAAAATCTTTTATTAGGGAAAACTCCTGGTAGTATCCAACATACACTTCACGGGTCACACAGCTACTCAATAAAACGTAGCTCCTTGCACATGAACGAAGCTCTACTCACATAAACGAAGCTCTCTTTACACATAAAACGAAGATCTCTTTACACATAAAACAAAGCTCTCCCTACGCACATCAACAAAAAGCTCTCCTCGCACATAAACAACATCTCTCTCTGGTATCGTTGAACGAGCCTATTTATACTGGCTACCACCACGCCATGACTTACACTCATTGCCAGAACTCATTCAGCGGGAGAAATAACATCTCGTTAAGTCAGAAGATAATTTACTTAGGAAAATAAAATAACCAGAGATAGTAAAAATCAAAAGGAAAGTGAATCTAGAGTATACGTTACATCTTCTTTTTCTTAATTTTCTTTTTTAGGTAACAAACCTCTATTTCATTCTAAAACAAAGCACATGTGACGCGCCTGCACCGCTGGACGCACATGAGATAACGACAGATTACAGTGAGAGCACATGTCCGGGCAGTGCTTCTGATTTTCGAGCTCGTCTTTCATCAATCGGTTAGTGCTCTATCCTGGATTTCGAGCTCGTTATTTTGTGTGTGTGCCGACCGTTAAGCTTTCGTGTCCCTTTCTGTGTGCCTACCAAGCCGGCAAGTGCATAATATATTTAGTAATCATTATTTTATTGCCTTGGCCAAGTCGGCCAAGGCAGGGAATTCTTATCGTCATCGCAAATGGCGGCTTCCGGCGATAGTGAAGTCTCCGCCCTCGCTTCCTGAACTGATCCGCTCCTTTGCACAGCTCCCATTGGATTATCCATCACTGACGAGTAGCTCTGCCTAGGCCCCTCCTCTCCTCAGCGTTCTTCAGCTGCCCTCCTAGCTGATCTTGCTTCTTCTTCCGGAGCACCAAGCGGCGATTTGCTGCCCTCTCCGAGATCAACAGATGACGCAATGGATGTCTTGCACCTCGTTGTCAATCCACCTTCATCGCAGCGTACTACTACCCTCACTTATTCTGACGTCACCTCGGCTAAGTCTTGACCTTCTCCTCAGCATTCTCCTTCTTCTACATTCCCATTTCGGATGACGCGTGATGCTCACTAAATTGATGTTGATCTCCCGGTGGACTCTCCTCATGGTCACGACTTCGTTAGTGCTGTGGAGCGCGGAGTCATCTTCCCAAACCTACAGAATACTAAACTCACTGCATACAGTGCCGCCCTTCGCAAGACTGTTCCTCCGACTGCCATCACTCAGGTGAGCAGAAATCCTGGCAAAGTAATTGTATATTTCACCACTGCTGAATATACTCTCAAAGTTTTGACTAATGGGATTTTCATTGGAGACCGTCACCTTCAGGCAGATCCTATATCCCAGATGCCAGCCCTCGTTAGTGTTTCACCTGTACCACCAGAGGTGTCTAATGATCTACTGATTGCTGCTCTGAGTCCCTACGGTCGAATTGTTGGCCCAGTTCGTACCTATTTCTTATTTCCTGATGTTCCTGAAGACCGGTACCTGCTGGGCTTCCGTCGTAACATTCGAATGGTCTTTCCATCGGATGAACATATGCTTCGTGATCCACCTGTACTTCGTGTTTGTTGTAGCACACATCTCCATCAAATAACCATCACTGTGGGCTCCATCTTCCCGATTTGCAAGGGTACAGGGCACCCTCGCGCCTTTTGCCCTCATAAAGCGTCGTCAGCCCAGAAGTCGACAGGACGACCTACTCATGCTTCACTTCTTCCTACAGCTTCTGCTTCCCGTCCGATCAGCAGGAGTCGACTTATGAAGAAAGTCGTACTAAAGCCGTTGGTCGACTGATGTGTTATGAAGAAAGTCGTACTAAAGCTGTTGGTCGACCGATGTCTTTGGTTCAGCCTACGTCTTCTTGTTTCACTTCTATGCTTCCAGCGCAACAACAGTCTTGTGCTCTACCTACTAGAGGCCCTCAGCCTGCTACTCGGCTTTCAGCGGAAGATCCTCCACTCGCATCTGTGCCTGATTACACTGCCTTTTCCTCCATGTCTTTTAAAGTGCCGGATATCTCTTCATCGGTCTCTGCTCAGACCCATAACCGCACAAAGCGTCACCGTGCTCCTCGGAATTGCACGGAGAAGACGAAAACATCATCCCCTTTCCAGAGTGGTCGTGACCGCTCAACTAGTCTTCCAGGCACCTCTGATGGTTCTGTTGAATCTGAATCAGAAGTCTGCTCTGTTCCTCCACTCCCTCTGGAAGATTTTCTGTGTCTCTTGGTAGGGTCCTTCCTCCCTCAGACACCAATTCCTAGGAAAGTGGTATACGCTTTTCGTATTGGTCCACGACAGAACAAGATGTCTTGTAAATTCTCAGCACCGTACCAGGACCACCTTGCTGAGAATATGACGCAAGTTCTAGCTTACTTACGCACATCTGGGCCATGCCCCCCATGACATTTGGGGACTCTTCTTGGGCCAAGACCATCCGCAGCTGTCTTGACAAGCTTCGGCAGTCTGCTGATAATCTCATCCAACCACCATCAGATATATCTCTTCAAGGTAGCAACACTGAATAGTTGGAGCTTTTGTACTCCGTTGGCAAATTCTCTTGTACATGAAGACATCCATTCCCTCAAACCAGCTATCTACAGCTTCGACCCGTTGCTCTTCTGCCAAATCTGTTAGAGGCGGGGGACCAACTTTGTTGTTAATTCCGAAACCGCTTTCTTGCCCGCCTACATCTAGCGTTTGCTTCCGACTGAGCTCATGTCCGTCTGGTCTCCATGTCGGAGGGGGTTCACCGATCCTTCAGACGACCTTCGTCTCTTGCTTTGATCACCGTCGCATCGTCAGGACTTTTCTTGTGCCTTTCTCCGTGACTATCTCGTTCATTGCCATCTCCTACGCACTGGACACTTCCTCCACCAGCGCATAACTTCACTCCATGCCGACCTGGAAGATCTCAGCGTCAATCTGACTTTGCCTTTTCATACATACCTGATCTTAGAATCATACCAGGTCTTTATGTGTTTCTGCAGATTACCTATTATTATTATTATTATTATTATTATTTTTGTTAGAATTACTTTGTACCAATGAATTTCTTTCTTCTCATGTTTTTCAGCACATGTTATTACTACTGCATAGAATTCTGTGCATTTGCATCTTGTGTATATTACATCCTTTTCGTATTCTTACACGATATTATGTTTTTTCAGCACATGCACTAGCTCTGCAATATAATTTAGAAGCCGAGATGCAGTTACAAATAGGAATACGCGCTTACGCGACCCAACTTCAAAACTGTGCATTGCGAGATGTCCAAGAATATATGCGAAACATTCTAAGAAAAGGAAGGTGCCATATGATGAAAGAGCTTTTCGAATCGTAGTTTTATAAGCAAAGGCACCAAGAAAAATAGAATCTGTGTTTGCGCCCTAAGCTGATAAATTGTAAGTTTTTGGTAGGAAACACGCCTAAAGTGATTTCATGGTGAGAAGTATCTGGCCATAAAGGAAGAGTTTTCCATCCGGTTTTAACTCGCAGTTACGGCTACAAATATGTGGTTAAATAAAACTCGTTCTTCCAAAGTTATTGATCTACGATTTGTTTGAAAGCTTGTCTAAACTCGCCATTACATGTTAAAAACAAGGGCCTTAACAAATATTTATGGGGCACATAAATATCTGTCTTCGAAATTTGTGTGTTGTTGCTATAGAACCACCAAAGATTGAAGTATTTAAAATCATCACGAAGATGCAGCTTAGGGGCGACGCAATTATAATAATAATAATCCAGAAATAGAGGGATTCTCCATTGGGATTCAAGACCGCATTATCGCATTCCAGAACTACAAGAAACACTTAAAAAAGTTGCAGATGGTGACACCTGTAGAATGTGTGCAAAAGCCAATGAAACCGCACAACGCGTTTTAGCCGGCTGTTCTCTTCTTCCTTTAAAACTGTCCTTTGAATGTTGCCAAAATGAAAACTGGTCATTTCGGCAGCATTCAAAGGACAGTTAGCATACACAAACGAGAAGAGGTGCCCCAGACAGATTCATAGATCAAATAAAAACTCTCACAAATCTATCGGCTGCAAAAATCATGAGAACTGTGGAGAATAGACAGGAATGGCGAACCTTGACTACAGACAGGATGTGAATTGGGTCATGACGCTGGAACCGAGAAACGAAGACACAACCAAGTAACCAAGATACTGCATCAAGAGCTTGGTGTTAAATGTGACCTTATCCAACGCTATTCTCCACCTTATTACAAATATCAACTAGAACCTATTCTCGGAAGTCAGAATTACAACATGTATTGGGAGAAACCTTTCATCCCCGACAACATCGTTAACCACAATTAACCACAACTGACAAATGTAGTGGTTCCTCGTACGGAAAATACACAAAGAACAGTATCATAGAAAATCTAGAAATATGAGAACCTGCGGATGAAAATCCAAAGGATCTGGAAACAAAACATAACATAGGTCGTACCAGTTGTCATTTCGGCAACATTTAAAGAAGAGTATCTGATAAACTCCCGAAATATGAGAACCTACGAATGGAAATCCAAAAGATCTGGAAACAAAGCATAAAACACATCGTACCAGTTGTCATTTCAACAACCGCAGTGGTCTCGAGGAATTGGGATTACCACAGAAACTGCTTCACCGAATCCAAAAGGCAGTCATTTTACAAGCCTGCCATATCACTAGAAAATTCCTGAATTTCCAGTCTTGAGATGAATACCTACGCATTTTGCTCACCGGCTCTGGCTGAGAAAGTCGACGACAAGAGAAATAATAATAATATATTGCCGATTTATCAAAAGTATATGGAAATCATGCCCATTCATATGGCACTGTTACGGAATGAATTTGAAAATTCATAAAAGACGGAAGAGATTCGAGGACCTCCCCCTTGTAGCAATACTGAAGGACACAGTGAACGATGGATCCATCGCTGCTGTTTGGACACTCATTAAGGAATTTCAACGGGATCATTCATCCTGCCAAGTTCTTTGAACGCATGCCACACGTTTCTTATCATTCATTAAGGAATTTCAACTTTTCTCATCATTCATTTAGGAATTACAACGGGATCTTTCATCCTGCCAGGTTCTTTGGACACATGTCACACTTTTCTAGTCACTCATTAAAAAATGTCAACTTTTCTTTTCACTAATTAAGGAATTTCAACGGGATCACTCATCCTGCCAATTTCTTTGGACGCATGTCACACTTTTCACATCCCTACACTGTAGGTCTACAACTAAATGGTCTATCACAGTGGCGGACTGTAGCTCTACAACTAAATGGTCTACCACAGTGGCGGACTGTAGGTCTACAACTAAATGGTCTACCACAGTGGCGGACTGTAGGTCTACAACTAAATGGTCTACCACAGTGGCGGACTGCTGATCCATAAAAGGCCCGAGAAACTATTTCGTGCTGCCCCTCTGTTGGGAAGAATTATTTTTTTATCAAGGTACTCCATCCCTAAAAAACCGCATATTAGCATTACGGTTCCCTATTTAGATATATTTTAAACAGTAGCCTACGACAAAATTATTTTAATTAAATTACTTTGAAATGGAAAAAAGTAGTTTTGCTTTAGATGAAACACTTTCCAGAAATGCAGTTAAAAAAATTCGTGTAAATGTTATGCCCAAAAAATAGTAAATGAGGTACAGATGTCGTTCAAAAAAAAAAAAAGTTAAAACAAGAAGAAAGAAGAAGCATATACATACAAAAAACAGGAACCTCAAAACTTTACCGCAGGTGAACCTCAATGGACGAATGGACCCAAAATCTTTACCGCAGGTGAACATCATCAGGACGAATGGAGCATAAACGCTCCATTTGTCGTGATGATGCTGAGCCAAACGCTCTGAGAAACTATTGTGTATATCAATAAAACATTTAATTGTGAGTAAACGTTGATATTTTATTCTATATTGAAAGCATATTTGATTATATTTTATTGATTATTAAACTGCTAATACATTTGGCAGAAGCGATCTGAGGTAGAGAACATCATTCCAATGGGACGGAGCTTAATTCTGAGAGTCAAGGAAGGGGAAAGGATTTATCAAAAACAGTGATCAACTCAACAAAACATTTTGCTACGTAGATTTCTTTTTCTGAAACTGTAAAAGTGGTAAACAAACTTTTACGTTTTAGTGTAACTTAGTTTCCTTTTACAAGAACATTAAA
The DNA here is from genome assembly GCA_039090855.1 of Macrothele yani. Taxonomy (NCBI): domain Eukaryota; kingdom Metazoa; phylum Arthropoda; class Arachnida; order Araneae; family Macrothelidae; genus Macrothele; species Macrothele yani. Next base: position 33,851,331 of record CM077026.1, on the reverse strand, counting down.
GTAGAAGTATATAAATATCTTCTTGTTTTATTCTTGAGTTAGCACAAGGTCTACCGACCCAGAATATGGTGTCCCACGGGAATTCTCCTGCTATCCTGACTGCCCATTCTGTGCCTGGTTTACCATCTGCAAATTTTTGTGTAGCACACTGGAGCGGTAGTTATAGGATAAGAGATACCGCTTGAATATATCTTCTGATTTTTCATCATTGCCGTATTTTTTTCCTGGAATAGATATCAGTTACTATAATACGAGGAACATGCCGTAAGTTTAAAGAAATATATATTTATTTACGATTAATAACTTACAACTTTTCAATATAATCTCCATTAACATCTATATACACTTTTGCGTTGGATAAAACTATTTTGCAAATGCCTCTTCTCTGCTTTGTTTTGGCAGATTGTCAATTTTCTCAAAATAAGTCGCTGGGGTCTCTTCATCAAATGAAAATTGACAAATAAGTCGCTAGGGTCTCTTCATCAAATGGAAATTGACAAATAAGTCGCTAGGGTCTCTTCATCAAATGGAAATTGACAAATAAGTCGCTACGGTCTCTTCATCAAATGAAAATTGACAAATAAGTCACCAGGGTCTCTTCATCAAATGAAAATTGACAAATAAGTAGCTAGGGTCTCTTCATCAAATGAAAATTGACAAATAAGTCGCTAGGGTCTCTTCATCAAATGAAAATTGACAAATAAGTCACTAGGGTCTTTTCATCAAATGAAAAGTGACAAATAAGTCGCTAGAGTCTCATTCATCAAATAAAAATTGACAAATAAGTTGCTAGGGTCTCTTCATCAAATGAAAAGTGACAAATAAGTCGCTAGGGTCTCTTCATCAAATGAAAAGTGACGTCCACGCCGGGTTTGCTTGGCTTTTGGAAGAAAGAAGTCATCGGGCGCCAAATCAGGAGAATAGACTGGATGAGGCAATGCCTGTTGCCAAAAAATAAACTGTCTTGGTTGCAGTGTGAGCCGATGCATTGTCGTGGTGTAAAAGGAGGTGCTCATTTTTAGATCTTGGGTCCTTTTTTTCTTCCATTATGCGATGACTTTCGGAAGATATTGAGTAGTATACTAATGAGCAGTAACAGTTCTTTGATTTTCAAGAACAATGGTTGTCTCCTATTTTACAGAAGAAGGATGATATCATTTTTATTCCTACACTGCGGATTCGTCGGAATTTGTTTGAAGGTGCGTCACGTTTGAAGCACCAGACTCTTGATTGTTCCTTTGTTTCCGGATTATAGAGATAAATCCATAATTCATCACCAAGTACGATGTTGTTGGTGTCTTTACTACGTCCTCCTCAGAATTTAGACAGCATGAATCGGCTCCATTCAACTCGGCTTGTCTTCTGATGATCCGTGAGTGAATGAGGCACTCAACTGCCACATCGCTTCCCGGCATGCAGTGATCACGAATGATTGCGCATCAGTTGATCCAATGCCCAGGCCCGTCTCTATTTCATGATATGTCACACGAGAATCTTTTTTGATAAGTTTTCTTACATAATCGATGTTTTCATTTGTTATCGCAGTATGTGGCCGACCAGAACAAAAGTCATCTTCCGAAGGATTTTTTTCCTCTCTTAAATTCAGGAAGACAGTTTTTAAATGTGGCAAGAGAAAGAGATAACTCCGAAAAGATATTTGATGGTGATTCAAAACACTGTTGCGCACATAACCTTTGTTAAAATAATAGGAAGTCATGGCACAGAAATCCCGACAGCTCCATTTTAGCTCGCCAAATGTGGTCAACTGTGCTCCATTCTCCTGCCAGATGAGCGAAATCTGCTTTGAACACGTGACCACGGCATCCACTATTGGCCAATATAAACATGTGCTTCTTATCTACAGTTGTTTCACTGTCGGCACACAACGCGTTCAGCAGCAGTTTAAAACTTTCGGCTCCGCCCCCCCCATTGTTATTCCTTCAAAAAATACCCATCGTGTCTAATTGAAACATTTTTTTAGGGACGTTTGAGCGCCCTAATTCTGCTGATGAACCATATCAATGGTATAACCTCATAAACAAAAAGGATTTTAATTCCTCTAAGAAAATTCACCCAAAGGTATTCCTTTACGCTTTTACACATTTATAAAAAAGAAATCGCCTTCTAAAGAAAAGGTGTTAATATAAGCAGCCTATGACTGTGTTTTAAAAAAGAATTCGATTCGAATTTTATAAGTAAAGTCTTTTTTCAAGAAAAAAGAATACTGAAAAATCGAAAAGCATGGTGAACACGTGGTATTTGGATTTGGGGAATAAAAAAGCGTTCAATTGTGATACAAATATTCAAATAAACTAATCTCGTGTAAATGATAAATATTGCTTTGTCCTTCAAAACAGTCTCTTGAGGACATGCAAGATCTCTGACGAAATACTACTAGGTAAAAAAAGTTCCGAAACTTTTTGAATACTTGCCAAATGTCAGTGAATTACGTCATTCCCCACTGAGCAAGGAAAGAGCATGATGTGAACGACCTGCCAGAACCGGTTTGATCCAGATCCAACACGTACAGTGTATGTGCGTAGTTCGTGATTACAGGCATTCGAGGCTCTCTGTCGCGAGGACAACGATGTCGAATTTTGAAGAGCGTTCTAGTGTAAAATTTTGTGTTCTGCTTGGAAAATCTTTCGCTGAGACTTTTCAAATGATTAAGTCAGCGTACGGTGGGAGTGCAACAAGTCGAACTAGAGTTTATGAGTGGCATCGACGATTCAAAAACGGGCGATAGAGTATCGAGGATGATGAGAGGTCCGGACGACCTTCAACATCCACAACGGATGAACAAATCGCCATTGCCAAAGAAATTGAGAAAAATGACCATCGAAAAACTGTTGCAGCGATTGCAGAAGTTGCCATGCCATTTTGACAGAGAAACTGGACATGCATCACGTGTGCCAACATATTGTTCCCAAAAACCTGACACAAGAAAAAATGGATGAGAGCATGCAAGTTTCCAGGGATAACATCGATGCAGTGGATTCATATCCCGACCTCTTGAATCGATTGGCAACACGGAAACAGTAATTCATCAATATTTATAAAGTTCCACAAGATATGGATGTCCCACAAACTGACAGAGCATCAAAAAATGGCCAGGGCCAACTTGTGCAAGGGCATGCTGACAGTTTTTAAATCTAGTAGATCCACCGAGTTTAAATGTTTGGAATGAAATATGCCAAAGCTAAATGTGCATATTTAGAAACCGGAGAGACGCTTTCGTCCACTGAGCAGCGGAGGATGTTTGTGTTAATCTCAGTGACCAGAAGTTGCACTTCCTTTGGCCTGGAACGGTTTTTAATTTTTTCCAAGTCAAAGGAAGTGGAACAGTTCTAAATTTAGTATTAACAATCAGACCAAAAGCACCACTTCTAGGAGAAGCCAGCAAACTGGGGATTTTTGTTTAAAAAAAAACATTACTCTTAATTAAGTATTAATACTCAAACCAGATATCGGCTTTTTTTATATGTACAAGCGAAGACTATTCATTTAGTTTCATTATCAGACTAGGAATTTCACCATTTCAGGAAAAAGTGAGCTGCAGTGCTATTAATTTAGTGTTAATTACCAGGCCAGGAATTTTACTTTCTTTGGGAGCTAGGAAGCTATAGAAGTAGCAGCAAAATCTGTTACTTCAGTATCAATAGTTAGACATAGAATCCCACTACTTGGAGGAACTAGTAATATGTGGAATAATTAAACGAGAAAAAACGTTTAATTTAGTATTTATTGTCGAACAAAGAATTTCACTTATTTGGAGAACTAATAAGAAATTTAATCAAGTGTTGACGAAAAACGCTTAATTTAGTATTAGCAGTCAAGCGAGAAAATTCTCTTCTTTTAGAAACTGATTGGATGTGGAAAAAATGTGCTGGCCAAAGCCGATTAATCTAGTTTCAGCAGACAGACGAGAAATTTCACTCTTTTTGGGAACTAACAAGACATACAACGTGTTTCCAGAAGCGATATATATAGTACTAATAGTAAGAAGAGGAATTTCACTTCTTTGGGGAGTTAGTAAGAGGTGGAGCAAGTTTGTGGCATAAGCCACTAAGTAAGCCTTAAAGGCAATCAGGCCCAGAGACATTTTATCACATGGGTATACCCGGGGTTCTCCGGGGGCCTCAGGCTCTGGGGAGGAGCCTCCGTAAAGCGCCGTTTTGACCAAGTCGTCCAAGATATCTGTGTTATGCAATTTTTCCACACCGACTCACACTACAGAGAGCGTGTTTTCTATTCCACTTTTACAATTTGCCGAATAATGAAGGTAGTCTGTTCTCTTTGTTCACAAAGAAACTGGCTCGTGAGTAGGTGGGCGATTCGGACAGACTGTTAAGAATTTGCATCGGCGTCCATCTTGCTTAATTTTTTCCCCCAAAACGTACTCTTACTTTTTCTTTTATTGTGGGTATTACGACCACCGTGAGAAAGTAAGTGGGTTATAAGCAGTTACCTGTCCTTAATTTAGAGCCGCTAGTTTGAGAGAAAGAAGAGAGATAAGAGCTGTAAGTATGGTTCACCATACTTAGTTTATTTAAAAGTAACAAATGTGAGACCACACGGCCTCAATTAGTTAATAATACATATAACAATAACTCTGCGAAAACACATGCCCTCTCTGTGATAAGTTACAAAATTTAAACGATGTAAATGTGACGGTTATCGTCTCACCTGTGACTTATGCAGTGAACAATATATATTTTATACAAGTTACAAAACTAAACTATGATAAAGTTACAAATTGCATTTCACCTGTGTCATATGTTAAATGAAAATGATTGACATTGAACCTTCCATATGGAATTTTGACAATAAGATTACTAAACAAGATGTGTTGCGAAACGCAACTGTTATAACTTATGTTATGAGTAGCAACTCACATGTACATACAGACAGATATGTACAGAATTGTCGATTTTCCTTGAACTAATTAGGTAAGTTTCATTACAACATGATCACTCACCATTAAAAATGCAAATATACGGATTCAAAACATAATTTTAAACAATCCAAATTTAAGTTTTATGTGAATAGATAAATACAGGCAGGTTACAAAGCCTCACGGTACAACATTTGTCGTGAGCTGTCCCCAGTCATGTTGGTGTCAACAGTTCATTTGAGTTCCCACTAACTGATCTAATTAGGTGAGGAACATTCATACTCGATTGATCGCCATTCAATGATACAATGCAAATGTACGTATTCAGAACATGATCTTATACAATACAAATTTAAATTTTATATGTATAGATATATACAGTCAGTTGACAAAGCGTCTCTTTTAACATTCGCTGTATGCCGACTCCTCGACATATGAGCACACCTACTGGTCGTTCGGCGTTAGAGCCGGGCACAAAGCCACCTCCTTTGTGGCTGTCCTTCAAAAAGCAATGACAAGTAGTATTATTTGACTAATGATAATGGTTAAATTAGTAAACTCATGCGTTTATACGAGCTAAAACTTCTACGTCATTCCGACCAACTGCTGTAGTTAGATTGTTGCCTAACTGAAATTTTGTTTGTTAGGATCAAACGATGATCTTCAATTTTAGGACTAAAGGCACATTACGCACTTATGAACGAAACCCAGATAAACTGACTGTATGCAACAGATTGTAAGTGCTTAACATAAAGATGGAAAGCACACCCTTCATACTTCAATTAGAATCAATTACAAGGAAAAACAAGGAAGGATCAATTGTCAGAACCGCAAAAAAAAAAAAAAAAAAAAAGATTGCGTCTTCAAATCTTTCGTGGATGACAGTATCTCTGTATATCTGGGACACTTCCTCAAAGTAGCCCATTCCATAAAAACATTATGTAATGAAACAAGGTAGAGGGTTAATTGTTAAGAATGACAATGAAATCACGATGTGCAAGTCCGCACAACAGCACTTCGCCTAGCAAGTGCCGCAGGCAGACTTTTGGTGGAAGACCAATTCAAGTCGCAATGAACTGCATTTAATCCTCAGTGTGAGCAAATCAACCGTTCACTTAATACACTATAAAGGAAAGATGAACATTTGACATTACGCAAAAAAAAAAAAAAAAGATAACAAAGAATATTTAAACGGAGTAGCAGCTGTGTGCAAGCAGATCTAAGACCCACGGTCAGCTGAAAAAGCCACACGCATCACCTCTGTCTGCTCCGCTTTACACGGTTAGATGAACAATTCTGTTACGTACTTCATTCCAAGTTGATCCCGGGGAACATTCAGAATGAAAGATCCCTTGACTAGAGTTACAAGAGTGGGTTGCATATTCTAATGACAGACGTGTATTTAATGCATTTCGAAAACGAAGTTGCAAAAGATTACCCGTTTCGACAATGGAGAGGGTAGGAGAAATGTGTCTTAATGATTGCCAAAATCCGTGAATTGAAAATTTTGCTAACACAGAAAAATACGAACAGATGTTCTGTCGTTACTGTGTAACCCTGTCACGAGGGACCAAATAAATGAACTCATGACGAGAGTGCATGTGAGGACACACTTTGCCAACAAGGATGTTTAGAAGTTGAAATGACGGTTCTAATACACAGCATGAGTTATAAATGTGGAAAGTGTCCCCGAAAACAGCGCAAAAGGGGCAGTCCGAGGAATTTCTGAAACCCCATCTGGCCAGCCTTTCCGGTGTTGGGAGTCTGTCCATCAAAAATCTCCACTGTATGTCACGTTCCTTCTGGAGGCCGACGGTGCGACGCGGAGCACTCCACACCACCCGTTCCACCCCAGGGGGAATTGACGGGATGGACATTGGAGAAGTCGAGCCCAACAACAAATGTTTATGAATGAAACTAGACCGGATGTTGTGAAGTAACACTGGCCCTAACGGGTGGGATAAAGCAAACGGAAAGGATAAAGGAACTGACGCTTGAGGAACGAGACCCGATGAAGAAACAAAAATTGGAAACAAACGTTTCAAAGCAGAGTGCAAGCAGGTCAATTTGTCCACATTCGTTGAAGAATTTGGAGGAGCCGGCCCGGTGGCGCAGTGGTCTAAGCGATGGCCTCTGATCATTCGTCCGAACGGGGTCCGGGTTCGAATCCCGGTGAGGCATGGATGTTGTGTTTACCTTACGGCACTGGCTCTCACCCTTCCCTGGAACCAGTGAGCCTAAATTAGGGACGGGGGACTACTTATAGTCCATTGAGTTGCTCACGGTGGTCGTTAAACCTCCAATCAAAAAAAAATAAAATTGGAAGTTGTGCTGAAACAAACTAAAATGTGAGCCATTAGAGATCAGGCCCCACCAGCTGTGGAACTGTCAGTATTCCAGCCTTAATCCATTCTGGGTACACAAAGGGATCACCTGATTGTTGATAAACTGTCGTGGTGTAGAACTAAGGCTCTTCGAGCAGTTCTTGAAGACAGCTGGGTAGAAGCCTCCCTCCAGAATGTGATGCCTTCTTTTGCAACTGCACATAGGCGTCGAGGAAGAAGAGTGATTCGATCCATCTTTAATAGCACTTTAAATGTTAGATATATATTGTGCGGAGCGAGAATTGCATCCAGGATGAGCACAGCCGATGAGGGTGGATACGAGTATTGTCGGAAAAGAAATGCAAGCCGAGTCGCCCTGTACCGCAGTGCCACATCTGGTAGATTAACTCCACCCCATGGCACCGGCAGCGACAGGACTCTCAGCGCTACCCAATGTTTCCTGTGAGAAATGAACGAGGAAATTTCTGAAGATATTGTGGAAAGAAACGCAGCTGGAACAACCTGTGACGTCCAAGTATATAGAAATAGGGGGGATAAGGTAAATCGCGACGACTTGTGCCCGTCCCCGCACTGACATGCAGTTCCGGACGCGTTTCCATCGCGCCAATAAACGTTGAAAAGTGGAAAGAAGAGATATATTAGTGTTAGTGCGGAGCAAAGATCGGCCAACAGAGACCCCCAGGAAGCGCTGAGCGATATTTAACCAATTTGTGCCCTAGGGCTGATCAGTACGGGAGCTCCACGCCCCGCACCACAACGCGGAGCACTTGGCTGCGTTCAGCGCTGCCCCGAACGCCGCGGCATAATCGGCATAACAGGAAGATAGCTGTGAAAAGGAAGATTCAGAGCGGATAAAGACCGTGAGATCATCAGCATACGCCGTACGCACAGCCGCATGATGACGACCCACGGGGGTTAATGAGAGTGGGGATGGTGTAAATCGATTACGGAGTAAGACTAGAAAAGGTTCAAAGGCTAGCGAAAACAGCTGTCCTAAAAGGAGGCATCTTTGCCGAATAACAGCAAAAAGCGGTATACCCCCAGACAGCAGCGCTGCAGTACGAACGTGGACAATGGAATCTGTGTAGAGATTTAGCATAATTGAACAAAAACTGTCTGGAAATCCAAAGGACTGTAAGGTTTGAAAGAGGTAAGGAAGCGCAACGCGATCAAACGCCTGGCGCTGATCAAGTGAAAACACCGCCAGGGGTTCGACCCGCTGCTCTGCCAGAACGACCATATTCTGAATTAAATGAATTTAATCATGGATAGATCTTGATGGAATTGAATAAGCTTGATCTTCATGTATTACGTGTGGTAAAACTGAGTTGTGTCTGAGTGCCAGAATTTTCGTGTACAGTTTATAAGTCGGAGTTTAGGATGCTAATGGGTCGCAGGTGTTTGGGTTGAGCAAGTCCCCTTTCTTTGGCAGAAGGCGGATGCATGCAACGCTGAAAGTTGGGGGAATAGGGTGACCAGTAAGAAGAGCATTAAAACAAGTTTGTAGAAGTGGCAGAAGTAACGGAGCAAAACCGCGATACAAAGAGGTAGAGAGACCGTCGAGGCCAGGAGCTGAATGTTGATTGAGAGTGGATAACGCATTTCCAATCTCAACGTCAGAAATTGAGGAAATGTGGAGAGAAAAGAGATGAGACGGAACCTTGGTAAGGTTGGCGAACAGAGGGGGATGAATTATAGGTAGTAGCGATGAGTTAAAACGTTCACGGAAATAATCGTGGATCACGGGACCCAGGATGGTAGGATCCCGTCTTGGAGAGTAAGATGGGTGAGAGAGGCCCTCAAAAGGAGACACTGCTCGACCCCCGCGAGTGCGCACACATCCTGGAGCTCATCAGTGAGTTCTTGGAACTTGAGTCTTCACAGTGCTTGGCTTGCGTCCTGTTCCAAAGGTTTTCTTAACGCTGCTTTTGTTGAACTGTAGGTGGCAGATTTTACTTCCAGACAATCAAGGGTTGCTCGCAAATGTGAAATTTTCATGGTGATCAAAATTATAACCCTGAAAAACGTCGAGCAAAAGCTATAATCTGATTTTTCGTTGTGATCCAGTGGGTAAGTAAGTTATTTCGTTGTGATCCAGTGGGTAAGTAACATCCAGCAGCATTCAAGTTATTTTTTGCTGTTTGAAGAATCTGAGTGACTGTATTTTTGAAATACACATTTTGTAATAGGTAATCCGGAAGAGACCAGATGTGATATTTCGAGATATTTGTGGTTGGTAACATGAAGGAGATTGTACATATGGAGTGATCTGAGGAAATTGTGGGGCAATATTCCGCCTTTTGGACCTCTACAGAAATGTTCCGAAACGTAGAATCTGTAAAGGCGAGCCTCCGCCTGTGATGTGGCAACCGGTGACTTCCACGAAAACACCGGAGTGGATGGGTGGTATTCACGATACACATCGCTAAACGTAGCATAGTTGACGAATGTTGTTAGAGCTGACACTAAGGCCATCCTATACTCAGTCGAGCGGTTTCGATCTAGATCTGGCTGCAGGTTACAATTGAAATCGCCTCCGAAAACAATGACATTGTTAGATGCGATCGTTCCGAAAACCGCCGTTAGTGTTTCAATGAGCGAAAGTGCGTCTGCATTTGAATTTGACATATGAATATTAAAAAGATGAAAAGTTAAACTTGCAACAATGATACTGAGCGCCAAGAAAATGCCTTGAAACCGTGCGATCTCCCTGATGCTAGCAAATGTATACGATAGTTTATTGTGCACTGCGATGGCAACCCCTGATCAGGGTCGAGTCCCATAACAGTGAAAGAATTTGTATGACCACACCCTCCAACGGTGCATCGGGGTCACAGGAGTACAATTGGTTTCCTGCAAATACAGGACTTCAGGCAGAGTTGAGGAGAGATCCTCAAAAGCAAAAGAGTTCGCAAAAGAATTTGCGAACCCTCTGCAATTGAAGGAGGCGAAGTTAAGTTGCTTGGACATTCACCGAGTCACACAGCTGCTTCTCGGCGTTTGATAAATATTATGAAATTTTAGCTTGGTAACGTGGCAAATACGAACAAAGGCGATGTTTCTATGGAGTAGCATTTGTGAAAAACTCATAATATCATTGTAATTGTTTATATCCGGTTTCCAAGTCCACCGGATGCTCTTGATGAAATTGTTTGGTGAAACACCTTCGCCCCTGTTTCTCTGAAAAACTGTTTTTCAAGATGTCTTTTGAGTACGGCTCCTCCGGGTGTGGACACATGTCCACTAGATCATTCATATTACAATACGCTGGAATTGGCACTGATGCTGCACTTGCTTTACGTGTTAGTCCGGCGATAACTCGCTTTGAACCAGCTGCTGAAGTGGATGGTACTCCTCTCACTCCGCCATCCATTGATTCAGTGGAATGAGCGGTTGTTAGTTTTCCTGATTTTGAACGCTTATGCTCAGTTATAGCAGGCGATGAGCCACAACGCTTTGACATACTGAGGCAATCTGTAGTGGTGTGCTCTATTGGCTCTGAATCAGCTGGAAGGTTAAGTTTCGCTGACGTGGTGATCTCTCCATCTTCTCTGGTACTGAAACTAACGAAGTGTTCAGTGGTTGTTCCTCTAATTCTTCAATATGAGTCTGTGTTTCATTACGAGTGGTTCCTCCAGTACCAATGTCTGTGGACTCTGCCACGATAGGAATGCAAATGCCCATGGAAACTCCACCTTCACTATCAGTAACAGGTGGCTGTTCTTTGATGATATCACCTGGAATTGCAGATATTGTTGCAGACTGCAAGGGCTGATCGTCCGGAACCTTAGTAGATTTGGAGTTCTCTACAGCCTCATTTCCACCAGTGTTGTCCGCTGACTGATGTGGTGTCATAGCTATCGTCGTTGAAGCTATCGTTGGCTTGGTGGTCGTTCTCTGTGGAACTGTTGAAATAACGACTTCAGTTGTTGTTTGATAATTTGGGCATTGTTGCCTTATGTGTCCAGCCGCACGGCAATAATTCAGTATTTATCAGATTAAACTTGGAACATGTAAGATCGCGTTCCCAGTATCACAGTTCCTTGAGTTGGGCACTCCGTCTTGGCATCCTCAGAGGCGAAGACCACTCTGACCTGTCTTTTGAGTCCTGTAACATACTTGTATGGCGAGTCTCTTGAGGCGTCGGACACTCGTAGGATTGTGCCAAGGATTTTGCACCATTTATTGACTGTAAGTAGTAATGCCTCATCCGGTACCTCAAGCGGTACCGGGTAAAACGTGATCCACACCGGGTGATTTGTCAGGGTAGTGGGATAAAGCGTACGGGATTTGATTGTGATCCCACGCTGCATAACATTTCAAACTAACGATGCTTGTTTAAAGACCACTGAGATATCTCGAGTGCATCGCGTTACTCCCTCCATCGCCTCCTTTGGAAATAATTGCTCCAATGCTTCTAGGTACTTTGGGATGGGAGTTTGAGGTAATACTTCAAAAAAGCATAGTACGATTTATTAAGCTCGTATGTTGCCTTCCCACAGGCGAATCAGACATAATCACAATTGATACTCCCTTATCATTTACTTTTACCACTGACTCAGAGTAAAATGCTGAGCGTGACGACGCAGCTGCCGGATTTACTGCTTGCGCTAAACTACGTATAACTTTGGGCGGAGATTGGATTTGTAGCATTTCTTCAACATTTTGTTGACCTGAAGGTTTTCTCATGTCAGCTGCCTTTTTATTTGTAAGTGCAATAGGTGATTTTCCGGTGGCCAGCATCTTATGGGATTGGTAATCCATTGCTGGTAAGGCTTGATTGAAATTTCATTTAAGAAAGTGATCTTCAGCTGTTTTGTCATGCTTCGGTCGAAGTGGGGACGAAGCCATTGCACCTGCTGTTAATGACGTAGCTTGAAGAAGAGGTACTTCCTGTTTTGAAGCAGCTGGGCTGCTGTAACTAGAAGCCGCCATTTGCTTTCGTGCAAAACGTAAACAAACGCCTTGCGAAGTGATTACATGAGTATAATAACAAAATCAGTGCTTACCAACAGGAAAGGACGACACCGGAGGTTAGTTGAACTCTTCAAACACAAACCAGGTTAGTTAAAACACAAACACAACTCTGTAAACTAGAAAATAACTTCAATTTTTTTAGCAACTCGAAATTGCGTGACTCAGGGAGAGAGCCAGTGCCGTAAGACAAACACAACATCCATGCCTCACCGGAATTCGAACCCAGACCCAACTCTTACTTTTGTCACCTCTTCAGAAAATTGTCCATAGACGTTTAGTTCAATAAATTAGACTGAGGCTAGACCTAATATTCTATCTTCCAACAGGCAAAGTAAAAGGGAAAGGAGGAAATTATAAAGTAAATGGGAATTATATACACTGCTGGCCACCCAAAATTCAATACCAAGAAGGTAGAATCCGATTGGCCTAAAATTCGCAGCATGCGTCGCCCGCGAGAGGATATGCAAACGATTAGCATTGCAGGGCACATGCAAATCATGTGCGCCCGGCACGCCACCCAGAAGCACTATAATAAGGGTGAACAGAAGGCGGGGTGTAAGTAGTGGAAGTGTGTTGTGCTGCTGGACCTGTGCGTGGGAAGCTTCCTGATGCTTCGTCGCAGAATACGGCAATCATTTCAGCACGTTTCGGAGTTCGACGGAGGACGAATAGTGTCTTATTGCGACAGCGGTTTATCGTACCGAGACATTGGCGCCGGTGTAGCACGACATACAGCCGCAGTTGGTGCAGGAGGGATGGACGGACCGACATGAGCGATTGCCGCAATAGCGGCACACCACCGAACGAAAGGACCGGTTTGTTGTGAGGGGGAATTGACGGCTCACACCGCCACATCACGTACGTTAGCGCAGGAATTAGGGTGTGTTGCGCAACAACCTGTGTCAGCACGTACCGTTCGACGTCGTCTGCAGGAGCTGGGACTTGTCGCACGGCTCCCATTGCTCCGATTACCATTGACGTTACACCACCGGCGAGGGCAGTGGCCCGTTGAACGCCGCACCTGGACTATGGAATGGCACGACATTGTCTTCTCCGAGGAATCCAGCTTTTGCCTGCAACGCTACGATGGTTGGATCCGCGTGTGGCGGCACCGCTGCGAGAGACTGTATGACCCCTGCATTATGCATCGCCATACCGGTCCGTCGCCTGGCGTTATGGTTTGGGGCGCAATTGGATATGACACCCGCACCTCTGTGGTACGCATCGCCGGTACACTCAAGAGCCACCGCTACATCTCCGACGTTTTAGAGCCTGTAGTCGTCCCTTAACTGCAGGACCTGCCAGCGGCCACGTTTCAACAGCACAACGCGCCCGCACGTGGCACGCAACGTGCAACAATTCTTCACGGCCCACCAGGTGTCACTGCTGCCGTGGCCCGCCTGTTCTCCCGATATGTCGCCCATGGAACACGTCTGGTCGCTGATCGGCAACCGAGTGGCCCGGCAAGCACCACCCGCGGCTACGCCTGATGAACTGTGGCAATGTGTGGAAACAGCGTGGACCGACATTCCCCAAGCCCACATCCAAAGCCTCTTTCGTTCGATGCCGCGGCGTGTAGCGGCAGTTATTTCCAGCCATGGGGGCCACACGAACTATTGATGTCTGCGTGTTCCGCAAGTCGCACGGCCCTGTAAGCTATATCGTTTCATCTTTGTATCTGTTGTTATGTGTCCAGTAAATCTGGCTTTGCTATCTCGAGTCTTTCTTCGTGTTGCATTTTGGGTGACCAGCAGTGTAGGTGTCTGTAAAAATGGTGAGTCTCTCTCTAGTAAATACTTCCCTGATGTATAGCAATACATCGCTACTATATTATCGGTGCTTTTATTTAGAAAGCCGAACCTTTTCATTATGACCGATCTACACTGACGGGAAAAAAATCCCAACACCACGAAAAAATAGTTGTAGAGGAATGAAACGGCGGCAATGCATTTGTATAGGTAACATATTTAATCGATTAAGGTTTCAAGATCAAAGTGTATTGTAAGCGCGAGAAGAGCCATTTTAAATGTAAAATGCTGGTACATTAATAACCGATGTAACCGCCAGAATGTTGAATGCAAGCACACAAACGTTCATGCATTGTGTCGTACAGGTGCTGGATGTCAATTTGTGGGATGGAGTTCCATGCCTGTTGCACTTGGTCGGTCAATACAGGGACGGTTAATGCTGGTAGGTGGTGACGCTGGAGTTTTCGTTCAATGATGTCCCATACGTGCTCGATTGATGAAAGATCTGGTGATCTACCAGGCCACGGCAACATGTCGACAATCTGTGAAGCATGTTGGGTTACAACAGCGGTATGCGGGCGAGCGTTATCCTGTTGGAAAACAACCCCTGGAATGCTGTTCATGAATGGCAGCACAACAGGTTGAATCACCAGACCGACGTACAACTGTGCCGTCAGGGAGCGTAGGATAACCACGAGAATGCTCCTGCTGTCATAGGAAATTGCTCCCCAGACCATAACCCCAGGTGTAGGTCCAGTGTGTCTCGGCCGCAGACAGGTTGGTTGCAGGCGCTCACCTGGCCTCCTTCTAACCAACACACGGCCATCACTGGCACCCAGGCAGAACCGGCTTTCATCAGAAAACACAACAGATCTCCACTCCGTCCTCCAATGAACTCTAGCTTGATACCACTGACGTCGCAAACGGCAGTGGTTTGAAGTAAGTGGAATGCACGCTACAGGGCGTCTGGCTCGGAGCTGTCCTTCAAGTAACCGATTTGTAACAGTTCGTTGTGTCACTGTGGTGACAACTGCAGCTCGAATTGCTGCCGCAGACACGGTACGATGCGCCACGGCCATACCCCGTACACGGCGGTCTTCCCTCACAGTAGTGCCACATGGCCCGCCGGAAGCCGGTCTTCTTGAGGCAGTACCTTCCCTTGACCACCGCTGCCAACAATCATGCACAGTGGCTACATTCCTGCCAAGTCGTTCTGCAATATTGCGGAAAGAAAATCCTCCTTCTCGTAGCCCTATTACACGACCTCGTTCAAATTCCGTGAGCTGTTGATAATGGCTTCTTCGTCTTCTTAAAGGCATTCTTGACTAACATCAACACACTACGTCGAATCTCAACGATAAGTAACGCTCACGAACGTTACAGCGCGCATTTACAGCAAACCTGCTTTGCATGTTCTGAGGGCGCTACTAGCGCCATACGTATGCGCCGAGCGCGAACTTTGCATAGACGTCATCTTACAGATGTACTCTCACCGCCTACCAACTGTCGTTTATCTAACACAACCTCTTCTTGGTGTTGGGATACCCACTGATTCCAAAAAGCAGAAATTCTGTTTTGTACAGAATTGGGTTACACAGGGATAGCCGGTGTAACAATTTTGATGTTTGCGTCCTATCTCAATTTCAGCTGGGTTGTGTGGGAGGGTAAATGTGCGAATGGTTTTACCCAAAGTAGCGGCATTGCTGAAACGGAATCGATTTAGTTACAACAGAAGTCACTGCTGCTGATAGGCATACAAAGTACCGTAGCTATAAACTTAAGTAATCGATGAACAAAAGTAATCGGTATTGTTGTTGACCCCTGCCCCGTAAATCCACATCATTTGTCTGTCACTGAGATTCTTTCACTTTTGTTTTGTGATAGAGAAAATTTACCCTGAATCAGCCGAAAGACAAACTTGTGTTGATATTTTGGTCGTGGTATTAACGGATTAGAAAATTGTGTCGTAAGTACATATTTCAGTTATATTTCGGGCAGTGTTTTGTTTCTTGGGCAAGGAAAGTAACTGTTTTATTAAGATTTCTTTTTTGAAAGGTTATTCTCAACGAAGGAAAATACTTAAGAAATAAAACAACAACAACAGGTTTTTAACAGCAGTGAGAAAGTCAAAAAGTTGCCTGAAGTGACAGCATTCTTTTCCAAGGTAGCGGGTAATACCAACGCATCTTGTGAAATTATATATAGCAAACTAAAGTTGATTGTGAAATTACACAATCTGATGGCGAACTGTGTCGCAGTGAGAAAATGCCTCGCAAAAATGTAGAAAATACTAAAATGTAGAAAAAAATGTAGAAAACACAGGAGCGAGATTTTGAACAGAACTGAACCAGTTCTGTTCAATATCATCAAAATGGGGTCAAAGGTCAGGGCACAGGAGCGAGATTTATTCAACAGCCATTATTCTCACAATTTGACTAAAATACTTCTATTGCGACAAAACTTTAGTATATTTTCCGGAGGTATACTGAACCAATTCTGTTTAATATAATCGAAATGGGGTAAAAGGTCACGGCACAGGAGCGAAATTTATTCCACAACCATTATCCTCATAACTTGAGTAATGATTTCTGGTATATTGGAAAGCGTATCATAATTAATTCATTGCTTGATTTTACTAACTTGCCTTACATCAGAAAGAATGTTGTTCCATACGGAAAAAAGTTCATCAAGGGTCGTAAATGATCACTATGGAACCAGAGGATGCTCGTTGTTATGGTATCGTCCATTGCAGCCGAAAATGTCCGTTAAATTACTGATAATTACCTTTGGTCCTGGATCATTTCTTCTACTAATGCATGTTGACGTCCCCTTTTTCGCACAGTTTGCAAGGCGACACTCTCCACCAAAAAGAAAAGCAGAAAAACTGAGGAAAGTAACACTTTTCTGATTCGTTTCAGTGTACATGTCTGGAAACGAGGAAAAGCTAACTTACAAGTTTTTTTTTTAAAGTCACGAGAACTACATTAATAGGTTTACCATTGACTGCTGCCATGTCCGTTTTTATTACGCGCCGTGAAACAATGTCTGATGAATAATTCAGTTTCTCGAGTCGGAGAGGATAGTGGATTAAGTTATTTCGCTCAATAAAATATGTGGTGGATAGCGTCATCTGTGAAAAAGATTAGCTAAGAAAGGAAGGAGAAGGAAGACCTTTAACCCTTTAACGACCATGACTTGTAACGTATACTCTAGATTCACTTTCCTTTTGATTTTTACTATCTCTGGTTATTTTATTTTACTATGTAAATTATCTTCTTACTGAACGAGATGTTATTTCTCCCGCTGAATGAGATCTGGCAATGAGTGTAAGTCATGACGTGGTGGTAGCCAGTATAAATAGGCGCGTTCAACGATACGTAGAGAGAGAGCTGTTGTTGTACGAGAGAGCTTTTTGTTGATGTGCGTAGAGAGAGCTGTTGTTGTACGAAGTGAGCTGTTGTTTATGTGTCAGAGAGCTGTTGTTGTATAGAGAGAGCGGTTGTTTATGTGCGTGAGAGCTTTGTTTCGTGTGTAAAGAGATCTTCGTTTATGTGAGAGCCAGAAGTTTGCCAAATAAAAGATTGTCTTAGTAAGTACGTCTTTCTCAGTTCATAGTTTTGTCAGATCTCTGTCTGGCTGTTAGGTTAATTTCATTAGTTGATTATTATTAACAATAAGCATAAGACTTTATTCATCTTAATTACTACTACAACATTACTAGCAGTTAAAAGCTTGTTCATTATTATTACTACACTACTAGCAGGAAAGTTTATTCATGATATAATTAACAAACAACAAGCATTAGAAGAAGCATTAGCTTAGAAGAAGCTGAATTCATTATAATTCAGTAGCAGAAGCGATATATTCATTATAGACTCTAAAATCTAGTATCACTCAGAGTACTAAAACGCCCGTAACTGTCTGTTGTTTCACTTCTTTGTTTAGCAACAACAATGGTGTCTGACGGTGAATATTGCTGATCTCCCATATGTCCTGCAAATTTAAAGAACAGGTAAGGGTAGGAAATCTGACTCACTCCAGACAGGCGTTTCAGGTGGCTATGGTCGTTTGTATGTACGGGCGTTTTGGGCGTTATGGTCGTTAAAGGTTTAAGCATACATTAAACTTTAAAGCGATTTTCTTGACTCTACTTAGAGAAAAGACACTTAAATACGAATCCTTTGTTTAAATGAAATTAAAAAATGATATTCTCTTATTATCCATTCCTATCTTCCAAATGGATTTTTCGATATGGCGTATTTCAAAAGTTTTTCTAGTTTTTAAGGTGGCATTAAAAATAATTTCATAATTACCTTAGTTTTACTAGGGGAACATTTTTAAGATGCATATGAGGCGAGTGCATTGTTAAAAGAGCGCTTTAGGATGCTAAATTTTTGTTTTTAGAAAGACTTTTGAAAAGAAGTAAGTTGAATAACAAAAACATATTAATATCGTACACTAACTATTGTGACGTATTACACAGGTAAAGCACGTATCAAGACCACAAATCTGCAGCGATGCATTCCGTCCGTGTAGCTTCGTTGGCAGAGCAACTTTATCCGAAGTGAGGGGGTACGGCAAATTTGTGTTTCCACATTGGCGCCCGAACGTTAAAATCGATGTACTGGCAGTTGGGTTCTTCAAAATGTGTGTGATGTTTGTTCCACGCATCGTCTAGATTAATAAAAAGTCGTTCTTCGCTTAAAAAAATAAAAAAAAATAAATAAGAGGGAGATTATGTGACGTATTGCAGAGGTAAAGCACGTGCCAAGACGACAAATATGAAGCGATACATTCCGTCCGTGTTGCTCAGTTGGGAGAGCTACTTACTCCGGAGTGAGGGGGCGTGTTTTCGATACAGACACATAGTGTTTTTATAGTGTTTTCACACTATACACAAAATAGTAAAATTTTACTAGTGATAAATCTCTCTTTCTTGGAAAAGCCATCCGGTTGTATGCGAAATGTTGGAAACGAATGTTTGTATTTTTACGCCAATAAATCGGATTACTAGTACAGTTTTACTATTTTGTAAAAACGTACTTGATTTACCTTCTCCGCCCGTCCGTCCGTCTGTAGACAGCACATCTCTGCAAATATATAACTCTTTTTGAATTTGAAGACCAGTGTATTTCATATTACCTTATTTTGTTCTTCATGTTATATTTTGCTTGGAAAAAAGACTTTACACTCACGAATATAGTACCATTTATAGTAAAAGAATCATGAAATCCATTCTTCCAATAATAAAATAGCATGAAATACACGCTGCAGTCTTCAATAAAATGTGCTACGACTTTTAGGGTTTTGAACATATTAGCCTCAGGCTTAATATCAAATATATTGAATACTCCTTTTGAAGTCGAAAGACTGAATTTTGAGAACGATGATTCATGCGTTTTGGGCTTTTTACGATGCACTTACTTTGTTCCTTAGGGGCATAAATGCAGATGCAATCAAATTCAAAATGCATTTTACTCTACACAATTGCTTCAGAAGAAATATTTTTACCTTCCGATAAATTTCTCCACGAAAGCCATTTTTCGCACAGTTTCTATTTGAAGTTATGCATGGTGTCGCTGCAAAGGGGGATTAAATGAATAACATATTTTCCCCGAAATATCTGCTTTTAAAAACCGGATGTTAAAATTTATTTTTGCGTTATATGGAGGTCACAGCGATGAATATTTTGAAGGCATTTTACAATTTCGTAAGTGTATATTTCTGTCTGCGATATGCTTGTAATCGTATCTTCGCTTCTGAAAATCTAACGCGATTTTTCAGTCAGACATCACTCACTCCGAAAAACATTCATGTATACCCCCCCCCCCCCCCAAAGTGTTTAGTTTCTCCCAGTAGGCAGCGCTAAAGTAAATCTTTGTAATGATGATATCTCTGTTTCTAAAATCCAGATTTAAAACATTATGTTTGCCGTTGATCGCCTTTGTGGCGAATAATATATAGTTTTCACTATGACATATACTCTTAGTTTAACTATCCTTTATAGTTTCTATCTCTATGTAAATTTGAGTTCATTCTCTTTAAGCGTTTTCTACCTTAACGTTTTATTTTCTCACTCGCTGAATGGTGTTGGCAAGAGGCTTGAGGTCAGAATGCGTAACGTGTACGTGTTGACAGACATAATGTTGAAGTAAGTAGCGAAAAGGTGTGGCGGTGTGGTTTACGTAGTCGTGATATATGATATGTAGAGTACTACCGCAAATTGTTATTGTTATGTGTAAACAAGTCCAACCTAAGTTGATAAATGTTCAGTATTGTAACTGATGTGAATGTGATCGTCTTAAATAAATTTAATTTATTTCAGGAAAAACATAAATATGCTACATGGTACTTGAAATTAAAATATTTAATTTAATTTCAAGTACCATGTAGCATGTTTATGTTTTTCCTAAAATAACCAACAAAGACCGTTTATGTGAGTAATTGAAGTCTTCTCTCTTCTGGCCGTTTGGTCGTCTAATTTTGATCGGTGTATAATTAAAGATATTTGTGTGCTAGTTATTCGGTGCTTAAGACTTCGAAGTTACAGTGATACGAGTTCAACTGACTGACAGCACGACAGATAATATTTTAAGTAGTGAAGTACGACAGATAATATTTAAGTAGTGAAGTAGCTGTAGATTGGTCTAGGGCTGTAAGTGTTTATTTTTACTTGCACCACACTTGGAACTGGATCTTCGTTTCTAAGAACCAAGTTAGAAAAAATCCCGTTTGCCTTGGATACCTTCTATTATGAGAAATGTTTTATGCATAATTGGAACATTTTCTCAAAACACATTTCAGCCACTTCTGACGTAAAGTATCTATTTCTCTTTAGGAGATGTGTTACCTGATTGTGTAGAACTTGGGCTGATATACACTATATTGACAAAAGTCACCGGACACCTAGAAGAGAAACACAACATAGCATTTATTGACATGCATTAGTAGGGCGACTGTCCACCTTTGGCCTTAATGCATGCACTGACCCTTCAAGACATGCTTTCAACAAGGTTTTGGAACACAGCGATAGGTATGCTCTTCCATTCAGTGCATAATGTTGCCGCTAACTGTTGCTTAGTAGTAGCCCTTCGTTCAGATCAGGTAGTGATCTTAGTAGTAGCTCTATGGGATTCAGATCAGTAGTGATCTATGGGATTCAGATCAGGGCTATGTGCTGGCCAGTCCACACACGATGTGGAATTATCGTCACACTACGACATAACAGTTTTTGCTTTATGGCTCGGTGCATTATCCTGCTGGTACCAACAAGGCTCGGTTCCATAGTTTTGCCACGATTAGGTAGGGCATAATTGTCCAGAATATCGAGGTAGACGTGCTGGATAACAGGCTTGTCCAAGATAACCAATGGGCCGGGACCATACCACGAAAAACACTCCCACACGAGTACACTGTCAGCTCCAAACTTGACCGTAGGAACAATATACTGTGGTAAATAGCGTTCTCCCGACTGCCGCCATACCCACACACGGCCATCAAACTGATGGACCGTGTATCTGGATTTATCAGTCCATAGGACCCGTTTTCGTTGATCTACGGTCCACGATAAATGTTCTTTACACCATGCTAAACGACGAGTAGCATTCCAAGCGGAGATGAAAGGATTATGGGCAGCCGCACGACCACGGTAACCCATGGAATTAAGTTCTGTGCGAATGGTACGTGTACATACCGAGGTTCCAGCATTTTACTCACCTGTACACAGGTCTTGTGCAGTACTCCGTCGATTAGCTGTAACGACTCTCCTGAGGTTTCGACGTCCTCAATCACTGATTTTCATTGGTCTGCTGGTACGTTTCGCTGCTTCAGGTACGACATGTGGTTTCCACTTATTCAGTACATCCAAAACAGTGGACTCGGGTATGTTTAAACGCCTCTCGGTTTCTTTTATGGACAACCCACTAATATAACACCCAATAATATTTCCTTTCTCAGAGTCAGTTCTCTCCTGCCACGACATTTTCACTCAACCTCACCGTGCGATATGATCGCTGTCAGCTGCAGGTGTGTTTTTATACCGTTTGCAGCTGTACCGCACATCTTAACAACGCTGCGGATCGGTTCATTTGTTTTTGAATGGTTGTCTGGTGACCTTTGTCAATATAGTGTATACACTGTGTAGACAAAACATTAGAGATAAGGGTGATGGGCAGTTGACATGGACATCCCTCCGCGCAGAGTTGAACAGAACAAAACCGAACGCATGCGATAAATAGGCAGACAGCAGGGTGGACAACAGTGTATCGCAATTGGCCAACATGGGTAAACCTGGTGATCTGAGCGAGTTCGATCGTGGACGCATTGTCGGTGCAAGGCAGATGGGTCACCCTGCCTACCAAATGGTAAGAAATCCAGAGTGTCCTAGGGCAAACGTATCGGGGGTGTACCGCGGGTATACCTTTGACGAAAGTACTAGCGCCCAGAGAGCAAGATGTGGCCGTCCGCACCCCATTGATGATCGGGTCGACGTAGATTATCCAGCCTCGTACAGACCGACAGCTTGACAACAGCGGTACAGATCACATCGGGGTTAAATGTCGAATGCTGAAGCAGCGTCGCCAGCAAATGGTACAGCGCACGCTGAACTATGAGAGCCGACGTCCTACACGTGTTCCGCTGTTGACTGCTTGTCATCGGACATTACGCCTCGCTTGGTCTCGATACAGTGAAAACTGGAACTCTCCAGAGTGATGGTTAGATGAGCTCTGTTTTCAGCTGTTCTGAACTGACGGGACCGTGTGAGTGTTGCGTCGACAGCATGACGCCATGGCTTCGTGGTGCCATATCGGCTCTGTTCAAGGAGGTGGTGGCTCTGTGATGGTTTGGGGAGCTTTCTCATGGAACACTTTAGGTTTCTTAATGTGTCTGGAGAGATCCTTCTTAGCCTCTGCGCGCTACCAGCATGTGCAGGCTGATCATTTTCACGTTTTCATGACCTTTGCGCATCCTTTGGTCTGTTTCAGAAGGGCAATGCGCCGATCCGCAACCACACGGGCATGGCTCCAAGAACTGCCATACGAGTTTGGAACCGTCCAGTGACCCGCAAGGTCCCCTGATTTGAACCCTGTGGAAACTGTCTGGGATGCCGTGAAGCGGAACATCACATCCATGGATCCTGGGCCGACGCGAAGTCTCGAGCGGAGTTGAGGATAATGATACAACAGTCATGGCTCGAATTATCTCTCGAAACCCTCTGCATCTGGTGTAGTCGATACATCGGTGCTCACAGGCTGTTATTCGCACTAGAGGAGGAGCAAGACGCTATTCGGTAGGTGTCACTAACGTTTGGTTCATTCAGTGTATACAACACTTTTCAATTCTTCGGCGGATGAATTGAAAAGTATATCATGTTCAGATTTTCTTTAAAAGGAGTATAGGCATTAACTTTTCTACTGAATTTTGTGTTCTAAAAATCTACTTTGATTTTTTTTTTTTTTTCGGAAAAGATTCAAAGGACGTGTTCATTAAAGTATCACAATTTTTTTTTTTTTTTTGATTGAAGGTTTAGCGACCACTGTGAGCAACTCAGTGGGCTATAAGCAGTCGCCCATCCCTAATTTAGGGTCACTGGTTCCAGGGAAGGGAGAGAGCCAGTGCCGTAAGACAAACACAACATCCAGGCCTCACGGGATTTGAACCCGGACCCTTCACGCACGAATGATCATAAGCCAGCGCTTAGACCACTGTGCCACCGTGGCGGCCAGCAGAATTTGGAGTTGTCTTTATTGTTTACCTTGTGTGGTCAGTCAAGACGTAATAAAGTGAAGTCAGCAGTTACACAGACGTTATGCAATGTATGAAATGTGTTAGGTAGAAAGAAAAATCTTATATAGCAAATGAAAAAAAATACCTTACATCTTAAAATTTTATAAGATTATAAAAAATAGCATTGTCTAAGCAAATGTGATAATTAATTTGCGTATACATAAATAATAATATCGGCATAATTAAACAACAATGCTAGTATTCGATGAGACCAGAACAACTTATATACAATAGCTCTGTAACTTTGAGATCTCACTCAGAAGCGATCAAATGTGCATCCACATTCAAAGGTGGCAGAGTTCTGCTGGCCGCCTCGGTTGCACAGTGGTCTAGGCGATGGCTTCTGAACATTCGCCCGGAAGAGGTCCGGGTTCAAATAGGCATGGATGTTGTGTTTGTCTTACGGCACTGGCTCTCTCCCTTCCCTGGAACCAGTGGCCCTAAATTAGGTAAGGGCGACTGCTTATAGCCCATTGAGTTGCTCACGGTGGTCGTTAAACATCCAATAAAAAAAAAGAGTTCTGCTGAGATAGTCAAATGATGATCAGTTAAGGAGCCAATTTAGAAAAATGATCATATGTAGAGAATTTTAGGAAGGGGGTGTCTGACCCCAGGTCTTAAAGAACCCTTAGAAATAGGAACCTAGGAGATTCGGGCTAGAGTGCCCAATAGGAAAGTGACACAGAAACGAAGTAGAAAGGGGGAGGAAGACGCCCTTATTTATTACCGGGGCGCCAGTAACCAGTGTCCGACGGCTTAATGTGCCCATCCGACGCAAGGCGGATATTTAGTGGATCGAGCGTTCGTACCTGTCTGGGATCGAAACTGAGGCCCTTTCCGTGGTAGTCACGAACGTTGCCCACTAGGCCACCCGCGGCCCCATCCAATCTAGAAGAACTTTTTCGCGATGTATAAACGCAGACGCATGGAGTGTGGAGTTGAAAGCAACCCATACACTATATTATCAAAAGTATACATACATTACCAAATATTTGCGTAAGTGCAAGGAACGGTTGCGCAAGAAGGTGCGCTGTGAGTGGGGAAGTACGTATACGAAGCTGACATGTTCTGTCGTGTTATCAGTAACTTTAAAGTTCCGCCACGGTGGCGCAGTGGTATAAGCGATGGCTTCTGATCATTCGTCCGTAAGGGGTACGGGTTCGAATCCCGTCATGAATAGATGTTGTGTTTGTCTTACGGCACTGGCTCTCTCCCTTCCCTGGAACCAGTGGCCCTAAATTAGGGACGGACGACTGCTTATAGCCCATTGAGTAGCTCATGGGGGTCGTTAAACCTCTAATTAAACAAGTTAGTAAAATCATGCAGTGCATTGATTATGATACGCTTTCCGACATACCAGAAATCATTACTCAAAATCTCGGTCCTGTGCCCTGACCTTTGATCCCATTTCGATTATATTCAACAGAACCGGTTCGGTATACATCCGAAATAACATGATAAAGTTTCGTCGCAATCGAAGCATTTTTACTTAAGTAATAATGCATAAGGGCTATGGAATAGATCCCGCTCCTGTGTCCTAACCTTTGACTCCATTTCGCCCATTCTCGATAGAATTCGTCCCCAGGCAGGCCCCTACAACATACTAACATTTCATCCAAATCAAAGCATTTTTACGTAAGTTATGACGCATAATGGCGATGGAAGTGATTCCGCGCCTATATCCTGACCTTTTACCCCATTTAGCCCATTTTCAATAGGGTTTGTCCCCAGGTGGTCCCCTACCACATACTAAAGTTTCATTGAAGTCGAACATTTTTTACGTTAGTTATGACGCATAAGTGCAGTGGAATGGATCCCTCTCCTATGTACTGGCCTTTGAACCCATTTCGTTCACTTTAAATAGGGTTCCTTCCCAGGTGATCCCCTACCAGATACTAAAATTTCATCGAAATTGAATGGTTGTTACGCGAGTTATCGTGCTGACGGATATACGCACAAAACGCGTGACGTAATGAGACAGATGGCGTGACCGCGCGCCAAAATTCTCAAACGCGAGTTGTGACGTCATAAGATTTCTAAGCATTGGTAACATTAATGGAACAACGCCATCAATAAATGCGTTATAATTCGGGGTGGTTATTTAACCCACTAAACGAATTCTTCTAAAGTCGAGATCAAGCTAAATCGATTTCTAGTACCAGAAAACGGTAGGTTAACGACTTTCATCAAAATTCTTAGAGCCGTTTTCAAAATAAAATGTACATACATACATACATACAAGAATTGCTACTTTAAGGTGGACGTCAAGTAACTTTGTTTCCTATACTTCCAATGGAAAA
This sequence comes from Macrothele yani, assembly GCA_039090855.1. Classification (NCBI taxonomy): domain Eukaryota; kingdom Metazoa; phylum Arthropoda; class Arachnida; order Araneae; family Macrothelidae; genus Macrothele; species Macrothele yani. The sequence continues at coordinate 33,825,281 of CM077026.1, read as the reverse complement.
ACTTTTGTACAAATTTTCTTCACAATTAATGCGTTCCCAAGGATGAAAATTTGAACATCGATTAAAATATCTTCATTTTATAACTTGCAATACTTAATATTTTCTAAAACATAACCATAATTATGCAATTCAACAGTTGTTTGTCTACTGACGTCATGAAAATACAGGTCGCGCCATCTTTTTTCTGGACAATTAATGCGTTCACAAATATGAAAATTTGAACATCGATTAAAATAGCTTCATTTCATAACTTGGAATCAACGAGATAGAAATACGTAGAGCGCTTACGTCGGGGAACGGGTGAAGCCACCGGAAACAAGTGGCAGCCATGTTTGATGAGGTACAGAACGATTTCCGTTCCGTGTTAAGCAAGGGAGTTTTCGTAATATATGGTTTGATGTTAAATAAGGATATAACTCAGAAATGTTGTTATAAACACCTAGGGGATGAGACTAAAACTTTAACGTATCAAATAACGCTTTTCATTGTTAGTTGACGGCAATAGTGTTTTTAAAAAAATGATATTTTAATGGATGCAGCTTGCTGTCGTTGAATAAAATCTCATGCCGTAATTTTTTGACATTTAACAAATTTTTTGGAGCAAATTTTCAGAGAAATATAAGTCAGCGGTAATAGAGTAAATGAAAAAAAAAAAAGAAACACAAAAATAAAAAATACAGTTGCACTCAATCCGCAATTTCGGTAAAAATTTTAGATATTCGTGGGTCATCACCATGAGAATGCTGAATCATCCCACAGCTTATCACTCCAAATACATAGACGCCAAATATTTTATGAGAGTTTTAAATGAAAAAAAAAAGTTCGAAGAAAAACGGAAAGCAAACAATGAGTTTACACAGCCAAGAGGTACCAATATTAAAATACTTTTACCAACTGCCCATATCTTATATAATCAGAAGAAAACTACTACCTACCTGGTTTTTATTTAATAAAAATTAAAAGTCCTTAGCACTGGGCATGTTTCTAATCTGTTTGTTAGTCTTGACATTCAACAACACAAATCTGTAAGCCTTATTCGTGGGTACGCAAGGCAATTGTGGTAACTTGACCATAATAAAAGTATCTCCCAGCACATACACTAAATACTTAACACAATATAATTCTCACTCTGTCTCTCTCTCTCTATGTATATATAAGACCCAGAAGAATACCCCATGGGAGATGAATGGATGAAATTCGAAATCATGCAGGAGTGACACGAAGGAGACAGGCTCAAGACAGACAGCTGTGGAAGAAACTTGGGGAAGCCTTCATCCAGTAGTGGATTGATAATGGTTGACAATGATGATAATGATATATATATTGATTATATACAGTATACATATATTGTAATGATAATAGTTGTCAATGATCATCATTGTCAACCATATATATATATATATATATAGCATAATCATTGTCAACCATATATATATATATATGGTTGACAATGATGATATATATATATAGCATTATCAATCCACTGCTGAATGAAGGTCTCCCCAAGTTTCTTCCACAATTGTCTGTCTTGAGCCTGTCTCCTCCATATTACTCCGGCATGCTTTCGAATTCCATCCACCCATCTCCCATGAGTCTTCTGTCCCTCGAAAACCAGTTCAAAATTTCAGTCGTCCATCGGTGGTCTGTTCTTCTGGCAACATGTCCAGCCCATTGCCATTTCAGTGATGTCACTCTATCTCTTTCTGTATATATATTCTTTGAGTTGTCTGCATTCTTTGCATGTCTTTTTTTGGTATCAAAAGAAAAATATTTCTATATATCCTGCTTTTCTTTTTTAGTTAAGGTCATACATACAGTATACATATATATATATATATATCATCATCATCATCATTGTCAACCATTATCAATCCACTGCTGGACGAAGGTCTCCCCAAGTTTCCTCCACAACGGTCTGTCTTGTGCCAGTCTCCTCCATGTCACTCCCGCATACTTTCGAATTTCATCCACCCATCTTCCATGTATTCTTCTTCTGGGTCTTTTCCTGTCCCTTGGAATCCAATTTTTTATGAATGAAAATTTTTTTATTTATGTATCTACATTTTTGATTCGGTGAAAACATCAGCAGTTACAATGGCTCTGAAAACCTGCGGTATTGAAGATACAAGTGCGTCTGATTTGTATTTTAGAGAAATACAGGCACAACTTGTTCAATTCAAAGAAAGATTGATTTACGTGAGTGATATTTGTTCAATACTAACCTCTCATATATATGGTTGATGCAAAAGGAATAACTGGCAATTTATACATGGACATACTGACTGTACATTCATCATGAATCAGAGGTCACATTCTTCAAAAAAAAAAAAAAAAAAAAAAAAAAAAAAAACATTACCTATCACGCAAAAATCAAATGCAAGTAGTTATTACAAAATGTTGCTAGTCCCTTTCTTTTGTATTATTCCATAATTTTTTTTCAATTGTCATTTCATAATCGTTTGTGCCAGTTTTCATAAATAGTTTATGTTGTTTGCATTTTTGAGGTGCCATTGTACTCCCTGTTTCCTATTTTCAGTTTTAAATCAATATTGCCTGTATTTTTGCTACCCAAAAACCACACACATTGACTAACACATTCACAAATAAAGAGTATTCTGTCAAGAAATTTTCAAGCTCTCTACTCTCACTTTGTTGAAGTAATACTACAGATTAATAAGTAATCAGAGACAAATGCCTAGAACACAAGCTGGGTGACCCTGTGCTTTCAGATAAAATACTAGATTGTTTCCTGACAGGTGTCAGCAAGCAATAAATTTATATTACCAATCACAATTATTACTTCTGCTATTTAAGTAACCATAAATTGATTGCTTTACCAGTATTTGCTATCTAATGGGCATTAGCCATGGGTACATGATCTTTATCACATAAAAAGAAATTGCTGCTTCCTAAGATTTTGAAATATTTGTTGTCTTGTCAGACAAGTTGCATGTACACTGTACAGATTCTAGAATATATATGCAAATGCCATTTGCAAGACATCCTCAGTATATTGAAAAAAACAAAACATTTACATAGGTAGAAATTGTACCCAAAAAGCCTCAAAGTTGGTAACCCACAGTTAACCTCAGCTTCCCAGAGTAAACATCATTCAGTTTTCACATTGAGTACGACTGTTTACAAAATATAAGAAATAAAAAGTCTTAAGATAACACAGATATTGAAATGGCTTATCTGCTGGTTTAATCACCAGCTACATGGATTAGATGTTTCATTTTTTGTGTTTGATTAACTGAGCATTTACAGCTCAACCTTATTTTAAAATGCTTACTTGTGAAATGTAGTTCCACAATCCTTGTTCCTTTTATTCTTACAATCAAAAGCTGCGCAGTACTATGGCATTTTAAATATCAACAATGTGCTGATAATTGTGATTATTCACGAAACTGCAGCACTAAATTTGTAATGAAGCATAACACGATCGCCGAACAGCTGAAAGAACCGACGTGACTCCTTGACACACGCAGAATTTGTACCTCATCAAAGATGGCGGGCTCTCCCCGCGTTGGCTTCAGCTGCCTCGGCAGAGAACCAATCACAGAAGCACTCTATGTATTTTTATCTCGTTGCTTGGAATACTTAATATTTTCTAAACCATAGCCGTAATTATGCAATCCAACATCTTCTTGTCCACTGACGTCATCAAAGCACAGGTCGCGCCATCTTTTCTCTGGTTTCAACACCACTAAAGGAAAAGTTATTGATTTTTAATATGATTATGGTTATGTTTTAGAAAATATTAAGTTTTCCAAGTTATAATATGAAGTTATTTTAATCGATGTTCAAATTTTCATCCTTGGGAACACATTAATTGTGAAGGAAATGTGTACAAAAGTTTTTCCATTGGAAGTATAGGAAGCAAAATTATTTGACGTCCACCTTAATAATATGGGATAAGGACAATGGAATGGATCGCAATCCTATGTCCTGACCCTTGACCACATTTCGTCCATTTTCAATAGGGTTCGTCCCCAGGTGGTCCCCTACTACATACTGAAATTTCATCGAAATCGAACCATTTTTACGCACGTTATGATGCATAAGGGCAATGGAATGCATCCCGATCTTATGTCCTGACCTTTGACCCCACTTCACCCATTTTGAATAGGGTTCGTCCCCAGACGATCTCGTACCACATAGTAAACTTTCATTGAAATCGAACCATAGTTACGCAAGTTATGACGCATAAGGGTAATGGAATGATCCCGCCCCTACGTCGTGACCTTTTACCCCATTTGTCCCATTTTAAACAGGATTCGTCCCTAGGTGGTCCTGTTCCACATAGTAAACTTTCATTGAAATCGAACCATTTCTACGCAAGTTATGACGCATAACGGCAATGGAATGATTCCGTTCTTACGTCGTGACTTTTGACCCCATTTGTCCCATTTTCGATAGGGTTCGTCCCCGGGTGGTCCCCTACCGCATACTAAAATTTCATCGAAATCCACCCATTTTTACGCCAGTTATCGTGCGAACGGACAGACAAAGCTGGAGCATATACGCTTCTTCAACCTACGGTTGGAAAGCGTAAAAAACAACTACAACTTTAGAGCGCATGTGCCGCGTGGACGTAAACTTTTCGAGCTCCAGCGTGGGCTGGTCATAGGATGTCATTTGAGTAACGTTTCCATACGGGACATTGCAGCTGAACTTTCCGAGTTCCAGCGTGGGCTGGTCATAGGATGTCATTTGAGTAACGTTTCCATACGGAACATTGCAGCTGAACTTTCCGAGTGCCAGCGTGGGCTGGTCATAGGATGTCATTTGAGTAACATTTCCATACGGGACATTGCAGATGAACTTTCCGAGTTCCAGCGTGGGCTGGTCATAGGATGTCATTTGAGTAACGTTTCCATACCGGACATTGCAGTTAAACTAAATATACCAAAATAGGGAGATACGTTATGAAGTGACATTATGAAGAAATGGATGCAGGACGGTACATCAACAGAAAAAAACTTTCAGGAAAGCCGCACAAACTGAAGGAACGTGATAGAAGAGACATGGTAAGAAATGTTAAGAAATCCTGTTTCTTCTCTGCCGTTTCCATCGCTGCTGTAGTAGGAATTGCTCGTAATGGCTCCGTTAGTACCATAACTATCCGCAGAGAGTTGCCCAGTGTGGGCTATTATGGTAAAGCTGCAGCACCAAGCCGTACATCACTACCGTGGAGGGTTGTGTCCGTCGTCTTTCCTGAGCTGTGGGCTACTGAAAAGCTGTTCTTCACTCTTCGAATCGGATGGGCTCGTTTGGATTTGGCGATAGACCGACGAGAGATTTTTTGTCTGACTGTGTTCTTCCAAGTGTTATGTGCGGCGGAGGTTCCATTATGGTATGGAGTTGTTTTTCGTGCATGGAATTCGGCCCCGTTGGTTATTGTATCATAAACCATGAACTATGAACTGTACCTTGACGTTCTGGATAATTCTGCCTTACCAAAAATGTATTATAAAAATGACCGTTGTCTCTTCCAACATGATCGAGCCCCCTGCCAAACTACACTTCGTGGGCAGGACTGGTTTCTCGAAAATAAGGTGAAATTATTAGACTGGCGTGCTGAGGGTCTTGATTTTAATCCCCGACAACACCTGTGGATTGAACTGGAGTGACGGATACGAAAACTACCGCAAAGACCGTTTGAGCTCTCCACTGTGGCAGCAGCTTTCCAGGACGAATCGAGAGTCATTCCTGTCAAGAACTACCGGCAATTGGCTGATAATATGCCCCGACGTTTTCTCGATGTCATAGAAGCAAAATGTGAGCCAACTAACTCTAATTGTGATAATAAAGACATTTGTCCCAAAATATTCTAGTACCCAAATATTTTTGATAATATAGTGTACACTACATTGAGTCACCGGACACCTAGAAGAGAAATACAACATAGCATTTATTCATATATATTAGTACGGTGTCGGTCCACCTTTGGCCTTAATGCATGCACTGACCCTTCGAGACATACTTTCGACAAGGTTTTGGAACACAGTGATAGGCATGCGCTTCCATTCATTACATAATGTTGCCGCTAACTGTTGCTTAGTATTAGGCCTTGGTTCCAAACTTCTTATGCGGTGCTCAAATTCATCCCGTAGGTTCTCTATGGGATTAAGATCAGGTCTCTGTGCTCGCCAGTCCACACACGATAAGGAATTATCGTGAACCCACGCCGTAACAGTCCTTGCTTTATGGCTCGGTGCATTATCCTGTTGGTACCAACAGGACTCGTTTCCATAGTACTGCTACAAAGTTAGTAGGGCATAATTGTCCAGAATATCAAGGTAGAAGTCCTGGTTAATAGGTTTGTGCACGATAACCAATGTGCCGGGACCATACTACGAAAAACAGCCCCACACGACTACACTGCCAGCTCCAAATTGACCGAAGGAACAGTACACTGTGGTAAATAGCGTTCCCCCTGCTGCCGCCATATCCACACACGGCCATCAGGCTGATGGATCGTATATCTGGATTCATCAGTCCATAGAACCCGTTTCCATTGATTAACGGTCCACGATAACTGTTCTTTACATCATGCTAAACGACGAGTAGCATTCCGAGTGGAGATGAAAGGCTTATGAGCAGCCACACGACCACGGTAACCCATGGAATGAAGTTCTCTGCAAATGGTACGTGTATATACCGAGGTTACAGCATTTTTACTCACCTGTACACTGAGGTCTTGTACAGTACTCCGTCGATTAGCTGTAAGGACTCTCCCGAGGCTTCGACGCCTTCTATCACTGATTTTCTTTGGTTTGCCGATACGTTTTGCCGCTGCAGGCACGTCATGTGTCTTCCACTTATTTAGTACATCCAAAACAGTTGACTTGTGTATGTTTAAACGCCTCTCGGTTCCTCGTATGGACAACCCACTAATATAACACCTAAGAATCTATCTTTTTTTCTCAAAGTAAGTTCTCTTCTGCCGCGACATTTTCACTCAACCTCACAGTGCGATATGATCGCGGTCAGGTGCAGTCTTGTTTTTATACCGTTTGCAGCTGTACCGCGCATCTTAACAACGCGACGGATCTGTTCATTTGCTTTTGAAGGGGTATCCGGTACTTTTGTCAATATAGTTTATGTGAGGCAGTTGTTACGAGGCTTCTGTATCTCATTAACCAACTGAAGAGTGCAAGGAGACTTTAAAGAATGTCAAGACGTCGCGTTCGACACCAATGTCAGCAACTTCGCGATTTCGACAGAGGGAGGCCGTGACCAGTAATAGGCTCCGTTGTATCGCTGCTTCGTCGTGTAGCTGAACGTGTTTCGTGTAAAATATGCACGTTGCACCGATGTTGGTAAAAGCGGGTACACGAAGGCTCAGACGGATATTCTGCAAGTGAGCTTAAGAGTGTACTATTCGGAAAGGTACATAACAGCTTTTTCCGCAAGGAAAATTAGTCCCCAGTATTTAGAGGAAGCAACAGAATTATAAAGTGAAACAAATACACCAATATTAATCACGTACGCACTGGTTTTTAAAATCCGTTTATTTGGCTTAGAATAAATTCAAGTAATGAATTCAAATAAATTCAGCTTTCACTCCCCTCAGTGAGGCGTTTCATAAGCTGTATGTTGATTTTATCTTGAATCCTTGAGACGTATATTCTAATTTAACTTTCATTTTTAGTTCCTTTTCCTTTATAAAACTGAGTTTGTTCTCTTTTACACTGTCCAAACTTAACGTTATGGCTTTTCCCTTAAACGAGAATAAAGTTGGCAACGTACTGAGGTCGGAACAAGAGTGACGTATGTGTGGCTGGATAAGAACGATAGATAAAAACTACTGCGTACTGGTGCAGCACCCGTTCCTTGGTGTGCAAGTAGCAAAGTAAGGTTCTGTCTGATTAAAGTGACAAATTTTTCAAATTCTGGGAAATACAGCGCATGCTCGAAATATACCGTGCCATGATGCGATATATGATGGACAGATTTATAACGTACATATGCAGGTATGTCAATCATATAATATTATGCTGAAAAGTCTGCAGTAGTTTCCACATCATAGGTCCTACTCAACGTAATAACAAGCATTATTTTGTGTGCGTCGTCAAGCTTATGGCATACCCAGTGTACTTTGAACCTTTTACAAGACCCTCAATCCGGATTCACGTAAGTAACTATAGCCAAACTGCGTGTGATATAGCGGGATCCGAGAGAAAGAAACAGGTGATGAAACAGCAAGCGATGTCATAGTGCTTTGGAAGACACAATTCGCTTTCTCATACGGTGTTTCTATTATAAATAAAGCCGACGCACAAATCTAAATATGGATAGTAGTTGCTCTGTAAATGCACAAAAGGTATGATTTATAAAAGGAAGAGTAGGAAAACCACCGCAAAACCCACAAATGCGTATTCACAGAAATCTCGCATGAGTTTTAAAACCAAATGTATTGGGGTTTACTTTAGATATCTTAATCAACGCTAGGTGAGTAGTACGAAAGGGGAGATTCCGCGTCATAAGTATTTTTTGGGAATGACATACTGCGGCGCATATTGGCGGTGTGTAGGGCCACGTGTTGTCCTACGGAGAGGGTGGGGGGCGTTTTGGCAGGTCAGCGCAGTAGAACGATATGCTCAGCTTGGTAATGCTCATTGTCATCCAACATCTTGGATAAAAATATTACTGGTCCGTCATTTTGGGGGTTGTCACTCATGTTAGGTGATATCATAGGTCTCCACCTGTCTCGGCTATCCATTTTAGTTGACATGGAGTGGGTCACGATTGCTCCTTGCGCATTCGGTGGATTTTTTTAAATATTTGGCTAGTCGGGAGTTTCGAAAAATATTTTTTGCAGCAACCTCATCTCCGAGGGAAATTTCCACCAATATGGGAAAAAGAACATTTATTCGATATGTGATTCTATCCGAGGTCATGCTTTGGCAAGAAAGGCTCTCCATCTACGTATTATATTAGACTAGCCAGTGGCTGCTCGGTTTCTAGCCGCGAACAATGTGAAACGAGAACAACAAGTTAGTAAAATCATGCAATGCATTGATTATGATACGCTTTCCAACATACTACAAATCTTTACTCAACTTATTACTCAAGTTATCAGGAAAATGGCTGTGGAATAAATCTCACTCCTGTGCCCTGATCTTTGATCCCATTTCGATGATATTCAACAGAATTGGTTCAGTATAACTCCGAAATAACATGACAAAGTTTTGAGGCAATCGAAGCAATTTTACGTAAGTTATAATGCATAAGGGCTATCGAATAAATCTCGCTTCTGTGTCGTAACCTTTGACCCCATTTCGCCCATTTTCGATAGGATTCGTTCCCAGGCAGGTCCCTACAACGTACTAACATTTCATCCAAATCGAAACATTTTTACGTAAGTAATGACACATAATGACGATGGAAGTGATTCCGCTCCTTTGTCCTGACCTTTGACACCCATTTCGCCAATTTTCAATAGGGTTTGTCACCAGGTGGTCTCCTACCACATACTAAAATTTCATCGAAATCGAACCTTTTTTACGTTAGTTATGACGCATAAGAGCAGTGGAATGGATCCCGTTCCTATGTCCTGACCTTTGAACCCATTTCGTTCGCTTTCAATAGGATTCATTCCCAGGTGTTCCCCTACCACATACTAAAATTTCATGGAAATCGAACGATTGTTACGCGAGTTATCGTGCGGACGAACATAGACACGCAACGCGAGACGTAATGAGGCAGGTGGGAATCGCGACCATCTACTCGCAAGAGTGTGACGTCACTAAAACTTTAATAGGATCCACATACAACGTGTGACGTAATGAGACATATGGCGTAACCGCGGGCCAACATCTAACGCGACGACGCCATGACACTACACTAAAAACGTGGTAATTCGGGGTGGTTATTTAACCCACTAAACGAATTTTCCTAAAGTCGAGATCAAGCTAAATCGATTTATAGTACCAGAAAACGGTAGGTTAACGACTTTCATCAAAATCCTTAGAGCCGTTTTCAAAATAAAATTTACATATGTACAAGAATTGCTCCTTTAAAGGTGAACGTCAAGTAATTTTGCTTCCTGTACTTCGAATGGAAAAAATTCTGTACACATTTTCTTCCCAATTAATGCGTTCCCAAGAATGAAAATTTGAACATCGATTAAAATAGCTTTATTTTATAACTTGGAATACCTAATAATTTCTGAAACATAACCATAATTATGCAATCCAACATTTGCTTGTCTAGTGACGTCATCAAAGTACAGGTCGCCCATCGTTTTTCTGGTTTCAACACCACCAAAAGAAAAGTTATTGATTTTTAATATAATTATGGCTATGTTTTAGAAAATATTAAGTTTTCCAAGTTAAAATATGAAGTTATTTTAATCGATGTTCAAATTTTCATCCTTGGAAACACATTAATTGTGAAGGAAATGTGTACAAAAGTTTTCCCATTGGAAGTATAGGAAGCAAAATCACTTGACGCCCACCTTAATAATATGGAATAAGCGCGATGGAATGGATAGCAATCCTATGTCCTGACCTTTGACCCCATTTCGTCCAATTTCAATAGGATTGTCCCCAGGTGGTCCCCTACCACATACTGAAATGTCGTTGAAATCAAACCATTTTTACGCACGTTATGACGCAAAAGGGCAATGGAATGCATCCCGCTCTTATGTCCTGACCTTTGACCCCAATTCACCCATTTTGGGTTTGTCTGCAGGCGGTCCTTTACCACATACTACAATTTCATCGACATCGAACCATATGTACGCAAGTTATGACGCATAAGTGGAATGGAATAGATCCTTCTCCTACGTATTGACCTTTGACCCTATTTGTTCCATTTTCAATAGGGATCGTCCCCATGTGGTCCGCTACCACATACTAAAATTTCATTGAAGTTGAACTATTTTTACGCCAGTTATCGTGCGGACGGAAAAAGCTGGAGCATATACGCTTCTTCAACCTAGGTTGGAAAGTGTAAACAAGGCAGATAATTCACTGGGGAACAATTTTGAACATATGCTTTACTGACTTCGTTTTTCTAGCTGACTTTGACTGAAATAGGCATGCTGATTTTTTAACTGCAGCTAGTTTTCTTCTATCACGTCAGGATTTTCCTCTACCGCTTATCTGCATGCGATTACTGTAGCCAGGATGGAGGAGAGCACTAGTGTTCTCCTATTGGCCGAAAGCAAAGCACCACCATCGAGTGGGGAGGGAGGGGTGGAGGACGACCTTGTGGACCAGCGAAAGGTTGTTAGTTGTCTGGGCTATTCAGTTACACGCACGACAGCGTGGTGAGAGGTTGTGTACCGCTCTGTATAAATGGAAATTCTTTGTTAGCTTTTTTTCATAACTTGCTTAGAAAATTTTATTATTTTATAAACACGTATTTAATTTATGATGTCTGCCTCTTCTGTTTCTCGTCGGATTCATTTTGTTATATCTGTGGAAGTTTCACGATTCCCAGTCAAAGGGCGAACATCAGCGCATTTGTAAAGCAAGCCTATTTCGCATATTTCAAAGTTAAACTGGGTGATCAGGATAAGTCATGGTCCCCTCATAAGGTGTGAAAGCAGTGTGTGGAGAGTTTACGGATATGGACGAAGGGAACACGTGATAAGATGCCATTTGGAATACCTATGATTTGGCGAGAGCCAATATCATGTAAGATCATGTAAGTGACTGTTATTTTTGCATAGTGAAAACATCAGGATATAACAAGAAAAATCCTAGTATACCATCAGCTATACGCCCGCAGCCTCATTCAGCTGAAATCCCAGTGCCGGTTTTTGTTACACTACCCTCTCTTGAAGAACATGATTATGGTGATGAAGTGTGTGACAACAATGATGCCGATTTTATAATTGAAGATGCCTCTGTTCGTAAGGGGTTTGATCAGCATGAGTTGAGTAATTTGGCACGTGATTTAGGACTGTCAAAGAAGGCTTCAGAACTCCTAGCATCAAGACTGCGTGAGAAAAACCTACTTGAAAAAGGAACAAAGGTATCGTACTTTCGAACCAGAGATAGTGAATTTCTGCAGAACTTTAAAAGTGATAGTGGCTTTGTTGTATATTACCATAACATACGAGTTTTAATGGAGGAATTGGGAATTGCAAAGTATAACGCAACTAAATGGCGATTGTTCATCGATAGCTCAAAGCGGAGCTTAAAATGTGTCCTCCTTTACAATGGCAACTCATTTGGGTCAGTTCCAATTGGTCATTCAATTTGTCTTTGTGAAGAATATGGAGACATAAAGAGAGTCATTGAGTTGTTGCAGTATCGCACACACAATTGGGACATATGTGTTGACCTTAAAATGGAATGCTTCCTTCTTGGTCAGCAACGCGGATACACAAAATATCCCTGTTATCTGTGCATGTGGGACAGCAGAGCACGTGAGAAGCATTGGGTGGAAAGAAATTGGCCTCCACGATCTTCCCTCAAACCTGGTGATCCAAACATTCTACATGAGCCACTTGTTGATAGAAAAAACATAATATTCCCACCTCTGCACATGAAACTAGGTCTCATGAAGTAGTTTGTTAGAGCTTTGCCAACTCAAGGAGACTATTTCAAGTACCTCATTACGGCATTTCCTAGTCTGTCTTTGGAAAAAATAAAGGCCGGTGTATTTGATGGTCCACAGATTCGGCAGCTCATCAGAGATCAACATTTCATCGGGACAATGTCAGAACTGGAAAAGGATGCTTGGTTATCATTCAAGGCCATTGTCAAGGACTTCATTGGAAATACACGAGCAAAGAATTACACCAAAATTATTCAGAAACTCTTGGACTCCAACAAAATGCTTGGCTGCAACATAAGCATCAAGGTGCATTTTCTGCATAGCCATCTTGATACATTCCCGGAAAATCTTGGTTCCGTCAGTGATGAACAAGGAGAACAATTCCACCAAGATTTGAAGGTCATGGAAGGGCGGTATCAGGCGGGAATGTCCAGATTGAACACTCCAGGAAAAGCTATAAGCGCAAATTTTTATCTTAACTGCTACGACTTACACACAATTTGCCGGACAGTAGCAATATATCCTTTGTATGAACAAAATGTATGTAAATAAAGTACATTCAGGTAAATTATATTTTCTTTATTTTCTATTCTATGTATGAAATTTGTATGTTTTTCGAGGAACATGGAGGGTACCCTGTATCGTAAAAAGTTGATGTGGTAGAAAAAAACTGAGGTCATATTTGGATTCACAACCCAAAAGTTAGTAAACAATAAGTGTCAGATCTAAGTCAACGAAAACTGTGTTCATCAGTGTAATATTATATATTTCATTAATTTTCCTGCGTAAAGAACTTATTTTAAAACGACTTTCAGGAATATTCATTCGGAGCAATTTAGATAAGTTTTAGTTTGTATAATGGGAAGGAATCATTTCACGCAGTGAAATACGTTTCGCTAATTAGAATATAGAAATCCATTATTTCTTTTTGCTCATTTAGTATATTTTATTCCATTTTCTGATGATAATTTGACATTTATTATTTCTTATGTTTTCCGTACAACGTTTAATTATAATGAAGAAATAACTTCTACACAGTGAAATATATCTCTAATTGCATTACAGAAATTGATTCTCTCCTCTTGCGCGTTGATTATTTCTTATTTAATTATCTAATGATAATTAATTTATTTTCCCACCGCAAGCATATATTTGAGGATCACGGTGTATACTCTTGCTAAGGGAAGAATTTCTTTTACTGAAGGAATTTTTCGTTGTTTGAAAACTGTCGTAATGCTTATGCCATACGGTGGTTTTTCTATTTTTTTTTTTCGGCAAGCGAGAGTTTCATGTGAACTTAGAAAAATTGTATTACTCAATTTCTTTTTTTATGTACTTAAGTAATTTTATTTGGGCAGTTTGTTTTCTTGGATTGAGTTTATCTTGGTTTTTCTTCATGAATTAACTATTTCTTACTTTGCAGCGAACGATTTTCTTATGTCTTCACTATGTCTTCTTTTCTTTCTGTGTAACCTCGCGTTCTGACTTAAATTGTATTCCTGCTATGGATGAGTGTCTCATCTTCAATGGTTTGCATGTAATCAATGTAATACTATTTTTCTTCTTGATCAGTAATAAACATGGAGCTTTTGATTTTTCTTTTTTGTTTGGAGGTTTAACCACAACCACGAGCAACTCGATCAGCTATATGCAGTCTTTAGGGCCTCTGGTTCCAGGGTAAGGACAGAGCCAGTGCCGTAAGATAAACACACCATCCATGCCCAGACCCATCTCGGACGAACGATCGGAAGCCAGCGTTTAGACCACTGCACCGCCATTGATTTTTTTCTTAATTTCCCAAAGATAATACTAACAAAATAATATGCAGTTCTTTTTAAATGGTATGCTGATTTTGAAATAAATATGTAAGAACATCGTGATAATTCTGCTTTTACTATGATTTTTCATTTTGTACATTTTTACCTTTTCACAGATATTTAAGGTGGTTTGACAGAAGCTAACGAAGCAACATAGCAAAATGGCCCCACATGGGCGACGTAACGAGTGGCTTCAAGTTAGGAACGGTCAACTGCTTATAGCCCTAAGAGTTAGGAACGGGAATCTGCTTATAGCACTAACAGTTAGAAGCAAGCAACTGCCTATTACCTTAAGATTTAGGAACGGGCAACTGCTTATGTCCCTAAGAGTTCGGAACGAGTAACTGCTTATAGACCCAAGGTAGGAACGGGAAACTGCTTATAGCCCTAAGAGTTAAGAAGGGGAAACTGCTAATAGCCTTAAGAGTTAGGAACGGGAAACTGATTATAGCCCTAAGAGTTAGGAACGGAATATTGCTTATAGCTCTGCGAGTTAGGAAAAAGCAACTGACTATAGCCTTAAGATTTAGGAACAAGCAACTGACTATAGCCTTAAGATTTAGGAACGGGCAACTGCTAATAGCCCTAAGAGTTCGGAACGAGTAACTGGTTATAGACCTAAGAGTTAGGAACGGGCAACTACTTGCAGCCCTAAAAGTTAGAAACGGAAACTGGTTATAGCCCTAAGAGTTAGGAACAAGCAGCTGCTTATAAACCTAAGAGTTAGGAATGAGCAACTGCTTATAGCCCTAAGAGTTTCTCATAGTGGCCGTTTAGCCAGAACAAAAAATTTGAGAAATGCGAAAGTTCTTCCTAGAAGTTGATGCATATTACACTCACCTTAAATAAAAATAGATTTTCAATCCTGTTAAGTACCATACTTCTTTAATCACATATGTATGTTTTTTTTTTCATTTGATTTTTAATATGTAATTATGATCTTCTCTTCTTAATGTTCCAGAGCTTAAGTTATTTACACGTAATTTTCCAAACATGGAATAAAGCTGGATTCATCCTTCTATAGAAACAACGAGTTCTTTTCGAAATTTAGAAGAGAATCGGGGAATATGGATTATAATAAATAAAATCCAATGAAGACAAAATGAATCTTGTGTGAAAATATTAAATTTGTTTACCGAAATTAATTAAATGACAGTCAAGTAAAACACGATACATTAAA
Organism: Macrothele yani; assembly: GCA_039090855.1. Classification (NCBI taxonomy): domain Eukaryota; kingdom Metazoa; phylum Arthropoda; class Arachnida; order Araneae; family Macrothelidae; genus Macrothele; species Macrothele yani. The sequence continues at coordinate 33,809,765 of CM077026.1, read as the reverse complement.
TTTGCAAGTCAATAATTAAAAATCTCTTTTAGAAGATTTGCAAATTCGTAAGCACGCTAGATAAGAATTTTACGTCTTTAAAAATTGTGAAGGAATGTAATTTAACAAAGACGAAATCAACTGGGAACGAAATTTAACTTCATTCAAAACTTGGGAAAGTATTTTATTATAAATTTTTATAAATTGGTTGTTAGTTAGAAACGTTTATTTTATTACTGGGAAATTAAATTGATAAAAAAATTAGAAATGTATGCTCTCCCAGACCGCTTTCCCACCGAGGCGGAATAGTTGTCGTTAAACCTCGAAAAAATATTGCGCTCAATCTGTAATCATACGTTCCGATCATTGTCCCTTTCAAAACGCACGGGGGTGGGTTTAGAAAGGGACATTTTAAAGACATACTAAATATTAATGTTGATCGTAGATGTTCTGGTTTTTTCAGGCTTGAACCAAAAATGAATAGAATTGAGGAAAAAATATTTTCTTCTCATCAATGCGATGTTTTGTCAATCTTTTGGAAAAAATTCACAACAGCATGTCATTTCGGAGGTGATTCATGTTTCTCTAGCCTAACCTCTCTCATGAAAAAGAAGAAACTTCAGTTTGCGAAGCATAATCAATCGTGGAATGCTGAAAATTGGAGCCAAGTTATTTTTTTCCCGATGAATCAACTGTGTGTCAAACTGAATCAAGTGAAGCACATGTTCGACGACCTAAGGGCAAAAGGTTTGATGAAAAAAACACTGTTAGCACCGTGAGACAGCAGCGTATTCAGATGATAGGATATGCTATGTCAGCATCCGATACTGCTACACTATCCGTTTTACCGACAGGCACTACCGTGAGAGGTTCTTTTTATGTGAAAATGTTACGTAAGAAGCTGTTAACTCACATGCAAGTACACATATGCACAATCTCTATGCGTGGTGGTGCTCCATTCCACAGATCAAAGACAGTAAAGGACTGCCTACAGAGGAAAAACAGAACTGTGCTTGACTGGTCCGGTAATAGGCCCGTCCTTAACTGCATCGAAAATTTTTGGACCATTTTAAAAAAGTGTCAGGTTCATTTGCTCGACGTTTACTTCACCGAAGGGTCACTTGACCGAAAATCACTTCACCGAAGAGTCACTTGACCGAAAATCACTTCACCGAAAAGGTTGTTTCACCGAAAGATCACGTGATCGAAAAGTTCATTTCACCGAAGGATTACTATGATCAAAAAGTTCATTTCACCGAAAGGTCTCTTTACCTAAAAGTTCATTTCATCGAAAGGTCATTTCACCGAAGGGTCAGTTTATCGAAAACTTTGGATTTCATTACAGGATTATTGAAGCAGTTCGGCAGACAGACCACCGAAACGTTAGGGGATTATACTCAAATTTCCCTTTTGATTTCTCCGTGTCACAGTGAACGCAAAGATTTAGTTTTAATACAAATCTTTTTTTTTTTAAGACAATAGGCCTCGGCTTAGGCCTTTTTATCAAATCACCAAAAAACGGATTGTCATCTTCAAAATTTGTATTGTATGGTGCAATCCCGTATTCCATTCATGTTCATAAGGTTTACAGATAAAGTAAAATTAATAATGTTGTAACTTTTTTCAAGCAAAAAGAATCAACTTTAGGTCTCCAGGCCTTGGATTAGACCTTTTTACTTAATTTTAATCGTGCGGACTCATGTTCACAAGGTTTGCATAAAAATTCAAGTTAATAATGTTGCATATTTTTTCAGGCAAAAATAATCAAGTTTAGGACTCAAGGCCTTTTTAGCAAATTTTAAACGTGCGTGCTCATATTCATAAGGTTTACGTAAGAAGTCAAGTTAATAATGTTGCACACTTTGTTAGGTAAAATGAATCAATTTTAGGGCCCTAGGTCTCGGCTTAGGCCTTTTTACCAAATTTTAACCGTGAGTGCTTTGTTCATAAGGTTTACATAAAAAGATACTTAACATTTTATGTAATGCTTATGAATATGAGTAGGATTAATATCTGTTAAAATGGCCTGTATCTAGGCCTACGGTCAAAAAATTAATGTTTTGTGGTTGAGTAAAAGTGGAACATTATGTACTTGATTTGCTATGTAACCCTTATGAATATGAGCTCGGAGGATTAAAATTTGACAAAAAGGCACATATCTAGGCCTTATAATTAATGTTATATTTCGAAAAACCTACTCATGGGGAAGTGTTTCGTAGAAATTAAAAGTGTAATTATACAATCCTATAATGTTTAGGTGGCCAGTTTTTCAAAAACCCGCACCACACTCCGACAGATCTCTAACAACAAAATTCTAAGTTTTCGATAAACTGACAATTTGGTGAAATGATCTTTCGATATAATGAACTTTTAGGTAAAGTAATCTTTCGGTGAAATGAACTTTTCGATCAGATGTCGTTTCGATGAAATGAACTTTTAGGTGAAGTGACCCTTCGGTGAAATGAACTTTTCGGTCAAGTGACCCTTCGGTGAAATGTACCTTTCGATCAAGTGATTTTCGGTCAAGTGACCTTTCGATCAAGTGAACGATACCCTTTTAAAAGACAAGGTATCAGAACCACAGCAACCCAAATCCCAAGCTTTGATTGATGCGATAAAGCACGTGTGGTGCAAAGACATTTCAAGTGACTATTGCAAATCTCTCATTGAGAGTATGTCACATCTTTTCTGTCCATATTCTGTACATTATAAAAAATATAGGTGGCTGCAAAAATACTGATTTCGGTCTTTTTGTGTTCTAAACAATGTAAGTATTCATCTGTGGTGTCAGTTTTTCAAATATCTGTGGCTAGTAATTAGTTGTTTCTTTGAAAATCTTAACATTCAGTCAATTGACAGGTGGTCTGAAACTTTAGCTAATGACTGTATATATACAGTCATTTGTTAAGTGTATATATTGGAATTGATGTAACGAAGTAACAATATTTTTTTTATCCTCCCCTAGAATTTATCTTCTCAAACTAAGGTCCACAGCAAGAACAGGAATCACCTGGAAAACACAGTTTAGGAAAAAAGAACGTCCTGACTTCATCAATGTGACGTCTGTAGATCATATTCTCTGAGTTGACATATGCTTTCCGGAATATACTGTATGACAAACACTTAGGGAAGATCTTACTTGTCTTGGAAGAAATAGAGTGAACTCACGTAATGGGAAACTAAAAATGTAACGAAATGACTTTCAGAAATTCTCTCCTTAGGAGTACTTACTAAGAAATCGTACAAGATGCAAATTAAATTAATAACTTAAATGAACTAGCATTAAAATAATCTTTCAGAACAATAAAGGTTTTTTGAAACAGGGATCACCATCAAATTCTCTGAGATGATAAATTAAAGCAATCTGTAAAATAATTTCTGGGAGTTTCATCTGATAAAAAGAATCGGAAGTGAAATTTCTCGCATGAAAATCTCTGAAAACATAGCAAAAAAAAAAAAAAAAAAAAAAAAAAGCAGAAGAGAACACAGCATTGACTTTCGAGCACTAAAGAATTATGACAAAATAAAATCAATTCAGAAAGAAAGCATAAATAAGGAAAATAATTTTCTATGCAATTGTGAAGAAGACAAAAAGAACTTAGAAAAACACTCTGTAATCGGAAGGCTGCAACTTTTGACAGAATTCTCTGAATGAAAGAAACTAGTCTTTAAAATAAGTTCAAAATTCTTGCAATTGCACCGAACGGAGGAAATATAGATCCTTTGTTAAGGAACTTTAAGTAAAAGCATCAGATCTTTCGATTTTTACTGAGTCTCTATGTTTCCAAACTTAGCGAATAACATTGCCTTCAACAGAAAAAATTACGAATTCAAGATAATATTCTTTGAGCTTCCATATTTTATATATATACATTGTATATATTAAAATACATTTCTGAAAAGATTCGACGAAAAATTTAATTAAAAATAAAATATATTAAGGATCGCACAAAAATCCCCGATGAGTGAGGAGAAGTACAGAGACGGGAGATTCCAAAGTGAAATTTTTTACGGTCATTAATAAAAAAAAATAAGAAGCAAGTAAAAGTTTAGAATTTAATTTTGATTATAAAAATAAAGGAATTCATTTCAGTGATTAAGCATAAATCTCTGAAGGGAATAAAATAATACACAACAGCAAAAGAATTTGCTTCAAAAATTGAACAGAATGAAATAAATATTGGAGACGAAAGGAAGTAATTCATTGCAAAATAAGAAATACTTAATTTCATGAAGAAAAATAAAAATAGACAAAGTAAAAAATTCCGCAAATTAATTTCTTTATTAAGATTAGGAAGAAATTTAGTTCAATAATAAACATTTCTACAAGTACACAGGCAGCACATAACAATGAAAAATACGTCGAAAAACCGCGGAGGGAGTACGGTACAAGTATTAAAACATTTTCTAAGCATTGAGAAATGTTTTAGTAAATGAAATTCATTTCCTAGCAAGAATATGCATCCGCATCCTCAAATATCTGCTTGCGGTGAAAAAATGTTCATTATGAAGAAATAATTTTCTCATTAAAACTAAATTTCGTAGGACAAAAATTAAGAAATAATAAACGTCAAAGTAACATCTGAAAATTGGAATAAGATAGTCATATGAGCAAGAAAAATAAACAATTACTGTAATACAATTAGGAAGACATTTCACTGAGTACAAGCAATTTTCTCATTAAAGTGAAATGTCATGGGATAAAATAAAAAAAATAATGAACGCCAATTTGGCATTGGAAAATTAAATAGGAAATATAAACGAACGAGAAAGAATATACATATATATTGAACGAGAAAATATTAGATTTCTACACTTTGATAAGGGAATCGTATTTCGCCGCCCTCTGGGCGCAGTGGCTAAAGCGCTGCTTCTGACCATTCTTACGAGGTGTGTCCGTGTTCAAGTCCCAGTGAAGAATGGATGTTGTGTGTTTGTTTTACGCGACTGGCTCTTTCCTCTTCCGGGAACCAGTTGCCCTCAATTAGAGACGGAAGAATGCTTTTAGCCCGCCGAATTGCTTACGCTGGTCATTAAACTCTGAAATTAATTAATCAAAAAAATTTGGAGCTACTGGTTACATCGACAGAATAGAGCCTGTGCTCTAAGACAAACACACACCACCCAGGGGCGGATCCAGAAGTTTACTTTAGGAGGAGTGGTTTTTCGGGTGCAGAAAGGGGGAAGAAGCCATTATAAAATGTTTTTTATATATGTAACGTTAGTTTGCATACATATACTACTACGTTCAAAAAGTTCCGGAACTTTTTGAACATTTGCCAAATATCAGTGAATTACGTCATTTTCCGCTGAGCAAGCGAAGAGCATCATGTGATCGACCAGCTAGAACCGGCTTGATCCAGATCCAACACGTATAGCGTATGTGCGTAGTTCGTGATTACAGGCATTCGAGGCTCTCCAGAGTCGCGAGGACAACGATGTCAAATTTTGAACAGCGTTCAAGTGCAAAATTTTGTGTTCTTCTCGGAAAATCTTTCGCTGAGACTTTTCAAATGATCAAGTAACGTACGGTAGAGTGCAATAAGTCGAACTAGAGTTTATGAGTGGCATCGACGATTCGCAAACGGGCGACAGAGTAACGAGGATGATGAGAGGTCAGGACAATCTTAGACCTCTTTTTTGGAAGCTGACCGCTCTAAAAGAAAGGTTTTGTTAACAGTTTTCTTCGATTGCCAGGGGATTGTATCCAAGGAATTCCTTCAGCATGGTCGTACAGTCACTAAAGAAGAGTACGCAAATCTCTTGAAACGTCTCCGAGAATCAGTGAGACCCAAGCGACCCGATCTTTGGAAGACCAACTCGTGGGTGCTCCATCACGATAATGCGCCGGCTCACAGGTTCCTCCTGGTGTACGATTACCTGTCCAAACATCACATTCCAGTTCTCCCACAACCAGATTGTTCCCTTGATCTCGCCCAGTGTGACATTTTCCTTTTCCCTCCGGATGAAGAATTTGCTTAAGGGGCGACGCTTCTCAAGTTCCGAAGAAGTGCAATGAGCTGCGACGGAGGCACTGGAGGAAGTGTCAAAAGAAGGCTTGCAATCTGCATTTAAATCTTTGTATGGGCGCTGGTAAAAATGCACAGTTGCACAGGGTAACTGCTTCGAAGGAAACACTGCATAAACAGGTATTATCTGTACTCATTCTTTTTTAATATAAAAAGTTCCGGAACTTTTTGAACGTAGTAATATATATTTATATAAATGCAAAACATAAAAGCAAATTTTTAACTTAGAATTTAGTTTTTGTTTTTCTATGTTCAAAATTTGCTTTTATGTTTTGCATGTTTATGTTATTTGATATTTCTTCTATGCAGCCTTTGGCGCTTTGGAATTTCAAATTTGTTCAAGGTTTTTTGTTTATTCACTTTATATGTTTTTGCTATATATATATATCATCATCATCATTGTCAACCATTTGCCGAAAAGTATCCCGTACTAACCACCTGCCTCCCTCCCAGCTCACCCCACCCAAGCGGGGATTGACTTCGAAGTGGGTGGAACAACGGAAGCACTCGTGAGGCGAGTTGGAACAGGAAAAATAAGGAAAAAGAAAGAAGTCCTAAAAGGACCATCTGGGAGGAAGCGGTGGGGACATTTTTACGAATTTTCTTTATGACCCAACTAAGATACGTACGTAGATCAGATTGTTATTCACAGTTTCCCCCACCTACTCTGATTTCAGTACCAAGCTCTGCCTTACCCTGTTTCGCGACGTTACAGATGCTAGACAATATGACAATAGCAAAGAATTAGCAAAGAATATCCCCATATTTTTTACCCCTGCTGTCCCTGTTTTCCCTTTATGTTTTGCTCTCTCTCTCTCTCTCTCTCTCTCTCTCTCTATTCTTTTCCCTTCTCTTCCTTTTTTTACTGAACCTAAATCAATGTAATAAGTATTTTAAATCCTAGGTACTGAGTTTAATTGTTAATTTGTTTTTAGAAAAACTGAAAACAAAATATTCAAAGTTAATCATTTACGATATTCGCTACATTAAACGTAAAAACTTCCTTAGCGTTTAGGGGTGGTCTCCCCAATCGCCCACCGCTGGATCCACCACTGATACCACCTATACTTCATCCGGGTCTCAAAGCAAGCAGCACTCCAGCAAACGGTGCGAAGCCAGCAGCTAGATAACTGCGCACAAGGAGCAGCAAATAAAATCCCCAAAGGTCAGTTTAAAATAAATTCGTTCTGTAGGACAATTAATAACGCATAATATAAGTCGGGACTTCGTTTCACAACCCTTGGTGTCAGGAAACAGTAGCACCAAAGAGAACCCACTACAATTGACTAGAGAGCTAAGTGGATAAAACGTCTGCCCGGGAAGATGAAATTCACGGCTGTTCTTCTTTGATGAATAAGATTTCCCTCAAAAATATCGACCAGCTGAGAATTCGACGGTGTCCACGAAATAAGCGCGGAGTATGCTTAACCGTTCCTATGGCAGACAAAAGGAATAACCGAGATGCATGGGGCCATTGATATTATCCAACACAGCTGACCCTCTCCAAAATGACATACCCCTGACTTTGTCAGCTAAGATGGATGCGGGAGGAAAACAGTCTTCGATCTAATTCACCGAGACACACGTAGGATCCCGCGAGATGGGGTCAACTGAACTAAGGGTAACGCGGGGCCGAAAAGCTAAGACGTCACCCATTCCTGCGTGTCAACACATTGTTATCTCACCTGCCCCGTAAATCACTCATAAAATCCATAAGTTTATACTAATGAATTCTGTTCTAATAAGGAACATCCCCGGTGTCGAACAAACAAAACCGCACCAAACCTCCGTTGTAAGTCATTTACGTACCTCTGAATTCAATGGTGATGTTCGTTTTTCTGTAAAACTCCGCAGTTGACCAGTAGAGGTCTCTGAAGACAAGTGCTACGTCGAAGCGTAAAGAGCGGATCTGCAAGAAAATAATTATCACGTACATAGGACTGTTGACGTCCGTACCTTCATGACAAAGGGTCACAGTGTGCAAGTGTCAAAAGATTAATTCATGTGAGGGCTGTCTGTAAAATGATCAAAGCAATAGCCATTGCCGCAAAATGCACAACAATGAATAAATGCAACATCGGTACACCCACAGAATGCACACGCACGAAGAACATTAGTGTTGAAAGTCACTTCGATGACACTTTTGAAATTCTGCACAGGTTCACCACAATGGTAGCCAGCTTTCTGAGATGCGTAACGAAGCATCGGTCTATAGATCTCCGCAGACAGCTGATTGTAGATCATAGGATGCATCTTCAGAAGGGATATTCTGTCATGTAATTTTGGCTGCGGCATGTTGGATCGTAGTGTTAAGTAGTGTTTAATTCTCTTTGCGTAAATTTTATATTGACCAAAAAAATGGACATCGAAGGGCTGAACATATTTCGCAGTTTTTGGTGGAATGATTTTTAAATGAACTTGTTTTTCCCCTGAGGCATCCTGAGGTATTCGTTCATCTTTGTGTCCAGAGTAGGAGTCACAAAGTACAAGTGACTTGTCAGACAGATGTATATTCAAAACTGACGCGGAAAAGGTCGAACCATTTTGTCGTCTCACTACGTACGCAGAAAAACAAGGCATGTGATACAAGCACCTGCACACTCTCGACTGACGTAGCAGCCGGCGAGCGACGGGTGACTCAACGGAGCCCTCTAGTGAGCAATTGCGGAGTTTTACAGAAAAACAAATATCGCCATTGAATTCGGAGGTTCCTAAATGACTTATAACGGAAGTTTGGTGCAGTTTTGTTTGTTCGAACCCGGGGATGTTCCTTGTAAGTAGTTTATACCAGTTTGGTTGATGTGGCGGCTCATTTGATTATTCGATTCTCCAGACAGATGGATGGACAAAGTGATTCTATAACTACGTACTTTTTTAATATAAGACGTGCTAAAAATAGGGAATGCGAGAAGAATGCAATCGAGTTTTAAACGCAATAAGCAAGTCTTTTCAAAAGGGTTTGGACATAAAACGTTTAAGGTATTTCTGAGTATTACTTTAAAGTATTCAGTCAGTAGTTTTTCTAATAAAATTCTAATTTCTCGTAACCTATTAAGAGTTTTGCCTTGGAAAAAATGGAAAAATTCGGAAAAGAACGGCAAATGGTTCCGGATTTTAAAACAATAGGACGCAAACAGAGAATTTCTTATATAAGGCATTACGAAGCATTGATATAATACTTAATGCAAACATTATAATGAACTTCACTAAAGGCAAAATTGTGCATCAAAGAATTCGGATACTGCAGGATATAACAAAAGAATTCGGATACTACAGAATATTCGGATACTAACACAGGACTCAAGTGTTCTTCAATGGCGTAAATACAAACACACAATATTTGGCAAGCTTTCGCACAACGCCGAAAGGCTTCGTCTGAGCTTAGTTCTCCGAACTTTGAATGGTCACAGACAACGCTGAAACAATGGGGCTTAAATATGACTGTACTAGTGATCCAAATGTTTTGGCGTGGAATAGAAATCAAAGTTTTGTTGAAGCGTGCTATTATTCAGTTTACAGTTTGCCGTCTACCTTCCTTGAAAAAGCCATCTGGTTGATGTGCTAAAGCTTGGAAACTTTGATTTCTATTCATTACCGAAAAATTCGAATTACAGGCATAGCTATGTTATTTCATTACAGGTGGTGTACAGTTGTTCGTTAATAATGGGGCTTGATTTCCAGAACGTAAAACGGTAAGGGACAACGCTGAAACAAAAAAAAGGCATGGACAGAACTCCTCATAGTTCCATCTATCGAATCCAGAGTAATATTTCTAATCTGTATGTTAGAAAGGCAAATATCACACACACGCTCACGTGCGCAAGCAATGAAAACTGTGCATTCCAGGGAATGAATCATAATACCAAATTTTAGAAACATCCGGAGCAAGTAAAGTTCTTCACATTATTTTCTTAAATACAGATATATCGTATCTATTGTCAGAAGAACAGGCGGGTTAAACAACAAAGTCATACGATAAGCACATAAGCTTTTCCAAAAGACTTGCTAAAAAACAACAGGTGGCGCAGTGGTCTGATAAGCACTGACTTTTGACCGTTTGTCCGAGCGGATTTGAGTCCAGGATGAGGCATGGTTAATGTGTTTATCTTATGGTTAATATGTTTAGCTTATAATGGTTAATGCGTTTATCTTATAATGGTTAATGTGTTTATCTTATAATGGTTAATGCGTTTATCATATAGGCATGGTTAATGTGTTATCTTATAATGTGTTCATCATGGTTAATGTGTTATCTTATAATGTGTTCATCATGGTTAATATGTTCATCTGCGCTGCTAACTTTCCCTTTCCTGAAACCAGTAGCATTAGATTAGTTACCAACGACTGTTTATAGCTCGCAGAGTTGCTCACGGCATTCCCTAAGCTCCAGAACAACAACAACAAAAACAGGATATGAAAGCCTCACTTAAGCGTTGCCCAAAATAAATGATCAATGCAGAAACCTTTCCCAGCCCGGGATGAGTGGCATCCGACAGAATCTGAGGAATCTCAGTACTGGTACCTGCTCTGACGCCATTTTGTTTGTTTGTTACGGCGTTTAACAGCTACATTGAGTAACTCTCAGATTTATGAGCGTTCTTTCGTCCCATATTTGCGACCACTGGTACCACGAAAGGGAAAGAGTTAGCGCCATTTCGCAAATACAGTACACTTATGACGTATTCTCGAATTTAATTTTCATTTTTAGTTGTCTTTCTCTATGTAAATTTTGAGTTCGTTCTCATTTACCGTTTCAAAAACTTAACGTTATATTTTCCGCTCACTGAATGTTTTGTTGGCAGTAATCTTGAGATCAAGAGTGAATGACGTTTATATGATTGACAAACTAAAAACGAGATATAATGTCTGGAGCTAGCAAACAATGTGTGCTGCGTTAGGGGCAGTCCTGGAAGCTGTCTTAATCTCTAAACGTTATTTCTCGTGAGATAGTTTCCGTGGTGTATAACACTATATATTGAGAAAAGTCACCGGGCACCTAGAAGAGAAGCACAACATAGCATTTATTGGCATACATTAGTATGGTGTCTGTCCACCTTTCACCTTAATGCATGCACTGACCCTTCGAGATGTTACTTTCGACAAGGGTTTGAAGGATTTGGAACACAGCGATAGGTATGCGCTTCTATTCAGTACATAATGCTAAATAAAAAGTTTGGAACCAATGCTTAGTAGTTGGCATTGGTTCCAAACTTCTTATGCGGCGCTCTAATTCATCCTATAGGTGCTCTATGGGATTAAGATCAGGGCTTTGTGCTCGCCAGTCCACACACGATACGGAATTATCGTCAAACCACCCAGCAACAGTCCTTGCTTTATGGCTGGGTGAATTATCCTGCTGGTGTTAACAAGGCTCGGTTCCCTAGTATTGCCTCGGAGTTGGTAGAGCATAATTGTCCAGAATATCGAGGTAGACGTGCTGGTTAACGGGTTTGTCCACGATAACCAATGGGCCGGGACCATACCACGAAAAGCACCCCCGCACGAGTACACTGCCAGTTCCAAACTTGACCGTAGGAACAGTACACTATGGTAAATAGCGTTCCTTTGGCTGCCGCCATACCCACACACGGCTATCAGCCCGATGGATCATGTATCTATCGGGATTCATCAGTCCATAGGACCCGTTTCCATTGATCTACGACCCCCGATAAATGTTCTTCACGCCATTCTAAACTCAGAGTAGCATTCCGAGTGGAGATGAAAGGCTCATGAGCAGCCGCACGACCACTGTAACACATGGAATTGAGTTCTCTTCAAAATGGTACGTGTACATACCGAGGTTCTAGCATTTTTACTCACTTGTACAGTGAGGTCTTGTGCAGTACTCCGTCGATTAGCTGTAACGACTCTCCTGAGGCTTCGACGTCCTCTATCACTGATTTTCTGTGGTCTGACCGTACGTTTTTTTACTTCAGGCACGCCATGTGTCTTCTACTAATTCATTACATCCAAAACAGTTGACTTGGGTATGTTTAAGTTCCTCTCGGCTTCTCTTATAGACAATTCACTAATATAACACCCAGCAATCTTTCCTTTCTCAAAGTCAATTCTCTTCCGCCGTGACATTTTCACTCAATCTCATGGGGTGATATGACCGCGGTCAGCTGCAGGCTTGTTTTTATACCTTTTGCAGCTGTACCACACACCTTAACAACGCCAAAATCCGTTCATTTGCTTTTGAAGGGGTATACGGTGACGTTTTTTCAATGTAGTGTATATATTTCGTGTTAGAGTCTCGTCGAAGTTCTTTTGTGTTTGCTAACTCACGTTAGTCAGTGTAAATTATTTTTACCCTTACGAATTACATTGAAGTTCCAAAAATCATAGGATAGCAGTATGCAAATTTTGAACTGTCGCAGCCATCGTATAAAGGCTTCGACTCACGCCACGATTTTTATCAGTTTCGAGGTGTAATCTCGTGAGTCAGGTCGAACAGCCGCCAGTAGGATTGTGGAAAGCTGATATAAATAATCGGAGTTTGAACGAGGCATGTTAGTGGTAGCGAGACAGATGGGACACTCAATTTCCAAAGTTGCGCGAACATTCAACAATCCTCGATTGACGGTGTCACGTGTGTACCGAGAATACCTCATGCAAGGGATTACTACACACTGTGGAGAGCGCAGTGGCCGATCCCAGATGCTGAATGACCGTTACCAGCAGCGCCTGACCAGGATTGTCCACGCTAACAGACAAGCAACACTGGCTCAAATAACATCCACATTCAATGCAGGAAGTACCAGAGACATATCCATCAGGTGAGTGCAACGTAAATTAGCGTTCATGGAGTATGGGGACAGAAGACCCACCAGAGTGCCTTAGTTAACTCCGCAGCATCGGACACAGCACCTCACCTGAGCCCGTGAACACGGTAATTGGACCCTGAAAGACTGAATACATGTGGCGTGGGCCGATGAGTCACGCAACCAGTCGTTGCGAGCTGATGGTAGGATTCGGGTGTGGCGCAGACCTCATGAAGCCATTGACCCAAGCTGTAACAAGGTGCTGTGCATGCTGATGGTAATTCCATACATGTGTAGGGTGTTTTGACGTTGCAGGGTTTGGGTTCTCTGGTCCTCGTAAACATGTCATTAGCCGGTAATCACTTTGCTGCTCTGCTCGGAGACCATTTGCAACCTTTCGTGGATTTAATGTACCCCAACAAGGATGGGAGTTTCCAGGCGGACCATGCACCATGTCATCGGGCCCAGGTTGTTCAAATTTGGTTCGAGGAGCGTTCTGGACAGTTCCGACGGATGGTATGGCCATCAACATTAACCCAGTAGAGCACTTTTGGGACGTGGTGGTGAGGTCAATTCGAACCAGAACTATGGGCGGCTGTTCTGATGGCATGGCTCAACATCTCCCCAGAAGTATTCCAGCCACTTGTGGAGTCGATGCCACGTCGAGTTGCTGCGCTTCTCTGGAATAGAAGGAGTCCTACACGATATTAGGTACGTAACCATTGACTTTTGGCACACCAGTGTAGTTCTTCATGAATGCTGGAACATCCCAGCAAAGTACGTATGAGATATGTACAGAATAAAAGAAGAACTGTAAGTAACTCTTTCTTGAACTTTATTTGAGCGACTGCTGGTTCACTTAAAGTGAGTGAATGAGAAGAAAGAACTTTACGTAGTGGTCCTTAAGCCACATATACACGTTTTAAACATAGAAGATACACACTATCTGATCAAAAGTAATTGACACTTGTTTATCCACAAACTCCATGCAATCGGAAACGAATTAATATGGAGTTGGTCTATCTTTTTCTGCCATCACCGCCTCTAGCGGAAAGCCTTCCCCCTCTGCTGGGAAGGTTTTCCGCTAGATTCTTTCCAATCTGCTGGGAAGATTTCCCGCTAGATTCTTCCCACTCTGCTGGGAAGGCTTTCCGCTAGATTTTGGGACGTTGCAGAGGGAATTGCCGTAATATTCAAAGCTAACTAACTAAGTGCCACAAAAGCCTTAGTCAGGTTGGCCGGTGCTTTAATTCATCCAAAAGGTATTCCGTGCGGTTGAGATCGGGATTCTGTGCAGGTCTGTCAAGTGCTTCCCCGGACTCATCTCATCAAACTATTTCTGCCCGCTTATGGACGTGGGCATTGCGATGTTGGTAAAGGAAAAGGTCTTCACTCACTGAACTGTTGCCATAATGTTTAAATCACAGAATTGTCCAGATTGTCACTAGAGGTGGAAGCTTTAAAATTCCCCGAGCACTGTAATAGAGGGCCGAGCCCAAACCATGAAAGAGAGTGCCGGAGCATGATGCCTACTTCACTAAAATTCACAGGTGGCATGCCACAGTCGGGAAGGTAGCGTTGATCTGGCACCGTCTACACCGAGACTCGTCCATCGAGCCGACAGATGGTGAAACGTGACTCATCACTTTAGGTAATGAGTTTCCACTGCTCCAAAGTCAACTAGCGCCAAGCTTTATACCAAGCTAACCGACTTTGCTTGTAATTGACCTCGCTGATGTTATGCTAGTGTGCGGTAACGGCCAAGTAAACCTATTCTCTTTAGCTCCTGATGAGTCGTTCTGTTTCCGGCTAGCTTCCGGAGGAAATTTAGATCTCGGTGGTGAGTTTTGTAGCCGAGGACACAGGTGATATTGTCACGCCACCTGCGTCAGCACCGGACAGTCCCGTTCTGTCATTTTACGTAGCCAACCAGATCGCTATTGCAGTGCTGTTGCTTCCAGGATATTCCACTACACAAAAACACTGCTCACAACTGATCAGGTCAGTTGCAGCGGGGCAGACAATTTCTGAACTTGCAGCGTTATTACTCTTTGAGACGTGTAGATATGGCTCACTAAACACTACATACAGTCATTTTAAGTGAAACAGGAGTCACTTAAATAAAGTTACAGAGGGTCTTACTTACTGGTAACTCTTTTATTCCATCAGTATCGTATATAGGGGCTCTGTACGTGCATATTACAAAATACTTGAGGAAATAATCACTACAGTATTAATACTTCATAGGTAACTAAATTATTAAGGTATGTTCCCATATATTTCGGGGTGGTGGTGATTTAGCGCGAACCCGCTTTTCCAAGTCGAACTGCAAATTTTCGATTGGGTTCATGTCAGGTGAATTTGTAGGCTTGGGCATTAACAGAAAGTCACCACCATGTTCCTCGAACCACTCCTTGATAATTCTGGCGTGTGGCATGGCGCATTATCCTGTTGAAAATGGCCATCACCAGCAGGAAACACATTTGCTATGAATGTGTCCGCAACGATGTTTATACACCTGTCAGCGATGGTGCAATTGGGATACTAGGGCCTAACGTGTCCCAAGAAAACATCGCCCATAGCATAACGCCGCCGCCGTTGCCGACGGCGGCCTGTTTCCGCCCAACAATGCATCCAGGTGCCGTAACCTTCGTTGGTAGTCAGCGTATCCGTACTCGGATGTCTACGTGATGCACCAGGAATCCTGATTCATCAGACCAGTCATCTTTCTTCCAATCATCCACGGTCCAATCTCGATGATCTTGGGCCCATTTCATTCGTTGTTGACAATGACGTGCTGCAAGCATAGAGGACCCCTTGGGTCTGCTGCTACGCAGGCCCATACGCAAGAGACTGCGATGAACTGTGTGATGTGACACATTGCCCTGATCACCACTGTTGTAGCTGCGGGTGATTTTACGCACTGTGGCCCTGCGGTGACTGTGAACAATGCGCTACAGTCTCCCCTTCTCTCTGGCATCAATGAGCCGCGGACGACACACTGATTGACGACGGTTTCGTTTGTCCGTCTGTGCAACACTTTTCATACGTATTCACTACACCGGCTCGTGAACAACCCATAAGCACGCAGTTTATATGATCGTAGTTCCGAGGAGTCGTGCCATCATAAATTGCCCTTTACCGAACTCCGATAAATCGGCAGCTTTTTCCATGCAGATTCCAAACACTCTACTAATCTACTAATCAAAAGCCGGTCCTCGGGTTGTATATATACTGCTCTGTGAATTTCACCTGCGCCACCATTCTGTCTCCGGGCTCACCCATTTATCTAGACTCGGGGTGGTCATAATGTAATGACTCATCCAATACTCAAAATGGGTGTCCGGATACTTTTGATTTTTCATCACATCAACAGCACCAATGCCTCTTTCGAGAACCGAACCCGGGCCCATTTCGAACGGTTCCTCAGATGCTGGCGCCTCAAACCACGTGGCTGCTATCTCAAACGAGGGATTATGCATAGCACATTGTTAACATTGGTGGACACTACGTATAAGGCATGGATAAATGCAAAGTCGACATAGAAAGGCTCTGCATTGAGTTCTAGATGTAAAGTGTCTAACAGAGAAGCAAATAAAATGGCACAATGTTCCCAGCTTAAGAAGTACGATACATTAGACTATGAAGCGCATGCTTACTTCTTAGTCCTCCAGATTTCTTTTGGTCTCTTCAGAAAAAGTAAATGATTCTCAGTCCTCTCAGACAGTTTTTTTGTCTTATCCGTCTTGACGTCATCGTAACCGCTGAAATGTTACTGTAAAGAATTTACTCGGCAGCTCGTGGTGTTATCACGTTTTTTATTGCCCACGAACTGAAACCCGATAATTCATTGTTAATTGGATGATGAATTTGAAACTGTGTTTCACGTGATCATGAACGTGATGCACCGAGAAAAACAATTCCAGCACTTTATACATTTGAGTCATTTGCTCGAAATTCTCATCAGAGAGCGTGTAAATTTCGCTTTCTTTTTTTTTTTTTTTTTTTTTGATTGGAGGTTTAACGACCACCGTGAGCAACTCAATGGGCTATAAGCAGTCGCCCTTCCCTAATTTAAGGTCACTGGTTCCAGGGAAGGGAGAGAGCCAGTGCCGTAAGACAAACACAACATCCATGCCTCACCGGGATTCGAACCCGGACCCCGTTCGGACGAATGATCAGAGGCCATCGCTTAGACCACTGCGCCACCGGGGCGGCAATTTCGCTTTCTGGAATGCATTCAGTTGAAACGGTGAAACAGGGCTACAGAAACCTTGGACAGGATTCATCCAGGATGCAGTTCCAACCAGCAATCGGGCAGGCGAATACCCAAAGGAGGCGGAGGTCAAGCCAGCACTCTCACCACAAAGACCTTACAAGGTCGACTTTCTCAATTGGAGAGGTCCACGACCTAATGAGGAAAGGAGGACTGAGGAAAGTCGTGGACTCGTCTGTGCCCGTCTACATAGGTGCCGTTGTGGAGTACGTAGCCCACGAAATACACGAACTCGCTGGAAATGTCGCCCGCAAGCAACATTTCGAGAAGATAACCGCTGAGCACATCATCAAAGCCATCGAAGAGGACGATGAGCTGTACAGTTTTCTCGGCCATAATATTGCAGAAAATTAATCAGCGTGTCGCTTGACTTCGGAACAGTGCCAGAAGTTAACCAATGTTAAAACACCTACAAAGAAATAAAGACTCTTTCCAAAATTCCAGCGGAAAGCTTAATGTAATTGGAATAATTTGTTTATTAACTACATCGTAAACTGATCGTGTATTAGATGATTAAAAGGCCTGTTCGATTGTATTTGTAATTATTCTTGAAATTAGAAAAGTAAGAAAAAATATAACATACCGTTCTCTTTAAGATTCTTTTTACCAGGTAACGGCATATTTTGAAACAGCCGAAGGTTTTAAACTCAAATGAAAAGTTTTTTTTAGAAATTTCGTTTTTTTTTACTTTATTTTTTTTTTAATTTGAGTAAAATAATAAAAATGGTAAGCGAATTTGTTTTCCAAGTTTTCCGTGGCAGTTATTAAGTGCTGCGCTGGAAAGTACGAAATTTTGGATTTCGGCTGGATTTCTGAATCAGATTGCTTTCAATTAGCTCCCGATTCTGAGGGTATCGTTCCGCTTTGTTTACATAGTACCTGATCACACCCAACGTGAAAGAAATTAGTTCGTGATAAATTTAATGGAAATTAATTTTAGAATTTTGCTATAATAGACGACTTAATGACTATTTTTATTTTTTAATATAATTTATTAAGGAAATACACCAAATAATTGTATCACGTTTTTTTTCTGGGGGATTGCATGTTTTTTTTTTAGTTTTTTTTTTTATGAGAAGCTATTTCCAATTTTTGTTCGGCAAGTCAAAGAGGCTAAGGCTGATTTCTCATCTTTTTGGGAGTATTTATTCGGATTTTGTAAATTACGTCTGTGTGGAGTTGGTTGCAAATGCAGCGAAAGATTATCCGACAGCTATTAAGTGGGCTGAAGATAATGACCTTTTTCCGAAAGGGAAATTATATTCACAAGGGCATAAGATGAATTTGTATTGTGCGTCTTGTACAGCAAAATGCGAATTATTGAGGTGCTATAAGATTCAATGTGGAGGAAAGCACAGTGAAAATATTTTTTTATGCAAGAGGTATCCGGTTTCAGGAAGCCAAATTCCCACCGGAAAGGTTATTCCATACTCCTTTATTTCGAACGATGATTATACCACTACTATTAGGGAAAGATTTCTTTACGAGAGGAGGACATCTACCGGAACTATAAGTGATTCGTTTTGTTACTGCAGACAAGTTATAAGAAGAGAAGTTAAACGTTCCAGCAGGCACGCCTTTTTCGTATATGCTGGAACGTCATGAACAAATGGGCAGACTTGGAGGAGAGGAAAAGTAGTAGAAATTGCTGAAACTAAATTTGGGAACGTAAATATGAAGCGGGTAGAATACTGGAGGGAACGTGGATTTTCGAATTAATTGAAAGGGCGTCCAACGAGTTCCGTTTGGAACTTTGTCCTGGAAATAAAAGATCATTTGAAGCTTTTCTGCTCGCTATTGAACAATATATTAAACCAGGTACTATTATCTACTCAGATCAATGGAAAGGATACAAATATGTGTTAGAACATAGTTTGATTCATTTAATAGTTAATCACACAATTTGTTTTATAGATCCAACAAGTGGAGTCCATACTCAAAGTTTTTGAACCAGTTGGAGAGCTCTCAAGAAAAACTGAGAAGGCATTCTTTCAAATTTGAAGAACTATTAGCCAATAGTCTAATGGAATGTCTGTTCCCACGATTTTGTAAAAAAAACAAAATTTCGATCCATTTAAAACTTCATTGAAGTACTTCGTTCTACCGGGAAAAAATGCCTATCATTATTTCTGTTACGATAAGATTTATTTCGATGAAAATACTAATAAAATTTCCTCATCGAAACGTAAACTATTTTCTTTCCCGTTGGGTGTGATCAGATTCTGTATAAACAAAGCGGAACGATACACTCTGTGTCTGGAACTACTAGAGGGCTCTGCTTCAGAAGAAGAAAACATAGAAAAATAAAAAAAAATATGACACCGTTCTTTTTAAGATTTTTTTGCCAGGAAACGGCATTCTTTGAGACAGACAGAAGGTTTTCAACTCCAGCGGAAAGTTTTTTAGAAATTTCGATTTATTTTAATCCCATCTGAGTTGAAAAAAATAAACGTTAAGCGAATTCCTTTTGTTAATTTTTGGTAACAGTTTTTAAAGGCTATAAGCAGTCTACTGTAATTAGGTGCTACTGGCATCAGGTAAAAGGACCAACGCCATTTGACAAGCACCCGCCCACGTTTCATCTGGGAATTGAAACTGGATTTTATCTTCGGTTGAAATGGATTTGGCTCGATATTTAAAATTGATTGTAGGTAGCAGAGAAAATATCGTACGGGATTTTTCAAAAGGAAGAAAAGGAAAGAAAAAGAAAAGAAAAGAAAAGAAAGTACTTTCTTTTGTGTGTTCGCATATGAGCACTCTACTAATATTTGTGGTAATCGAATTTTATTTCATGCTTTCAGACTTTATGTGGGCAAATCTTTTTTAAATACATAGTAGAACAAGTTTAAAGCGGTGGCCAATAAATAGTCGTCTTCACCATAGAATGGTTTATTTTTATTAGATGACAAAACAACATTTTTACCAACGCGTATTTGCCAATTTTTCGTAGGCTCCGCCATTTTCTTTCTCGAAACGTGAGCATCTGATACTACCAAAGGTAAAATACGTGTGAGTGTTCTTTCCGATAGCGCCTGCGCATATTGCGGTTGGGTTCGCTAGTGCTGTTCGGTATCAATTTGTTCATGGGATGAAGGGTTTGCTTTTCTATTTTGTCTGTTGTGTGAAGATGGATCGGTGGACTTTTATGCCATTAGCTAAAAAAGTAGTGCAAGATTCAGAAACTTTCCTGTGTATCTTAGATCAGTGGAAGGCATATGCAAGTTTGTCGGAGGACGGTTATTACGTACATCAAACTGGTAACCATTCGAAACATTTTGTGGATCCTAAATCATGTGCACATACACAAACTATAGCAATGGTTCTCAAACTTTTTATCCTATGGAACCCTTTTTCCTACAATGTCTAGCAACAGAACCCCTCTATAAATACCATTAAAAATTAATGCATCTATATGCCTACTATTTATCACTGATTTGAAATAAAAATGAAACAAAAAAATAGGTAATTAGTCATAAAAAAGGTAATATTGGGTTGTCGGAAAAGTCATGACGTATTTTAGCTATGTCTTGCAAAGGCATTTATTGATAGAAAGAACAAAGATCAATGAACGATATAATGTCCGTTTTGTTCGATAACCTTTTGCCATCTGTCAGTGAGCTGCAGAATACCTCGTTCATAGAAGGACCTGTCTTTCGTGGCGAAAAACTGTACAAGGTGCTGATTTACAGCCTCATCTGAATTGAACGTTATACCACGCAAGGACTGTTGAAGAGAGCGAAAAAAGTGGAAGTCTAACGGCGCAAGGTCAGGCGAGTATGCTGGGTGTGGCAACACATCCCACTTAAGCTCCAATGATTTTTGGCGGGTGATCAAACTTGTGTGTGGTCTCGCGTTGTCGTGATGGAACACAACATCTTTACAATGAACGAGCTCTAGACGTTTCTGGATGATAGATCCGTTAAAACTGTCCAATGGCCGACAATACACATTCGAATTGATTGTTTGGTTCCGTAGTAGGAGCTCGAAAAATACGACACCTTTAAAATCCCACCACACTGAGACCAGAACCTTCCGCTGATGAATGTTTGCTTTGGATATCGTTTGAGAGGAAGCAACACGTCGGGACCAAGACCGTTTGCGTAGCACATTGTTGTACACAATCCACTTTTCGTCACCAGTTATCAGTAGCTTCAAAAAAGGATCGTTTTCCTCACGTTAATGAGCATAACGCAGATGTTTATACGCGCCGTCAATTGAGCTTTTTTTGAGTTCATGAGGAACCCACACATCGAGCTTGCTTACGTATTCCAGTTTCTTCAGGTGGTCGTGAACACTTGAATGATGGATGTGCAATGTGTCTTCAATCTCTCGTGTCGTGTGATGTGGGTTTGACTTGATCAATGCCTTGATTTGGTCGTCATCAACCTCGGTGGGCCTTCCGGACCGAGGAGCATCGTTGAAGTCAAAATCACCAGCACAGAATTTTGCGAACCACCGCTGGCACTCACGTTCTTGTAGAGCATTATTCACGTACACTTTACGCAACTTTTCACAAGATTGACGCGCGTTCTTCCCTTTACGGAAGTAAAACAGTAAAATATGGCGAAAATACACAGTTTGGTCTTTCATTTTCAACTTGATGTCAAATCTCCGCAAATCAACCAAATCGCTCACTGTATCTTTTGGGCTGCAGCTAGAATTGACACATGTCGAATGCCATAACGATAACAGAGCTGCGCATGCCTCTAGTACTTCCAAAACCGCCCAACCGTCATCGGGTGCCAAAATACGTCATGACTTTTCCGACAACCCAATACTTACAAAAAGGCAATGTAGAACCAATAAAATTTATTATGCCAATGATGCAAGTTTTTATTAACGAAACATATTAATACAATGAATGATTTTGCTTTTCATTGCCACATAGTTCTTTAAAATTTGGTATTATCAAAGAAAGTTGTAATCTCATATCGAGCTCCGCATCCAGCTTTTCCGGTGCTTAGTTTTTGTTGAGGCATACACAGGAAAGCCAGTTTTACAAAGATAGGTTATCGCAAACGGTAAGATTACTGACACAGCTGTTTGCGATAGTAATGAATATCTTCCTTTCAAACTGCAACAAAAGTCTGCCACTGGCACTGGTTTATAAATCGATGTCATTGAGGAATCCGACGTCATTTCAATAAATTATTGGTATCCATCAGATAAAAAGCATGGATGTTTTTCATTAATAACAAATGGATTTTTAATCCATAATTGACTTTTTCATTTTTCGTGCTGCTCATCAGTAAACTAGTGCCTCATTGAATCATGGTGAGCTTCCAGATGCTGGATGATTTCACCACATTGTTTGTTTTCTATATCTGAGTCTAGCTCTGACAGAAAGTTTCTAGCGGTTGAAAAGCAATCAAATTCGTGGCTGCAGACACATCTGGTCCAAAATTGAAGCTTTGTTTTTTAAATGCCACAATGTTGTCGTTGGTAGTGAATACATCAATTAGCTTTCCTTGAAATGCAAGATTGAGTTCATTCAGGATTGAGTTCATTCAGTTTTGAGAAAATATCAGATAGGTAAGCCATTCGAAGTAACTACTCTTTATCATTTAATCCTTCTTTAAAATGAAAGTGCTTATCTGTGAAGAAAGCATGCACTTCAGCTCAAAGTTCAAAAAAGTGTTCCAATATTTTCCCTCGAAATAACTATCTTACTCCTGTACAAAGAAGCAAGGAAGAGTGTACACTTCTCATATCATCGCGCAAGATTTTAAATCATCTGTTCTTCAAAGGACGAGCTTTCATGAAGTTTATCATTTAAACTACTTCACCCAGGGCGCTTTTTAGATGGAGAGGCAAAATTTTCGTCCAAGAGCTTGCCTACGAAGTATACAGTGACTACAGGTACAGTTCTTTGCAGTCAGTTTGATGCGTGCGACAACACCAGATGTTTTTCCCGCTATAGCTTTGGCATCATGTGTACAAATATCAATGCAATTTTCCCACGGAATTTCCTTTTCTTCAAAGAAGGAATTTAAGCTATTGAAGATCTCTGTGCAGTTGCATGTGCTGCTAACGGCTTGCATAAAAGATCTGCTAGAGATGCTCCTTTGTACGGATATTTTACAAAGGCGAACAATATCATGAAACCTGACAAGTTGTAACGTACTAGGAGATGTGACGTACCTGCCAGAAGGACGCACACGACATAAAGGCAGATAGGAATCAGAATAAAACGTCCGCGTAGCTCAATTGGTAGAGTGACTTATTCCGGAATGAGGGGATCCGGGTTCGAATCCTGGCGTGGATAGAAATGACGGAGAAATTTACTTCGTTATAATGGCGCCCGAACTATCCGGATCACACCCGACCGTTCAAAATCTCGCAATGGTGTGATGTTATTTCTACACCGCGAGATAGGAAAAATAAGAGAATTCCTTCTCCAGCACTTCGAAAAAAAAATGAAGGGGAGATGATGTAACGTACTAGGAGATGTGACGTACCTGCCAGAAGGACGCACACGACATAAAGGCAGATAGGAATCAGAATTAAACGTCCGCGTAGCTCAATTGGTAGAGTGACTTATTCCGGAATGAGGGGATCCGGGTTCGAATCCTGGCGTGGATAGAAATGACGGAGAAATTTACTTCGTTACAAAGTCTGTAGACTCATCTATTCGCAAAGAAAAAAGTGCAAGACTTGATGCGAATAATAAGTTTCTCTTTTACACTGCTTGCTATTTCCTTCACTCAACGAGGAACTGTATCGCTTCATAGCGGAATTTTCGCTATTTCTTTGGCCGATTTTTCACCAAGCATGCACTTAAGCATGTCAATAACACATAGCTTGATAAGATTCTCGGCTATTGTATGAGGTTCACCTGCTCGTGCTATTTGATAGCTTACTAAAAAGGAAGCCTCAGTAGCTTTTTAATTCACTGTATGTGCTGCATGAAAAATAGATTTTTCACTTTTAAAAGTTCATTACGCACGCGTGCAAAAAAAGAAAAAAATCAACATTCTTATCTTTGAGCTCTCGATCTGTAGTAGTCTCCAAATAGCGCAGCAGTTCAGCAGGTGCCGTTGAGCTATTATGATAAACGTTGCTGCATACGACACACTGTGAATTATCTTAAGCTTTCATAAATGCCAATCTAATATAGCTCTTATCATAATTTCAAGCACAGGAGGGATCTCAAGAGAAGAAGTGTGTAAAGCTCGAAAATCTCTTCAGAATGGTAAGGCTCCATGAGTTGATGGCATAACTGCAGAGATGTTGAAGTATGGTGGTGACTATAATTGACTGGTTAACTGAAATTTGCCAGTTGTGCTGGGAGTTAGGAATGGTCCCTCGGGATTGGAAGGATGCTATCATTGTTCCCTTGTATAAGGGAAAAGGTGATCAGACTGAATGCAAGAACTATCGTGGTATTAGCCTACTGAGTGTGTAACGTATACTCTAGATTCACTTTCCTTTTGATTTTTACTATCTCTGGTTACTTTATTTTACTATGTAAATTATCTTCTTACTGAACGAGATGTTATTTCTCCCGCTGAATGAGATCTGGCAATGAGTGTAAGTCATGACGTGGTGGTAGCCAGTATAAATAGGCGCGTTCAACGATACCAAGGGAGAGCGTTTGTTGTTGTATAGAGAGAGCGTTTGTTGTTGTATAGAGTGAGCGTTTGGTGTTGTATAGGGAGAGCGTTTGTTGTTGTATAGAGAGAGCGTTTGTTTATGTGTCAGAGAGCTGTTGTTTATGTGAGTAGAGCTTCGTTCATGTGCAAGGAGCTACGTGTTATTTGAGTAGCTGTGTGTGAAGTGTGTGTGATGATACCAGTAGAAGTTCATAATAAAGAGTTTTAAGTAAGTACATCTTTCTCAGTTCATAGTACTGTCAGACCTCTGTCTGGCTGTTAGGTGTATTTCATTTAGTGTTATTAGTAACAACCAGCATAAGACTTTATTCATCTTAATTACTACTACAACATTACTACCAGTTATAAGTTTGTTCATTATTATTACTACACTACTAGCAGGAGACTTTATTCATGATCTTAATTAACAAACAACAACCATTACTAGAAAAAACTAGTAACAACAACCATTTGAATTCACTATTAGAAGCTTAGTACAAGCATTGAATTCATTATAATATTAGTGAAAGTTATATTCACTATAATTGGCTTGGTAGCAGAAGTTATGTTCATTATAAGTGTGCCAGGGAAAGTGTTTGGTAAGGTTGTTATTGAAAAAGTACGGGGTCTTACATCATTGAAAGTGTGGGATGTTCAGAGTGGTTTTATGCCTGGTAAAGGCTGCAATAACCAGATTTTTGCATTACGCATGATGATTGAAAAGTATCTGGCTGTTGGGAAGAAAGTTTTTACTGCCTTCATAGATTTAGAGAAAGCTTACGATCGAGTGAATAGGACACTTTTGTGGAAGGTATTGAATGAATATGGTGTTACTGGGAATCTACTTAATAGTGTAAAAGCCATGTATGCTGGTAGTAGAGCTTGTGTACGAGTGAATGGTGTTTTATCAAAATGGTTTTCCATTGGTGCAGGAGTTAGACAAGGTTGTGTAATGTCACCATGGCTGTTTAATATATTTATGGATGCATGCATGCGTGAGGCCAAAATAGATAATAGTGGTTTATGTCTTGGTGATATCCGTGTGTGCAGATTGCTGTATGCTGATGACACTGTCCTGTTGGCAGAGAGCAAAAGTGAGTTGCAGAGTATGCTGAATCGGATGCACGAAATTTGCATGAAATTCAAACTGAGTATAAATAAGGAAAAAACCAAAGTTATGGTGTTTGAGAGAGGAATGGGTAGCACTGAATGTAATGTAAGTGTAAATGGCACTGTGATTGACCAGGTGAGTGAGTTTGTGTATTTAGGAAGCATGTTTGACAGAGAGAATAAGTTGGATGGTGAAATCAGTAGGCGAGTGAATTCTTCTTTGAAAGTCATAGCTGCTCTGGGAATTTTTCACAGGAATGATGGGTTCTCCAGAGAGTCCCGCATGGCTGTGTATGAAACAGTAATTGTTCCTACTCTGATGTATGGCAGTGAAACCTGGGCACTGCAGAAGAATCATAGAAGTCGTTTGTGTGCTGGAGAAATGCGTTACTTAGGTGGGGTTTGTGGCAAGACACGATCTGATTATGTGAGAAATGAAGATGTATTGCAGTTGTGTGATGTAAAGCAAAATGTTGTTAGCAAGGTGGAGACCAATATGCTTCGGTGGTTTGGCCATGTTGAAAGAATGAGTGATGAAATGCTTACTAAGAAAATATTTTCAACCCACGTGGCAGGAAGGAAAGGCAGAGGAAGGCCAAGGAAAACATGGGTGGATCAGATTCAGGAGTGTCTGCATGAGAAAAAGATTATGAATATGAAGTAAAATATCTTGTGTACGGCGTGTAATGGATATCAGTGAAGCACAAGTTGTATGTCAAGATCGCTGTAAATGGCGAAGTTTGATACGACAACAATAAGTAAAAATATCTGGAAGTTTGTATTTCTTTTTGGAGCTAACATCTGAATCTCAGAGAACAGCTTAGTGATGTATGATGTAGTGATGTAATTTCTTCTTTCCGCAAATTTGACAGTTTCGTCTTGATGACACCTTCCAGAATGTGTATCAATTTCTTGAACTTTTTTTCCCACTTTGTATTGGCCACTGGGAATTGGTTGGTTCAGGTTTTCTTGAAAATTTCGGCGATATTTTACAAATTGCTTTCGGAACCCCTGGAGAAACGTCGCGGAACCCCGGGGTTCCATGGAACACACTTTGAGAAACACTGAACTACTGAATCTAATTGGCGAGCTATGAAACATGCACTTCATTTAGGCGGCGTTAGAAAAAAGGCATTGCTGATAGACTATTGAAGTTTTCATTCCGAGTGAAAATCCTTCAAATACTCCGTGGATAAATAAAGGTCCGTGAGTAAATAAAGACATCGCTTTTTCCACGTTTTAGCAACACACAGCAACCGAAAAATTGTTATTCGGTCACCGCCGGGGAATGGAATACACGGATCTCTCGATATCCAGTCTAGGGTTAACGCGCTCGGCTAGATATCGAGGGATCCGGGATTCAATTCCCAAGCGGTGACCGAATAACAATTTTTCGGCTGCTGTGTGTTGCTAAAATGGGGAAAGAGCGATGTCTTTATTTATTCTTATTCCGAACATTTTTTTTTTTTGATTGAAGGTTTAACGACCACCTTGAGCAACTCAATGGGCTATAAGCAGCCGTCCGTCCCTAATTTAGGACCACTGGTTCCAGGGAAGGGAGACAGCCAGTGCCGTAAGACAAACACAACATCCATGCCTCACGGGATTCGAACCCGGACCCCTTCTGGACGAATGATTTTTTGCAGAGTTTATAAAATAGATATTATTTCACAAATGCTAAATGTCACCAAAAACACAAAATGCAGCAAATCATAGAACTTCATGATGTCCGTGTTTTACTCCTTACAGTTTTTGAGGAAACGATTTATTGATTTTGCTTTAAGTTGGTTCCATCTAAAATCTTTGCCTTATGTTTCCAATGGTAAAACTTCTTTACATATTTTCTTTGCAATTGATGTATTCCCAAGAAAGAAAATTTGCACATCGATAAAACTAACTTTAAGTTATACCATGGGATACTTAATACTTGCTAAAACATAACCATAACTAAGCAATCTATTATTTGTTTGTCTACTGATGTCATCAATGTACAGGTCGCGCCATAAATTGACAAGTCTGAACATTACTCAAAGAATAATTAATGATTTTTAGATTTTTAATAAATTATGGTTATGTTTTAGTCAGTATTAAGTATCCCATGCTGTAACTTAAAGTTTGTTTTATCGATGTACAAATTTTCATCCTTTGGAAAACATTAATTGCGAAGAAAACCTACTTATTCGCTTTTTAATAAAATTTAAACTGTTTAAGAAATACACTATCTACCAACAAGTAATTGGACACCCCTGCAATCGATGATATCTGCGGTCCTGATACACGTCACGGCCGCCGCCGTTAAATATCGTGTGGGAAACAACAACGCAACCAGTCGCATGCAAGTTGCCACGCAGTTCGGAGCTCTCTGATTTCGAGAAAGGTGTAATCGTCGGGTATCACAGAAATGGCCGATCCATAGGTGAGATATCCAGCGAGTTGAAATACCCAAAATCGACAGTGGCTTACGTGATTGGCAAGTGGAAGATGAGAGGTGACTGTCGGAATGTGCCCCGACCCGGCAGACTCACAAAACTGGGAGTTAGAGACCGACGGGTGCTGGGCCACAGACATTCGGAAGAACCGCACCAAATCGATGGGCCGCATCCGCAAGGAGTTTCAACAGGTATCCGGGAGTGTTCTTTCGACGAATACCATCCGTAAGGAAGCCCATCTGCTCGGTTATCATGGGCGTGCTGCAGCCCACAAGCTTTTGATCACCAAGTCCAATAGGGCTGCTCGGCTAACGTGGTGCAAAAAAAGTCGACAGTGGACCGTTGAACAGTAGAAACAGGGTCTCTGGAGCGACGAATCAAGGTTCACCCTCTGCCGTTCGGATGGCAGGGTCTGGGTTTGGCGTCTGTCTGGAGAACGCCTCCTCCCGGAATGTATTGTGCCAACTGTGAAGTTCGGTGGTGGAATTATGCTATGGGGGTGTTTCTCCTGGTAAGGCACGGGACCCTTGGTCGCAATTCCTGGTAGACTCAACGCCGAGACCTACTTCACCATTTTGGATGACCACGCGCTTCTTACGTTGTGGCAGTTTTACGGAGTGGACCCATGTTACCTTCAGGATGGCAATGCCACCTGTCATGTTGCGAGGTCCACCATGGCTTCGTATGGTGACAATGGGGTTAATCGAATGGACTGGCCTGCGCAGAGCCCGGATCTTAACCCTCTCGAGCACCTCTGGGACGAGTTGGAGCGTCGACGTAAGGGGTGCCTCCCCGTCCAAAATCGGTGAAGGAACTGACCTGTCTTCTCCAAGCCGAGTGGAAGAAAATACTGCTAGCCGTCGTACAACACCTGGTTGAGAGTATGCCCCGGAGGGTCGCAGCTGTAATCGCCGCTCGTGGAGGCTCCACCAACTATTGAAGGTGAATAAACTTCGTTTTCCTTTACTATCATAGGTGTCCAATTACTTGTTGGTAGATAGTGTATATAAAAGAAAAAAATATAGAGTATAAGAAAACAAATGAAAAGAAATAGCTACAAATTAGGTACCAAGATCACTTTGGGGGCCAATACGCTACGATATCTTTCATAATTTCTAAAAATCGATCGCCATTGGTTTTCATTCTTTTCCGCCACATAAATTCAAATAGGTACGAAACCAACATGCTCATATGAGCGCCCGAACGAGTTTGTGTTCTACTTTCAAGCGCAGATAAACGGGCAAAAAATAGGTAGTACGCATATAGAAGGATCATTGTGCATCTGTTGCCCAGGGCTCTATGTTCTACTTTCGAAATCGGACACCACTTGAAAGCGTTCTTATTCGGAAGTCAAATAGCGGCTGGCAGATAACAGGAAAGGTCATTTATTTTAAATTATACGCAATTTCCTTATTAAATACTTCTATATTAATACTAGGCAATCTGTAAATACGAAAAGCTGATAGAATGTACTTCCGGGCATCCCCAACAAAAATAAAAATTTCCCACGTCATTTTATACAATAAAAAGCTGATAAAACGATGACGTTACCTTATTTCAATGAAAATATTACTTATCCATCACTTGGCGCAACATTTTGGACTTCAGAAAGGTAAGTTTCCACCGCAAGTTCTAAACAAACCTCAATGGCGTGAATTGTGATGTTTGTGCGTGTAACTAGAGCCACCATACGGTCACTTCCGTCGTAACTCAAACAGAAAATTGGGACGCTTTTACGGCGTAATTTCGCGTTTTGAGCAGGTCTAATCACATGTGGGTCTAGACTTTATGTAGCTTGTTGTAACCAAGGTGGTTAGAAGAAGAGGAGGTGAAGGATCCCGTTTCGAGCGAAGCCAAAACAGATCAGCTGTTTCTGTCCTCTCTCCGAGGTGGTGGGAGTACCGTGCTGCGGGAGTTCTGAAACGTGAAGTCACTTCCTGTGGCTTAAGCAGTTTTGTTTAGCGCATGCAAACCAAGGATGGAAAGAAGGAATATTTCGGACTTCTTATTTCTTAACATTAGGCTTTTGGTTATGTTTTAAACATGGTTACTTGCACATGGGCAGTAAGTAACCATGCGCACTATGCAGTTCCGCTCAAAAAATCATTATTTTGTTCAATTTTTTAAAGAAATACCAACACATATATTCCTGTTTTTTCTGGAAATTTTTTATTATGGGAATGAATATTTCAGCCTCAATTTTTTCCATGTCTGTATGGGTAGAGTAAGGGTCCGAAAAACCCGTTCAAAATCGCGGTTTCCCCATAGAGATATACAGGAGATTCTTAGGTTGGGCGCATTGGCGTAGTCAGCTGATAAAAAGTGACGTCATGCCAGAAGCACAGGGAGAAGGGCTGTTGCCACCTCCTCTTACTTTTAAACTCCTTGGTTGTAACATCTCCGAGTGGAGGAATCTCTATCATTTTCAGGAATCTTTATATTTTCATCGTAATCGACAGAGAATGAGCAGGCCTATTGGAAATAACTTGAAATTCTAAAAAATACTACTGCAATGTATGATCTGTTTTCCGTTGACATAATTTACTACAAACTTGGGGGTGGTGGTGTAAAGTGTTTACGCTTCCATATGGAAAACGACGGTGTGCATGTGTGAAAGCGCAAATTTGCCGGTGACGGAAATTGAACCTGTGCCTCCGCTACCCGGGGCCAGTTGTTCTAACCGACTAAGCTACACCGACGGATTGTATCGCTGCTGATTCGTCGTCTTGACACGGGCTTTACCTCTGTAGTCTCTTCTTTTCTTTTTATTTTGAAGTGAAGAAGGAATTTTCATTCATTCCAGACGATGTGTGGAACAATCATCACTCATTTCTCGAAGAACCCAACTACCAGTATGGATCCATTTCCCACAATCGGGCGCCAGTGCGAAAACACAAATTTGTAAGTGACAAGAATCGAACCCGGCACCCTCCTCGCACCGGATCCAGTTGTTCTTTTTTTTTTTTTTTTTATTGGAGGTTTAACGACCACCGTGAGCAACTCAATGGGCTATAAGCAGTCGCCCGTCCCTAATTTAGGGTCACTGGTTCCAGGGAAGGGAGAGAGCCAGTGCCGTAAGACAAACACAACATCCATGCCTGACCGGGATTCGAACCCGGACCCCTTACGGACGAATGATCAGAGGCCAACGCCTTAGACCACTGCGCCACCGGGGCGGCCCAGTTGTTCTAACTGACTAAAATACACCGACGAAATGTATCGCTGCAGACATGTCATCTTGACACGTGCTTCACTCACCTCTGTAGTGCGGTCAGACATGAGACATTGGAAAACACGCGAAGGTAATTTTTTTTTTCCTAATGAAAATAAACCGTTCTTGGCGGAAAAAGAATGTTTACTACCGCTTCAAACTGATAGCACTACATCATACGACCTAAAGGTCTGCAAAGCACAGAATAAAATGCGTGCTTACTATTCTCTACAATTATCCTATTAAAAAAACCCGAAGGTGTCACAGCTGTGAACGAAGATACCCGAACTGCGGCAGCTGAGGAAAATATTAAACTTCCCGCGAAAATAATATTTTGCGAGAA
Organism: Macrothele yani; assembly: GCA_039090855.1. Lineage (NCBI taxonomy): Eukaryota > Metazoa > Arthropoda > Arachnida > Araneae > Macrothelidae > Macrothele > Macrothele yani. The sequence goes on along the minus strand of CM077026.1, from coordinate 33,778,032 downwards.
GTACCCTAGCATACATTATGCCAAGAGTAATATTCCTTTGTTTTTAGGCTACGAATATTGTGAAGTGGGATTTGTTGGGGCATTACTAGACACACGAGTCTGGTGTTCTTTCCAATAGAGCCTGGCCGCCCCGGTGGCGCAGTGGTCTAAGCGACGGCCTCTGATCATTCGTCCGAAAGGGGTCCGGGTTCGAATCCCGGTGAGGCATGGATGTTGTGTTTGTCTTACGGCACTGGCTCTCTCCCTTTCCTGGAACCAGTGACCGTGAATTAGGGACGGACGACTGCTTATAGCCCATTGAGTTGCTCACGGTGGTCGTTAAACCTCCAATCAATCAACTATCGGGCACTCTAGCCCAACTCTTCTAGCTTCCTGTTTCTAAGGGTTGTTTAAGAACTGGGGTCAGACACTCCCTTTCTAAAATCCTCTACGTATGATCTGATCTAAGGATAGTACTCTTTCAATTTATTCAGTTTTTAAAAATATCATTTCATTTCGAAACAAGGACGACCGATAGGGCTACAAGAATTATGGGAAAAGGAGAGTTTAGTAAGCCAGCGAAGTAACTTCCTATTGGCAAGGACAAAATAAAAGCTCAGAACATACTTATAATGATAGCATTGGGCCGCGGGTGGCCTAGTGGTCAGCGTTCGTGACTGCCATGGAGATAGCCTCAGGTTCGATCCTGGGCAGGTACGAACGTTCGAACCACTCAATACCCGTCGTGCTTAGGATGGGCACGTTAAGCCGTCGGACCCCGGGTACTGGCCCCCTGGTAATAAATAATGGCGTCTTCCTCCCCCTTTCTACCTCGCTTCCGTGTCACTTTCCTATCGGACACTGCCGCCCCCGGTGGCGCAGTGGTCTAAGCGATGGCCTCTGATCATTCGTCCGAAAGGGGTCCGGGTTCGAATCCCGGTGAGACATGGATGTTGTGTTTGTCTTACGGCACTGGCTCTCTCCCTTCCCTGGAACCAGTCACCCTAAATTAGGGACGGGCGACTGCTTATAGCCCATTGAGTTGCTCACGGTGGTCGTTAAATCTCCAATCAAAAAAAAAAATAGCGCCTGCGTTTGTCTACCACGTAGGAGTTGCGCTCGCTAGCGCTGAATTTCAATGTTTACATTCTTCGTCGATTACGGAAGAAAAATAAGGATTCCCGAAAATAATAAAGAATCCTCCACTCGTAGATGTTACAACAGGCTACATGAAATTTATATCAGTAAATACACTGGTGTGTAAAAATTAAGGACGAAGAGGAGAAATTAGCATAGCAGCGGAATGAGCAGGCAGAACGGCTGACCGGAATACCACTCAGGTAGGGCATGCGCATAAATGCAGCATGACGTAGGGGGTGGGGTCGGAAGTGTATAAAGCACACGGGCGGTGTACGCTCAGCAGTTCGGTGAAAGCTATTGCACGGTGTACATAGGTTTGAACGACGTCGAGTTGCTGCCACCGTGAGATATGGCCAACAAGCAATTCAGTAGACGACATCTGGATGATTTTACCCGACGTTGGGTCATTTGGAAATTGGAAGAAGGTCGAAGTGTGACTAGTGTAGCCGAGGAGTTCGGGATCGCTCACAGCATCGTTTCACGAGCTTGGAGAACATTTCAAACAACAAGGACAGCTGTCCGAGAGTTTAGCAGTGGTCGTCCAAGAGCAAAAACGGCGGCGGACGACCGGTATATTGTCCTACAGGCGAAAAGAGACAGTGGGAAAAATCGCAAGTCACATGCAACAAACAATTGGACGTCCGTTATCGCGTTTAACCGTGGCCAGGAGCCTGCACAAAGGTGGTCTGTTTGCACGACGACCAGTACGGTGTGTGCCATTAACGCCTACTCATTGGAGACGGCGTTGTTTGTGGTGCCTGGAACACAAGAACTGGACACATCACCAATGAGGCCAAGTTCTCTTTACGAATGAGAGCCGATTTAGTCTGACGAGCGATTCTGGACGTATACACATCTGGAGAGAGCAGGAAACACGCAATCACACCTCCAACATAATCATCGAAAGGGATCTGTTTGGAGGTGGCGGAGTTCTCGTTTGGGGCGGTATCTTGCTTGGTAGCCATACTGACTTCCAAGGAGTCAGTACGGCTCCTTGGAAGTCAGTTCCAAGGAGGTTCAATCACTGGTGTCCGCTATTGTACCGAAGTTCTCCTGCCTCACGTGCGTCTGTTCAGAGGTGCTGTGGGTCCTGAGTTCCTCTTCATGCGGACGACAACGCTACACCTCGTCGTACAGTGGCTGTCGCATAGCTGTTGGAGAGTGAAAATATTCAACGCATGGATTGGCCCGCAAGGTCTTTGGACTTAAATCCAATCTAACACGTGTGAGACCTTCTCGGAGGACGGTTGGCAGTACGTGAGCAGCCGCCGGCGACGATTCCGCAGCTGCGAATGGCGCTACAAGAGGAATGGGCCGCGATGCCTCAACAGCTCCTTGAGAACTTCGTCCTCAGCATGGACAGACGTATTAAATCCTGCAACGCAGTCAGGGGTGATCATATCCCCTACTAAAAACTGGATATTTCTTGGCAGCCACCTGTCCCATGGACGTTTCTGTCTTTTGTCCAGTTGTGCTCGAAGCTACCTTTTCAATAAAGGGCCTTGGTATCTTTGGGATTCCTTGTTTGGACGGTTTTGCTCACTTGTCCCATATTCCTACATCTTGGGAATCTTATGGTATGATTTGAGTCGATGTGGAGCACTTCTGCAAGACGTTACATTCGAAAAACCGTCTCGTCTTTAATATTTGCACGCCAGTGTATAATAAAAACTATTAAAGCAAAATCACTAAATCATTAATTCCAGACTGGAAGCAGTAAAACATAGAAGGGTGTTTTTTCCAATAGCACCTGCGCTCGCCTGTTCACGTAGTGGTTGCATTAGCTAGCGCTGAATTTCATTGTTTATATTCTCTGTAGATTACGAAAAAAAGATAAAGACTCCTGAAAAGAAGACATAGCTGATAGACGACTAGAGTTCTTATTACAAACAATTTGTAGAGTTTATAAAACAAATGTTTTTTTACAAATGTTAAGTGTCATTAAAAACGCAGAATAAAGAAATTAATGATAAATCTTCATGATTTCTGTGTTTCACTGCTTCCAGTACTTGAATTAATGATTTAGTGTATTTGCTTTAATATTTTTAATTATATTTACTGATATAAATTTCATGTAGCCTGTTGTAACATCTACGAGTGGAGGAATCTTTATCATTTTCAGGAATCTTTATCTTTCTCTCGTAATAGACAGAATGTAAGCAATGAAATTCAGCGCTAGCGAAAGCAACTGCTACGCGAGCTGGATAGCGCAGCCGCTATGGGAAAGAACACCCCATTCGTGTGCCGGATTTCCTTCACACGTGTCCTCGTCGAGTATTCGGATCTGGAACGAAACGGGATTCGTCTGTGAAAAGTATGTAGTGCCACTCTGTATTTCATGATATGCACTGTTGGACCAAGGTACATCGAAGACTGTGAGTTTGAGTCGATGCTATATATCTCAGCAGCCTACTTGCTCTGAAGGAGAGGCCTCAGTGCAGACTGTTCTGTACAGTTTACGTACATAATATGACACCAGAAGCAGCTCGAAGTGATTCCTGTAGTTGGCTACTAGTGATACTAGGTATTCTGCGACAGTCTACTGTCCAGTAGCGTTCTTGCGTCCTGGTGCATATCCTCCTGCGAAGGCTTCTGGGTCGATCTGTAACATTTTCATGCCGTAGAAATCTTGTGTGTAGCCGAACCATCACATTTTGCGAAATTTCTAGAGCAACAGCCACATCGATCTTCCGTACACCTGCAACTAACATGCCAAATAGCTCTACTTCTGTTATCTTTACAGGTCGTTTGGACATCATTTCAGGTTTACACTGAAAGCAGCAAACGTCTAGACTAAGCGGTGAAATGATCCGTTTTCCACTTCTCTCAGGGTACTTTTATCGGAGCTCGCTAAATTTGCATATCACCACTGTACGCTAACATACATAAATGCATTTCTGTAAGAAATAGCTTTAATTAATTAAATATTAGCTCTTGAAAATGAATAATTAGTTACAGTGTGTTTAGAATTTCCAGCGGCATTGGAAATCAGTACATTTCAACAGCAAATGTAGGATTATCAGGATTTACTTCTTCGACTTCATCTCTTCCCCCTTTTATTGTCTTTTGGAATTTCTTCTATATCATTACATCATATGTATGAACTCATTTGTTGTTAAGGTATCACAGCATTCTGGTCATTTTGTTACTGGCTTTGATGCAAGCTTTTCCAGTACCTTTAGTTCTCTTACACTTTCTTCACTGAATGGTAAAATAGCATCGTAGCCCCGAGTTTCAGTGTTGCGAGGCTTCCAAAAACAGTTTTTGGAGCCCTTTCCCAAATCACGCTACTGTACTGTACGATTCATTAGGGTTTTGAGGTTTTTCATCGAGGCACTTTTCAAAAAGGGACAGGTCTGATATCAATAGTTTGTGGATCACATGCTTTTATGTGCTCTACAACTGCAGAAAGAATGTCTATGGATGTAGGTACAGGGTGTCGAAAAAATAACTGCGCACTGAAAGTAACTCTTACCACGTCAAACTGGTTCCAACAGCGGGTTTTTGAAATGGGTCCCACCGACGTCCAGATATGTATATACACGCTTCCGCATGTTGGTGAAGACTTTTCCCAGGTTATGTGGTGTGATTTGTTGGATGTGGGTCGTTTTTGCAGCCTGTAGTTCTTGAAGTGTATGCGGATTACCTGCGTACACCCTCCCCTTCAGTGTTCCCCACAGCAAAAAAAGTCAGGCGGTGTCAGATCCGGTGACCTGGCAGGCCACAAGTCCCCGGGTGGTGATGCGATTTCCGATGAATTCCTCCAGAAGCTCTATTGATGCGCCAGCCGTGTGAGCAGTTGCACAGTCTTGTTGGAACCATCCTTCCTTGATTTCCCGTTCCGTGAGTTCGGATATGAATGACTGGATAATCTGAGCACGGTGCCGTTACGAGTTAATGGTTTCACTGAAGAAAAATGGGCCCAATAACGCCCGTGCGGGACATGGCACACCAAGCATCGACTTCCGGGTTGTGGAGAGGCACTTCCTTAAATTCGTGCGGGTTTTTGGTACCCAGCAGACGAGGGTTTTGGCTGTTTATGTACCCGGACCATGCGTCATCTGTAAAGAAAGTCGCGTCCAGTTTGTCCTCCCCTCCTTCAGATAGGAACTCTTGGAACCACTTGCAATACCAAACACGGGTCACGTGGTCTGTTTCTTTCAGCTGGTGCACGACAGACACTTTGTACGGGTGGAAACGCAACTTCCTTTTCAGAATATCGTGGGCTGTACTCTTTGACACATTTGATTGTTGTGCCAGTCGCCTCGCGGACTTCATGGACTCTTCTGTACTCTGTCCAGGATGTCCTGTACGGTCTCGTTGGCCGTGAATGACCTCCCGGGGCGGGGGGAGACCAGAACATTGCCAGTTTCCCGAAACATTGCTATGAGCTGACGTACCACATTGCGTTGAGGGACGTCTGCATCACGAAATTTCCTCGCGAACTGTTTTTGCACTTCGTCGATGTGCTTGTCGTCATGCCGAAAGACATATTCCACACAAAAAAACCCCTCTCTGTTCAACAGTCAACACCATTGTTCTTGTGCCGAGACGAGCGATCAATTGACACGTCTGCCACCGTCGACCAAGCGCTCGGGAATGACTTTCGCTCGGAAAGACAGCTACGCGCGTCTCGGGATGGGGAGACATCAAGGTTTCCAGACACAGAGCACTTCTACGTGGCGAGTCACTCCTACTGTAATTCCATTCATAATTTCTTTATTATTACACTGGAGGAAAGTGAAAAAAGAACACCAAGAAGCAATTGGCGGACGATAAAGAAATTTACATATGTTAATGGGGTTGAGTTTACGTAGGTGTGATCTTAATTTCGGGACCAACCGGTGAGCGCTTACGCCACAGCACGGCATAATATGCAAATTATCGTACGTGGTATTTAAGGAGTACGGCGAAGTGAATGTAATCAGTCGTCGGCGTACGGACACGTGCGAAGACCCTGAAGAAGCGTCTATGCCTGGAAATGGAAGACGTGTACGATTTCAGCAGTTATCGGACTTTGAGCGAGGTCGTCCAGTCGGACTGCGCGAGGCCGGGTGGTGGTATCGTCGTATTACGGAGTGAATTGGACTGGAAGTATCGGTGGTGGTACGATGGCGGCGTAGATGGTCCGAGGAACATTTCCACACGAGCAGACGTGGAACCGGGAGTCACAGACGGACTGATGGGCGAATCGATCGACGCATAAGAAGAGCGGTGTTGTCAAGCAGAACATCCACTGCGACGCAAATCTGAGTTGCAGTTGCACCTGAGGTGACTGTGCGAACAATCCGCAACCGTCTACTGGATGCAGGACTACGTGCACGTGTGCCTCTGGCATGTGTACCTCGGACTCCAGCCCACCGTCAGGAACGGCTGCAGTGGTGTCGCCAACGTCTGCACTGGAGAACGCAATGGCGATCTGTCGTGTTCAGCGATGAAAGCAGATTCTGCTTGGAAGCCTCCGATGGCCGTATGACTGTTCGCAGAGGCACAGGGGAGCGTGTCCACCCTTCCTGCATTGGCCAGCGACACACAGGGCCTACACCTGGTCTCCTGGTGTGGGAATCGATCAGCTATCACTCCCGTACACAACTAGTGTTTGTACCGGGTACGTTAAACAGCACCTCCTACATCAACAACATCATTCAGCCCGTTGTTGTGCCATTTGTAAGGTCGGTCCATCGTTTTGTTTTCCAGCAAGATAACGCACGCCCACACACGGCACGTGCAACGCAACATGCACTCTAGGGTGTGAGACAACTTTCATGGCCTGCATGTTCACCGGATTTGTCCCCCATTGAGCACGTGTCGGATTTTATGGGTCAACGACTTATTCGGTCTCCACGGCCAGCCAAAACCATCGCCGATTTACGCGTCCAGGCTGAGGATGCTTGGAACTCAATACCCCAAACTTACATCCAACATCTGTACGACAGACTCCATGCCAGAATTGCACAGTGTGACGCAGTTCATGGCGGTTCAACCTCGTACTAACCATGTTACATGGAAACGTTATTTTTCAGTTTACCAGCAAATACAGCTGTATTTTGCCATATTGTTTTGTTCATGTTATCCTCTGTATTCTGTGATTATGCTGTATAAATTTCGTTGGTATCAGACGTCTCCTTCTTGGTGTTCTTTTATCACTTTCCGCCAGTGTAAATTACTGCAATTCGTACATTCCGTGCACAGTCATTATTCGGACACCCTGTATACACAACTGGATCTTTCATAAGTAATTTCTAAGGTGTTACATCATGTTTTTGTACTTTTGCATATTCTGACAGCTCATGTTTCGTACTTTCTTTTCCAATAATAAAAAAAAGTCCTAGTTTTCCTCATTTTTGAATTTCAAGCTTCTCTTCAATTTAAAATTAATTCACTGATGTCTTCGTTTGCAAATGTCGAATTTAAAAATAAGTAAATCTTTAAACATGGAATATTTTCAGCCGTGATAAATTTGTTTCACTCCGAGCGAAAAAAAAGTCCATAAGAAATTTGTCTTTATTTTTTGGAGAAGATGCATTTTGTCAGGAGAAAGAAATTCAATAGATTTCATTTTTAGCACGTCTTTTGTAAAAAACAACCACGAAAAAAACAAAAAAAAACCAGACAGATAACATCGAATTGTCGGGTGTAATGAGCACGTCTTTTGAATACTTTCTGACTCGAATTAAATTTATCAAAGCTATTCAGAGTCAATGGAACCGGTATGGAAAATAGTATCATCTGACCGAAGAAAGAAGTTCTCCAACCGGGGTTCTAACCCGTTACAGGAAAACAACTTTTGTTTTAATTCAGTTCCAGGAATAAGAAATATAAGATTTGCATCCCCCCCTCTGGCGGAAAAAACGCATTATTTTAAGAAGAAAGTATTCTAAAAAGGTTTTTGATGTGAACGGTATCGGTCCTGGGAGAATTTTTTCAATCGAGTTTTCAGGAGCTCAGATTTTGCTGCAAACACATCAGAAGAATATAGTAACACTTATGCACCCTGGTGACTAAACCATTCTTTACCAAATATTAGAAATTATATGAAAAAACATTTCCCAACAGAAGCTGTATACGATACAGGAAGAATGTTTCGAATTGGAGTTTTAGAAGCAGAAATATCGGGGGAAACGCAATTTACCTTAACGCTCTCTAGCGTAAAGTTTATGAATTACTTGAAAATTTTGAAATTATATGAAAAATATATCGCACCGGAAACTCTATCTAATAAAGAAGGAATATTCCAAATCATTGCATTAGAAGCAGAGATATTGACAGAAATAAGATATACATCTACGCCCGCTAGTGAAGAAACCATACAATGTTCTAAGAAGAAAATATTCCGAGAAGGTTTATCGATGTCAGTGGTATCCGTCCGCGAACGAATTTTTTCAATCAATATTTTAGATGCACCAATTTTGTGGCAAATACATCAGAAGCAGAAATTAAACCTTACGCCTTCTGGTGCCAAACCATTCTTTACCAAAAATTAGAAATTATATGCAAAATATTTCCCATCAGGACCTTCATCGGCCGAAGAATTTTTTTTTTAAATCAGAGTTTTAGAAATAGATATATCGGGGAAAACGCAATTTAATTTTACGCCCCCAAGCGGAAAATCTATGCGTAACTTCTAAAAGTGACTATATCTAAAATACTAGTCGACATAAATGAAATCCAAAGGTAAAATAATGTTTTCAGTCTGATGTTTAAAAGCAAATATATGTAGTAAAATGTATTTTGTATTCGATAACATCTGCATTTACGCACTTCAACGGCAAAATTGTACATCGCAAAAAAAAAAAAAGAAAAAAAAAAGAAACGAAATCAAGGATCATCATTCGCATGTTCCAAGCTTACGATTTGAAAAATAATTTTTCAAATCGGACTAATAGTTGCAGAGATATGGTGTCCACACACGGACAAACCGTTAACATGTAAGCACGATCACGAACTTTTTTTACAAAAGACGAGCTAAAAAGGTCTTGCTTATATTATCACTTTGTCCGTTCGTCCGTCTGTGAACACCACCATATCGCTGCAACTATTAGTCTGATTCGAAAAGTTCTTTTTGCATTGGGTAACTTGAAATATTAAAATGATGATGCTTGCATCTTGTTTCTTTCCGATGCACAATTTTCCCGCTAGAGGGCGCGAATGAAGATTATATCGAATTCAAAATGCATTTTATTCCATATATTTGCTCCTAAATATCCGATTGAAAAAATTCTTTATCCTTTCGATGCCATTTATATTGGAGACTATTTTAGGTGCAGTCCCTTTTTCAAGTAATGCATACATTTGCTGCTAAGAGGCTTAAAGTAAAGATGAATTGCGTTTTCCCCAATATATCTGCTTCTGGGAATCAGATTTGAAAATTCCTTCCTGCATCGGATACAGCCCCTGATGGGAAATATTTTGCATATGGAATTTAATTTTTGGTAAAGAATGGTTTGGCCACCAGGGAACTTAATTGTTTATTTCTACTCCAGATGTATTTACAGCAAAATTGTAGCTCCTGGAAACTTGACTGAAAAAATTCTTTCATGGACCGATACCGCTCACCTCGGAAAACATTTTGAGAATTCCTCCTGCATCAGTGCACAATTTTTCCGCCACGGAGTGTATATAAATATTCTAATTTTTATCGATATCTGTGCTTCTAAGAGTCCGATTCAAAAAATTATGTCTTTGTTGGAGGGCGTTTCTAGTTCTCTACTCACAAATGTGCCACTAAAGGGCGTATGTTCACGTTTCGATTTACAGCAATATCTGCGAGACTAGAAACTCAATTCAAGAAATTATTTTTCAGTCAGATACTACTAACACTGAGAACTCTTTGTGGTGCATTTTCTTCCCAAAATAATGCACAATTCCGCAGGTAGGGGGCTCAAATGCATAGTGCGATCAAAAAGTTACGAGACTAGGTACATAGCGCACCAACGGATGGCAATACGCAGATGCGCAAGCAGCGGTCAAGGGCAGTGTCCTTCATGAGTCATTGTGCCAAGTGGCGTCGTTCTATGAACATCGGGAGCTCTGCTACACGATATTTGGTGACCACGTGCAGAACACAGCTGCGATTTCGGTATGCACTGCAAACTAGAGCAGCGGGCGAACATCAGATTCTGCGCCAAACTCGGCAAATCGGGAACGGAGACGCATGAAATATTGCGGCAAGTTTATGGCAATGAAGCAATGAGTCGCGCGTGATGGTTTGAGTGGCACTTGCGCTTCAAGAGCGGCACTGGAAGACGACGAGAGCTCAGGGCGACCATCCAGGAGCAAAACCTCCGCAAATGTGGACACAATTAGGGAACTGGTGCATGAGGATCGTCGGATAACCATTCAAGACATTGCTACCATCGTCAATGTGTCACACGGAACAGTGCGAGAAATTCTGACGTCGGTTCTGAACATGCACCGCATTGATGCAAAGTTTGTGCCAAAGATTCTGAACCCCGAGAAGAAGGCGCTCCGTGTCGAACTCTGTCAAGATCTTAATCAGCAGGTGGTGAATGAACCAACGTTCCTGTCGCGGGTCATCACTGGGGAGGAGACTTGGGTGTACGGTTACGACCCGGAGACCAAAGAACAGTCGTCGCGGTGGAAGAGCCCGGCATCTCCACGAACGAAGGAGGCCCGACGGGTCTGGGACGCAACCAAAAGCATGCTCACCATGTTCTGATTCACGGTTCTTCTGCACCGTAAATTTGTCTCCCAGGGCCAGACGGTCACCGCCCTGTTTTACTGCGATGTTCTGCGGCGTCTTGGGGAGGACATTCGCCGCAAACGACCTGAAATGTTGCTCAGGGGAGATTTCCTGCTCCATCACGACAATGCAGCAGCTCACAGAGCGTTAGCAACACGCCAGTTTTGTACCCGCAGCAGCATGACTACCCTTCCTCACCCGCCTTACTTGCCTAATTTGGCCCCCTGTCACTTCTTTATGTTCCTGAAGTCGAAACTAAAGTTCGAGGGCAGCCGTTTTGAAACCGTGGACCAGATCCTGCTCGAAACGCAGGCGATGCTTGACACGATTCGCAAACAGGACTTCCAGGGAGCGTTCCAACAGTGGCAAAAACGCTGGCAGCTGTGTATTAGAGGTCAGCACGGGCCAAATTTGGTGAGCCCGTCCCAAGGCCGTGCGTTTAAGGCCCAGCCCGGCCCATTTCAAAAATTAGACATTCGGCCCGGGCCCGTCAATTGCAGCTTTTATTTACGCCAGGCAAGGTGATGTGCCATTTCGTATTATTTTGTCTTTCTAAAATGGGAAAATTAAATAATGAAATAAGATATTATTGAAAATATTTAATTCAATGTAAGTCTGTAAATGTTAACTAAACTTTGACAATTATCAAAAAATATAATCTTTAAAGAGAGAGAAACAGGAAGACTACGAGCGTTCAGAATCTCCTTTTCTCTGAACTGGTAAGCAGTAACACTACAAAAGTCAATCCCTATACAGATTAGGGATAGGAGAAAAAATCGATGTCGTCCCACTCTCTCATACAAACACACACATACACACCCCACTCCGTTGCAGACACTCCCCGTTCCCCACTCTACACAGCACACATACACTCGCTCGGGGTCGAATCTTTTTGTTGTCAACAAGACTCAAAGTGGTTTTACCATCTTAATACCAACAGAATGGTAAATACACTCTGAGTGACTCTTCTTGCTTTTCTGATTACGCCCTGGGCTATGTCATGGAAGTAAGTAAAGCCAACAAAACAGTTAAACACACCTGGAAATCGGGGAACACGACTTTTTTCTTTCTTTACCATTGCGATAAAAAGAATGGATCGACTTGGCCCGACCCGACCTGGTCGCAAGTGTCTGGGAGTAAATCCGACCCGGCCCAACCCGGTCGTAAGTGTCTGAGAGTAAGCCCGGCCCGGCCCAACCCGGTTGCAAAAGTGTCTGGGAGTAAGCCCGGTCCGGCCCAACCCGGTCGTAAGTGTCTGGGAGTAAGCCAGGCCCGGCCCATACAGACCTCTACTGTGTATAGCAGCCCAAGTAGACTACTTTGAGGAAGATCATAGCCAGACTTAAGCAACGTAAGTACTTTGTTGTACATTGGCCTAGTCTCGGAACATTTTGGTCGGTCCTGGTGTTAAAACTGTTTTCTTCAATATCTCTGCTTTTAAAATTGCGATTTAAAAATATATCTTAACAACGGATACCATTTACCTTGTGGAATACTTTAGGTTTGTATTTGAGGAGTTTTGTATTTCACACTTCTGTCGCTAGGTGGTGTTTATATACTTCTATTTGCAGCTCTATCTCCTTTTCTAAAAACCCTATTGAGAAATTTCTTTTTTTGCTATATGCCATTCGCTAGAATAAAGATGGGTGGTAGCATTATCCTCTTTAAATAATGCACAGCTTTCCTTAAGGGACGTAAATATCAAAACCTTTTTCTCTTTGTCTCTCCTTCTCGAAGACGTATTTGAAAACTTTTTTACCTTTATCACAGCTTTTGCCATGAATAGTACTTTTAGCCCATTTTCAGCATTTTTCTTTATGCAAAATTCTTCTGCTGGAAGGCGTAGTGTTATATCATATTTCTTCTATATTTCTTCTTTTAACTGTTCGATTTAAAAGTATGTTTGTTTCTGATACCTTCCTTCGGCTGTGAGAAACTTTTTGTGCGTCATTTGTTGATTTTCGTAACATACGTTTTAGCCGTTGGTGGAAGTAAGTAGCTGCTTCTATTTCTGGAAGTTTTTATCGATTGTAGAAATCCGGTTGATTTTTTTTAACAGGTCCCATTCACCTTGAATAACTTTGATAAACTTTATTCGTTTCCGAAAGGATTCAAAAAACGAGCTCATTAGAACAGAAAATTCGGAATCATCTTCTATGGTTTTTTTATATACAGGTTCCCCTATCCCCAAAGTGCGGAAGATGGAAAATGATTAAATCGGAAGTTTCAGATCTGTGAAAATCATTTGACAGAGAAAGTTTAGGAAGTGTAAAGCGTGACTTCAAATGATGAGACTAATTTGCATTTGTCGAAGCAAAGGAATAGCATTGCTCTTCTAAACTTGTTGAAAACAATGACATCTACAACATGAAGTCCATTGTGTAACAGCAGCCGAACTAGACTGACTGAAATGCGACTCCTAGTGGGCTGGCAGTATAGGATACGGGTTTCTAACTTCCCATGTTACTGGGTCTGGGTCTGAATCGCAGGTTAAGACTTGTATGTCATGTTGGTGCTCCTGGCGCTGGTTCTATCCCTTACCTGGAGGCAGTAGCTCTAAATAAGGAACGGGGGACATCTTTCATAGCTTTAAGCTCTCATGGAGGAAGTCAAACTCCGTGGAGAATATGTTCAAAAATAGAAAAAAAAAAAAAAAAAAAGACCAAGAAAAACGAGTACATTGACTTAAAGAGAAAATACGAGTATATGGCTTTCAGTATAAATAAGTTTACAAATTTTGAAGATGACTATCCAATTTTTGGCGTAAATGTGACAAGGATCGTAAGGCAGATAATATCCGAAAACTTGAAAAATTTTAGCGTCCTGGAGCGGGACTCGAACCAGCGTCTCCCAGAAAACGCCCGGGTATGCTAACCACTATACGACCCAGAACAACCAAGTTCCAAGTTTCCGATCACTTTGAATATAACGATCACAGGATTTGCTAGTCGAAGCAACCGGCATTTATGTTCAGCGAATCTGGAGGTTAAGAATCTTATCCCGTGTTTGCCCGGAGAAGCAGATAAATCATGAAAGAAATACGGGATTACGCCATATAATACAGATCTTGAAGATGACAATCCGATTTTTGGCGTAAATGTGACAAGGATCGTAAGTCAGATAATATCCGAAAACTTGAAATTTTTTTTTATCGTCCTGGAGCGGGACTCGAAACCGCGTCTCCCAGAAAACGCCCGGGTATGCTAACCACTACACCACCAAGAACGACCAAGTTTCAAGTTTCCGATCAATTTGAATATAACCATCACAGGATTTACGCCAAAATCGGATTGTCATCTTCAAAATTTGTATTATATGGCGTAAACCCGTATTTCTTTCATGATTTATCTGCTTCTCCGAGCAAACACAGGAAAATATTCTTAACTTCCAGATTCGCTAGCGAATCCTGTGATGGTTATATTCAAATTGATCGGAAACTTGAAACTTGGTCGTTCTGGGTGGTGTAGTATTTAGCATACCCGGGCGTTTTCTGGGAGACGCTTGTTCGAGCCCCACTATAGGACGATAAAAATTTTCAAGTTTTCGGATATTATTTGACTTACGATCCTTGTCACATTTACGCCAAAAATCGGATTGTCATCTTTAAAATTTGTATTATTGTGGCGTAATCCCGTATTTCTTTCATGATAAATGAATTTGTTCATACTTTTGTTGAATCTGCTTCATAATTTTGTTGTCACACCTTTTTTTATGGTCAAACCGTTGAGACATGAAAAGATATCTTCCACCTATTCGAAACTGAAGCGTATGTAGTGTGGAAGAAATATTCTTCTTTTAATACGTGGAAAATATGTTATTATAATTAAGTAATTACAGTATTTTATAATAATTCCATTACAGTCATGATAATTACGGTTGTGTTAATTACCATGAATAACTCAAGCAATTGTACCTGACAGAAAAACCGCTAAATTTCAAACTAATACCAGTAAGGCTCTGACATTAAAATAGCCATTAGTTCAAAGCAGCGTGAATCTTATATGCCTTCACAGATACACGATGCTGCAGTTTTATGAAATCATAAAGAAACGCAAAACAAGATGGAAAAGATATATTCTTTGAAAACACAAACTGTAGAAATGGTTCAATGTTAGTAAACCATTCGTGAAATTGTGAAATCTAAGATGTCATTGGGTAAGTGGATGAGTTTCTTCGATCCCGTGTTTTAAACTATGTACATACAAAACAAATAAAAAATTATTTGCGAATGCCTGCAAAAGCAAAAGAAATGAACAGGAATATCGTTAAAAATAATAATACTGGTCGGAAACGACGATTTCTTTTTATTTTTTCACACGAAAGGTCATCTTTAAGCTAAAAAAACTTGCAAAATAATGAGCGCGACATGTCTCCACCTAAATAAAGTTATGTCTTCATCAGAAGCAGCTTCAAAAATGCGTTCATTTACCGAAACAGCAGTTTGAGAAAAGGAAACAGTAGAAATAGACTCGTAATTACTTAATTTAAAATGGTGCGTACATCATCCAAGAACAGGTTCCCAGAAGTTCAGAATGTTTACAGCTGGACTCAAATCTCAACCAATATTGAGATGAGGAAAGAAAGAAGACTTAAAAATTAATTTCACAATTTCCTATCTAACACGATTTGGGTAATTTGAATGTTCCTTTAGAGCAGATTTTGCGATATTCTGATCCCTTATTGCACGTTTGTGTTCTTTTAAACGCATGGAGAGGTAACTTCGTGTTCGGCCGAAACAGAGAGGTCTGTTCGTATTTTTCCAACCACGAAAAGTTATTGGCCAACTTCGTACATAAAGGTAATCATTCGGTTGAAAGTTGTATGTTTAAATTCCATTTGCTGTAGCAGTTTCTAGCAGTACGGAAAAGAAATATAAACTTTTCCGAAAGTCCTGTTCCTTTTGTGCATGTGCTGAATAATGTCAAGCTAGATATTATGAAAAATCAAAATGATGCTCATGCGCACACTGTAAAAAATACCTGGGATTCGTCATTCAACGATATCGGAAGACAATTTCCATCGTGGGAATTTTTGAGACATCTATCCGGTTTTTTTTTTCAAAAAGAGGGTGAAACGGAACTCAGTTTCACAGCCTAAAGGGGTTGATGGAATAAAAAATGGCTCATTCAGTTAGAGATAACTTTTGTCTATGAACCCGTTTTGTGTATATATAGATGTGTATTGTATTATGTGAAAGAAAATGTCCGAGTATACTGGACATTTAATTCTTCTCTTACAACATCTATTAAAATTATGTACGGGATTTTTCTCAATTCTTCAAGTCTAAAATATTTATAATGAATTTTTCTATGGGGTGAGGGTATAGAGGGAAAGTTTTCCACCACCGAGAGCAACTCAATGAGCTACAAACAGTCGCTCGATCCTAATTTCGGCCGCTGGTTCTAGGGAAAGGAGAGAAAGAGTACCCTAAGACAAACACACTAACCATGACTCATTCAGGATTTGAACCTGGACCCATCACCCTGGCGTCATGTAATTAATTCAGAGTAAAATGCATTGGGTAAAATGTGATGAGAGAAATTAACCTTAGAAATTTACGATTTGTTTTGTTTTTCTTCGCAGTAGAAGTTCTGGACCGTCACCGTTTTGTGGCAGACATATAAATTTCGTATATATTGTTGTCATTTATATTTCTAATTTAACGTTTTTTTGTTTTGTTTTTGAGTTCATTATTCTTGTAAAATTTGCTTCTCTCCGATTAGATATTTTCTTTCTGAACGGCACATTATTTCGCAGAGCTACGTATACGTTTTGGCAAGGATGAATCAATCGTACATAATAAATAAAACAACGGACGAGGTGTGGGAAGTTGAAAAATGTGGAAAGAGCGGATATTATAGAAATATTGTGAATATTGCTGTAATTATTAAAATGGTAAAGAGCTTGCTGTTATCACCGTCGGATGATATACGATTGATGAGTATCAACTAGGAGATGCGTATATGTAAAGCGTATTTGGGAGTACTATTTTACATTAATGACTACTACTGTTTAGAATAACAAGTCAGTAAAATCATGCAATGCATTGATTATAATACGCTTTCCAACATTCCAGAAATTGCACCCAGACAAACCCTTCTCCCTACCCTGACTATTGATTCGTTCAGTATACCTCCGAAACAACGTACTAAAGTTTTGTCGCAATAGAAGCATTTTTTACGCTTTCCTACCGTAGGTTGAAGAAGCGTATATGCTCCAGCTTTGTCCGTCTGTCTACCTATACGCACGATAACTCGCTTAAAAATGGTTCGATTTCGAGGAAATTGTAATATGTGTTAGGGGACAACATGGGAGCGAACCCTATTGAAAATGGAAGAAATGGAGTTAAAGGTCAGGACATAGGAGCCGGATCCATTCCATCTCCCTTATGTGCAATAACTTACGTAAAAATGCTTCGATTGCGACAAAACTTTATCACGTTGTTCAGGAGATATAACGAACTGCTTCTATTGAATATCATTGAAATGGGGTCAAAGTTCAGCTCACAGGAGTGAGATTTATTCCACAGCCATTATCCTCATAACTTGACTAAAATGCTTCTATTGCGACAAAACTTTAGTATGTTGTTCCGGAGGTATACTGAACCAATTCCGTTTGATATAATCGAAATGGGGTAAAAGGTCAGGGCACAAGAGTGATATTTATTCCACAGTCATTATCCTCATAACTTGAGTAATGATTTCTGGTATGTTGAAAAGCTTATCATAATCAATGCATTGCATGATTTTGCTAACTTGTTACTCAAGTTATTAATCAAGTTATAAGAATAATGTCTGTGGAATAAATCTCGCGCCTCTGCGCTGACCTTTGACCCCATTTCGGTGATATTAAACAGAATTGGTTCAGTATACCTCTGGAACAACATACTAAAGTTTTGCCGCAATAGTAGCATTTTCAGTTAAGTTATGAGGATAACGGCTTTGGAATAAATCTCGCTCCTTTGTCCTGACCTTTGACCCCCATTTCGATGATATTCAACAGAATTGGTTCAGCACAGCATACTTCCGCTACAACATGCGAACGTTTTGTTGCTATAGAATCATTTTTACGTAAGTTATGAAGCATAAGGGCGATGGAATGGATCCCGCTCCTATGTCCTGACCTTTGACCCCATTTCACCCATTTTTAATAGGGTTCATCCCCAGGTTGTCTCTTACCACATACTAAAATTTCATCGAAATCGAACGATTTTTACGCGAGTTAACGTGCAGACAGACAGACGGATAAAGCTGGAGCATATACGCTTCTTCAACCTACGGTTGGAAAGCGTAAATTAAACAGCGGATTTTTCGTGTAATTGTTCTGCTTATTTTGACTTCTGGCCTTTATTTCTATTGGCTACGCACATGTATTCAACATGTGTCTAGCTAAGGACATTAATTCACAACAACGATATAATACGAAAAAAATTATAATTGGTTTCGATTCAAATCTAGCTCCCTCCTTCTTTTTTCTTATTTTTTAAAAGAACTAAAAAGACGTTCTTATTAGAATCGATAATCATAATCGATAACTATTGCTACATCGCTGTTGTCTTTTGACTTGTAAAATGTCCTGGATTGATCTCGAAGTAAAAAGGAGCGATAAAATATTTTGCGTAGTAACCAGTGCGTGATGTCCTCCAGTTTTTTTTAGTAATATCTAATATCTACCTTCTACTTTTATACTCCGTCCTTTTTTTCACTTTTTTAAGATTTTCCTTCCGTCTTTCATAAAAATGCCACACTTCACTGTCCATCTACACTACGTCGTTTGAGAGAACGCTTAACTTTGAACTGACAGAAGCAATATCATTCTCAAGCTGCTTCCTTGTACATCACTCAGCGTGTCGCACTTTTATTACTTGGTTTTTGTACTCCTTTGGCTATCACTCTCGTCATTTTTTCATCTACGTGTGCGTGTTTGGAGCTTTTGAAAAACAAGTCTCCAACGAAATATGAAATGATATTCCGACATCAATTTTTGTTATATTCGTTAGAACTGGAGAGCGTGCTTTTGCAAATCGATAAATATCGTGAGGCAATGGCATTGCACAACAGATATAAAATTCAAATACATCTCTGGCACTTGAACTGCGAGCTACGAAAATCAGCCAATTGGAAAGCCTCTCTAATATCTATATAAAATAAGCCGTATTCATCTGTGAGTTGTTACTTCATCTTTCTTCGGGAATAAACTATAACATTATAATGTTCGTCATAATGTGGAACTTTCAGTATGCAGCACTAAGGATTTCTTAAAGATGATGACTGAAAGATATCATGCGCATGTAAACTCATGTTTATGGAGAAAGCAGATTGTAAGGCTTTAAATGTGGACGTCTAGTGATTTTGCTTCCTATACTTTCAATGGGCAAACTTCTGTGCACAGTTTCTTCACAATTAATGCGTTCCCTAGTATGAAAATTTGATCATCGATTAAAATAACTTCATATTATAACTTGGAATACTTAATATTTTCTAAAACATAACCATAATTAAGCAATCGAACATTTGTTTGTCTACTGACGTCATCCATGTACACAGGTCGAGCCATCTTTTTTCTGGTCTCAACACCACCAAAGGAAAAGTTATTGATTTTTAATATAATTATGGTTATGTTTTAGAAAATATTAAGTATTCCAAGTTATAATATGAAGTTATTTTAATCGATGTCCAGTTTTCATCCTTGGGAACGCATTAATTGTGAAGAAAATGTGTACAGAAATTTGCCCATTGGAAGTACAGGAAGCAAAATCCCTAGACGTCCACCTTAAAAAATATCGATGCAGATACAAACTTTCGATTTATGATTTTTAGGCTAAATAAAAGCCATTTCCGTTAAAAACCATGATATTCGTGAAAAGGTTTTATTTAATACAGGAAAACGGATAACAACTATTTGAAAATATGCATTGAGGACGTTCAGTAGTATTATATCTAACTGTGCATTTAAAGTTAATATGAAGCTCAATACATTTACCGTACATTAGACCAGGGTTGGTCTAACCATCGGCTTTCGACAGCAATTTTTTCTGGCGGTGTTAAAGACAATCTATGAAAAGAGAAGCTGAATCCTTTAGCCGGTTAAAACAGATTAACTCGGGATCATCAAAATGGGTTCAAATGTGCTCCAACGATTAAATATTCAATGTCTAATAAGCGAGCCGGACGCGGCTGGAAAGAATGAACTTGCGAATCAGAAAGCTTTGATAGCATCTTAGCTTTAAGATTTGCGCGACTTCTTTATGATACTGGCTAAAATGGCCATAACAATGTCGATGAACCTGAGAAATAGACAAAGTAATCGCCCTTTCCACGTTTTCTTTAATTAACACAGCAGAACCGAAAAATTGTATTTTGACACCACTGACTTTGTCTATTTACATTGTCTCCACGTATTTGGAAGGTTTTCCCCATTTCTCTCGCCCTTTGGATTCATTAGCTATAATTAAACAGCTAGTGCCGTTAAGCCCCACCAGATGGAGACGTCTCAGTGGCTGAGCCCATTCCTACGGATTTGTGAAGTCAGATGCTGACAGATAAACACACATAGTGCCGTGTATTGTTGGCACCGTAGCGTAAAGCGAAGGCACTCAGATACTTGTCGAAAGATCTGGGGTTCGATCTCAGCGGTGTCGAAATACAATTTTTCGGTTGTTGTGGGTTAATTGAAGAAAACGTAGAAAGAGCGATGACTTTGTCTACTTACATTGTCTACACGTATTTGGAACCTGAGAAAGTTGACTGGTTTCTATTCAGTGGCATGATGTTAATGTCAGAGGGATTTGTAAACACTAGATAACGCGGTAACGAGTGATCTAGTGTTTAAAAAACAAGAAATTGGATCCATTCCTTCATGGGACTCTCGTGAAACTATCTGCATATCGTCGATACAGAACAAGGTGTACAGCGAGTCGTCAGACCACATTACTTTTTTCCAGTCTTCCAGTATCCATTAAGATGTGCTCACACCATTGTAGACGGTAATTCCGATTCTCCGCAGAAATTAGTAGGTTCCGTATTGTCATGCGATTTACCTGTAAGGATTATTGTGGCATCGCAGGAAATTTTCGGAATAACTGAAAATAATATTTACTCGGGTCATTATTATTAAATTTTCCCTGGCAATATGAAAATATTTTCCAGGGAAAACTCTGCAACATCTTAAAATCATGTAAGACATTTGCAGAGAGTGAGTAACAACATTTGCTTTGGGGGATCATTGCGAGATCTGTGATCATACAAGGCTTTCTAGTAGCAGTGAAATAACATTTAGGGTTTGGTAGTGTACTGTAGTATCCATACTCATATAGAACTTTTTAGAGTTGGTATGACTCACTAGGATTACTGCTACACTCATATATGTATAGATACTAAGTAAATGCTACTAAGTAAATGTTCATATCGTGTTTACGTTGACTTTCTATGTTAATATCCGCCGTCTTTACACGATCATTATTCAAATAACAGATTCAAATAACACATTTGACTGTTTAGATGATTTATTGTGATGAAGTTAATTATTAAATTCATATAGTAAACATTAGAACTTTCAGGCCCGCAACGGACCCATAGATATTTCATAATTAATACACTCTGTAATTCAAAATGATTGCCCCGATTACAAATTACAATAATGTGTTTATGAAGATAAACAGACAGCTGATATTCCAGTTGAAAGAAAGAATTTTAGAAATTTTATTGGAACCTACTGCTGTGTTGCTATGGTGACGTAGGAAAGTGAGCTGCCCGTGCGCCAGAGCCAGTGGGAAGAAATTGCGAACGCAGCAGCAAAGGCGTTTTACGTGCTGGAGATTGAAAAGTGTCATTCTGTCTTGAGTTTGAAAAGTTGTTTCTGTGAGGGGGGGGGGAGTATGTCAAGGACCATGTGTATTTCCCACCTTTACTGAGAACACTGCTCGAACTAAAGATGCGCATTCAGCTTGCACTATCATCAGTGACTAAGGACATACTTCATAATGTATGGCGTGAAATGAACTACCGTTTAGATGTTGTCCGCGTGACCCAGAGGAATCAAATATAACATTTGTAAGGTATGGAAACAAAATTCTAAACTTCCTTCTTTATTGTGCAACAATGTGATCTCTGTATCTATGTTCATAAACCAGGTATTGTCATTTGAAATCGGGGGCCAATCATTTTGGATTACCCTGCATTTCCTGTGAAATATTTTGCTAAAACATTTTTAATCATATAGTACTTTTCAGAATAAGTACACTCAATGTATAAAACTTTAGAAATACCTACGCAATAGCACGTTGGTCCTCGCTAGCACGTATAACAGCATTTACACGCAGAGGCATTGACTCCTCCAGATGCCGAAGGGTTTCCGGAGGTAATGACCGCCATGCTCCTTGCAGCATTATCAACAACTTCCCCTGAAATGTCGGTCCAAAATACGTGGAACTGTTGCTCCGCTTCACGGCATCTCAGACAGTTTCCGCAGGGTTTAAATCCGGGGAATTTGAGGGCCACTGGATGTCTCCATCAAACTCAGATGAGTGTTTCTTGCTGCTCGGTGGTTGGCGACGCATTGTCCTGCCCAAAGAGACCATCGACTACAGGATGCCGCAAAGTCATGCAGGCGTGTAAGCGATTAGTCGGCACATGCTGGTAGCGTGCATGGGTTTTCGATCTCTCAAGATCCATTAAGGGACTCAACATGTCACATGAAAATTCTCCCCAAACTATCACAGAACCACCACAAGTTTGAAAAGAGCCGACCTTGCACGGCGAGGCATGGCCTCATGATGTCGATACCACACTCGCATCCACCCGTCAGCTCATTACAACTAAAAACAAGAAAGATGACACCGAATTTTTGGGTGTAATAAGCACGTCTTTTGAATCCGTTCTGACGCATATTAAATTTATCAAAGCTATTTCAAAGTCAATGGAACCACTTTGGAAAGCAATAGTATCTGACGGAAGAAAGAGGTTTTTCAATCGGGTTTTTAATCCCTCAGATAGTGCTGTAAACGAAATCGTGA